>CM024764.1:63012246-64212246 GCA_014218235.1 Colocasia esculenta | reverse complement strand
ACAAGAGGGAGATTGGGAGCGCTTTTCGAGGGCAAGAAGGCGGTATTGCTCAAGGGAGAGTCAAAGAAAGAGGGGCTATGGTAGGCGCAGGGCCCAAGCGGACGGGGGAGGATGCATCGCTTCAGAAGAAAGGGATGTCAGGCAGCCCGCCTAATGGGAAGGGGGGGGGGGAGGAAGGCCACCGGATGGGAAGAAAGAGCTTACAGTGGGTGAGAGGGAAATTGGGGCACAACTGCTGGACGAGAGAATTGGGAGGAAAACATGAGCCCAGAAGACGGGGAGTCAGAGTGCGGCGAGGAGAGGAAGCGCGGTACAATAGCCAGACGAGAAAGCTGGGAGGAAAGCATGTGCTCAAGAGGAGCGGGATTGTTTTGAAAGGGAGGCAAGACGGGTGCCTGTTTGGGAGAGTGCACGGAAATTGCCAAGTAGGGGGTTGGCGCTCAAGGGATGCTCAATCGAACCCGAGGTAACGCAACGGCCTGCAAATGGGAAGGCACGATGCTTGGGGAAAAGAAGGAGGGGACAATGGAAGAGGTAGACATAGGCGTAATTCCTGGGGAATGAAGGAAAGTGGGCACGATGCCCGGGGTAGAAGTTGACAAAGGCGCGATGCCTGGAGATGAAATTAAGATGGGCGCGATGCCCGAAGATGTAGTAAAAATGGGCGTAATGCCTAGGGCTGGGGTGGAAATGGGCGTGGTACCCGGAGTAGGTTCTGGTATGGGTATGATATTTGAGGAGACAAGGCCTGCCTTGAGCGTTGCGGTTATCAGGACTGCTTCGGTGCCTTGGCTGGCTTCGACTATTTGTGTGCAAGTGCTGGTCGCTGTTGGTTGTCCCGCCTCTGTTAGTCTAAAAAGGTGCTCCAGGGAGGCGGCGATGTCAATCATATCGAACCACCCATTCCATTTTGTTTCAAACTCGCCAACTTTGGCCCACTTGGGTGGGTTGGGGTTGCTTGCTGTCTTGTACACATCTTGTGATAACTGATGCACAGGCCCCGCTATGATAACTGAGGTTTGTTCATCTCCTGGCTGCAGCGGGCCTCTTCTGAAGTGTTCATGCAGGGTCCATGTGAGGGGTTGCATAGGCTGTTGCTTGGTCCTGCCCGGCCTGTATCCCAGCCCTGCCTTGGGTCTCACCTTGTAATCTTTTACTGCTTTGGTTCTGCCCTGTAGTTGCGCTCCTAAACCTTTACCTGGCCGATATCCCATTTGTTTCATGATGTGCCAACCTTTCTCAGTGATGATTCTATTCTTCCTAGCAGCATTTATAGTCGGACCACTCGGACCCAGATACATGCTCGGTACACCCAATATGGACATTAAAGGCTGATTGCTGGGCCAAATGGAGGGGACCAAGTCATCTGTTATGGCATTCACTTCTGCAATGATCGACGTACTGGGCACCTTGACGATTCATCCATTAAACGGAAATTTGAGACACTGATGAACTGTGGATTTAACGGCGCCAAGAGCCTTCATGAATGGCCTTCCCAGGATCATGTGGAAATTTGGGTCCATGTCCAAAACATGGAAGTCCATTTCATTATAAGATGGTCTCAGCCTGACCCTCAGAGTAACAACCCCTTTTGGTGGCCTACTGGTGTTATCGTAGGCCGTGACTGTGATGGCAGAGGGTAGGATTGCTTGAGCCGGAACCCCACAAAGTTGTAGCGTGTCAGGGGACACGACATTGATCGACGCACCGGAATCTACCAAGCAACAGTCCACACATATGCCACTAACATAAATTGCAAGGCATAGGGCACATCGCTGGGACTCGCCTGGTGCTATCTCTTCCTCGTGGAACGCAATGGCTGGGCGGGTGCTTGCGGGAGTCAAAATGGCACTAATCTGACTCACCAGCATGTCCTCGTTTACCATCACCTTCTGTAAATACTGCATGAGGTCTTCCTGATGAACTGCCGATCTCTTGATCAATTCCAGAATGGATATTCTGGCCGGGGTCTTATCCAAATGCTTCAATAGGTCATACTGTGTTCTCAGAACGGACCCCTCCGGTTGAACTTCTTCCTCTTCCTGGTGCTCCAATGTCAGTTCTTGCTGTTGGGGAAACACCCTATTGAACATGCGCCTACTCCGGAGCACCATGGTCGCCTCGGAGCTGTCTCCTGGTATCATTGTTGAAGCCGACGGGGTAGGCGATGAAGAGGAGGTAGATGGCTGGTCAAAGGACATTTGGCGTGGTGATGGGATGGTTGCTATACCGGAAGGTCGAGTGGGGGTACGGAGAAAGGGGGCTCAATGGTTGGGGTTAATGATGGGGGCGGTCGATGGTGTGCGGAGGATAGGTGGGTTAATTGATGGCAGTTGTGGGGTTGTGGTGGTAGGAGGGAATGTGGGGTTCGATTGCGGTGATATGGTGGAGGTGTTGCGCAGGGCGGGGGCCTGTGTGTTGGTGGAGGGAGGTGTTGTAGTGGCGGGGAACTGGCGGATGAGTGGCGGGTTGGTGTGTTGACTGGATGGTGCGAAGTGGGTAGGGATACGTAGGAAAGAGGGCAGCGGGTTGTCGGGAGTGGGTGTACGGATGAAGGGTGGTAGGATGAAAGGGGACTGGGAGGAGGAGGGTGTGGAAGCTGCTTCCGTCGGCTGCCCGGAAGTTTCGTACCGAGGAGACGCTCTAAAAGCATTAACTTGCTGATTCTGAGGTGGGTGCTCTGGGAGCGGGTTTTGGACAATGCCCATGCCGGGTTAATGCTGCTGGGGTTGTTGTTGTTGTTGCTGCTGCTGTTCTTGCTATTCTTGCCCGGCCAGCCTTCTTGCCTTCATATCGGCGATGTACTTTCTTATCTCCACCCAGTCAATACCCCCGCTGTCATTTAGATTATAGATGTAGTCCTTGAAATGAAAGCAAGCCTCTAAAGTGTGGCCCGGCGCTCGATGGAACGCGCAATACCGAGAGGTGTCAGCATTAGGGTGCCATTGGGGCCTTTCCCTAGGCAAAGTGAGTGTGCCGGTGGCCATGAGGGCATTGAAAACATGCGTCAAAGTTTCCGACAATGGAGGATAATGGGTTCTTCTTGGGCCGGGAGGACGCCTAGGCTGCTGGGCTTCGTATTGGCCAGGTGGGGGGACTTGGTGGTATTGTGGAGGTGCAGGAGGGGGCTGTTGAGGCTGGTATTGGGGAGGAGCAGGTTGTCGGTATTGGTTTTGTGGGGTTTGAGGGTGTTGTGGGTGCTGAGGTTGTTGGTATTACGGAGGTTGTTGGTATTGTGGGTGTTGGGGTTGCTGATAATTGGAGGGCTGATGGGGTTGGTGGGGTTGCTAAGGTGGCATTCTGAACAATGGTGGATTATTGGTTCTGGGAGTGGGCTGTTGGGCTTGTGGAGGTCGAGTGTTGGTGTTGGGTCGATAGGTGGAAGGATTGGGGTTACCCATTGCACTCACTTGCTCATTATTTATCACCCCCTCAGTCGTGGGAGCACTAACCGGAGCACCACTGGCCTTCTTGAATGTCCGAGTTTTGGGCTCGAACATGGCCATGATGGGGGAGTCCTTCAACTGTGTCTGAATGTATCGTGCCCTTTCATACAGTTCTTCCATCGTTGTTAACTTATTCATGGCCAGAATGTGTCTGAACTGAGGTGTGGCATTAGCTGTGATCATTTTGACCTGCTCCGCCTCAGATAATGGATCCCTCAATCTTTCGGCCAGGCCCCTCCATCTATCAGCATAATGAGTGAAATCCTCATCTGTCTTCATTTTCTCGGCCATTAAATCAATAATTGACAATACTGGGCCCACCCTGTCTCTATACCTCTGTAAAAACTTCCTCTGTACTACCTCGAAATCCTCAGCATTTGCAGGTTCTAAAGAATAGAACCACTCGACGGCAGGCCCGTCCAAGGACCGGCGGAATAGAAAAGCAAGGGCACGATTGTCATCTTGCCAGAAAGAAGATTCATACATGAATTCCTTGATATGAACAAAGGGATTGCTAGTGCCGTTGTAACGGCGGTAGACCGACATCTCGGAGGGAGGAAGATGAAAGACCAACATAGACAGGAGTGCCAGGTCAACAGAGTCCTTGGGTGCGGACACCCTTCTAACTTCTTGCTCCAGTTTGCTCACTTTTGCCAGAAGGGCTTGAGTGAGTTGGTTGATGGAAGATTTGGGAGGTGCCCCCGAAGGAAGATGGTGGGGGACGTCCATTTGAATGGAATAGTGCGTGGGAGGGATGCCTGCGGGTGCGGAACCTTGAGCCGGGATTCAGGGTTGGTGAACGGGCCTTGCCGCATCAGGGCTTGGCCGAATATGGAGATGCCTCCCATCAGGACTGTTGGGACGGGACTTGATGATAGAATGGGCCGGCGAGGGGGCAGGAGAAGCTCGGGCCGTCGGGTCACGAGCGGACTGGATCTGAATTCCCACATTCGGGTGGAAGGGATGAACTGGATCAGGGACAGACTTTCCCCTGAGGGCAGCCTGGACCTCCTGGAGTTGAGGGCTGGGAGGCTCCGGAGGATGTCTATAATCCGAGACGTATCAAATGGAGAAGAGGTATTCCCAGCGTCTCGCCTTGGCGAGATGTGGGGAGCATGAGTGTCCACCGCGTCAACGCGTGGACTAGACGGATCGGCGTGAGCCTGGTTTTGAAGTTGAGGAAGTTGCTGGTCGGGATCATACATCTCATCATACATGTTCTCATAGTTCTTGTACTCGGTCATTGAAAGGGATCGACCGGAACGAAGCTGCATGCACGTGTTCTAAAAACACACTGTGTAATTTAACAAGCAACTAACAGCCAACTACTCAAACAAGTTTAAGAGGAGGAGTTAATGGCTTTTAAATCACAGACTTGGAAATGATTACGCCCCCTTAAAGTTCCAATGTGTTCCAATGTGGATTTTAATGATAGTGTGTCTCTCCAAAATAGGTGTAGACCTAAAAATGGGTGAGATGACGACTCCGGGGTTTTCTAAGCAACTCCTTCATACGTGACGGGATTTCTAACTCGGGTCACCGGTATGGTACAACCAGCTTGGTCCATCGTGAGGGAATCCACGAGGTACGAAGACTTACGGAGGTCCCGATGAGGATTCTCTAGCCCAATGAGACGGAATGCCCAATGGGGAGATAGCCCTTACCGAGAAGGTGTGTGGATCCTAAGGAAGGAGGGAAGGAGGTCCCTCGGCCGAAATGCAATGCAAAATGCAAATATAACACAGATGGCAGAAGAACCGGTGCTCTGTGATAGACTGAATCGCGTCCAGTACAGTGGGCGTGGTTCAGTAAAAGGCATCCGTTCTGTCAGCCGAGGGTCTGACAGCTCCTAAAAGCTGTAAGAATCGAGGCGACTCCCTCCGAACTCATCACAGAACAGCGTCCAGTCTATCAGCTATGCAAAGCAAGAGCGTAACATCGTCCTCTGTACTGGTCCACTGGACGCGTCTCAGAAAAGGCACCCGAAAACAGCAAAAAAACGCAGGAAATCAGACTAGCATGCTTTCTAATGATTATGGGGGAAAGAGTAAAGCTCAAATCAAGATGATTCCATCAGGTAAAAGTAAGTGCACGGGGTAGGGAACAAGATGGTATATATATATATATATATATATATATATATATATATATATATATATATATATATATATATATATTATACAATAAATTCCAATGTAAGGAGTGTAAGGAGAAGTGGAGGTAAATACGACTACACTTTGGTAATGGCGATGGGACTCTCCAAATGGCACTACGTGGGGTGCGGAATGGAGGAAATTGTACCACGTGGGGTACGAAGGAGAGGCACGCATGGGTGCCGACTGGAGAAAACCGGAATCAAAAGATGAAGTGTCCCACCGTGATCGCCAAGATGTAGACGGTGATTTTCTCTCTACCCGCTTTGTTCGGGGAAAACACAGTCCACAACGGAATTCAAGGGGAACAGAAGAATGTGCGTGTATGCATGATGGATATGTGTGATCGCCAGGCGTGCGCGGGCGCCAAAGGAAATGGGTAAAAAGGAAGGGTGGATGTACTTACCTTTCACCCGAGAAAATCAGGAGCCTCGTGGCAGGTTCTCCTTCCTTCCGACGCCAGCCGGCCGACAAGGAAGATTTGATTCCGGATTTCCCTGCAAAATGGAAGAAAACAAGAAACAAGTGAAAGAGAAGTTAGACTACGTAGTGCAGCAAATGTAAACATGGAAGGAGTATGTAAAACATGAAAATGGAGGCTATCACACCTCTGGAGGTGGTGTTAAACCCCTAATGATTGGGTGGGTGCGAAATTCTATGTAGATGTGTGTGGGGGTGTGAAATGCATGTCCTAAAGAAAGTAAAAAAATGAAAGGGGTGCGGAGAGAGGATTGACGGCGTGGCCCGGCGATGACGAGAGATAGAGAGTGAGAAGGAGGGAGCCGACGGAGGTCCTCCCGCCACGCTCCCACGCTCGGAAGTTCCGCCACACGAGGAAGAAGATGCGGGAATGACGATTCAGCCCCGGGTCATGCTCCCTCGATTCGTCGGACTCTCGCCTCGGAAGGATGAAACACGGAAGCTCGGAGGTTGAGAGGGGAATCCGGCAGGGCTTTGCCGTAGTTAAGGATGGATGCCAATGAAGGTCTCCCGGGTCTGTATTCATAGGCAAAACTGCGTCCAAACAGGTAGACGCCTATTGATCTTGAAATGCGTTTGCCTGACAAGCCGCTATTAAGGAAGTCAAACTGATGTGATTGGCTCAGGGCGGCGAAGCTCGCGACCATGCCTATGAACCGCATCTAGTCCGTACGCCGCATTTCGTAAGTCAAAAATCATGTCTCTGACGAATTTGCTCCTGATTTGACTTTCATAGAAAGTGGCGGCCGTGCCAGACACGATTACAGGATTTGCCATGATGACCGTTATGGGCTCATAAATGTCACGCCTTGCTAGCGCAAAATTCTGAGTTTGACTTCATAATAGCGGCCAGATAGGTGGACGCTTTTCTGAGAAACATCATGATTTCAAAACGTGGCCCATTTAATGCTGCGACTTAACGGGTAGGTAAGACTTTGACTTTGAATTCTCGGCCAAGCAGTAAGACGCATATTAAAATAGACCATGTGTCGAAAATCAAGTGGTTTTTCATGTCGGCATGAAAGCCGCGGATCAATACCCAAGAGGCGTCCACTAAGTTGGACGCTAATTGTTTATGATCGACATACCCTTCAAAGAGAAGACTGAACTAATTTTAAGAAAATAGGATCAACACTCCAAAGATTAATTAAAAGGAACCATTTTGAGGCATCGCGGTGTAACATGAAATCTGCTCAATGTGAAGCCAAATTGGCGTGTCTACACCCAGCTCACCAACACTCCGCTAGTTAGCACGGTGCCTAGCTCACCAATACACAGTTGGTTGATGCGGTGCCCCGCTCACCAACACTTCACAAAGGAAGAAACTTAAAGAGACAAGAATGAAACAAGCAGAAACAAATATCAAGCTCGTGAGGAGGATCTTCAGATGATGTTGAAGCTTGGAACAGCAGAGATCTCCTCAAAATGGAACCTGCTTCAAAGATGTAGCAGGTGGAAGCTCAAGAAGGTGATAAAAACTTGAAAGATAGAGCTGAAGATGAAACTCTAGAAGGTGGCTCTCTTCCCCACGAAATTCTTTGCCTAGGGTTTCCCCCAAGTGTCCTTTTTATAGCCCTTCCACAAAAATAGCCGTTTGAGAGAGGTGGAAAGAGATCTTGGTCAAAAAGTTGTTCAAAAAGTGCTTTTCAGAGCAGTTCTGCATGTCAGGGTCGACTCCCACTTTTGTCGGGGTCGACTCCAGTTCATCTCAGGGTCGACTCCTTCACAATCTGGAGGTCGACTCTACTTAGACAAAAAAACTTCTTCAGGACAGAGGTCGACTCCTTTACAGAGCTGGGGTCGACTTTGAAAATCTAAACACAGACAGGGTCGACTCCCTTTACAGGTCAGGGTCGACTCTACTTCACCAGCAAAACAAACTTTTGAAAGGGGGTCGACTCCCTTACAGAGCTGGGGTCGACTCTGAAAATCTAAACACAGTCAGGGTCACCTCCCTTTACAGGTCGGGGTCGACTCTGCTTGGCCCAAGCCATCTTCTTCAAGAGGGGGTCGACTCCTTCATATTTCTGGGGTCGACTCCAAATGACTGAACACAGTCGAGGTCGACTCCTTCACATCTTTGAGGTCGACTCCAATAGCCATGAACAAAAAAATACTTCTTTGAAAGCCTTTTTGCCTTTATAGAATACCATATTTTCTACATTCACTTTACAAACTTGTTAGCAAACAACATGAGTGTTTTGCGAATTTGGCTCCACAGCGGGCAAATTTCATATTGCGCCATAATGCCACAAATAGCCCTCTTTTTGCCTTGCAAGAGTAGTTTCCCAATATTTTTGGATCTCACCCATTATTTCTCGGTGCTTCCCCAGGTGGTTCGGTCGTGGATTTCCTTGTGATTTCCGAGCGTAGGCTCTCAAGTGTGGCGACTTCTGAGGCCATAGCCTTTTTGACTTTAAATCGCGACGGCCGTGCCAGACGCATTCATTAGCATGTGGTCTAAACGAAATCGCGTCCGGTATGACCACCGTGATTTAAAGTCAAAAAGGCTATGGCCCCGGAAGTCACCACACTTGAGAGCCTACGCTCGAAAATCACGAGGAAATCCTGAAAATGCATCTGGGTGGCACGACGCAATTTAGAAAGTCAAATCCGAACCGACAGTGCATTTATAAGCCGATTGCCTCGGAGCCATGCATACCGTAATCGCGTCCGGGCGGCCCGTCGCGATTCAAGTCACGACGACCTGTCCGGATGTGATTCTAAACATAGCCGCAGGCTACGGCCATTATGCGCCTATCACATCGGTTTGACTTTCTTAATCGCAGCCTGCCACCCGGACGCGATTCAATTCATAATCGCGGCTTCTTGTTTGGACGCGATTCAAGAATCTGTTGCCTATAAATAGACCCCCGAGGGTATTATTTCAAGGGGGGCCATTTAGAGCGGCGAAGTCCTTCCAGATTCCCGTCTCGACGTCTAACCCTGGGGGTCCCTTCTCCTTCGCTCCATCCATCCGATCCCTTGGAGCCCGGCGCCGTCTTCCTCCGTCGTCCACGTACCCCGGAGCGAGGCGGGAGTGATTCCTCTTCTCCATCCGTCAACTCCGGCAACATCGCCGTCCCGTCAACTTTCGGGGAAGCAACCCCTTCCCTTTTTCATTCGTTTCTCCCATCTCCTCCGGTCCCCACGCGGCCCCGTTATACTCCTTCTTTTTTAACACACACACATGCATGCATACACACACGCACACACACACACACACACACACACACACCTATTTTATGGGTTTAAAGGCCACCATCCGGTAAGTCACCCCCATGTCCTTTTATTCTTTCATTTTATTCTTTTAGAATTGCATACTACACATTTTTGGGCTAATCCCCTTCTTTTCTTTGTCTTATTTTTCAGGGTAATCAAACGAAAAACGCCCTCTGCCACGACCGGCTGTGCTCGTAGAGGAAGAAAGGACCCACACTTCCCACACAATCTCCCCGCTAAAAAGGTACGCTCGTGATCACTCTTCCATCTCGCACCCTCCGCGTGCATCTCCATTCGGCACCCTCGCGTGCCTGGCGATCACGATCTTTTTATTTTTATTGTCTTTCTTTTCCGCTTTTCCACTCCATCTCCACACACCACACATATAATCCACCCCTATTTCTCTTTGTAGAGGACCGTGTCCCTTAAAAAAAAAGGACGAGATCCGTATCTACACCTTCATTATCACAAAAACAATTAAACTGATTACCATGATCACTATGAATAGCATTAATGACATAACCCTTATCATTTGAATCTTCTTACATAATTTTACGAATTCAGATAATGCATCACTATTATGAGCTAAATACAAAACCCATGTAAATCGAGAGAAATCATCAACAATCACAAAACCGTAGCGCTTACCACCTAAACTAGCAGTCCTTATCGGACCAAACAAATCAAGATGCAAGAGTTGCAAAGGCCGAGAGGTAGAAACAATGTTCTTGGGTTTAAATGAAGTTCGAGTTTGTTTACCCTTGGCACAAGCATCACAAACTCCATTTGAATCAAAATTCATTTTAGGCAAACCGACCACAAGCTCACGTCTAGACAATTTGGAAATAATTCCAAAGCTAGCATGGCCTAACCTTCGGTGCCACAGCTATGGGTTGGAGTTATTTGCTACAAAACAAATCTCCTTCTCATCCAAATCATCCAGATTAACAGTATAAACATTTCCATTTTGATTTCCTACAAACTTGATTTCATTTGAGACATTATCGATTAACATGCAGTGAGATACATCAAAAGTAACTCTAAACCCTTTATCACAAAGTTGACTAATACTGAGCAAGTTATGTTTTAAACCATCTACAAATAACACATGCTCAATGCTAGTGGAGGGAGTTTTACCAATGTTTCCAATGCCTATTACCCTTCCTTTGTTGTTGTCTCCAAACGTCACACTTCCACCGTTTTTCTTTTCAAGACTGAAAATTTGTGATTTGTCTCCTGTCATGTGCTGAGAGCAACCACTATCCAAATACCACTCTTTATTCATCGAACCACTGTAGCTCTGCAAAAACAGAGAGATTTACACTTGATTTCTTGGTACCCAGATTTGTTTGGGTCTATTCATGTTAGTCCAACTCCTGGTTGTTTCCTTTGGCACCCACATCGTTTTAATCTTGTGGATGTTCTTTCGGAACCAATAACTCTGAATTTTATGTCCCTTTTTGCCGCAATAATTGCATGTAGCAAAAGGAGTACTAGACAACTTAGCTCCAATAAAAGAAGTTGCAGTTTTATGCTTTGACTTGTGAGGAATAAATCCAATTCCTTCTTTCCTAAAGATGCCTTTTGTGCTACCAAGAATAGCATCTAAATTATCACGACCACGCACAAATGTAGACAAGACACTTTTTAATCTATCTACTTCTTTTTGAAGATTAGAACAATCGTTTTTTAAACTAGGAATTTGTTCTTCTAATGTTTCAACCTTTTTCTTAAGCAATGTATTTTCATTTACTACTATATCAACATTTTCACATTCATGTAGATGAGATGCATTCAACTCTTGAGTTATTAAATCAATATTTTTCTTCAGGCTTTTATTTTCAAGTTTGCATTCAATAAATTTTTCATATAACTCATTAAACGCATCATGAAGTTCTTCAAATGTAAAAGTTTCCGAGTTTACCTTTTCATGGTCAGATTTGGCCATGAGACATAAGTTGGCAATTTCTTCTTCACTTTCTTCTTCTGTAGAGGTATCTTCATCACTCCATGCAGCAAGGGCCTTCTTCTTTGATGTCTTCACATTTCCCTTGGTGTATGCTTTCTTCTTTTTCAGTTCGGGGCATTCAGGACGGATATGTCCCGATTTTCTGCACTCAAAGCATGTGACTTCGTCATTCTTGGAGATTTCCCCTTTAACTTGATTTCTCTTCTGAAATCTTCTGTTTCTTGGATTGAAGTTGGACCGACGTTTGTTCAGGAACTTCTTGAATTGCCTTGTCATTAAGGCAATTTCTTCATCATCGATCTCTTCAATGCTATTGTCACTGTCACACTCATTAAGCACATTAGTAGCTTTGAGGGCAAGACCCTTTTTCTTTTTATAGTCATCCACGTCCCTCAATATGTTAATCTCATAGGTCATAAGAGATCCTATGAGAGCATCCAATGAGATTCTTGAGAGGTCTTTTGCCTCTTCAACAGTTGTTACTTTGGGATTCTAAGACATGGGTAAAGATCGTAAAATTTTTCTATTAAGTTCAGGGATAGAGTATTCCTTACCAAGGGCTTTAAGCCCATTCGTGATGTCTGTGAACCGCTTGAACATCTCGGTTATAGTCTCATTTTCTTCCATCTTGAACAGCTCATACTTGTGAACTAAAAGGTTGATCTTCTTTTCTTTGACTTAAGAGGTTCCTTCATAGGTCACTTGAAGCTTGTCCCAAATCTCTTTTGCACTGCTACACATAGAAACACGATTAAACTCGCTAGCATCCAAAGCACAGAATAAGGCATTAATTGCCTTGGCATTCATAGACACCTTTTTAAAGATTTTTGGAGTCCACTCCTTTTCAGGTTCCTTAGGAACATAAGGACCTTTCTCCACGATGTTCCACAGCTCTTAATCCATAGCTTTCAGAAAGATGGTCATCCTAGCTTTCCAATAGCTATAGTTATTGCCATTGAATAGAGGTGGCCTATTAGTAGAGTTGCCTTCAGTGAATGCACTCTGCTCTCCAAAACCAGCCATAGTCAATCCACACTAGAGGTTGTAAAACCCTTTAAACTAGTGACCAAGCTCTGAAACCAAATGAAAGGATCTAGACTATGACTAGCCCTAGAGGGGGGTGAATAGGGCTTTAAAAATTTATCTTGAATGACCAATGGAAACTAATGCAGAAATAAAAATATGATGCAAGGCAGAGAGAGTGAGAGGAAAGAAGGAAGCAAGCACACAAAGACACACCGATTTATCCTGGTTCGGTAAGACCCCCTTTGGTCTACCTACATCCAGTCCTCACCAACACGGTGAGATTTCCCACTCTACGAAAGATCACACCCACTGGTTTAAACGGTGCCCAGCTCACCAACACTCTGCTAGTTAGTACGGTGCCTAGCTCACCAATACACAGCTGGTTGATGCGGTGCCCAGCTCACCAACACTTCACAAAGGAAGAAACTTAAAGAGACAAGAATGAAACAAGCAAAAACAAATATCAAGCTCGTGAGGAGGATCTTCAGATGATGTTGAAGCTTGGAGCAATAGAGATCTCCTCCAAATGGAACCTTCTTCAAAGATGCAGCAGGTGGAAGCTCAAGAAGGTGAGAAAAATTTAAAAGAGAGAGTTGAAGATGAAACTCTAGAAGGTGGCTCTCTTCCCCACGAAATTTCTTGCCTAGGGTTTCCCCCAAGTGTCCATTTTATAGCCCTTCCACAAAAGTAGCCATTTGAGAGAGGTGGAAAGAGATCTTGGTCAAAAAGTTGTTCAAAAAGTGCTTTTCAGAGCAGTTCTGCATGTCAGGGTCGACTACCACTTTTGTCGGGGTCGACTCCAGTTCATCTCAGGGTCGACTCCTTCACAATCTGGAGGTCGACTCTGCTTAGACAAAACAACTTCTTCAGGACAGAGGTCGACTCCTTTACAGAGCTGGGGTTGACTCTGAAAATCTGAACACAGATAGGGTCGACTCCCTTTACAGGTCAGGGTCGACTCTGCTTCACCAGCAAGATAGACTTTTGAAAGGGGGTCGACTCCCTTACAGAGCTGGGGTCGACTCTGAAAATCTGAACACAGTCAGAGTCGACTTCCTTTACAGGTCGGGGTCGACTCTGCTTGGCCCAAGCCATCTTCTTCAAGAGGGGGTCGACTCCAAATGACTGAACACAGTCGAGGTCGATCCTTCACATCTTTGAGGTCCACTCCAATAGCCATGAACAAAAAAATACTTCTTTGAAAGCCTTCTTGCCTTTATAGAATACCTTGTTTTCTGCATTCACTTTACAAACTTGTTAGCAAACAACATGAGTGTTTTGTGATCATCAAAATTCAAAGGGACCCAACACACACATGCACACACGCACAGGCTTTTATCCTCCCCATTTAATCAGTGATTCAAAAGATGGGAATAATTGGAGAATAATAACAAAAAAAGACAACAACAGAAGAAACAGTTAAAAAAATAAAGGTGAATAAATAAAACTATCAAAAGATGAACAAACATGATAACTTTGAACAAAGGAGGTACAATAAATTTTAAATTAAACAATCAAAAGACATGAATAATTTCAAATTAAATCTAATAATATAAAACAAATGCAAAAAAATGATGACTTCAAATAAATCCAAAGTTAAAAAAAATCAAATGAAACCATCTTAAACAAAAAAAGAAACCAAACCAAATAATTCTGGGTTAAACTTTTCAACTTGGAACAAAATTCAAATAAATTTCAAACTCAAACAAACTAAAGAGAAATGAAGTAAAATGGAAAGAAATTTGAAATTAAATAGAAGCCCTACATCAAATCAAATAATCAAAATTAAATCAAATCAAAAGACTAATAAATAAAAGGACAATTCAATAAAAAGATCAAGTAAGATAAAAAAATTGTAAAAGACTAAAAGAAAACAATCAGAACAAATAATGTTGAAGTCAACTCAACCCTTTTAATAGATCCGAAATAATCTCTAAAATGCGTTCAATGTTATCTTTTGATCGTCTCTCATTAGGCGTACTCAAATTTACTTTTCTACGCATATCTTTTATCGGATGTTTCTGTTAAAGGCCACGAGACTATTTATTCTGACGATTAATCAAGGGTTTTCCCTCTTAGAGGGATGTAATTAACGTCATTGCGCTTAGACAACGACGGGATCTTGGTCCCGACCCGATCTCCACTTTCATTTAATGACGTCAAACGGTGCGCGAATAGACTTAAAGTCCTTTGACTCTCGGAGGCAGAACATGTTGTCACTTCGGTGACAGGCACGTCTGCGTTATGCGATTGCGGGTTCATCTCTCGTCACTGTCACTCAAGTAAGACCTAACGGGACTTGAATTCGTAATATACATCCATACACATGAGAACATGATAAAAAAACTTTTAAATTTTAAAATTATTGTGATGGATCACAAATCCATTTCCACACGGTAGCTGGTCCCTCTCATCGAGGATGAGGTAGCCATGGCAGATGTCCGTGATGGTTACCGTTGGCTTGAGTAGCGCGTCTAAGAGCCAGTTCTAGTTGGACCGCCCCTCCAGCAGCCCGTGGAGGAGAGCCATCGATTCTACACAGAAGAGGGGGCTGGGAGGACATGAACCCCGAGAGGGCACCCATGGCAACCGTTTGCCAGGTGCTGTAAATGCCGACAAAGGCATAGTAGCATTTAAAACTGGGGGCTTTCAGGGAAATAGATAGAAGGGCGGTGTCGGGCAAGCACGACCAATCCCTCCTGTGCTCGATGTACTCGTCTTCTGACGATGGCAGGTTCCCATCCTCCTCCCTCTCGACGAGTTCAGCAGCTTCTCCAGGCACTACTGTCTGGTGGCGTCGAGCACCCCCCAGTAACTAGACACCCACGGGAGAGGAGACGATAGTGGCGGCTCTCTCTCTCTCTCTCTAAAAGATATTTTAATCTTTTTATTTTTATTTTGACAGTTCCATCTATTTGATAATGAAATATTCTTCTCATTGTAATAATAAATTAATCATAGAGATATAATTAATATTTTCTTTCAATTTAAAGAGTATTCGGGGATTTTAAAGATAAATTTAAGAATATAGAAATTTTCAATGGTATATAATATTTTTTCTAATATTTTTTAATTTGGCCCATCTAAGACTTCGACAGATTGGCTGATCCACCAGATCCGATCATCCGGATAGGGATCGACCCAGGCCACTCCTTTTTCCATGCATGGGAACCACCCCGTGCGCCTCTAGAACCCAACCGACATCCATCTTCAAAGACCAAAGGGCGCCTGTTGGGTTACCCGATGTGGGCATCCCCAAGTGCCATAAGCGGTCAACGCATCAACTGCTGCGAAGTTTCAGCGAGTTTGACGCGCCATAAACAAGAAGCAAGAGAAAAGGATAGAGAGTAAGAGAGGGTGCATTGGTGCAAACATACAAGAGGAGAAGAAGAGGTACATATATTGTTGGATCCCTTAGTATTTTGATGATCACAAAACACTCATAATGTTTGCTAACAAGCTCTTGAGTTGTATGCGAAGATAGGTTCTTTTATAAGGGCAAGAGGACTTTCAAAGAAGCCTATGTTGGTTCCTGGTAAGTGGAGTCGGCCCCAGATTTGTGAAGGAGTCGACCCCAACTATGCTCAGTTTTTTGGAGTCGACCCTGAATTTCTAAAGGAGTCAACCCCCATACAAATGTTCTGCAAGTGCTACAGCACAGAGTCGACCCCAGCTTTCTAAGGGAGTCGACCCCGGATCTGCTCTGCTGTTTGGAGTCGACCTCCAAGTTACAAGGGAGTCGACCTCCATTCAACAGTCTGTTATGCAGTTAAGGCAGAGTCGACCCCGACCTTCAAAGGGAGTCGACCCCGATTATGCTCGGATGTTCAGAGTCGACCCCGGCACTCTAAAGGAGTCCACCTCCATTCAGTAAAAGCTCTTTTGCTCCAAAGGAGTCGACTCCAACTTTCTTGGGAGTCGACCTTGAGTTGAACTGGAGTCGACCCCAGCAAAAGTGGAAGTCGACCCTAACATGCAGAACTGCCCTGAAAAGCACTTTTGAACAACTTTTTGACCAAGATCTCTTTCCACCTCTCTCAAATGGCTACTTTTGTGGAAGGGCTATAAAAAGGACACTTGGGGGAAACCCTAGGTAAGGAATTTCATGGAGAAGAGAGCCACCTTCTAGAGTTTCATCTTCAGCTCTTTCTTCCAAGCTTTTTCACCTTCTTGAGCTTCCAACCTGCTAGATCTTTGAAGAAGGGGATTTTTGGAGGAGATCTCTTCGACTCAAGAGCTTCATCGACATCTGGAGATCTTCCTCATAAGCTTTTCATCTGCTATTCTTTGATCTATCATTCTTTATATTGTGATTCTTGCTTTGTACTTTTGCCTTCTTGGTTGAAGGTTGGTTTGGGTTCATATACCCAACCTTGTGTGTTTTGGTGAGCTGGACACCGCATCAACTAGCGGTTTGTTGGTGAGCTAGACACTGTATTAACTAGCAGTTTGTTGGTGAGCTAGGCACCGTATTAACTAGCGGTTTGTTGGTGAGCTAGGCACTGTATTAACTAGCGGCTTGTTGGTGAGCTGGGCACCGCATAAACCAGCGGGTGTAGTTCAACTCTTTGAGAGGGTAAATCTCACCGTGTTGGTGAGGACTGGAAGTAGGTAGACCAAAGGGGGTCTTACCGAACCATGATAAAATCGGTGTCTCTTTGTGTGCTTGCTTCTTTCTTCCCTCTCCTTTCTTTGCTCTGCTCAGTATCTTTATTTCTGCATTAGTTTTCATTGGCCATTCAAGACAAGTTTTTAATTGCCCTATTCACCCCCCTCTAGGGCTAGTCATAGTCTTGATCCTTTCATTTGGTATCAGAGCTTGGTCACTAGTTTAAAGGGTTTTACAACCTCTAGTGTGGATTGACTATGGCTGGATTTGGAGAGCAAAGTGCTTTTACTGAAGACAACTCTACGACTAGGCCACCTCTGTTCAATGGCAATAACTATAGCTATTGGAAAGCAAGGATGACTATCTTTCTGAAAGCTATGGATTATGAGCTATGGAACATTGTGGAAAAAGGTCCTTATGTTCCTAAGGAACCTGAAAAGGATTGGACTCCTGACATCTTTAAAAAGTTGTCTATGAATGCTAAGGCAATTAATGCTCTATTATGTGCTTTAGATGCTAATGAATTTAACCGTGTTTCCATGTGTGGCAGTGCAAAAGAAATTTGGGACAAGCTTCAAGTGACCTATGAAGGAACTTCACACGTCAAAGAAACGAAATCAACCTTCTAGTTCACAAGTATGAGCTGTTCAAGATGGAAGAAAACGAGACTATAATTGAGATGTTCAAGCGGTTCACGGACATCACAAATGGGCTTAAGGCCCTTGGTAAGGAATACTCTACCCCTAATCTTAATAGAAAAATTTTACGATCTTTACCCATGTCTTGGAATCCTAAAATAATAGCTATTGAAGAGGCAAAAGACCTCTCAAGAATCTCCTTGGATGCACTCATAGGATCTCTAATGACTTACGAGATTAATATATCGAGGGATGTGGATGACTCTAAGAAGAAAAAGAGTCTTGCCCTCAAAGCTACTAATGTGATGAATGAGTGTGACAGTGACAATAGCGATGAAGAGATCGATGATGAAGAAGTTACATTAATGACAAGGCAATTCAAGAAGTTTCTAAACATGCATCGATCACATTTCAACCCCAGAAATAGAAAATTTCAGAAGAAAGGTCAAGCTGAAGGGGAAACTTCTGAGAGTGAAGAAGCCACATGCTTTGAATGCCAAAAACTTGGACATATTCGTTCTGAATGTCCAGAATTGAAAAGAAAAATGCATACACAAAGGGAAATGGAAAGGCAGCAAAGAAGAAGGCCCTTGCAGCATGGAGTGATGAAGATGTCTCTTCAGAAAGTGAAGAAGAGATGGTCAATCTATGCCTCATGGCAAAATCTGACCATGAGGAGGTAAATTTTCAAACTTTCACAATTGAAGAACTTCATGATGCATTTAATGAGCTATATGAAAAATTCATTGAATGCAAACTTGAAAATAAAAGTTTGAAGAAGAACATTGATTTAATGACTCAAGAATTGAATGCACTTCGTTTACATGAATGTGAAAATATTGATACAGTAGTAAACGAGAATATATTGCTTAAGAAAAAGATTGAAACTTTAGAAGAACAAATTCCTAGTTTGAGAAATAATTGTTCTAACCTTCAAAAGGAAATAGATAGATTAAAAAGTGTCTTATCTACATTTGTGCGTGGTCGTGATAACTTAGATGCTATTCTTGGTAGCACCAAAGGTGTCTTTAGAAAATAAGGAATTGGATTCATTCCTCACAAGTCAAAGTATAAAACTGCAACTTCTTTTGTAGGAGCTAAGTTATCTAGTACTCCCTTTGCTACATGCAATTATTGTGGCAAGAAGGGACATAAAATTCAGAGTTGTTGGTTCCGAAAGAACATCCACAAGATCAAAACGATGTGGGTACCAAAGGAAACAACCAAGAGTTGGACTAACATGAATGGACCCAAACAAATCTGGGTACCAAAAAATCAAGTGTAAATTTCTCTGTTTTTGCAGGGCTACAGTGGTTCGATGAATAAAGAATGGTATTTGGATGGTGGTTGCTCTCGGCACATGACGGGAGACAAATCTCAATTTTCTAGTCTTGAAAAGAAAATTGATGGAAGTGTGACGTTTGGAGACAACAACAAAGGAAGGGTAATAGACATTGAAAACATTAGTAAAACTCCCTCTACTAGCATTAAGCATGTGTTGTTTGTAGATGGACTAAAACATAACCTGCTTAGTATTAGCCAATTGTGTGATGAAGGGTTTAAAGTTACTTTTGATGCATCTCACTGCATGTTAACTGATAATATCCCGAATGAAATCAAGTTTGTAGGCAATTGAAATGGAAATGTTTATACTGTTAATCTAGATGAATTGGATGAGAAGGAGATTTGCTTTGTAGCAAATAACTTTAACCCATGGCTGTGGCACCGAAGGTTGGTCATGCTAGCTTTGGAATCATTTCCAAATTATCTAGATGTGAGCTTGTGGTCGGTCTGCCTAAAATGAATTTTGATTCAAATGGAGTATGTGATGCTTGTGCCAAGGGTAAGCAAACTCGAACTGTTGCCTAGTTGACGAGCCCAGAGGGGGGGGGGGTGAATGGGTCTTTTAAAAATTTATTTGATTAGTACCTGTACTTAAAACATTCATACAAAGATGCTCTTCGATGAAGGTTAGAGAAGGTTAGTATAAAAGACAAACACACAATAAGTAATCACACAACACAAGGAATTATCCTGGTTCAGACCTCCTATCCTTAGGAGTCATACGTCCAGTCCCTGAGCAACAACTCAGGATTCCACTAACTAGGGTACAGTCCCCCTACGGACAATACAACACCTAGCTCAACTGGTCTTCCTTCACAAGAAGGGAACTACAACACCCTGGATGTCTCACCAGGTCTTCCTTCACAACAAAAGGGAACACAACACCCTGGCTCCCCACCAGGTCTTCCTTCACAATAGAAAGGAACAACAACACAAGAAGAATAAATATGAATTCAAGCCCCTAAATCAAGCTTTAGCAAGACAAGATCTGAGACTACTAGCACTGAGAGCAAATAATCTAAACAAGGCACTCTCTCAGAACTACACTGGCTCTCTTAGGATCTCTATTTCAGCACAGAGAGCAAAGAGCTAAAGACACACTAGAATTGAATTCTTGGCTCTTGGATTCTTTCAGAAGATCTAGAAAGCTTGTTTTTTTTTCAATCGTGGGTCACCCTCTTCTTTTCTACCCTTGTCTTGTATAAATATCTCCATTTTGAAATATTGCCGTTGAAGTAACCGTTGTCTCTTTGTATGGTAGACGATAGACTGCTTGACATTTGGAAACTTCTAGTCAACAATCTTTTATTCATTTGAGCACGCAAAGAGATAGGGTCTTCTGATGTCTATATGGTTCAACGTTGTATGACAGAATGTCTTTAGGACCCTGCATATATTAAATGCTAGAACAGTAGATAGCTAGGCTGTCTCTTGTTGTCAGTAAACGTTGATGCAAATATTCACCAAAATAGTAATGCCAAATAGCTTGTTCTAAAAGATACACACAGAGTAAGCATAATGGAGGACGTGATCGTCTGCATGCATGCAGAGATACGTTCAGTCCTCATAAATGAACAGATGTCAGAAGATATGCTTGACTTTGACTTTTCAACGCTTTCAGGAAAAAGATAAATATTAAGTCGATGTAAGACATAAAATCGATGACTATATGACTTATGAAATCGTTATGATCAAGTCAGTTTAACTAAGTCATTATAAGAAGCAAATCGTTATGTTCAATGAAGAAATCGTTATGAACACTTAACAAATCGTTATAGAAAGCAAGTCGTTTATGGGCGTTAAAGAAATCGTTATGAGCGCTAAGGAAATCGTTATGAGCGCTAAAGAAATCGTTATGAGCGCTAAAGAAATCGTTATGAGCGCTTAAAGGAAATCGTTGTGAGCACTAAAGGAAATCGTTGTGAGCGCTAAAGGAAATCATTATGAGCGCTGAAGAAATCGTTGCGCGAAGCAAATCGTTATGAGCTCTAAAGAAATCGTTGCGCGAAGCAAATCGTTATGAGCTCTAAAGAAATCGTTGCGCGAAGCAAATCGTTATGAGCTCTAAAGAAATCGTTGCGCGAAGTAAATCGTTATGAGCTCTAAAGAAATCATTATGAGCGTTAAAGAAATCGTTACGCGAAGCAAATCGTTATGAGCTCTAAAGAAATCGTTGCGCGAAGTAAATCGTTATGAGCTCTAAAGAAATCGTTATGAGCGTTAAAGAAATCGTTATGCGAAGCAAATCGTTACGACGTCTTAAGAGATCGTTGTGATGACTTAAGGAATCATTACAACGAGCAAATCATTGCGACGTCTTAAGAAATTGTTGCGATGACTTAAGGAATCGTTACGACGAGCAAATCATTGCGACGTCTTAAGAGATCATTGCGATGACTTAAGGAATCGTTACGACAAGCAAATCGTTGCGGTATCGACTTGTTAGCTCTATTGAAACCGTCATACATAAAGGAAATCGTTGTGGCTTTCAAAAGTCGATGTGGGCTTAGAGAAATATAACCTTGAAATGATTAAAGCTTCAGAAATATGATACTTACCAATATTGGCTTGTTTGACCTTGGTGTATTTCCTGTACTTAAGACTTATGAAAAATATGTTAGAAATTTTGATAGGGTTTTGTTAATCACTAAAATAAATATGTAATTAAAATTACATGGGGACAGACTGATCATCAATTTCCCCCTTTTTGGTGATGACAAAATTTATCAATAAGTATGAATATTAAAAAAATGAATATTTGCAGAATGTATTTCAGACATGCTAAATATTTTTCTCCCCCTTTTTGTCATTAAGCAAAAAAATAATCTGAGACAAAGAATGAAGAGAAAAGATTGAAAGGCACTCAACCAAATATATTGATCAGTTTTGAGGAGTTACAGATAAATAATAAGCAGGGGATAACAAGGAGCCAAAGCGCCTGATGACAGGGAGTGCCTGGCGTTCCTGCTCTTCAAAAAAAAGCTTGAAAGGCCCCAAATTCAATTTGATAGGAGGGTCCCATGGTGGGAGCCATCCTTTTGATATGAAGCTGCCTTTGATCTGAAATGAAATCTCCATACTTAGCACTGCCAAGGCTAACTTGTAAGTTAAGAATGACCCAAAACTGGCAAACCGAAGGAAGGCATCAATCTTGAGGGGATAGTCAATCTGAAGTGACCTAAGCTCTTTCTTTAAAGCAAAGAAAACCTTGTATCTTTCAACCCAGGTCAGATAGGAATCCCGGATGAGGTGAAGAGAGTTGGCATCCAAAAATTCACCGGGAGTCAAAGGTGGTTGATTTGAGCTGGCCTAAGAAGCATTTAGATCTGCTAGCTGCTGAGCAGACAAGGGATAGACCTTCGTCCAATCATCTGGAGACAGCCTGTCACATTTAGAGAGAATGGGGGCCAGAACATCTGCCTTGATATGCCCCTGAAGATATTGCTTGAAGACAAATCTTGGGAAAGATAGGTCACGGCCATCTTGCACAAATAACCTGGCCATTACCCTTGCAGCTCGCTCAAAGATAAGTGTCCCCACAGAAGAGTCCATAATCAAAGCATGGAGAGGGGGAAGGAACACTACATCAGGAATAACTAAGGTAGCAAAATCAACTCTAAGGGAGTCTGAAGGAGCTGTGCATGAACTGAGAGCCCTGATGGCTTCCCAGAATTGACCTAGTTGAGATTCAGGGAGGCGATTTATGTAGTAGTAGTTACTGTACATCTGATACTGCCTGATAAACTTAATTTCTTTCTGAATGAAGGGTCCAAACAGATGTTTGTGATGGATTTGGAACCACTCAGAAAGGGGAAGAGGAGCTTCCCTAGGTGGATATCTAGCAGCTTGAACTCGACGGAATTGACTGTATAGATCTTTGTTGCTCTGAGCCCACTGCTCTTCAGTTTTGGCTTCAGTTATGGAAAAAAATTTTGACTGTTGAGACTTAGAGAGATGGGTGTAAGGAAAGATGGTGGCAAGATGATCAGAAAGATTTTGGAAGGGAAGGCCAAAAATGTGGGCAAAAACTACCTTTTGAAGATATTCTTCATAGATAAGTTTCTGCTTATTGGAGATAGAAAGGGAAAACCAAAGGGGAGGATAACAGAGATCAGAGGAGATAAGATGAGTGGAGGTGAGTCTCCTCTTTATAGAGACATGACTAGAAGAGCCTGTCCTGTGAGTGTGGGTACCAACAGCCAGGACTGAATGAAGTATTGCTACCTCAAATTCATCCTTGATATCCTGAATTTCAACCTGAGTGAGTTGGGCACCCTCAGGAATGATGGTAATAAAAGAAGGAGGTGTAGGTGGATTGAAGATAGAAGCTGGAGTTATGGTAGAGAGAGTAGAGGGTCCTGAGGAGGAAGGACCAGAAGAAGATGGCCCAGGTGAAGAGGATGCTGGTGGAAGCTGAGGAGAGGATGGTGGAGAAGGAACAATGGTGGAAGAAACAGGAGATGAGGCAAGTTGAGAGGGAAATGGTTGGGGAGAGGAAACAGATCTTGGACGAGGTCGTTTAAAGGTGGTTGGAGCTGGAGGTGCAGTAGAAGAAGATGGTGGAGAGGGAGCAGCTGGAGTGGGAAGAGTAGAAGAGGCAGGGGGCTCAGGAGCTACAGCTTGGTTTGCTCTTTCAGCTACCGATTCCACTGGATTAAGTGTTTCCTTCTCCGGCCCAGACCCCTGACAGATATCAGAATCTTCAATAGGCAAATTCTCATAAGGCTGAACTGCAATACTTGGCCCTAATGGCCCTGCTGGAGCATCAACTGAAGGCCCTGGTGGCCCTGTTGGAGCATCATCACTAATTGGCCCGGATGGCCCTGCATTATCTTCACTTGGCCCTGAAGGCTCATGCTCTTGAGGAGTAGGATCTTTGGGCCCTACTGCCTTCAAAAACTCAGACACCATCATCTTCATAGAGCTCAGTTCCTTATTGAATCACTTCATGGCATTATTTATATGAGAAATGTCATTTGACATGGATTCCTGGCGCACAATGACAGAACTCACAGCTGACTGCACTGAGTCCAAGACTGCACCTTGATCATCCAATTTCTTCAAGATGGGCTTCAAGTGCACCTTCTTTAGAATTTTCTTCTACCTTCTATGAGAATTTTTCTTGGTTTGGCTGCTCCTTTCCATTTGTTCCTCGACCTCTATTTGAGCTTTAATATGTCCTTCATTTACAGGAGCATCTTCAGTATGTGTCCCTTGAGATGCTGCTTCCTTCTCAATACTTTGCTCCCCTTAAATAGGAGCTTCTTCCAAAAATCTCCCTTGCTCCCCCTGAATGGGAGCATCTACCAAAATCGAATCAACTTGAGTTAAATTTAGCTCCTGCTGGCATGGAGCTTCTTCCATGACCCTTTCATGTGGATCACTTTCAACTGGCTCCCCCTGAGAAATGGAGTCCAGTACCTCCCTAAGTAGAGAGCCTACTTGGGAAGAAGGAGGAGGATCCTCTGAAGACGCTCCAAAGGGCTCAATGGATTCAAGAGGGATGTCCTCGATTCTTCTGCTTGCTTCTTCCTCTGCTGCTGATGGTACTGTTGCTGGAACTGCTAGATCAACTGCTGCTTCTGATGCAGTGAAAGTTGGTGCTTCTTCTATTTCTGCTGCAGATACTGCTACTGCTGCTGGAGATGGTTCTTGATCCTCTTGGGCTTCACCAATGATGGTTTCACCCTCAATAGTGCCATCCTTTGAACAGATACCGTTAACTAGTGAAAACTCACTTTTCTTCAGATTTCTGGACCTAATGGCTTGGCCCATTTTCTCAGACACATCACCAACTGTGCTAATCCCAAAGTGCTGGAAAATTCTTGTCAGAAGATGGGCATAGGGTAGTGAGATGTTCAACTTGCTCTTGGTATCCCAGAACTGAGAGCTAGCAAACTTCATCCTTTCAATTATCAATTATGCTGTATTAATTTCCTGATTCTGGATGGCCCAGTACATCAGGTCTGAGTCTACCCTGGCACAGGTTGAAAACGATGCACTTCTAGGCACAATAATCTGACAAATAATGAAGTGCAACTGTAATACCCCAGAAATTTTATTAATTAAAAAAATATTATAGATAAATGAAAATTTTGCCCATTAATAAAAATCAAACTAGTTAAAAGATACACATCATTATTGCATGAGTAGAAACTCATATAAAAATTCTATGAAAATAATAGTTATACCTTAAAATTATTATCTAATGACCCATTAAGAAATTTGGGCATAGAAAAATAATTCGGACCATGATTTAGAATTTATGTGACTTATTATTGTAAATAGGGAATAAATTGGAGAATCCATTATTTCATGAGCCAAGTGGATTAACAATTGAAATAAAAATTATGGGTAGACTCCAAACAATATGTGGGGATAGTCCATAAAAGGAATTGGATCAATGGACAACTTATGACCCATGAACAAATTCAAGTATGAAAATAGTAAATAAATAACTTACGTATTATCGAAATGATAGAACTTACGTACCACTATCGTACGTGAGAAAACACATTAGAAAATTCCGTAAAAATTATAAATCAACCTCAAACATTATTCTTAAGAGTTTCATGAAGAGATTCGAGCAACGAAAAATCCGATTGGCCAAGTGTACGTTACACGTGACCAAGTTAACCGAATTAGGGAACTAAGTCGGAAAATTGTTAACACGGAAAAATAACCCAACCATAAATTAAATAAATAGGTTGGAGAGACTTATAACATTATGTATTAGTGACCCATTAATGAAAATGGGCCAATGGATCACTTTTAGCCTAATAATAAAATTGGAACATAAAAATACTCAGAAATTCGTACCTATAAATATGCAATAATTGTGAAGGGCACATTAGGGTTTAAATTAGGGTAATTAGTCATGCAAGGTAAGTCAAAACCGGACCCAACTCTAAGAGGTGGTTTCCTAAACCTTTGCTACCTCCTTTGGGTGAGAGAATCTCAGATTTTGGAAACTAGAATGCAGAAATTCGCAGCCCTCTTTCCTAGTCCCATTAGGACATGAAGTAGCACCCTAAAACTATAAGAACTCTTCACAAAACGTTTGGGGAAGGTTTAGCATCAAGTTGGGGTCGTGTGCAGCAAGTTTGGGGCGCTGGAGGAGAGGAGAAGGCTGGGGAAAAACGTGGTCTTCTTCCACCTCGCCCTGTAGCGAACCAGGAACCTGCAGGGAGTTCTTTGCATTCAAAGGTAGGCATTCTTGGGTCAAGATTAAAGAAAAATAATATCATCTTGTAGAGCTTCGAGTCTAGATTCATTTGCTTCTGATTTTACTAATTTTCATGGAGTATCCTTTGTGTATTAGTCGTTCTCCCTAAGTCGCGCACAGTTAGGGATTTTCCCATTCTTCTTATTATGCATACGATTTGAGACCGAACTAGACTAAATCATCAACATAAATGTTCTTCAATTTGTAGTCATGATAATCTTTCATGTTGAACGTTTTGTCTAAAAGTCTTTAGTTAGAGAGTTATGAACCCCGTAAGAGAGTCATGCATAATACTATGTTTTCGGGTTTGCAGATAGCCTTAAGTTCTTCCTGTTTTGCACAAGATTAAAGGCTGAAGTATGTCAATCCTCCAACATAAAAGTTCTTTAACTAGTTTGCATGGTCATCTTTCATGTTAAGTGTTTTATTTAAATATCATTAGTTAGAGAGTTATAAACTTCGTAATAGAGTCATGCAGGATACTACGTTTTCAGGTTGCATTTAACTTTAAGTTCTTCATGTTTTTCACAAGGACAAAGACCGAATTAGGTAAAACCCCCAACATAAAAGTTCTTCCACTAGTTGTCCTGGTCATCTTTTATGTTAAACATTTTGTCCAAATATCAGTATATCGCATGTTACAAGCCTAACATGTAAGTCGTAATGAAGTCATGCATGTTTAGGGCGTTTTTACATTCTTCCTGTATTGCATGCAATTAGAAACGGATTCAGACCCAGACCACAACACAAAAGTTCTTCCAATAGATGTCCTCGACATTTTCTATGTTGAGTGTTTTGTCTAAAGGTCAGCATATAGAGAGATATAGGCATTTCATGAATATCACCCCTGTGTCAAAACATGGTAAGTCTGAACCAAGAGCATGTCAGATCCCGGTCGGACTCAGGCGCAGACCCTGTGAACGCGACGGCCCGATATGTCGCGTTCTGAGGTCGGGTCGCGACAGTACCTCTGTCGCGTTCTGGTCGCGACAGTACCCCTGTCGCGTTCTGCCTGCCTGATCTGACGACCCCGTCGCGATCCTTGCAAGACCACGTCGCGATCTCAGTTTTGGGCCTGAAAATCAGTCTTTTGCAAGTCTTGTTGTACCACCATAATTCCCATATCATGTTGACGATCTTAACTACATAAAAACAAAGTTGTAAGTATTGATTGTATTTTAATCTAATAAAAGTCAATCACTTGATCTTTCATATCCTTGATTTCATGACACATACACACACGTTGAACCATCCAAACATGGCTTAAATTGTATGAATATGACACATAACATATCTGGTAATTATTGCAATTAATTACCTTACTTTAACAAGTACTCGTTTACGATTCGTGCGATGTTTTAGAACACCGATCTCGACGCTCCACTGTTCTAGAATTCCTCTAGAACGTCGAGCACTTGTTTCTATATTTACACACTTTCTTGACTTGGACGAACTCTCCATCGGATACTCCTTCCGCCGGACTAGTGAATCCTTGTGCAAGGCCTCCGTCAGTCTCCTCTGATCATGGATTCCCACATGGTCGACGAGCTGGTTGTACCCTAACACCTATGATACACTCTAGAGATCAGCAAGATCCAAACGGCCTTAGATTGTTCTCTCGCTCTTATCTTGAATCACGCCGGACCTCTGGACCTGTGCATAACGAGGCCAGCGGAAAGATCGTGAGTTCCACCTGACTGCCAATACCTTACGCGCGTGTTGTGCAACTGTTACCATCACTCGTTACTCGACGTTTCATGTGCAATGACCATAGGATCTCATCTATACTGTACTCGCTCGTCTATTCACGTTCACTCTACTATCTCGTCTCTCTCGTCTATTCATCTAGTACTCTCTTGAGACTCGTTGAGCTGTTGTGGCTCCTATCGTTTGTACTATTTCATGACTGTCTAGCGCTATAATGTATACTGTGCAGGGCACGGAGAGTGTCCGAGGGGCTCCAATCTAGTCTGGGGGCAGAGAGCCACCCGAAAATACCTGCAGGGGCTATTGACGGTGTTCTGCATTGCACCGGTTCTGTATACTATCTTGGCTAGACATCTAACTACTATCCTTTTAGTCTGAGGAGTTCAGACGTACTGTGATATTACTGTGCTATCACAAACTGTTATACATTAGTCTGAGGAGTTCAGACGTAATGTACTATCGTGAAACGACTACTGTCCCAAAGTGACTATTGTCGTACTCTACCAGTGCACCGTTGTGCAACCCTACACGCTATCTTGTTACACGCTACCTTGTTACACGCTATCTTGCTACACGCTATCTCGTTACACGCTATCTCACCATACGCTCTACTTGCTCTACTTGATACTTGCTATCTTGAGTTACTGTGTGCTATCGCGACTTGATCACATTCAAAGTGCAATTTACTCTTTACATGACCATCTACTATCATCTCTTCTTGCTATACATGTCTCTTGCTATTCTGGACAATATCGTTACTTGCTATTATTGTTATCATTTTCTATCGTGACTTGACTTTAGTTATCGTGCTATACTTGATTCATCTGCTATTTGAACCATGTTACTTGTGCTGTTACTTTCTCGACTTTACATGACTCGCTCTATCATTAGTTACTCTGCCTTTAATGCATTAATTACTTAAGCATGCTTGACTCATGAGATTTAAGTCCTACTGGGCGTTATCGCTCACCCTTCGTTATTTGTTATTGTGTCTCAGGTAAGTCGGACAATGACGTTATACGTACCAATGGGACAAGACCAGAGTGATGAGTGACCGGAGTCAAATAACGAAGTTACCCTAGCACAATTGGAGTCTAGTAGTTGTTGCTTTAGATTTCTTTTCAATGTAATGATGTCATTGAGCCTATGTATTGGCTCCGAATTAGTGGTTGTAATAGTCTTAGTGATTTTATAATGAAACGAAGAGTTATTTCAACTATTGTTCATTAGATGCTCTGATGTTTGCGAAAGTATGCGCAATTGTCGTTACCATACTCGTTGTTCGCGTCTCCCTCCGATTTATTCCGCTGCTAAATTGGAGGGGCGTGACAGTTGGTATCAGAGCCTAGGATGTCCTTATTAGGATATTTTAGGTCCTAGGATGTTCTAGGTGAACTGCCATAACCGTGTCTAAGACAACCACCATACCTATGTGAGAGATTGGGTAAAGCTTGGGGTTATGCTAGGAGCTTAACTATATGTACAAACACCCTAAGTTTAAAAAGAAATTAACAAAATTATTATTGCTCGCAGGAGACCAGAGGAGATGGCTGGCGAGCATGCACCAATGCACGAATTACAACAGACCCTACAGGGGTTTACTCAAGCCCTTAACAACGTAATTCAAGCAGGAGCAAGAAATGGGCAGGAGACTTATATGGGAATTTTCAAAGAATAAATCCCCCTAGGTTTAATGGAACTCCGGATCCCGATGAAGCTGAAAATTGGGTGAAGGCAATGGAACGGATCTTTAGGGTTATGCGATGTTCAGAGCAAGATAAAGTCCTTCTGGCAACCTTCCAGTTGGACCGCGATGCTAGAACCTGGTGGGAAGCTGCTAGTCGACAATTACCCAACATCAACATAGAGTGGGAGAAATTTTTAGAACTCTTCAATACCAAATACTTTTCTGAGAGGATTCGCGAGAAGAAGGCAAATGAATTCGCCAATTTAAAACAACGAATGATGTCTGTAGCAGAATATGAAGTGCAATTCGAAAGACTAGCACAGTACGCACCACATCTGGTAAGTACGGAGAAGATGAAGGCGAAGAAATTTCTAGAAGGGTTGAGACCTGTATTCTGGGAAAGGTTGGCTCCACAAGACATTGAAGTATATTCAGTCATGGTATTGAGAGCTCAATTAGTAGAGGACACCATGGGACTCCTTGAAAAGATCCATAACAAGAAGGTGTTGAAAAGGGGACGTGCTACTCATTCCGATGATAATAAAGGAAGAAATACAATAGTTAGCAAGAGAATGAAAGGGAAAGTGGAGAGTAAGGAATTCTGTAAATTTTGTAAGAAACCAGGGCATCAGATAGATAACTGTTGGAAGAAATTCGGCAGATGCTTGCGATGTGGAAGTCAACAACATCGAGTCATCGATTGTCCAACAAAGAGGAACCAAACTCCACGCCAAGGACGATTACAAGCTCTCGTGGATATGAATCATGCCAATGAAGGTGGACAAGGTACCATCATTACACCCTTAGTTAATTTTATAGCAAAACCCTAAGTGGGGGAGATGATGGAATGAAATATCATAATAACTTGGTAGTCGTATCATATCATATGAATTTGGGGACCAAATTCTCTTTAAGTGGGGGAGGATGTAATACCCCAGAAATTTTATTAATTAAAAAAAATATTATAGATAAATGAAAATTTTGCCCATTAATAAAAATCAAACTAGTTAAAAGATACACATCATTATTGCATGAGTAGAAATTCTATGAAAATAATAGTTATACCTTATAAATTATTATCTAATGACCCATTAAGAAATTTGGGCATAGAAAAATAATTCGGACCATGATTTAGAATTTATGTGACTTATTATTGTAAATAGGGAATAAATTGGAGAATCCATTATTTCATGAGCCAAGTGGATTAACAATTGAAATAAAAATTATGGGTAGACTCCAAACAATATGTGGGGATAGTCCATAAAAGGAATTGGATCAATGGACAACTTATGACCCATGAACAAATTCAAGTATGAAAATAGTAAATAAATAACTTACGTATTATCGAAATGATAGAACTTACGTACCACTATCGTACGTGAGAAAACACATTAGAAAATTCCTAAAAATTATAAATCACCTCAAACATTATTCTTAAGAGTTTCATGAAGAGATTCGAGCAACGAAAAATCCGATTGGCCAAGTGTACGTTACACGTGACCAAGTTAACCGAATTAGGGAACTAAGTCGGAAAATTGTTAACACGGAAAAATAACCCAACCATAAATTAAATAAATAGGTTGGAGAGACTTATAACATTATGTATTAGTGACCCATTAATGAAAATGGGCCAATGGATCACTTTTAGCCTAATAATAAAATTGGAACATAAAAATACTCAGAAATTCGTACCTATAAATATGCAATAATTGTGAAGGGCACATTAGGGTTTAAATTAGGGTAATTAGTCATGCAAGGTAAGTCAAAACCGGACCCAACTCTAAGAGGTGGTTTCCTAAACCTTTGCTACCTCCTTTGGGTGAGAGAATCTCAGATTTTGAAACTAGAATGCAGAAATTCGCAGCCCTCTTTCCTAGTCCCATTAGGACATGAAGTAGCACCCTAAAACTATAAGAACTCTTCACAAAACGTTTGGGGAAGGTTTAGCATCAAGTTGGGGTCGTGTGCAGCAAGTTTGGGGCGCTGGAGGAGAGGAGAAGGCTGGGGAAAAACGTGGTCTTCTTCCACCTCGCCTGTAGCGAACCAGGAACCTGCAGGGAGTTCTTTGCGTTCAAAGGTAGGCATTCTTGGGTCAAGATAAAGAAAAATAATATCATCTTGTAGAGCTTCGAGTCTAGATTCATTTGCTTCTGATTTTACTAATTTTCATGGAGTATCCTTTGTGTATTAGTCGTTCTCCCTAAGTCGCGCACAGTTAGGGCTTTTCCCGTTCTTCTTATTATGCATACGATTTGAGACCGAACTAGACTAAATCATCAACATAAACATTCTTCAATTTGTAGTCACGATAATCATTCATTTTGAACATTTTGTCTAAAAGTCTTTAGTTAGAGAGTTATGAACCCCGTAAGAGAGTCATGCATAATACTGTGTTTTCGGGTTTGCAGATAGCCTTACGTTCTTCCTGTTTTGCACAAGATTAAAGGCCGAAGGAGGTCAAGACTTCAACATAAAAGTTCTTTAACTAGTTGTCATGGTCATCTTTCATGTTAAGTGTTTTGTTTAAATATCATTAGTTAGAGAGTTATAAACTTCGTAATAGAGTCATGCAGGATACTACGTTTTCAGGTTGCATTTAACTTTAAGTTCTTCATGTTTCTCACAAGGACAAAGATCGAATTAGGTAAAACCCCCAACATCAAAGTTCTTCCACTAGTTGTCCTGGTCATCGTTTATGTTAAACGTTTTGTCCAAATATCAGTATATCGCATGTTACAAGCCTAACATGTAAGTCGCAACGAAGTCATGCATGTTTAGGGCTTTTTTACGTTCTTCCTGTATTGCATGCAATTAGAGACGGATTCAGACCTAGACCACAACACAAAAGTTCTTCCAATAGATGTCCTCGACATTTTCTATGTTGAGTGTTTTGTCTAAAGGTCAGCATATAGAGAGATATAGGCATTTCATGAATATCGCCCCTGTGTCAAAACATGGTAAGTCTGAACCAAGAGCATGTCAGATCCCGGTCGGACTCAGGCGCAGACCCTGTGAACGTGACGGCCCGATATGTCGCGTTCTGAGGTCGGGTCGCGACAGTACCTCTGTCACGTTCTGGTCGCGACAGTACCCCTGTCGCGTTCTGCCTGCCTGATCTGACGACCCCGTCGCGATCCTTGCAAGACCACGTCGCGATCTCAGTTTTGGGCCTGAAAATCAGTCTTTTGCAAGTCTTGTTGTACCACCATAATTCCCATATCATGTTGACGATCTTAACTACATAAAAACAAAATTGTAAGTATTGATTGTATTTTAATCTAATAAAAGTCAATCACTTGATCTTTCATATCCTTGATTTCATGACACATACACACACGTTGAACCATCCAAACATGGCTTAAATTGTATGAATATGACACATAACATATCTGGTAATTATTGCAATTAATTACCTTACTTTAACAAGTACTCGTTTATGATTCGTGCGATGTTTTAGAACACCGATCTTGACGCTCCACTGTTCTAGAATTCCTCTAGAACGTCGAGCACTTGTTTCTATATTTACACACTTTCTAGACTTGGACGAACTCTCCATCGGATACTCCTTCTGCCGGACCAGTGAATCCTTGTGCAAGGCCTCCGTCAGTCTCCTCTGATCATGGATTCCCACATGGTCGACGAGCTGGTTGTACCCTAACACCTATGATACACTCTAGAGATCAGCAAGATCCAAACGGCCTTAGATTGTTCTCTCGCTCTTATCTTGAATCACGCCGGACCTCTGGACCTGTGCATAACGAGGCCAGCGGAAAGATCGTGAGTTCCACCTGACTGCCAATACCTTACGCGCGTGTTGTGCAACTGTTACCATCACTCGTTACTCGACGTTTCATGTGCAATGACCATAGGATCTCATCTATACTGTACTTGCTCATCTATTCACGTTCACTCTACTATCTCGTCTCTCTCGTCTATTTCATCTAGTACTCTCTTGAGACTCGTTGAGCTGTTGTGGCTCCTAATCGTTTGTACTATTTCATGACTGTCTAGCGCTATAATGTATACTGTGCAGGGCACGGAGAGTGTCCGAGGGGCTCCAATCTAGTCCTGGGAGAAGAGAGCCACCCGAAAATACCTACAGGGGCTATTGACGGTGTTCTGCATTGCACCGGTTCTGACTATACTATCTTGGTTAGACATCTAACTACTATCCTTTTAGTCTGAGAAGTTCAGACGTACTGTGATATTACTGTGCTATCACAATCTGTTATACATTAGTCTGAGGAGTTCAGACGTAATGTACTATCGTGAAACGACTACTGTCCCAAAATGACTATTGTCGTACTCTACCAGTGCACCGTTGTGCAACCCTACACGCTATCTTGTTACACGCTACCTTGTTACATGCTATCTTGTTACACGCTATCTCGTTACACGCTATCTCACCATACGCTCTACTTGCTCTACTTGATACTCGCTATCTTGAGTTACTGTGTGCTATCACGACTTGATCACATTCAAAGTGCAATTTACTCTTTACATGACCATCTACTATCATCTCTTCTTGCTATACATGTCTCTTGCTATTCTGGACAATATCGTTACTTGCTATTATTGTTATCATTTTCTATCGTGACTTGACTTTAGTCATCGTGCTATACTTGATTCATCTGCTATTTGAACCATGTTACTTGTGCTGTTACTTTCTCGACTTTACATGACTCGCTCTATCATTAGTTACTCTGCCTTTAATGCATTAATTACTTAAAGCATGCTTGACTCATGAGATTTAAGTCCTACTGGGCATTATCGCTCACCCTTCGTTATTTGTTATTGTGTCTCAGGTAAGTCGGACAATGACGTTATACGTACCATTGGGACTAGACCAGAGTGATGAGTGACCCAGAGTCAAATAACGAAGTTACCCTAGCACAATTGGAGTTTAGTAGTTGTTGCTTTAGATTTCTTTTCAATGTAATGATGTCATTGAGCTCTATGTATTGGCTCCGAATTAGTGGTTGTAATAGTCTTAGTGATTTTATAATGAAACGAAGAGTTATTTCAACTATTGTTCATTAGATGCTCTGATGTTTGCGAAAGTATGCGCAATTGTCGTTACCATACTCGTTGTTCGCATCTCCCTCCGATTTATTCCGCTGCTAAATTGGAGGGGCGTGACAGCAACAATCTGTTGAAAGCATTAAGCTGGTTAATATCCAGCTTCCCATCCTTCAGCTTAAACTCCGGACCAATAATCCCTAAACCCTTGATATTAGAGTCCTCGGAGTGGACGCCACTGAGACCGGAGGTAGAGACATCAAATAGAGATTCCAAAAGATCTCTAGAAATTCTGATCTGAGTACCCTTGACCAGGGAAGTCAGGGTCCCATCCTCCTCAGTCTTCAGGCACACATAGAAGGCTTTAACCAAATCTGGGTAACTTACTTCAGATAGAGTTACGATCTTTGTCCATTTTAGCCTTTGTAGAGCTTCAACCAAACTGCCCACTCCATTTTTCTCCAAGTTCGCCAGATCCACTGCGTTGTTACCACAGATCTTTGCTTTGACGGACGCGAACCTACATTGCTGCTCGGCTGTGAGGAAAGCAGCTCCGTAGCCCCCAACGGTGCCGGAAACAGTTGTAGAGGCCATGAAATCTAACAGGGAAAGGTTCTGGAGGGTTGAGATGGAAGAAGTAGTAAAAGTCCTCAAGAAATTCTTCGCGGGAAGGAGAGCGAAGCTTCAAAAAGCAGAGAGTCGATGTTGGAGTCATTAGGGCATCGGCTCAGGCCACCAGACGAAAGAGGGAAAAGGTAGAAGATAGGAGATGAATCATTCCCTCATCGATTTTAGAGTTAAATAAAAGATTTACCGAAAAGCGAAGCACCAAAAGGTGGCAGAAAACGACAAATAGGTTTGACCAACTCAATCATACTTTAGAAAAGAGAGCGGCCAGGAAAGATAATTTACATTTCTTTTGCTTAAAGCCATGGAGAGAAATTTTACTTAATTCTGAAAATTTATATGTCAATTTTTCACAAAAATCTTTTCACAAATTACACATGCTCAATTCCCTTCTGAGAGATGTGAATCTCTCTTCGGATAAGGCTTTTGTGAAAATATCTGCTAACTGACCATTTGTGTCAATAAAGGATATTTCTATGTTACCATTTGCTACATGATCATGAATAAAATGATATCTAACCTCAATATGTTTGGTCCTTGAATGCTGGACTGGATTTTTGGTGAGATTGATAGCGCTGGTATTGTCATACAATAGTAGAATTGATTTGATATTTAGTCCAAAATCCTCAAGTTGTTGTTTTATCCATAGAAGTTGTGTACAACAACTTCCAGCAGCCACGTACTCAGCTTCAGCTGTAGACAGTGCCACTAAATTTTGTTTCTTGGAGGACCAGGATATCAAACACCCTGTAAGAAATTGACAACAACCACTGGTGCTTTTTCTATCTACTTTGCATCCAGCATAGTCAGCATCAGAGTATCCTACTAGATTAATTTCACAGGATTTTGGATACCACAGACCTAAATCATGAGTTCTAGCTAAGTATCTAAATATTCTTTTTATGGAGATTAAATGAGATTCTCTAGGTTCTGCTTGATATCTAGCACACATACATACACTAAACAAAATATCAGGTCTGCTAGCAGTTAGATAAAGTAATGAACCTATCATACCTCTGTAGTTCTTTTGATCTACTTTCTTACCATTCTTGTCACTGTCCATCCTTGTTGATGTGCTCATAGGTGTTGACAGTGGCTTGGCATTCTCGAATCCGAATTTTTTCAGAAGCTCCTTGGTGTATTTTGCTTGACAGATGTGGGTCCCATCTTTTCCTTGCTTGACTTGTAGTCCAAGGAAATAATTGAGCTCCCCCATCATGCTCATCTCAAACTCTCCCTGCATCAACTTTTCAAAATACTTGCAAAGGGATTCATCAGTAGATCCAAAGATAATGTCATCTACATAAATCTGTACAAGTAATATGCTTTTAACTTTCGATTTTACAAATAGAGTGCTATCTACCTGTCCTCTAGTGAAACCATGGTTTAATAAAAAAGAGTTAAGCCTTTCATACCAGGCTCTTGGAGCTTGCTTTAAACCATATAATGCCTTATGAAGTTTAAAAACATGATTAAGAAATTTTGTATCATCAAAACCTGGAGGCTGTTCAACATACACTTCCTCCTTAATAAAACCATTTAAAAATGCAGATTTAACATCCATTTGAAATAACTTTAAATCTAGAGCATATGCATATGCAAGTAAAATCCTAATAGCCTCAAGTCTAGCTACGGGAGCATAGGTTTCATCGAAATCAATGCCTTCCTCTTAGGAATAGCCTTGAGCTACCAGCCTGGCCTTGTTTCTTAAAATCACATCAGCCTCATCCAATTTGTTTATGAACACCCACTTGGTGCCAATAACTGGATGGTCTGATGGTCTGGGAACAAGTGACCATACTTGGTTTCTCTTGAACTGATTAAGTTCATCTTGCATAGCTATAATCCAGGATTCATCAGTGAGAGCTTCATTGACTGTCTTAGGCTCTATTTGAGAGACAAATGCTAGATAATCACAAGGTATTACATTACCTCTTGTTCTTACCCCTACAGATGGATCACCAATAATGTTCTCAGGTGGGTGATCTTTCTTGTATCTCCACTCCTTTGGAAGATTTTCATGTGTAATGTCTTGTTGTTGCAAGTCTTCCAGAGGTGGATCATCCCTGTCTTCAATTGAGGTATCATTTAGTTTCTTGGACAGTTCGTCTGCATCATCATTGTCACTTTCTTCTTCCTTTCTCAAGGAAGGGTTAGTCTCATCAAAAATAATATGCACAGACTGTTTAATCAATAAGGTACGTTTGTTAAATATTCTATAACCTTTGGGTTTAGAAGCATACCCCATGAAGATGCTTTCATCTGATTTGGCATCCAACTTACCAATGTCTCTTTTGTCGTTGTTGTGGATGAAGCATGGACATCCAAAAGTTCTGAAGTGACTGATCTTTGGTTTCTTCTCTTTGAACAACTCATAAGCGGTTTTCTCCAATATTGGTCTAATCATTACTCTATTAATGATGTAGCTTGCTGTGTTTACTGCTTCAGCCCAAAAATACCTTGGTAAGTTATATTCTGACAACATTGTCCTAGCCATATCCAATAAGGTTCTATTCTTCCTCTCAGCAACTCCATTTTGCTGTGGTGTCCTTGGTGCTGAGAAATTTTGTTCAATCCCTTCGTTTTCACAGAACTTTGCAAATTTCTCATTCTGAAATTCACCTCCATGATCTGATCGAATACTAATAATACTAAATTTCTTGTCTTTCTGAACCTTCTTGCTAAAACTGATAAAGCTTTCAAATGTATCATCTTTATGTTCTAGGAATGACACCCATATGTATCTGGAGTAGTCATCGACAATAACAAACCCAAAATTCTTTCCTCCTAGACTAGTGGTTCTCATTGGCCCAAATAAATCCATGTGAATGAGTTCTAAGGGTTTAGAGGTGGTTACCATAGTCTTTGACTTGAAGGAACTCTTGGTGTGCTTCCCTTTTGCACAAGGTCTGCAGATGCCATTCATTTTAGTGCTGACCTTTGGCAGACCTTCCACGAGACCTCTCTTTATAAGCTTGTTCATGCCATCCAGACTACAATGACCCAGTCTTCTGTGCCACAATTCAGTTGATTGATCTTTATTTGCTGCTAAACAGACATTTTGATCCTTGAGTTCTTCAAGATAGAGCACATATAAGTTCTTTTCTCTATTTGCCTCGAAAATTACTGCTCCATCCTTTAATATGCTGCACTTTGACTCTTGAAACTGGATCTGATGACCTCTGTCACAAAGCTGGCTGATGCTAATAAGATTATGTTTTAGCCCTTTGACAAACAATACATCTTCAATAACTGTCTTTCCTTTGTTGTTCACAGAACCACTACCTATTACTATTCCTTTTCCGTTATCTCCATATGTAACAGTTCCTTCTTCATTTTGAAGATGAGAGAATAACGTTCGATTACCTGACATGTGCCTTGAGCACCCACTGTCCAGATACCATTTCGATGCTCGAGAGTTACCCTGTTAGGTACCCAAGTTCTTTTGGGTCCTGATTGGTTAGTATCACTGGTTTCCCTTTTTATTATCCATTTCTTATGTTTAGTTGGACATGTAGTTATAATATATCCTAATTTGTTACAGTGATTGCAGCAGGACAATTTGGTTACTTTTTCTATATATTTGAAATCTGCCTTGTATGCAATGTCTTGTTCAGGTACAAATTTTGGTGTTGGATATATTTTAGGATAAACTATGGTTTCTTCATTATCTGGGGGTGTATATCCTAATCTATTTTTCTTCTTTCCTGATCTTCTGGCACCTTTTAATATTAGGGAGTTTTTACCATTAGTGAATTTTTATAATGTGCTAGATAGCTGTATATTTTCTTCTATTAATGAGTTTATTTCTGTTTTTAGTTCATCTGAGCTTGCTTGTTTTCAAATTTAATTATTTGTTCATTCTTAATCTTTAGATCTTCACATAATAAGTCATTTCTTCTTTTAAGTTCAGTTAACTATTTTTCTAGCTGTTCATTTTCTGATTTTAGATCTGAGTTTGTGTTTTCTAGACAAGCATTATTTTTCTTACATACTTTTAATAGTTTGGTTACTTCTCTATGTTTATTGTATAGTTCATTGAATGCTTCCTCTAAATTATCCGAATCAGAATTATTGCAGGAATCAAACGAGGAGTCAGATGTTACCTTATCATCTGTATTTGCCATGAACGCCAGGCTGGCTTCTTCTTTATCACTGCTCGAGCTTGACTCACTGTCTGAGTTGCTGCTATTTTCCCAAGTGGCTGCCATTGCATTTTTCTTATATTTCCTGAATTTCTTGGAGCTCTCTCTTTTTCTAAATTCAGGCTTCTTGAGCTTTGGACATTCAGCTTTGATATGTCCAGGTTTCTTGCACTCATAGCATATTGGTTCTCCTTTCTTTAGATCATTTCCTTCTGACTTCTTAAACTCTTTGTTTTCTTAAAGAATCTTTTGCCATATTGAAATTTCTTTTTCTTGGCTAGAATTCGTTGCATTCTTCTTGATAGCATTGCTTCTTCATTTTCACTGTCAAAATACTTTCATTTTCATCTGAGCTTGCTTCTGATGAGTCTTCTTGCGAAGACCCTCATTATACCGGTACGGTTATACCAACACACGTTAGTATAGCGAGCGTCATCACAGTGGGACATTTACCCAACAATGACATTCAGCTGAGATACACGTGAATATAAGAACAGAGTAGCGGAAGTAAGAGAACCACTATCTTCATTTCATTCATCATCCACATTTAACATACAAGTTTCGATAACATTTAAAGAGCTAAAAGTCCACATAATTTAAATTGGTGAAAATCAAATACATAGATGTCCATACTTATACATTCTTCCATAATAATGCTAGTACAATGTTCAATTTACATACTATGAAAATCACAAAATGTCTCAGGTACTCCAACACTCTAATCTCCACGCTCGGAGTCGGTCTCCAACGTCTCCTCCACAAGTGTCTCGTCACCAACTACACCTGTACGCCGAAGCAAGTAGTGAGTCTAAAAGACTCCGCAAGTAATTCTACACATACCGTACATGCACATATCATAGTAGGTTCTACATACACATTCACAAGACACAACATGTAGCATGCTTGACATTAAATTTTACAACCTATCATGGTGAATCTACAATTTAAACACATGGACTATGCTTTCAGATTTCCTAAAATAGAATCACCTATCACATGCTTTCTATTCATTCCTCACATAAAAATCTACCTTCAACCAACTAAGACATGAAAGCCATTAACATGAATTCCCGAGCATGCATGAAAGGAAACATACCTAACATGGAATCTACACATTCCTACGCATATACGTAACCATTTCACATGCTTTAAGCTTGCTGGTTTTACATGCTTTAGCAACCATAATCTAACACATGAGAGCTACAACAACGATTAAATCACAACATGTGAACAACCAAATATGGAAGTTGTTTATATATGCTTAACAATTATCCCTAGCATGGATTCTAGGCATTTTGCATACATAAACATGATCATAACATAGTAAAGCTACTGTTTAAGTATGATTTCAGGTTGTCATAACATGGATTACAAACTCACATCCTCACATTTTGGTTTCACATTTTTACACAATTTTAAATTCGCATATTTCACACTTTACACATGCACTTTTACACATTGTTCACATTCACATTTTTCACATGAACACATACACATTTACACATTCACATTTAGTGCCGTGACACATAGTCCAAACCACCAAAGAAGGACACAACACATCACATCACATAGACACCATCTAGGCAATACAATGGCAACTCTTAGACTGCGCAGACCGGGAGAACAAGTCTCCACCCTAACCAGTGGTACTTGTCCACCTCCAGGATTTCCCCCTAATGCCCTTAGGGTCACAACACATTGAACCTTCTCAGGGGGACTTTTCCCTGATACGGTTCCACTGCCCTCTGTGGAAGCAGTGTCACACTTGGCACAATTTACACATTACACGTTTTCCGATTTAAGCACTTAATTTAGCACATGACACTCACATCTCACTCATTCACTCATTCACACACATGGGGCTCTATTTTCCTGACATGACACTACAATTACAGAAATTTTACACTCAGGGAGTTTCACCCTTCAGGTTGAAATAAACATAATTAAATCATTTTTGCAACGGCATGCATTAATTTCACATTTCTACATAGAAAATTCATATTGCGTCATATACTTGTCCAAATGACCTGAAATTTTAACCACTAGCTGATTTCGGGTTTAGGATCCCACATGCAAATTTTCAGATTTTTATAACCTAAAACGTAATTACAGAAAATCTAACATCGAATTCACATACTATCCACAATTCAAGTTAGCATGGAGTTGAACACAAATCACAAATTTAACAACTCACTATCTGAACCCTAGCATCCATAGAGCCACATGATTTATTCCCGAATTTATTGGGCAATACACAATTTACGGAAGATTTATCGTGACCTACGCATGATTTCTATTTCCCAAAATAGAAAATTCAATAAATCATACAAGCATGGAAAATTCTAGAAACTCAGAGCACAGACAGGGTTGTACATACATGGTCTAACAAAATTAGGGCAACATGATTTTACCACGGATTATCAGGATAATGGTGAGAACATGCACATGAACATTCTTCCACATGCTTTTAAATATGTAAATAAGCTCTACCATCCACAAAATAAGTGTACATTCACATTCCCATCCATCACATTAGCTAGTATACATAGCATATAAGAGATTACATTATATCCTCATCGTGAAACATATCGAAATTAATCATATAGAAGGGCAGAACAGCTTACTGTTCTGCTCAGATGAACTTAACGGCAAGCTATGGCCGCTAATTAATGTTAACAGCACAATCGCTGGACGCTAAGCATGATCTTAACGACAACAGATGTTGCCGTTAAGTTCAGGTCTGTGCAAAACACAGACTCGAGCTCCAAAGATAGGGTGAATTGGGGGATCTAGGACACGAGGGAAAATGCACAAAAATGATAAAACCAACCTAGACACATACAGGGACGTTATGGGTAGGGTACTTGCCTCTAGAAAATACACCAAACGGATCTAGGGCTCGGTGAAGCTCTCCTTGGGCTGTCCCAAGAAGCTCCTAGAAAAGCTTCACTCCGGGTTCTAGGATGAAGATGGCTCCAAGATAAGGTCGGGGAAGCCTCCTCCTCCACTCCAGCTAGCTCCTTGCTGCAGTAGATGGCCGGTGCAAGCTTCAGGTAGCCGGATTTAGGGTTGCAAAGGTGAGCTCTTCACACAGATTTTAGGGTTCTCTCTTTTTTTCTCTTCTTCCTCTCTTGCAAAGGGGCAAAGAGAAGGGTGTGAGTTGCAAAAATGGCTTTGTATATAGCCAAAGACCTCTCACCCACGCAGGAGATGATGTGATACCCCTTTCAGACCGTTGGGGACAGCTCTCCAATGGTTGGGGTAGTTTGCTTCTAGGATTTCTGGCTCTGCTATGCATGCAGGTCAGTGATCTTGACGTCAACATCGGTGGATGCCTAAGTAAGTTCTGACGTCACATGATATTGACGTTGACAACCCTTAGCGTCCAATAGGTGGACGCCAACTGGCCCTTCGGCCAGAAGTAAAAATCATGCAGAAACCCATGCACATCGTGTATATATACATGTAATATCTATATGGTATTGTGCACACACTACCATCAAGCAATACATACATTATTTATACCTAAATTATACACATACACACATAAGTATACTAATTAATACATACGTAGATACATACATACATACACAAGCACAATATTCACACACACGACACACACAAAAATGCGACGGAAATTCGAGAGCCTTACACCCTCTCCCCCTTAAAGAAACTTCGTCCTCGAAGTTAGAACGATACTACTCGAACAAAAGGGGATACTTCTTCCTCATCGCATCCTCAAGCTCCCAAGTAGCCTCCTCTCGCGAGAAGTTCCGCCAGAGAACTTTCACCGGCGCAATACTCTTGTTCCGGAGATGCTGAACCTTCCGATCAAGAATAGCTACTGGTTGCTTGACATACGACAGATCTGGCTGAATCTCCACTGGCTCATGACTAATCACATGAGACGGATCTCGGACATACTTCCTGAGCATCGAAACGTGGAACACAGGATGAACACTAGCCAAAGCTGGGGGTAAGGCTAGCTCATATGCCACGCTGCCCAAACGTCTGAGAATCTCATATGGGCCAATGAACCTAGGGCTCAACTTACTATGCCTGCCAAATCTGACGACTCCTCAAGTAGGCGATATCTTCAAGAAGACATGATCACCAACCTCGAACTCAAGATCCTTCCTCCTGTTGTCGGCATAGCTCTTCTGCCTATCTTGTGCCGCAACAAGCCTCTTCCTGATAAGCTGGACCTTATCCAAAGTCTCCTGAACTAACTCCGGACCGATCAACTGCCTATCACCAGTCTCCTCCCAACATAAAGGAGATCTGCAGGGCCTACCAAACAACGCCTCGAATGGAGCCATACCAATACTCGCATGAAAGCTGTTGTTGTATGCGAACTCCACTAAAGGTAGATGACGCTCCCAATCATCCTTCCAATCTAAAACACACGCTCTCAACATATCCTCGAGCGTCTGGGTAGTCCTCTCGGACTGTCCATCAGTCTGGGGATGAAACGCCGAACTGAGCTTCAGCTCCGAGCCCAAAGCATCCTGAAGACCCTTCCACAACCTCGAAGTAAACCTCGGATCTCGATCCTAAATGATCGACTTCGGCACACCATGCAATCTAATGATACCACTAACATACAATCTAGCTAAACTCTCTACTGACTGCTTCTTCTTCATAGGCAAGAAATGAGCAGTCTTCGAGAATCTATCTACAACTACCCAAATCGAGTCATTGCCCCTTCGAGATCGAGGTAAACCCGAAACAAAGTCTATAGTGACAGCTTCCCACTTCCACACTGGGATGTCCATCCTTTGCATAAGGCCGGATGGTCGCTGTCGCTCGGCCTTCACTTGCTGGCATACTAAACACCGGGATACATAATCCGCTACATCCCTCTTCATACCGGACCACCAAAATGATCTCTTCAGATCCTCATACATCTTAGTGTTACCCGGATGAATAGAGAATCGCGATCTATGAGCCTCCGCTAACACATGCTCACAGACATCTACTAAATCGGGGACACAAACACGGTGCTAAAATCTAATCACACCGTCCTCATCACGAGCAATGCGTGCCTTGCCCACTAACTCTAAGAGTCTAGGGTCGGCTCCCTGCTGCTCAATCACTTCATCCAAAACCGAGGACCTAAGAGATAACTGAGCTACAAAAGCCTGGCATAGCGATGGCTCTAACTCAGTCAACGCGCAAGCCGCATCCTCCAACATCTTCCAGTCCTGCTGGAGAGATGGTCTCTTTCTACTCAGAGCATATGCTACAACATTTGCCTTTCCAGGGTGATACTGAAGGTCGAAGTCATAGTCCTTCAAGAACTCAATCCATCTTCTCTGCCTCAGGTTTAATTCCTTTTGGGAGAAAAGATACTTTAAGCTCTTGTGGTCGGTAAACACCTCAAATCTGACACCATAAAGATAGTGCCTCCAGATCTTTAGTGCATGAACCACTACTGCGAGCTCCAAGTCATGAGTCGGATAGTTCTTCTCATGCTCCTTCAACTGACGAGAAGCATAAGCCACTACCCTTTCCTGCTGCATGAGCACACAGCCTAAACCAATCCGAGACGCATCCGTGTAGATAGCAAAACCCTCTACACCGCTCGGTAAGACTAACACCGGAGCTGTCGTGAGCTTAGTCTTTAGCGATTGAAAGCTACTCTCACACTTCTCGGACCAAACAAACCTCACTCCCTTTTTGGTAAGCTGAGTCAAAGGGGCGGCGATGGATGAAAATCCCTCAATAAATCGCCGATAGTAACCAACTAAACCAATAAAACTACGAATCTCCGAAGGGGTCTTGGGAACCTCCCAATCCATAACTACTTGGACCTTTGCTGGATCCACTGCAACACCAGCACCGGAGATAACATGCCCGAGGAAATGAACCTCGCGCAACCAAAAATCGCACTTGCTGAACTTAGCATACAGCTTGTGCTCACGAAGAACTTCTAACACTAACCTCAGATGCTGACGGTGTGTGGCCTCATCCGGAGAGTAAACCAACACATCATCAATAAACACCACGACAAAGCTATCTAAATAAGGCCTAAACACCATGTTTATGAGATCCATGAACGCTGCAGGGGCATTGGTCAATCCGAAAGGAAGGACCAAAAACTCATAATGTCCATAACGGGTTCTAAACGCCGTCTTGGACACATCCTCACTTCGAATCCTTAACTGATGATAACCAGATCGCAAATCAATCTTAGAAAAGACTGATGCATCTCGCAACTGGTCAAACAAATCATCAATACGAGGTAAGGGATACCTGTTCTTCACAGTCACTTGGTTCAGCTTCCTGTAGTCGATGCATAACCTAAGTGACCCATCTTTCTTCTTGACGAATAATAAGGTGCACCCCAAGGGGAAACACTAGGGTGAATAAATCCCTTATCTAGCAACTCTTGCAACTGCCTCCTCAACTCGGCTAACTCCGCAGGTGCCATCCGATATGGAGCCTTCGAGATAGGAGAGGTGCCCGGAAGCAACTCTATGGTAAACTCTATCTCTCTATCCGGTGGCAAACCAGACAAATCATCAGGGAAGACATCTGGAAAATCCTGCACTACCTCAATCTCTGCAAGAGTAGGTGACTCATTAGCCTCTGGCACTAGTACCATGCTGGCAAGAAAAGCGTCACAACCCTTGTTTACCATGCGCATCGCCTTCATGGCAGAGATGACTAACTTTCCCACCAAGTTCCTTGGCAAGGGATGAGAGAACTCGTCCTCACCAGGAATGCGGAAAACAATCCTCTTCCGGCGACAATCCACTAACGCATAGTGCTCCTCTAGCCAATCCAGACCAAGAATAGCATCATAGTCTTTCATCTTTAGCAAGAAGAAACACTCATCTAGGATTCTATCCTCAACGCACACAGGTAACGACGAGATGCACTTTCTAGTCGATACCGTACCCGCAGGGGTGTGCACAGACAAAGGGACCTCTAAATCCTCAGACTCTATGCCTGACTCTAGGGCTAACTGCCTAGCGAACCACTCGGAAATGAACGACTGAGTAGCACCTGTATCAAACAAAACCCGAGCGTGCACACCTAAAAGCAAAACCGTACCTTTGGTGACATGCTCCGCCTGCTCGGCGTCCTCGCGAGCTAAAGCAAACACTCGAGCTGGGGCTCGAGGCCTTCCTGGTCTTCCTGTAGCTGGCGCTGCTGCCTCTACCCCTGGGGCTGGCGCTTCGCGCTGGACTCCCTGCTGAAGTCTTGGGCAATCCTTGATCTTGTGGTCGCTGCTTCCACACTTCAAGCACTTGCCCGTAATCATCCAACATTCGGTACCACCATGTGTCTTCCCACAATGGGGACACTCTTTCTTCACACCAGGGGAACGTACAGAGGGTACCTGAGAACTGCCGACTGCCACGGATCGCTGCGGTGTCTGGTACACTGCTTTCTTCTTGTCTTGCAGTTGGAATGTCGCTGCTGGCCTCTTCTACGAAGCTTTCTTTTCTTCCAGGTATTGCTCCATCTCTCCCTCCTACCTACAAGCAGCACTGAGGGCCTCGTCCAACGTGCGGTGGTCAAATGCCATGAGTCTCGATCGCAGTGATGGCTTGAGTCCCATTACGAACTTCTTTGTCTTCCTGCGCTCGTCTGCCACAATGTGAGGTGCATATTTAGAGAGTTCAGAAAATCTTACCTCATATTCCAGCACGGTCATGGAGCCTTGAGCCAAAGAGAGGAACTCCTGCTCCATCCGATCTTGCACATGCTCGGGGACGAACTTGGCCCGAAAGAGCCTCACGAACTCGTCCCAAGCAACATCGATAGCTCCGTCCTCAAACCGGGTACGCAGCAATGAAGCCCACCATACATCAGCTCTTTCCTGCAGTACACCGCTCATAAGCACCATCTGAACAAATCTAACTTAACAAACATACAAGCATATAAACTAAAGCATACCTGTAGCATGTAGGTGGCTAATGTAACCTTATCATCATCTGCACACCTGATGGCTCGGAAGATCTTTTCTATCTCCCTCATCCAGCTTTCAGCCAACAATGGATCGCTCTCCCCCTTAAAAGAGGGTGGCAGCATCCTCTTGAATCTTTCCATGGTAGAAGGTCCACCATGGTCCTGAGCTGGTACTTGAGCCTGCTACATCACAGCAAACAATACACAATCAACACAATATCACATAATTAAATACAACAGACTATTAATCCTTTTATTAGTCTAACCTGAGCCTCCAACTGAGCCTGGAGTGCTGCCTGGGTATGAGCCTGCGTCCGCATGGCTTGCACTAGACCTTGCATGAATACTCCATAATCCACAGGCGGCGGTGGGGGAAGTACAGGACCTTGTGGTGCCGGGGCCTGCTGCTCCGCCCGCTCGTCACGTCTCGGCTCGTCCTCACGGGCCGACTCTCCACCACGTCTACCTCTCGAAGCCATGGCTGTAATAAATTTCAGCCACCATTAGAGCAAGGTTATTAAGTTTTCTAACCATTTTCTTATCTACTTTTCATTCATTATTAATCAATTTTACACATGTGGACATTCCTATGTAGACTTAGCATGTAATGGGGATGATGACTTAGGTATATTCATGTGCAATCTCAACCGGTTGCTCTGATACCAATCTCTGCGACGACCCTCATTATACCGGTACGGTTATACCAACCCACGTCGGTATAGCAAGCGTCATCACAGTGGGACATTTACCCAACAATGACATTCAGCTGAGATACACGTGAATATAAGAACAGAGTAGCGGAAGTAAAAGAACCACTGTCTTCATTTCATTCATCATCCACATTTAACATACATGTTTCGATAACATTTAAAGAGCTAAAAGTCCACATAATTTAAATTGCTGAAAATCAAATACATAGATGTCCATACTTATACATTCTTCCATGATAATGCTAGTATAATGTTCAATTTACATACTATGAAAATCACAAAATGTCTCAAGTACTCCAACACTCTAATCTCTATGGTCGGAGTCGGTCTCCAACGTCTCCTCCACAAGTGTCTCGTCACCAACTACACCTATACGCCGAAGCAAGTAGTGAGTCTACAAGACTCCGCAAGTAATTCTACACATACCGTACATGCACATATCATAGTAGGTTCTACATACACATTCACAAGACACAACATGTAGCATGTTTGACATTAAATTTTACAACCTATCATGGTGAATCTACAATTTAAACACATGGACTATGCTTTCAGATTTCCTAAAATAGAATCACCTATCACATGCTTTCTATTCATTCCTCACATAAAAATCTACCTTCAACCAACTAAGACATGAAAGCCATTAACATGAATTCCCGAGCATGCATGAAAGGAAACATACCTAACATGGAATCTACACATTCCTACGCATATACATAACCATTTCACATGCTTTAAGCTTGCTGGTTTTACATGCTTTAGCAACCATAATCTAACACATGAGAGCTACAACAATGATTAAATCACAACATGTGAACAACCAAGTATGGAAGTTGTTTATAAATGTTTAACAATTATCCTTAGCATGGATTCTAGACATTTTGCATACATAAACATGATCATAACATAGTAAAGCTAGTGTTTAAGCATGATTTCAAATTGTCATAACATGGATTAATAACTCACATCCTCACATTTTGGTTTCACATTTTTACACAATTTAAATTCGCATATTTCACACTTTACACATGCACTTTTACACATTGTTCACATTCACATTTTTCACATGAACACATACACATTTACACATTCACATTTAGTGTCGTGACACATAGTCCAAACCACCAAAGAAGGACACAACACATCACATCACATAGACGCCATCTAGGCAATACAATGGCGACTCTTGGACTGCGCAGACCGGGAGAACAAGTCTCCACCCTAACCAGTGGTACTTGTCCACCTCCAGGATTTCCCCCTAATGCCCTTAGGGTCACAACACATTGAACCTTCTCAAGTTGACTTTTCCCTGATACGGTTCCACTGCCCTCTGTGGAAGCAGTGTCACACTTGGCACAATTTACATATTACACGTTTTCCGATTTAAGCACTTAGTTTAGCACATGACACTCACATCTCACTCATTCACACACATGGGGCTCTATTTTCCTGACATGACACTACAATTACAGAAATTTTACACTCAGGGAATTTCACCCTTTAGGTTGAAATAAACAGAATTAAATCATTTTTGCAACGGCATGCATTAATTTTGTATTTCTACATAAAAAATTCATATTGCGTCATATACTTGTCCAAATGACCTGAAATTTTAACCACTATCTGATTTCGGGTTTAGGATCCCACATGCAAATTTTCAGATTTTTATAACCTAAAACGTAATTACAGAAAATCTAACATCGAATTCACATACTATCCACAATTCAAGTTAGCATGGAGTTGAACACCAATCACAAATTTAACAACTCACTATCTGAACCCTAGCATGCATAGAGCCACATGATTTATTCCCGAATTTATTGGGCAATACACAATTTACGGAAGATTTATCGTGACCTACGCATGATTTCTATTTCCCAAAACAAAAAATTTAATAAATCATACAAGCATGGAAAATTCCAGAAACTCAGAGCACAGACAGGGTTGTACATACATGGTCTAACAAAATTCAGGCAACATGATTTTACCACGGATTATCAGGATAATGGTGAGAACATGCACATGAACATTCTTCCACATGCTTTTAAATATGTAAATAAGCTCTACCATCCACAAAATAAGTGTACATTCACATTCCCATCCATCACATTAGCTAGTATACATAGCATATAAGAGATTACATTATATCCTCATCGTGAAACATATCGAAATTAATCATATAGAAGGGCAGAACAGCTTACTGTTCTGCTCAGATGAACTTAACGGCAAGCTATGGCCGCTAATTAATGTTAACGGCACAATCGCTGGACGCTAAGCATGATCTTAACGACAACAGATGTTGCCGTTAAGTTCAGGTCTGTGCAAAACACAGACCCAAGCTCCAAAGATAGGGTGAATTGGGGGATCTAGGACACGAGGGAAATGCACAAAAATGATAAAACCAACCTAGACACATACAGGGACGTTATGGGTAGGGTACTTGCCTCTAGAAAATACACCAAACGGATCTAGGGCTCGGTGAAGCTCTCCTTGGGCTGTCCCAAGAAGCTCCTAGAAAAGCTTCACTCCGGGTTCTAGGATGAAGATGGCTCCAAGATAAGGTCGGGGAAGCCTCCTCCTCCACTCCAGCTAGCTCCTTGCTGCAGTAGATGGCCGGTGCAAGCTTCAGGTAGCGGGATTTAGGGTTGCAAAGGTGAACTCTTCACACAGATTTTAGGGTTCTCTCTTTTTTTCTCTTCTTCCTCTCTTGCAAAGAGGCAAAGAGAAGGGTGTGAGTTGCAAAAATGGCTTTGTATATAGCCAAAGACCTCTCACCCACGCAGAGATGATGTGATACCCCTTTCAGACCGTTGGGGACAGCTCCCCAATGGTTGGGGTAGTTTGCTCCCGGGATTTCCGGCTCTGCTACGCATGCAGGTCAGTGATCTTGACGTCAACATCGGTGGACGCCTAAGTAAGTTCTGACGTCACACGATATTGACATTGACAACCCTTAGCGTCCAATAGGTGGACGCCAACTGGCCCTTCGGCCAGAAGTCAAAATCATGCAGAAACCCATGCACATCATGTATATATACATGTAATATCTATATGGTATTGTGCACACACTACCATCAAGCAATACATACATTATTTATACCTAAATTATACACATACACACATAAGTATACTAATTAATACATACGTAGATACATACATACATACACAAGCACAATATTCACATACACGATACAAAAAAAATACGACGGAAATTGAAGGGCCTTACACTTCTTCAGCTTTTAAAGCATTGGAGTGCTTCTTTCTACTTGAGGACTCTCCTAGCCTTTTCATATTGATCTCATGGGCCATAAGGGACCCAATGAGCTTTTCCAAAGACATCCTTTTCAGATCATTAGCTCCCTCAATAGCTGTGACCTTTGGGGTCCACGAGGATGGTAAGGATCTAAGAATTTTCCTCACCATGTCTCCAATCTCATAGGTTTTCCCAAGTCCAGCCAATCCATTTGTAATATCTGTGAATCGACTGAACATTTGAGTTATGGACTCACCTGATTGCATCTGAAATCTTTCATATTGAGTAACAAGAATATCAATTCTTGTCTCCTTCACCTTTTCTGTGCCTTCATAGGTAATTCTAAGCTTTCCCCACATCTCCATTGCGGATTTGCAGGCTGAAACTCTGTTGAATTCCTTTTTGCTTAGTGCACAGCACAGAATACTCTTAGCCTTACAGTTTAAGGAGATCTTTTTCCTATCATCATCTGTCCACTGAGCTTTCTCATTTGTGACTAGGAGATCACATTCTTCTACTATTGACCATATCTGATAGTCGTGACCTTGAAGAAAGTACTCCATTCTGGTCTTCCAATAAGCATAATCTTCACCATCAAAGAGAGAGGGTCGGTTGACAGACTGACCTTCAATGTTACCTTGGGCTGCCATGGATCTTTACTCTTCAGATCGTTGGATCTTTCTTCTTTGTCGAAGAGACTCACTCTGATACCACTTGTTGCCCAGTTGACGAGCCTAGAGGGGGGGGGGGGTGAATGGGTCTTTTAAAAATTTATTTGATTAGTACCTGTACTTAAAACATTCATACAAAGATGCTCTTCGATGAAGGTTAGAGAAGGTTAGTATAAAAGACAAACACACAATAAGCAATCACACAACACAAGGAATTATCCTGGTTCAGACCTCCTCTCCTTAGGAGTCCTACATCCAGTCCCTGAGCAACAACTCAGGATTCCACTAACTAGGGTACAGTCCCCCTACGGACAATACAACACCCAGCTCAGTTGGTCTTCCTTCACAAGAAGGGAACTACAACACCCTGGATCCCTCACTAGGTCTTCCTTCACAACAGAAGGGAACACAACACCCTGGCTCCCCACCAGGTCTTCCTTCACAACAGAAGGGAACAACAACACAAGAAGAATAAACAGGAATTCAAGCCCCTAGATCAAGCTTTAGCAAGACAAGATCTGAGACTACTAGCACTGAGAGCAAATAATCTAAACAAGGCACTCTCTCAGAACTACACTGGCTCTCTTAGGATCTCTATTTCAGCACAGAGAGCAAAGAGCTAAAGACACACTAGAATTGAATTCTTGGCTCTTGGATTCTTTCGGAAGATCTGGAAAGCTTGTTTTTTTTTCAATCGTGGGTCACCCTCTTCTTTTCTACCCTTGTCTTGTATAAATATCTCCATTTTGAAATATTGCCGTTGAAGTAACCGTTGTCTCTTTGTTTGGTAGACAATAGACTGCTTGACATTTGGAAACTTCTAGTCAACAATCTTTTATCCATTTGAGCACGCAAAGAGATAGGCTCTTCTGGCGTCTATATGGTTCAACGTTGTATGACAGAATGTCTTTAGGACCCTGCATATATTAAATGCTAGAACAGTAGACAGCTAGGCTGTCTCTTATTGTCAGTAAACGTTGATGCGAATATTCACTAAAATAGTAATGCCAAATAGCTTGTTCTAAAAGATACACACAGAGTAAGCATAATGGAGGACGTGATCGTCTACATCATGCAGAGATACGTTCAGTCCTCATAAATGAACAGATGTTAGAAGATATGCTTGACTTTGACTTTTCAACGCTTTCAGGAATAAGATAAATATTAAGTCGATGTAAGACATAAAATCGATGACTATATGACTTATGAAATCGTTATGATCAAGTCAGTTTAACTAAGTCGTTATAAGAAGCAAATCGTTATGTTCAATGAAGAAATCGTTATGAACACTTAACAAATCGTTATAGAAAGCAAGTCGTTTGTGGGCATTAAAGAAATCGTTATGAGCGCTAAGGAAATCGTTATGAGCGTTAAAGGAAATCATTGTGAGTGCTAAAGGAAATCGTTGTGAGCACTAAAGGAAATCGTTATGAGCGCTAAAGAAATCGTTGCGCGAAGCAAATCGTTATGAGCTCTAAAGAAATCGTTGCGCGAAGCAAATCGTTATGAGCTCTAAAGAAATCGTTGCGCGAAGCAAATCATTATGAGCTCTAAAGAAATCGTTGCGCGAAGCAAATCGTTATGAGCTCTAAAGAAATCGTTATGAGCGCTAAAGAAATCGGTACGCAAAGCAAATCGTTATGAGCTCTAAAGAAATCGTTGCGTGAAGTAAATCGTTAAGAGCTCTAAAGAAATCGTTATGAGCGCTAAAGAAATCGTTACGCGAAGCAAATCGTTACGACGTCTTAAGAGATCGTTGCGATGACTTAAGGAATCGTTACGACGAACAAATCGTTGCGACGTCTTAAGAAATTATTGTGATGACTTAAGGAATCGTTACGACGAGCAAATCGTTATGACGTCTTAAGAGATCGTTGCGATGACTTAAGGAATCGTTACGACGAGCAAATCGTTGCGGTATCGACTTGTTAGCTCTATTGAAACCGTCATACATAAAGGAAATCGTTGTGGCTTTCAAAAGTCGATGTGGACTTAGAGAAATATAACCTTGAAATGATTAAAGCTTCAGAAATATGATACTTACCAATATTGGCTTGTTTGACCTTGGCGTATTTCCTGTACTTAAGACTTATGAAAAATATGTTAGAAATTTTGATAGGGTTTTGTTAATCACTAAAATAAATATGTAATTAAAATTACATAGGGACAGACTGATCATCACGAACTTCATGTAAACCCAAGAATATTGTTTCTACCTCTCGGCCTTTGCATCTATTGCATCTGGATTTGTTTGGCCCGACAAGAACTACTAGTTTAGGTGGTAAGCGCTATGGTTTTGTAATAGTTGATGATTTCTCTCAGTTTACATGGGTTTTGTACTTAGCTCATAAAAGTGATGCATTGACTGAATTCATAAAATTCTGTAAGAAGGTTCAAAATGATAAGGGTTATGTCATTAATGCTATTCGTAGTGATCATGGTAAGGAATTTGAAAATTTACAGTTTAATTGTTTTTGTGATGATGAAGGGTTCAGTCATAATTTCTCAGCTCCGAGAACCCCTCAGCAAAATGGTGTGGCTGAAAGGAAAAATCAAACTTTGATTGATATGGCCTGAACTATGCTATGTGAATCTATCTTGCCTAGATCTTTTTGGGCTGAGGCTATTAATACTGCATGCTATATCACTAACCATTGTTTGATTAGACCTTTGTTGCATAATACTCCATATGAACTTTACAAAGGCAGAAAACCGAACATCTCCTACTTCAAGCCATTTGGGTGCAAATGCTTCATTTTGGTAAATGGCAAGGAGGACATAGGTAAGTTTGATCCTCGAAGTGACGAAGGTATATTTGTTGGCTATTCATCTCATTCTAAAGCTTTTCGTGTATTTAACAAGAAAACATTAGTTGTAGAAGAAACTATTCATGTAATCTTTGATGAGATTAACAACAATGCTAGAAAAAGAGATGATGATGATGATGCAGAAATCATGAAAGAACAAGATTTAACCATTCATGACATAGATCTCACGGAGCCTAGTAAAGAAGCATTGGATGATCCTACCCAACTTGTTGGTGATGAAAACGAAAAAGAAGATCCTCCACTTGAAAAACTGCAAGTGTCTTCTACAAATGACGAATTACCTCAAGCGTGGAAGATCATGTCAAGTCATCCAATCGGTAATGTAATAGGTGATCCATCATCTGGTATGCGTACTCGAAAAACTCAATATCAATGTGACTATATTGCTTTTATTTCTCAAATTGAATCAAAAAATGTTGATGAGGCCCTTCTTGATGATCATTGGTCTATTGCTATGCTTGAGGAACTAAATCAGTTTGAGAGGAACAAAGTGTGGACTTTGTCTCCTCATCTGAATGACCATCCCGTGATTGGAACCAAGTGGCTTTTTCGAAACAAACTTGATGAATCCGGTGTGGTAACTCAGAACAAAGCTCGTTTAGTTGCCCAAGGATACTCTCAAGAAGAAAGGATAGATTATGATGACACCTTTGCACCAGTTGCTAGACTTGAAGCCATTAGGATTCTATTAGCATTCGCTTGTTCCAGAAATTTTGAATTATTTCAAATGGATGTTAAAAGTGCGTTTCTTAATGGTTTCATCAAAGATAAAGTCTATGTAGAGCAACCACCCGGGTTTGAGGATCTAAATTTCCCAAACCATATCTTTTGTCTTCATAAAGCTCTATATGGTCTTAAACAAGCACCGCGTGCATGGTATGAGAGATTGAGTCAATTTCTTATTCAACATGATTTTAAGCATGGTTTTGTTGACTCAACTCTATTTATAAAGTGTGTTGGTTCAGATCATTTACTTGTTCAAATATATGTGGATGATATTGTGTTTGGCTCTACTAAAGAAAAATTGTGCAAGGATTTTTCTGAGTTGATGCAGGGGGAGTTCGAGATGAGCATGATGGGTGAGCTCAATTTCTTCCTCAGACTTCAGATAAAATAAGGTCATGATGACATCTTTGTAAGTCAATCAAAGTACACAAAGGAAATGCTAAAGAAATATGGATTCAGCAACACCAAGCCTCTCCCAACGCCTATGTCTACAACAACAAAATTGGATAATGATGACCTTGGTAAGCCTATTGATTCAAAGCTTTATCGAGGTATGATCGGGTCTCTACTTTACTTAACTGCAAGTAGGCCCGATATACTATTCAGTGTTTGCATATGTGCAAGATTTCAAAGTTCGTCTAAACAATCACATTTAATTGTTGTTAAACGAATCTTTCGATATCTTGCTTCCTCGATTGATTTTGGTTTATGGTATCCCAAAGGATGTTCCTTCGACTTGGTTGGTTACACCGATGCGGACTATGCTGGGTGTAAAGTTGATCGCAAGAGCACAAGCGAGACTTGTCATTTCTTGGGAGGATGCCTCATTTCGTGGTCCTCCAAGAAACAAAATTCTGTTGCTCTCTCGACAGCTGAAGCCGAGTATATCGCAGTCGAGAGTTGTTGCACTCAAGCACTTTAGAGTAAGCACCAAGTAGAAGACTACGGAATGTGTTTGTCTAAAATTTCGTTACTTTGCGATAATACAAGTGCCATAAATTTATTTAAAAATCATGTTTAACATTCTCGCACTAAGCATATTGAAGTACGCCATCATTTTATTAGAGATCATGTCTTTAGGGGTGATATTAAATTAAATTTTATTGACTCCACACACCAATTGATTGATATTTTCACTAAACCGTTGTGTGAAGACCGGTTTACTTCATTGCGCCATGAATTAGGAATGTGTTTATCTTCTTCATAAGCAACACATATTAATTTGTTTCCTGCTTTCTTTTTGACGATGACAAAAAGGGGGAGAACTTATGTGTGAAGTGATAATTCGAAAAGTTTGATTTTTGTTCTATATGCTGAACGATGTGCTATGTTTTATGTGCATGTATTCAGGGGGAGCTTACACTTAGGGGGAGTAACAAAACAATATTTTGATGAATGGACATATGTCGTGACAAATTAATTGATCAAAACTTTATGATTGCATATTGCGAATAAACAGATATATGTTTATGTTTATATTGCCTTGATGCATTTAAGGATGTTAGTGCAAATAGATGATTAGTTAAGGAAAATGTTTATCCCTCAATGTAGGTGTTTTGTCATCATCAAAAAGGGGGAGATCGTTGGAACCCTTAGTATTTTGATGATCACAAAACACTCATAATGTTTGCTAACAAGCTCTTGAGTTGTATGCAGAAGACAGGTTATTTTATAAGGGCAAGAGGACTTTCAGAGAAGCCTATGTTGGTTCCTGGTAAGTGGAGTCGACGCCAGATTTGTGAAGGAGTTGACCCCAACTGTGCTCAGTTTTTTGGAGTCAACCCCGAATTTCTAAAGGAGTCAACCCCCATACAAATGTTCTGCAAGTGCTACAGTGCAGAGTCGACCCCAGCTTTTTAAAGGAGTCGACCCCGGATCTGCTCTGCTATTTGGAGTCGACCTCCATTCAATAGTCTGTTATGCAGTTAAGGCAGAGTCAACCCCGACCTTCAAAGGGAGTCGACCCCGATTATGCTCGGCTGTTTAGAGTCGACCCCGGCACTCTAAAAGAGTCGACCTCCATTCAGTAAAAGCTCTTTTGCTCCAAAGGAGTCGACTCCAACTTTCTTGGGAGTCGACCTTGAGTTGAACTGGAGTCGACCCCAGCAAAAGTGGAAGTCGACCCTGACATGCAGAACTGCTCTGAAAAGCACTTTTGAACAACTTTTTGACCAAGATCTCTTTCCACCTCTCTCAAACGGCTACTTTTGTGGAAGGGCTATAAAAAGGACACCTGGGAGAAACCCTAGGTAAGGAATTTCATGGAGAAGAGAGCCACCTTCTAGAGTTTCATCTTCAGCTCTTTCTTCCAAGCTTTTTCACCTTCTTGAGCTTCCAACCTGCTAGATCTTTGAAGAAGGAGATTTTTGGAGGAGATCTCTTCGACTCAAGAGCTTCATCGACATCTGGAGATCTTCCTCATAAGCTTTTCATATGCTATTCTTTGATCTATCATTGTTTATATTGTAATTCTTGCTTTGTACTTTTGCCTTCTTGGTTGAAGGTTGGTTTGGGTTCATATACCCAACCTTGTGTGTTTTGATGAGCTGGGCACCGCATCAACCAGTGGTTTGTTGGTGAGCTAGGCACCGTATTAACTAGCGGTTTGTTGGTGAGCTAGGCACCGTATTAACTAGCGGCTTGTTGGTGAGCTAGGCACCGCATAAACCAACGGGTGTAGTTCAACTCTTTGAGAGGGTAAATCTCATCGTGTTGGTGAGGATTGGACGTAGGTAGACCAAAGGGGTCTTACCAAACCAGGATAAAATCGGTGTCTCTTTGTGTGCTTGCTTCTTTCTTCCCTCTCCTTTCTCTGCTCTGCTCAGTATCTTTATTTCTGCATTAGTTTTCATTGGCCATTCAAGACAAGTTTTTAATTGCCCTATTCACCCCCTCTAGGACTAGTCATAGTCTTGATCCTTTCATATATAGAAGGAAAAGTTTCCATATTTCACAGCCTATACAAATCCTCAAAGTCAAACAGCAAGTTCACATGCTTATATGTTTAAGAGTATCTGATCATAATTACCCACGATCTCATTCACATATGGCTCGAACTTTCCCGTATGGAGATTGTTGAAGAATCACAGGCTTAAAAGGAGATCTACAAGTTGCATGCCTTTTGGTGGTAGAGATCTTCAAGTTGCCCTTGTTTCTTCATCACTTGCCTTTTTTCTCTACCTCTCTATATATACCTATACTGTCAATTAGCTGTACTCGATCGGCAATATGCAACCTTCCTTCAGTTTTCTTTTCTTCTTCTTCTGCCTCTCTTTTCTGTGCCAAATCGGGAGAACATGTACAGCCCTATGAAGGCTGCATCAATGGCGGGGAGATGGTCTTGTGTGCTCGCTACGCTGCTGTTGTCGTTTGTAACCGAGAAGACCACTTGGAGAGCAGAGGGGAAAACGGTGCCGCCAGGCCTGTTCGTCTTCGGAGACTCCATTCTTGACGTGGGGAACAACAACTTCCTCACCCGCACCACCGCGAAGGCGAACTTTCCGCCCAACGGCATGGACTTCCCCGGTGGGAAGCCAACGGGGAGGTTCAGCAATGGCTATAACGCTGCGGATTATTTAGGTACGAGTATTGAATTATCTCTCCATTAATTTAATAAAAGGTTAAGCGTATATATGCCATCCTAAACCAGAAGAAGGGAATCGAAAGCAAGACACTGAATGGAGAAGGGAAGGAGCTAGATAGCTAGAAACAATATTATATATGAAGAAGGAAGCAAAACAAGCGTACAGAAGGAGGTGAAAGTGAAATAAAGCAAGCTTAAGGTAAATGAAAACAAAGTTTCTTGGCATGCAACTGAAGGAAGGAATAGAACAAGCCCATAAATGAAAGAGGAAAAAAAATTTTAAGCTTATGAATGTGGAGGGGGGGAATAAAAAACAAATTTAGAGATAAAAGTTCGAAAAAAAAAAAAGAACGACGAACTTTTTTTTGACAGCTAAAGAACAACAAACTTACAACACGGAAACGATTAAGTAAAACACATGCTTGAAAGTTTTATTTGGTGTATATAGCACGCTACATCTTCTAAACCTGATGATCGTTCTTCGTTTTAGCCCAACAATATGGTTTCGACGCGAGCCCCCCGGCTTTCTTCTCCCTCTCGCAGTCGCAGCTACGGACGAGCATCTGCAAGGGAATCAACTTCGCTTCAGGAGGCTCGGGAATCCTCGCCAGCACCGGCACCTCTCTTGTAAGCACCCATCGCTCTCTACCCTTTAGGTCCTTCTCATCCCTCTCTTTGATCACACAAACAAATAAAGACGCATGTTACGGAAGAAAACATATATATGAGGGTCTTGTACCAGCATATATATGTGTATATATGTATACGTATAAGTTTCGAAGAACACATATATACACACGTATCTGTATATATAGTCTTCTTATCTGTGAATTCTCAATAATATTCCATTATTTTATACACACGTTACCAAATAATGTTACTAAATTATTTTCCATTTACCCATGGTCATCGTCGGCGATGACGGCTCACCAATAACAACTTCTTGGCAATGATAGGAGATAGGTTGCGTTCAACTCATGGGATGAGCATGGGGATGAAGGAGAAGGCATCCTTCGAGGGGCATGCTGGTGGTGTTCTTGTTGTGGTCCGCCGAGAACACCGCCGGAGGTGCGCATTTCTCTGCCGATGAGCGCAACCTGTGGTGCGGGGGCAATGCGGATTAGCCCAAATCCGACAGGGCGGCGAGAGAAATGGGGAACGGAGATGATGTAGCATAGAAGTTTCTTTCTTTTTTAAGGGAGGATTTTTTTTAACTTCTTATTTTTTATTTTCTTGTGTGTAAAATAAAATATAGATGGACCAATAATAAAAAGTGGACTAACAGGCAGTGTAGCCATAGGGCTGTTCATAATATGGTCCAACTCGTAAAATCGAATCGAACCGACCAGTTCGATTCGGTTCGGGTTGAGAGGTCCCACGATTCAATTCGATTTTTCATTGAAAAACGAATGAACCGAATATATATTAAATATATAATATATATCAAAGAGGAGCGCGTAGCCTAGTGTGCTAGCGGCTCCCACTTCCCTAGGCAGACCGGACTTTGATACTTAAGTCCGCCATCTAGGTTATTAAAATCTGTTTTTTTTAGGTTGGGTTCGAACTTAATTTCGGTTCCTAGGTGCAGGAAGTTTGGAGCAGAGGATCCCGATCCATATGTTATACCAACACTCCAACAGTATATAATCCTGCCATGCACGCATCCACCATGCAGGGCGGGGCCATCTCCATGGACGCCCAGCTCGACAACTTCAAAAATTCCCTCAAAAGCTTCTCAGCCGGACGCTGCTCGGCAACGAAGGGCGACTTCCTCTCCAAGTCCATCTTCCTCCTCAGCGCCGGGAGCAACGATCTCTTCGGGCTCTACAGGTCCAACAGTACTACTACCCAGACCAGCGAGTTCATCACCTCGCTGGCCTCCAAGTACGGAACTCAACTGACGGTAAACTCCCTTCTTCTTAAATTCCATCTGAGTTTTGTGACCATCACTTCGAGGTCGCGGGCGTTCCTTTGATCCTCTCCTCGGCAGTGCTGCTGCTGCTGCTTCGTCTCTAGCTCATGCATGCGTTACTTGGTTGGACTGGCAGACGCTGTACGGTTATGGGGCGAGGAGGTTCGGCATATTGGGGTTGAGCCTAATCGGCTGCTGTCCATCTTTTAGACGGCTGAATACAACTGGCGACTGCATTGCTGCACTTGATGACTACGCTCTCCAGTTCAACAAGGCTTTGAGCAAAGTCCTTAAGCAGTTCGTCTCAGCGCATGCCGGGGTGAAGTACTCTGTTGGAGATGGGCTCAGCATTGGGAAGTTGATAGCTGACAACCCCCTCAAATATGGTATGAAAACATGAGACCAGATCTTTGCTCTATGTATATATATGCATGCATGCTAACTTTGGAAGGGGATCGTTTAGTCGGTAATCTGCAATATCAGAGAGACACTAATCTTTAGATGAGTCTTAATTACATATCTTGACGCAAGAGATATCTTGCACTATCTTCCCACAATCTCATATCTGGGAAATCTCAAATGTGTCTTTCCTCTGTTGATTGTCCATTGAGACGAAACTAACGGGGACCTAGCTAGCTAGATGACCTACTTCTTCCTAACATGCTGATGAAAGGAGATTTTATTTGTCAGCAAGAAAAGCACTTTATACACCAAACCCTCTCATTATTGGACAGACAGGATAAACACACCAATGCAACATTCACGAGTGTTTCGACCATATGGCTTTTCCGGAGTCGAACACAGGGCCACTATTCAAGAGAAGTTTGGCTTGCTGTTACTAATTCGAGCTAAATCCTGGCTAGCTACAGAGGTGACCATTTATTTGACGTATTCATTAGGGCACTAAGGCGGGGGTGGGGTGAAGAAAACCCCCAGAGAAGTGAGCTCATCAATGAAAGCATGCTGTGCTGGCCATTGTGTGGTTTAATTAACAACATTAGGCATGCAACACCCACACCATTTAGGCTGCGAAGATGGAGGGAATCTATTCTCCTGGATTCATATATACGGCCTGATGACATACTCACTTTAAAGAAGTACTCGTCAAGTGGATATAGACAGAAAATTTCCTCCTTTTTTGGATCATTTCTCTTTGGAAAGACAAACATTTGACCCATCACTCATCAGTGAGGCGCTCCCTCCTCTATTCAATTTAAGGTCCATTTGACAATCTTTACAAATTTATTTTCCATAGATATACAGTTTCCATCATATTTTTAAATAAAAAAATTCATAGTGTACGTTTTCCCAAAATATTACTAATTTATTATTAAAATTTTAATAATGTTGGGGGAAAATGCTGACAATTTTCAATTTTATTAATTCACATAATATATAGTACTCGATAGTCACATGAATAATAATTGCTACATATATTTTAAAAAAACCCATAATTAAACTCCAATATATAAATTAAGCGAGTATAACTAAACTCAAAATCCCATATCAGATTTTAAATATCATATTATTAATATGCATCTTACATATATATGCAATTTAACTAATGAACATACTTGGACATGCGTTCATATTAATTACCTCAACAATAAACCTTTAGTTGAATTAAAAAATAAACATACTCCAATCATTTGCTTATGTAAGACATTTGTTATTCATCACAATTAATAAAGAGTCACTTTAGTAAAACAAGATAAAACTATATATATATATAGTACACGTTCCATTTGAAAATATTGAACAAAAGAGGTAGAGGATATAGAATAAGGGTATTTCAAGTATTGACAAAGATAGATGAAAGGGTTAACCCATTTTCTACCAAAGCACAAAAGCAAAAATAAAGTTAAACTTAATTTGTATAACTCCATCTTCACCCAAGTAAATGAGCATTTAACCCAACGTAAAATTATACTTGCAGTTGAATTAGATTAACTCTAACCTTTTTTCAAATTAAGTAGTCCTTAGAGTCAAGTATTTAGCTCTCAACCCCTCTATATAACAATAATATAATAATAATAATATGTAAAAAGGAAAAAAGTTGATGACAATATTGCTGTGTTTCTTCTCTTCTCTAGGGTTCAAGGAGTTCAAAAGCGCATGTTGCGGGAGTGGGAAGTTCAATGGTGAGTCTGCATGCACACAGAACGCCACCCTCTGCTCTGATCGCGACGACCACTTCTTCTGGGACTTCTTTCACCCAACTGCATCAACTGCCAAATTGCAAGTTCGGCTGCTATTCGGTAGCTCCCCGAGTGTAGCCAACCCCATCAACTTTGGAGGTCTAGTCGGCTAAGAGATAATTAAGCTCTTTTTTGTTAATACACCATTCTGCATATATACCCAATCTATGATACGGTCGGTATATATATAAAGAGGTGTAAACTCGAATTGTTGGAATTCTTGTATCAATAAATTGGCCTTTTGCCTTCAATAAGGTTCATTTTAATTTCCACCCAACTTGGCTACTTTTGTGGGCAAAGAATGGAGTTTCTTTTAGGAGCAAGGGACATCCAGATCTCTCCCCATATAATAAAAAAATAATGATCACCAAAGTACGTTATTGCTTCTTCTAAGTAAGTGGAAATATTAATAGCCATGTTAAGAATATTTCTTTCCTCTTTTTCGGTTGAAGAAGTATCAACAATGCCTTAATCTTGTATCCTTTTTCTTCCCTATGGCAATCCTTGATGAGATCTATCTACGTCTAGCCTACATTATATATGTAAACATATAAGATCAGACAAGTGATATTTCCATGTGAAGCACTCACTTCCATGTGAGTTTTATTACAGCTTCCATGTGATTCTTCATGTTTAATTTCTTGCCACTCTCATCCAAACCCAAGTATATGAGAGTGTTGTCAATACTCCATCGTTTATCGCATACTTAAATACACAGTGAATATTATCCAAGAAAACTATATCTGAAAGGATGTACCGTCACTCTCACTACAAGAAAAATGGCCTATATCGCGGACCCAATCTCATAGATACATGCTCAATTGTCGTAGCTGTAGACTTTTATTGACGACACTCACATACGTACGTTTCCACGTCGATGGAACTGCTACGATCATCAAATCCTGCCTACGGTTAATGACCGTCGGTGTGAGGTTAAGGCTATACTGGCAATATGATCTTTTTATTATAAACAGCTTGTAGCATAACGTAGGTATTTTTAGCCAGCTAAAAAAGACATAGGTATTTGATTTGTTTAGAAGCGCATGTGTTCAGACTGTTTGAAAAGTGTAGGTGTTGGATTTTTAAAAGCATATGTAATTAATTGACTTGTTAAGAAGCGTAAGTATTTGAACTAGTGTGGAATGTATTTGCAATGCTTCGTAACACTATAGGAAAATCAGGTTTTATTTACGTCCAAGTACCGTAAGTAGAGAACCAAAAATCGTAAGCATAGTCTTCACTTACGGTATTACCCTACGATAGGGTTTCGTCGACTAAGGTCTAACGGCAAAGGCCTAGGGCTACGGTATTTTAAACTCCTTAAGTATAGAACTTTAGTCACGGTGTTGGTAGCCGTAAGTAACACTATAAGCATATCCTCTTTCCGCTACGACGATGTTAACCGTAGTCATATTTTTTGTAAGGATAGACTCAGTTACGGCTGCGTACATCCCTACGGCTATGTAAACCATAAGCATGTTTTCCTATGGCCACGTACACCATAAGTAGTTTTGTTCCAGCAAAAAAAAAATAGTAATGTATTCAAATGGATCCACATTCACCTATATTTAGAGATCCACATTCACATACTAGTGGGATACACATTACATATAATTGGATCCACATTCACAAGTATTTGGATCAACACATACACATCCACATTTAGATCCACACATTCACATTTGGATCCATAGTCCACCTTCACATAACATTCAGATCCATATTCACATTGACATCCACACACCCACTCATTCACAATACACAACACATTAATAATATAAAACACATTAAAGCTTAACAAACAATAATGTTGATGAAAGTAAATCATTACATCAAACATAATTGTTGACATTCACATACTGGTGCTAAAGATCTGTTCAGAAGAGGAAGTTAATTGTTAGTAAATCAAATTGTTCACATGTGATGGGAGGAGATTTGTGATTTGTCCAAATCAGCTTGCATTCTCCTTGGACCAAGACAGGTCGCTGTAGACGAACTGCAAGAGCAACACTAAATGAGGTAAGAAAATTGAATTAAGGGACATTGAGCAACAATATGCCTTATGTGGTCAATAAGTACTGTGTGAGGATATGTATAACAAAAGAAACAATATGCTTAATAAACAAGTTAAGCTCTATCACAGTAAAGCATGGCTCAATTAAAACTCACTTCTGTGCCTAGTTGTAACATTAATACTCGATCACTATCCTTACCATATCAATTCTTCATACAATTGGCTTGTTTTGCAGTTTTGCAGCTAGCTTCTATTAGTAGAATTTAGGAAGTCCAATAAACCACATATTCCAAGTCTCATAAGGCAACTTTACACATGTGCACGAGCTATTTACCACCCCTGTATGCTAATGATGTCCAACAAGTTTTAGAAATGTTGTTGGATGGGGACAACTTGGGGAAAGGAAAATGTGCCTACCAAGGCAGTGGGAACTTAACCTGGGATCCGAGGATAAGGCCACTTAACCTGGGATCCGAGGATAAGGCGTCTGTAATCAGAGAGACTTGTGGATATTGATTGAAGTGAAACCAATTAATTTTGTCAACTTGGTAAATTCTCCGACAAACAATTCAGTTCAGGTTCCTTTCAAGTGATATCGGTGATGGTGGTGGTCACATATCTTATGAAGCTATTGCAGTTGCTTTGATGGCAATCAAAGTGGAAGGGCATAGAATGGGTGGGAAATTACACAAAATTCCCTTCTTCTTTCTAGTTAACCCAAGGGTAACTCACTAACTCCCTATGAGGGCAGAACTTAAAAGTTATCCGACATGAGATTATTTTTTTCTTATATTACTTCCCCGCAAAAAAAAAATGTTATTTCCTATATTTTAACCCTGACGAATAGCCTATTTTAGGGGTTAAAAGAAAAGGATCCTCACAATCTAACTTGATGGTCCTCTCCAACTTAAATGTTGTTGTCTTTTAAGATTTCATGTCTTTGTATGAAAAACATCTGGAACTTAAATGGCAGATGCTCACTTGGCTTTCAGGTTGTCAACTTCCTTTTCTAGCTGATTTGGTTGGGAGGCTATTTCATCTATCATGATTCCTTGAGCTGGTGGACCTTGTTCAGAGACGTAACCATCTATCTCCATATCAACTTGCTGCTTAAAATTTTGTTCAAAATCCTACTCAAAGTTCTCTTTATTTGATTTTTGATCTCCATCACTGGACAAGATAAAACCATGTTTGGTTGCTGGACAGGATAAAACCATATAAGCAATCCTAGGATTCTTCAGTCAGAGTTACCACACCCTTTTGGGTCGACTTGGTTAACAGTCCTGATAAGGGGGTTTATCCTAAGTTGATGTGTGTCTTTTTCTACCCCATGTTATATAGTTGTATTTAAATCCACTTCTACTCAGACTATCACAGGTAAACAATGTGCATGCCTCACTTCTTTCCCCAACTACGTTGAGTGTGATCAGATTTCAATATGGCCAGCCATATGCCATAATTTGTAACATGCTTCATTCTTTTTTGACATAAATAGTGCAGTTCAAATGTTTTAGGTGTATTTGGGTTGGTCTATAGAATGTAAAAAAATTGGATACTTACCAGAAAGGGTGGAGGTGAAGATCAATTATCCTCAAGCTCAACCTGTTACATGTAATTAAAAATTTTAAATAACATCATAGTTGACAATTAGCAACATATAAACAAGAATGAGATAAATATAAATAAATTTACAAATTCTCTAAACCATGTATATTATGTGACTCCCAATAGCATCGTTCATACTTTTTCTATCTGCATCTTTGATAAACAAAGATGCAATCAGGTCATGGGCTATGAGTATAGAAACCTCATAGTACTCACCACCTAACTTCTTCCCCATGACCACATTATCATTATCATCAAATATTAGAATGCCGCTGGGAACTACTTGTCTAGAGAAATTTAGGATCCTCACCCTCCTCCCTGCCAATGAATCCTGTTAAAAATTTTAGATATAGATGTCAGATATACATTCAACATATTAAATCAGTTAGATTTTGTTTACCTTTTTCCTTTGATCATGACAACCACTTGTAGAACTCTGCACAAGTATAGGTAGATTGTCAACATTAAGCAATTTTAATATTGAAGTATGTCAACAGATTCTCATTACCTCATTATTGCCACGAGACTCAATTTATTTCATTCTTTCTTCGAGAGCATCAATTTGTTGTTTTAGGGGTTCATCAATATGTTTACAGCTGACATTGATTACTGCTCCCCTTTAGTGTTTGCTCTCCCTGAATGTGAGGCTCCCCCTAAATGTGAGACTTGTGAGTCTTCATGAAGATTCCATGCACAGTGCTATAAAGGAGACAGAAATACTTGCAAAGATGTTAGTAGCATTGTAGTTAAAAACATAACAAAAATAAATGAAATAAAAAAAAAATAAGAATGACTACTTCCTCTTCAGATAGGAATGAAGTGAAGAGTAGGTAGTCACTAATTGGATGCTTTTGAGCATCCTCTAACCATGCCCATTTGAATGTCTTTTAGTTGTTTTATTCATCAGGAGCAGATTGGCATTCTCTTTATCCTTTCCAGTGCTTGAGCTATCTAAGGAGTTATCCCATATCCGTGAAGGTTTTCCTTTTCTGTTTCCTATGTTTCCCCTCCTTTCTTTTCTTCTTTTTCTCCTTGCTCTTGGCTAATATTTTTCGAATGATTTCTTCTTCCTCACTGTCACTATCACTGCTCTCACCAGTAGTGTCTTCATCCGCAGTGCTCTCCTCAGCCTTGAGTGCATTATTTGGCCTTATTCTGAAAGAGCTTTCTCCTAATCTCTCTATGTTGATCTCATGAGCCATGAGAGATCCAATGAGTTTTTCCAATGTCATGGTGGAGCGGTCATTAGCTTCTTCTATAGTAGTGACCTTTGGAGTCCACTGCTTTGGGAGAGATCTTAGGATCTTTCTGACCACATCTCCCTGGCTGTATTTCTTTCCCAAACCTGTGAGTCCATTGATAATTTTAATAAAGTCATTGTACATCTAAGATATGGACTCACCTTCCTCCATTTGGAACTTCTCATATTTTGTCACCAAGATATCAATTCTGGTTTCTTTTACTTTGTCAGTCCCTTCATATGTGAGCCTTAGTGTTTCCCACATATCCTTTGTTGTTTTGCACGCAGACATTCTGTTGAACTCTTGCTTGGTCAGCGCACAACACATGAAGCTCTTGGCCTTGTTGTTCAAGGATATCTTGTTCTTCTCTTCAACTGTCCATTCTTCCTTGGGCTTGGAGATTTAGAGATCATCATCTTCTATGATGCTCCAGATTTGATAGTCGTAGCCTTGTAGGAAGAACTCCATCCTAGTCTTCCAGTATGGGTAATCTTCTCCATCAAATAGTGGAGGCCAGAATATGGATTGACCTTCTGCAAATCCTTGAGCTGCCATGGATCTTTGCTCTAAGATCATTGGATCTTCTTTGAATAGCCAAAGACCAAGGCTCTGATACCACTTGTTGTTCCACTTGGTATGGCAGCAAGACTAACCTAGGGGGGGGGGGGGGTGAATAGGTAATCTGAGATCTGAAATAAAAATCACCACTAAAAATATTTGGTTAGTCTAAACAAGCGTGTGCAAAGAACGTAAAGGCGAGGAAGCAAGCACACAAGGAACACAAAGGATTTATCCTGGTTCGGCCCTTCCAAATGAAAGTCCTACGTCCAGTCCCCAAGAAAACTCTTGGGATTTCACTAACCAAGGGTACAGTCCCCCTTAAGGACAAACATCACCCAGCCCCTACTGGTCTTCTTCTCTTTCCCGAGCAAGAAGGCAGCCCACTGTTTCACCTCAGCCAAGTGCTTCTTTTACGAGCTCAGAAGCAACTCACTGGTACACACCCCAACAAGTCTTCCCTTCTAACCAAGGGAAACACTGTGTACAGTCCTACAGCCAAACACACCACCAGACGCAAGCTGGTCTTCCCTTCTCAATAGAAGAGGAACACTTCTGAACACAAAAGCAAGGATCTGAAGCCCCTAGTTCAAGCTCAAGATACACAACGAGATGCTTAATCCGAGATTGAGCCTAAGAAAGAAAGAGTTTACAGGACAAGACTCTTCTTAGACTAAACCCCCAACTCTCTCTCTCAAATACACAGAGAGAGAATGAGGAAGGAAGATGACGGCTTGAATGCTTGAACTTGAGTAGGCTCTAGCTCTCTTCCTTTCTTGATTGAGTGTTGTGGAAATGGATTTTGTGGATCCATCACAAATCTATTTAAAATTTTATTAAGTTCTTTTATCATGTTCTCATGTGTATGGATGCATATTGTAAATTTAAATCACGTGGAATGCCACTGGAGCGATGGTGACAAGAGATGAATCAGCAATCACATAGCACAAGTGTGCCAGTCACCAAAGTGACAACGTGTTCTACCTCCGAGAGTCGAAGGGCTTTACGTCTATTCACCCGCCGTTTGACTTCGTCAAACGAAAGTGAGTATCGGGTCAGGACCAAGATCCCGCTGTTGTCTAAGCGCAACAACGTTAATTACATCTCTTTAAAAGATAAGACCCTTGATTAATCGCTAGAATAGAAGGTCTTGTGGCCTAAAATGGGACATCCGATAAAGGCGCAGAATGGAACCCCAAAAATACAGTTAAGATTGCAAGAGAATTAGATGTGTGTGCTTTTCATCTCTTAAGGTCAATTTGTTCATTTGTTCACTTGATCTTTTATTTATTACACATTTTTTTGTTTAGTCGTGCAATAACTTTGACATGCTCTTGATTATCATGGTTCTTCTCGTGATTCAGCACCATTTAGTCATTGTATGCTCAATTGGTGACATTGACACAGCCGATTCTGCAAGACAGATAACCCATTCTGCAAGACAGATAACCCATTCTGCAAGACATGCATGATTCATTTGATTCAGCAGACAAATTGATTCGGCAGCCAAATTCATTCGGCAAGGTACATAATCAGTGAAACAGGCCCTGATTCTGTAGGGCAGACTGATTTGGAAAGGTAGACTGATTCGACAGAGTACCCTGCCGAATCGGCAAGACAGGTGCATAATTGGCAGGGCTACCGAATCGGAAGGATTGTTGAATCAGCAGGACTGTTGAATCGGCAGGACATGCTGAATCAACAAGACTGTTGAATCGACAGGGCTGCCAAATCGGCAGAGCTGATGAATCGGCAAGGCACTGTTGAGAGGCTGCAGACTCACTCAAACAATGGAATAAGGAAGGAGCTCACCGATTCGAACATTCAAACGAAAATTCGGCAGCATTTCCCCTTAGATTGGATGATAAGGGGGAAAACATGATACTCGTCCATCGTAATGGAGACGGTACCGAAAGCAAGGTGTATGTCAAAGCGACATCACCTAAATGGCACACGATGCCGATTCCCAAAGCATGCCTAATAGGAGACCGGTTGTTACCAAGACCAAAAGTGAACCCGATCAGTGATCAAATAATGTTCGAGTCCATTTAACCGGGCATAGATATCGCATTATCTAACCCGGAGTCTCATGGATTTCTCTTTTATGGTCGAATTTGCAAGGCTGATGTCTTTGTCCGAGTGATTTGGCAGGGGGTCTGTTCATGTGATTCGGCAAGAAGCCTTGCAAACTCACAAGGCTCTTGGTCACTGATTCTGCAAAGCACCCTGCCGATTCGGCAGCACTACTCTCAGGCATGTGCGATTCTGCAGCACTTGTTGTGCATGAAACACGAGATAAACAGAAGGTCCGAACACCGGGACGGAGCGGGGTGACATTCAAACCATCAAAGAACCATGTTCAGATCCGGACAAGGCTTAGTTACCGGGTTATCTAACCTTTTATGTCCGGAACGCCAAGTCACTGCGAATCTGCAGCACTATTTGCACACGGTTCTTGAAACACACGAGGGATCAGAACCTCCGGTTGAGATGACATGACATCCAACATATGATGAAACCATTTATAAGCTTAAACAGGGCCTAGATATCGATTATCCAACCCTTTGTGTTTAAAGCTTCATGAAACTGTGATTCTGCAGAAAAATGGACAGTCCCAATAGAGCCGATTTTGATGAAGCCCGGTCACAGGGAGAGGGGGAAAAGTGCCTCTCATAGGTCTCATATCACATATGGATGCATTGGAGCTTGAGATGGGGCCTAGACATTGAGTTGTCCCACCCATTCTCTTTCAAACTCACCATCTCAACGAATCTGCAGTATGCATTACAAAAGGAAAAGATAGTGATGAGGGGGACATTGAGCAGCAACTTGGCAGTTGTCAAACCCAATGCATGAGGCATAGGTATTGCCTTACCTAACCTCTCAAGATTGAGCCCCCAGCCACCATGGTGGATGAGAAAAACTCAAAGACAGAGATATTAAAAGAAGGGGAACTATCTCTTAGAACTAAGATGATGAAAGAGAAGGAGGGTTGTGCACAGCAACAAGCTCCCCATACCCCTCACCCGGTTCCATCTGCTCAGAAATGTGTGTATGACCATGGGTAAAACTCTCACTAGGCACATTTTGATGAATAGAGGGATACCCAATGGCACTGCACATCTACTCCTTTGGAAATAAGGTGAGACATCAAATTGCCTTCCTTACTGACCAGAGGGGATGGGACGTTGAAGTCTCATGCAAGGGGTAAGAAAGAAAGCACATGGAGGGGCAGATCACATCTCATGCATAAAGTAAACAAAAAAAGGGACATGACCACTTCAGTTATGTACAAAACACCATTAAACAGGAGCAAGGAAAGCATTTAAATGCATTTTTCTATTCACCCAAGATTCACCACAATCGATGCAATGCAAAGGGAATGGAAGAAATGAAACTTTTTACTGCTGGAGAACAAAAGGTTACATGAGGGAAGAAAGAAAGATAAGATAAAAAAAAAATGAGGACAAGACTGTCGCAGCAGTCCTTTCCCCCTTCCCTGCTCTCCTGCTCACCCTTCTTCTTCTCTTCTCTTTCTTTTCAGCTTCACACCCTCCTCAGGAAGATACAAGAACCAGCCAGAAAGAGGCTTCCTTCTTGCGCAAGTCTCTTCTCTCTTTTTCTTTGATTTCTCTGCTCTGTCCCTAGTGCGCAGCCTTTGCCTTTCTGCTGCAGCAGCCACCTTTTTAAGGTGGGAAGGGTGGTGATAGGTCCTCTAGGGTCACCCCCCAACATGGGCATCTTGGGCCCTCTAGGTAAGAGGTCATTTGGGCCTTGTTAATGGGTCTTTTAAAGAGACTGGGCTAGCTGTGGCAAGGCCCAGCAGAATTTTTTGGTTGCCCACAAGTGTGTATGGAGTTGGAGCTTCTCACAGGATGTACACTCCTTGAAAGATCTTCAGGTTTTCTCTTCTCATAATTTCTTTTCTTTTTGCTTCTTCCTTTATATGGAGCAGCTTGAAAGACCCGTTGACAGATGACTGTTGGAGCTTTGATCTGTTGCTCATCCTCTTCTTCTTCTTTCCTTTGAGTCTAACGATTTCCTTCATGTGCCTACTGGCTACTTGGAATGGATGAAGATATTTTATCTAGTGCGTACTTCCAAGGGAGCCAGCAGCAGGTCCAAGATGTTGACTGTGTGTAGAGGTGGACCTACAAGCATTAAAAGCAAGCCAGATAGTTAGACTCGTGAAGTCCTTTGTTAGATGGCCCATACCTCTTTTTGCTTTCAGTCTGTATATCCTGCAGATAGCTAGAAGTGGAGTGTAGGTGCTTTTCTTTTGTCGTAGGAGGAAAGAGATTCTATCAGACAAGCAAAAAGATATTTAGTCAAAGAAATAATAAGTTAATCATATGAAGTACATTTGAACTTTCATTGGGCACCAAAGACAATTTGAAACATTTGCAATATAGAGGAAATTGATGTTTAAGTATAATAGAGTAGATGTGAAAAACAATCAATGTTCTAATGTAATCGTTGTTTCAATGTAATGCATGTATGTAGCTGATGTTTAACTGTAATCGATATTTCAATGTAATTCATGTATGAAATCGACGTTTAAACAGAAATTGATGTTTCAATGTAATTCATGTATGTAATCTATGTTTAAATAGAAATTGATGTTTCAATGAAATCAATGTTGAACTGAAATCGATGGTCTAATGAAATCGATGTTCAACAGAGTCAATGTTTAAGTTAAAAGACAATCGATGTTCAAATAGAGTTGATGTTTGAACGTAATTGATGTTCAAAGAGAGTCGATGTTTAAACGTAATCGATGTATAAATGAAATCGATGTTCAACTGAAGTCGATGTTTGAATGAAATTGATGTTGAACCGAAATCGATATATGAGTGAAATCGATGTTCAACATAATAGATGTTTAAGTGAAATGAGCCATAGTCGATGTATTTGTATAGTAATCGATGTGGCACTTAGTCAGTAATCGATATGCATTGAACAACAATCGATTTGGCTTTCCAGTGCAAATCATGAAGCGATAGTGCCATAATTTTATATTTATTATGAAAACATGATATTAAATATATTTTTGATATTTAATTAATCATGAGTTTTTTATCACCAAAATATAAGGGTAAAATATAAGAGTGGTTCAACAGGGAGGCCGCGCGGTCCGCGGCCATGCGTGCCAGCACGGAGGCGACATCCACAGCCATGCAGACTGCGGTGGCGGCCGCGGCCCAGGCGGGAGCGGAGGGGTCCGCAGCCCAGGCGCATGCAGAGGTGTCGTGGCCTTGCAGGCCACACACACGTGCACGGGGATCCTCGCGGCTATGCACGTCGCGCTGCTGGGCGCGGTGGTGGTCGCGGCCATGCAGGCCGCGCAAGTGTGCGCGGGGGTGGTCCCATGCACGCAGGCATGGTGGTTCGCAAGGGTGAAGGCATGGTGCTTCGCAGGCATACTGGCTTGGATGAACGCCGGGGTACTAGCGAACAAGGGCGCATGGGGACTGGTCCACCCATGCATGTCCTTCTTACAGGCCAACTTCGTGGTGTCCGACATAGTGTACCCAGACGCACCTTTCTGGTGGAACAGGCTCACATGTGAGCGTCGGCCCATCGGTGTCGTGATCTTGACCGTCTTGCAAGATGTCGCACTAATGTGGTGTTGTCGAGCGGACCTCGTGGTCGAGCCCGACTTAGCCACATTATTGGACATAGACCAGCAGGAAATGGTATCCCAGTCTCTCGTCGCCACAATAATGGCTATTTGGCAGTACGACGAGTCCGACGTCACATGCGGCATGTTCCCCGATGTCGTGCTATGACTCCGGCCCACCTCTAGATGATAGCTTTAGCTATTATGATGTTATCGCCATTTTAAACATGATTTTATTGTTCCTTCGGATCATTATGAGTTTCATAATTATAAGATTATCTTATTTAAGTCCATGCAATAAATTGTATTAGTTAGTTTGATCTTATAAGTTTATTCATGCACTTTATATTCAAGCAATCTGTGTATGATCCGATCGTTTAAAATCATGTGTTGAATCCTTTATTAAAAGGGAGTTTTTGAACATGCATGATTAGTTCTTGTTCAAAATTATTAGAATATTTTTTTAACATGATTAGTTGTTGTTTATTCTTTATTTGAATATTCATGTTTAGTATATACATGCTTATTGATTGAGAGATGTTGGTTCCTCTCCCTTTAAATTATTTGATCAAAATTACTCTAATAATATTGAATATTCTTATATAAATGGGAGATGACTGTATGACTCTAAGTCCACTTTCGATCTTATTATATGAAGAATGTTTAATATTATAGTGTAGATTTCTGGATCAAATAGGCTAATGTGTAGAATTGTCATCTTAGCCTTCTCATTATTATTTTAATTTAGTGATTCAACGATGGCCACCAAGAATGTTATTGCTGACTTAACGTAAAGGGATAAATTAGATGGCCTTAACTATGACATTTGGCATCGAAAGATCCAATATCTCTTGAATGAGAAAGAGTTACTTGATTACATAACTGCCTCCATGACCCCGCCCGAAGAAGGAAACACTGCTCAACACCACAGAGATCAAGAGGCCTACAAGTCATGGTTCAACAAAGATTGCGGCATGCGCTTTACACTGTTAAGTAACATGCAGGATGATCTGATTGGAGAGTTTAATAAGTGTAAGACTTCCAAGGAAATGTGGGATCAGTTGAAGTTTACTTTTGAAGGAACCTCTACCACGAGGTTAAGGGCTCTAGTTTTAAAATTTGAGACCCTCCAAAAGGATCTCCGTCAGAATATGACTGAGCATCTAAGGATGATGTCAAGCATGATCTGCGACTTGAAGTCTGCAGGTCACGATCTCACCGATGAGCAACAGGTGCAAGCAGTAATAAGATCTTTTCCAGACTCTTGGACTCACATGAAACAAATCCTCACTCACAATGAGAGTATTAAGAATTTTTCTGACATCTCTCGCCATGTGGAGTTAGAGGCTGAGTGCGAGAAAGCTATGCACGCTACTGCCCTTGTCGCCCAGGGAGGCAGACAACAGGGCAAGAAGGGTCCAAAGAAGAACTTCAAGAGGAAGAGGCAGAATGTTGCATCCACTTCAAAGGTGGGGCAAACACCAAAGCACCAAAGAGGCAAGTGCGGTGGAAAGAGAGATAAATCGAAGGCCATATGCTATAATTGTGGACTATTGGGACATTTCACTCGTAAATGCACTGAGCCGAAAAAGGTATTCCAATTTCTTTGCTCTCCAACTGTGCATGTTTGTTCATATATTCTAGTTGCTTGAACAAATCTTGAATGGATAGTGGATTCAAGAGCGACCAAGCACATAACAAGGGATCGAGCAGGGTTCGTGGATTATCGCCGAATCTCAGCAGGATCGCAAAGAGTATATATGGGAAATGGTTTCAGCGAGGAAGTCCTTGGAGTTGGTGTGTATCAACACAAGTTAAAGACTGGACGAGTCTTAACTCTCCATGAAGTACTCTATGCGCCTAGAGTTCAGCATAATCTACTATCGGTCTCGTCATTATTAGCATTAGGCTTCTTTTTTTTCTTTTGCTAGCAACCAAGTTGACATTTGTTTGAACAATGTTATACATGGTCATGCTTTATTCATGGATGGTTTGTTTAAATTAGATTTGGATAATCATGATTTTCCTCTGTCTTATATGGTAAATACTAATAATAACCTTGATTCGAAAATTTGGCATGCTCAGTTGGGACACATAGGACAAGATAGAATGATAAGGTTAGCTCGAGAAGGCTTACTAGGCTCACTCGCTAAAGTCAATCTTCCTTTGTATGAATCATGCTTGGCTGGTAAGGCATGTCGCAAGCCTTTCGGAAAGGCTAAGAGCCACTGAACTCGTACAATTGATCCACTCTGACATTTGCGAACCCATGAGTGTGAAGACCCGTCAAGGGGCTTCCTATTTCCTCACATTTATAGATGATTATTCGCGATATGGATATGTCTATCTGATCGCTCACCTCTATGAAGCGTTAGATTATTTCAAACACTTCTTGTCAGAGGTTGAGAATCAATTAGGCAAAACTATAAAAGTTCTTCAGACAGATCGAGGACATGAATATCTTTCGGATGAGTTTCAAACTTTATGTGTAGAAAAAGGAATACACAGACAATTAACTATTTCGTATACACCGCAATAAAATGGTGTTGCTGAGAGATGAAATAGAACATTGATAGATATGGTTAGGTCGATGATGGCGCATGCCAACCTTCCAATATCTTTTTGGGGGGATGTTATAATGACTGCGGCCTACATCCTTAACTGCGTACCTTCACAGTCAGTTCCTTCCACCCCTTATGAGTTATGGCGTGGTGAAAAAATAAATTTAGATAATCTACACCCATGGGGTTCAGCGGGATATGTCCATGACATTTATCACAAGTTTGGAAAACTTGGACCTAAAGCTAGAAAGTTTATCTTTATAAGATATCTTGAAGGCTCTAAGGGTTATGTCATGTACGGACAACATCCGAATGGAGGAATGACAGAAAAAGACGTCAGAGATGTTGTTTTCTTAGAATCAAAATTTCCTAGTATCGGCGACACTGGAAAGAGTCTTGATCTCCATGAGTTGGATGACCTTAATGATGTTCTACCATCTTCCAGCGAAGGGAGAGAATTAGTTCCTCACCAGGAAGCCGTCGGCGATAGTAGAGATGATCATGATGATAGTGGGAGCTATGTGCCCAGTGGGAGCAAACCTATAGAAGAACAAGACGATCAGATATGTCATAGCAAACGTGGACACATGCCTTGTCATCGATTTGAGATCGAAGAGGAAGCTCTTGTGTGCTAGCTTGCTGATGAAGATGAGCCTACTTCTGTTAAAGAAGTATTAATTAACTTCATCTGCTAGTAAAGAGTGGAAGGAAGCAATGCAAGATGAGATAGACTCTCTGAGTAAGAATCAGGTTTGGGAACTTGTTGATCTCCCTCCAGGACGTAAGGCTATTGGAAATAAATAGATTTTCAAAGTCAAACCAAGGTGGATGGATCAATCGACAAATATAAAGCACGACTTGTGGCGAAGGGATATACTCAAAAGAAGACTATAGATTTCGATGAGACATTCTCCCCAGTGGTGAGATTCACATCGGTTCGCCTTATTCTAGCCATTGTTGCACATTTAGACTTAGAACTTTTTCAGATGGATGTTAAAACAGCATTTCTCAATGGAGAACTAGATGAAGAAATTTATATGGTTCAACCAGAAGGTTTTGAGGCAAAGGGACAAGAGCGTAAAGTTTGTCATCTCAAACGTTTCATTTATGGCCTCAAACAATCATCTAGACAATGGTATTTTAGATTTTATAAAGCTATTATCTCATTTGATTTTGAGATGATTGAAGAAGACCACTGTGTGTATGTTAAACGTACGGCAGAAAAGATTCTTATTTTGTCATTATATGTTGATGACATTTTATTGGCTGGAAATGACATGGAATCTATTGAAGCCATTCGAGAATGGTTGTCTTCTATCTTTGAGATAAAAGACATGGGTGAAGCAAATTATGTGCTAGAAATAAAAATCGTGAGAGATCGCTCGAATAAACTTTTGTGTTTGTCACAAGGGACTTATATAAATAAAATTCTTGAGCGATTCTGGATGCATTATTCCAAACCCATCGATACTCCAATTGATAAAAGTTGTGTTTTAAGTATCTGTAAATGTCCACAAACTGATAAGAAAAATAATGAAATGTCTAAAGTGTCATATGTCGTTGCAATAGGGAGCCTGATATATGCCATGTTATGTACACGGCCAGACATTTGCTTTGCAGTGGGTCTTGTTTGTCGTTATCAAAGTAATCCCGGTCTCGTTCACTAGAAAGCAGTCAAGAGAATTTTTCGATATCTCCGTAGTACTTTGGACCTTGTCTTATATTACAAAGGAGGTGACTTAAGATTGAGAGGCTACAGCGATGCTGATTGGGCCGGTGATAAAGATGAGCACAAATCCACCTCAGGCTATGTGTTTATGTTAGGTGGAGGGACCATTTCTTGGTGTAGCAAGAAACAAACGTGCATCGCTTTATCCACCATGGAATCAGAATATGTGGCTTGTTCTGCTACATGTCAAGAGGTTGTTTGGTCGCAAAGTTTCCTACAGCGATTGTCCATGACACATTTATCAAAGGAGGCGGTGGTGTTGTATGTTGATAGCACATCAACCTTGGCCTATGCTAAGGACCCATTGGACGAACCAAACACATTGACATTTATTTTCACTACATTCAGGATTTAGTTGCAAAGAAGTTGGTGGTTCTTCGGCACATTTCAACATGTCATATGTTGGCAGACCTACTAACTAAACAAATCCCGAGGGAGGCATTTGTCACCCATATTAGAAATATGGGATTGTGTAAATTGTAATGTGCACAATTATTGATTGACAATTAATTTATTATGTTTTCCTTCTTTATGTGTCTATGGTTGGAATACTTTACACATCAAGAAAAGTGTCACTAGGCTCTGAATGGACCCCCTCACACTGGTCATTTGCCTTGGCGCTAAGTAAGCAAGCAAGATGAGACAATTTATATCTATGGCGCTATGAGAGCGAGCAAGATAAATTAATATCTACGGTGCTATGAGAGCGAGCAAGATATTTTTCTTTTATTGTCGCCTTAAACTGAGTTAAGATGAGATCCCTCTGGATCGATCACAAGATATGAAAATCAAATCCGTGAAGCCTTTATTAAGTCAGTTATGAGTTTTATGATAAGACATCATGAGACTCGAGTTAGCCGCAGTGGGAGTGGCTAGACTAAGAACCGTATGGCATTTTTTATTTTATTATATGTGACACACCCATAATGATGGAAGAACATCGTAGCATGTGTCCCATACCACATGTGCGTAAAACGACCGTTGAAGAGAATGATGAATGAGATCTCTATTTCATTATTGTGTGAGCTCTTGGATCATAATTTGTTGATCCATCTGTACCCTTAGGACATGAGATCTATGTCATGAAAAGGAAGCTTGATGTCACTATTTTAGCATGCTCCTTAGGGCTATGGCTGATACAGTTCAGCGGGACATGACTAGGAAAGTAGTCAAGACTAATTGAATTGATATAAGAACTCAAGAAAGACATCTAAATATTGCACCATGTTTTGTGGCTCATACCTCGAGAGACTATGTCGACTTAGTGGCGATAAAGTCGTGAGTACAAAATATTCAAGTTTTGACATCGCTAGTTTTTTAAGAGATGCAGGATGTCAAATGTAGTGGTCCTCGTCATTCAAACTCGTTAACCTAATAACGGGCCTGACTCGACTCCGCCTCTCGCGAACGAGCCGCAGCCTCACAAGGGATACCATTTACACTGCTGGTGGTGTAGACCCAACTCCGCTACGGTGCGGCTCCGAACTAGAAGAGGGGTGAGAAGCCTCCTGCTCTCCCTCACCTGAAAGAAGTAGGGGTGAGCCTCACGAGTCACTCATAAGTAAGAAGCAGGAAGCTACGCTAGCAATTTACAGAACTATCCACACAGGATATTAAAGCTGTAAACACTACTTACCGCATGCAATTAATAGAAATCAGTCTTTAATAAATAAACAGCAAACCTTGCCAGGTGTACATGCTAAAGTAGAAAAACGTCACACTTGAGTCACGAAGACTGGTTCGCGACACCAGCAACCGACCCGGACAAGCCACACAGGACTACCTCTCAGTCTCGCAGCCTCGGACGAAAGGTCCAGCTGCCGCTCCACTAGAACAAGCCAAGAAACTGTGGAGACCAACCAACACCACTCTTGCAGACCACACTGCCGCAGGCCCATGCCTGGCACCTTTAGGGACTCCGGCCCGAGCTCCCTAAAGTGAGGCACTGGAAAATAGGACTAGCTAGGACCCATTACGTCTGCTGGTGTCCGTAACCCCCAACCACGAGCGCACTACAAGTGACAAAACACAAACTCTCACAAGTCGCTATCCCACTTCCGTCTTTCCCTCATCCAGACGTACAACTCTACACAAGAGTGAGGGTGTCTAGGGAGACGACATAGACCTCGACAGTACACAAGTATCGGGACAAGCCCTGAGCACTAATGTGCCTAGATCACACAAAACCTGGGGCTCCCAACTGAAGAGGTAACCATGGTAGGCATCGTACTACTCGCCACGCACACACAAACCACGTGAACAACACGTCAACCACGTGAGCAACCCATTCCTCGAGCTCTACAGGTGCCAACACACCACTTACCTTTGCCATGCACAACATGTAACAATAACCCGATAATCACACAACCATGTGCAAGACCAATGCCATCGAAACCCTTAATGCGACAGGGTCCTCTGTCGCCTTTAGAACGCGGCACCTCGATATGTCGCATTCATAAGAAGAACGCGACGAGTCGGGCTGTCACATTCTGAACACGACAGTCAGGTCTGTCGCCTTCACAGACAGAACCCTAAAACCGGGATTCCCCATGCAGGCCATATAAAACACCATAACAATCGATTATTCATGTTCTACACGATGCCCTAGCATGATATCTAGCATCTATAACGCAAACGACAAGCTACTCATGCACCACATGCAATCCACGATGTAAAACGGGGCAGAATCTCCCTACCTTCACAAAGAACGCGAAGAACGGCAATACCCCGGCGTTTCCCCCGCTCCGTAGCACGTCCTCGCAGCGAGACCACGCCAAAAACGACACCAAAATGTTGAAACGTTCGAAATCCACGCGAAAGCTCCTCCCCATGGCCAAACAGAGCTTGTTGGGCATTGTTTGGCCGACCTAGGTTAAGAGCATTTCGCGGTTGAGAACATGACGCACCTTGCTGTCGCGACCTGAACACGACGGAGAAGGTCGTCGCCTTCTCAAAGCCGACGTCAGCAAGCCGCTCAGTGTGCGACACGCAGCAGACATGTAGACGGAGACCGCTCCGCGGCAGTAATGAGAATACGACACTCAGGGCTGTCGCGTTCAGAACGTGACGCCCAGCCCTGTCGCGTTCACAGACAGTGAACTAATGAGTGCTTTGGGTCCAACCTGTCAGCCCACAAATCCCCACAACCTGCGTAAACATCTGTAACACACACCAAGGGCCACACACTGGCCTCCACAACCACTAAGCCACAATTCAAATGGTCAATATGCTACATAAGCTAGTGAATATTGAAGATAACTAGGGTACTACGGGATTCCTATAGAGTATTGTGATATGTTAGTTTTAGTGATAACTTAATAGGTCACTACTCATTTGTTGTACCGACTCTCGTAAGGTCGCTCACTCCATTCGCCGTATATAAGATTGAGAAGCAAATCTCGAGAGATGAATTGCTCTTAGTGAGCAACTAACATTTTATTTTGCCCTCGGTGGGCAAGTGGGAGATGTACACCGATGGCAACTGCCATCGGTGGTTGCCCACGTGGGGCAACCAAAGGGCAACCTTTGGATGGGGAACAACCGCATGGGTGGTTGTCTCCTGAGTCGTAAGGACTCTTCTTCTTCCTCTCCCATGCGCATGCAACTAGAGAGTTCCTCCTTTTGGTATGCACCCTGCGCAAGTCTCTTTCTCTCTCACCCTTATGTTAGACTTCTCACACGGGACATCACCTTCGGATCCATAAGGTATTTGGAGCGAGGAAACAATGAATAAGACTCTTGTAGCCTTCTTCTCGATCCTACGAATTTCTGCAACGATGAAGTACACACCTCCGATCAAGATCGAACAAAAAGAAAAGAAAAACAGAGTGCCAATGGAACTCGATCGGGTAGGAAAATGCACTTCAGTTCGATACCATAAACTCAGACACGGGCAATTATTTGAGACATAGGCAAACCAATAGTTTAAGACATGAGCATGGCGAATAAGAGAAATGTTTGGTAGCCATGATGCGAATACCAAATAGAGAAATACTATTTACCCGATCAAATTCATTGGCTAACGCGTAGGGTGGTCCCTACACGTCAGTCAACGAGAAGATTGACTAGGTAAATCATATATCCGGACAACAAGGCACCTAATAATGCTCTATCAAATATATCTAACCTCTGATACAAGGGGAGTGGGTCGCATATCCCATTAATGCTGCCCCCCCCCCCCCTTCCTCTTACCAGGGGCTAGTCGCACTTGGTAGCCGTTAAAATTAGATGCTGCAAAGCATGCCCACTAATAATATACTGGTTTACACAGTAGACTTTCATGTCAACCATTGTCTCAAATTTTGTGAGAAGATAGATACCTATGTAAAACAAAATTGTCAAGAATCAGGTATAGATTTCAATCGGCATATATATCAGCCTTAAAAAATAGGCATGCATGCATTGATCATCTATAAATCAAGATCGATACAGCCTTGTAAACTACAAGGCAAAACTTGCAGATATTACACTAGCGTAAATCCTATATTGTTACAGGAAAAGTCTGACATTTAGAAAAAGGTTTTGTAATCTGATTGTCGATCACTCATATAAATATATATGGAATTGTTATTAATATTAAATTCCTAGAACCATTTCTCAAATCGTTATTTGTTAGAAAATCTAACAAAATTAAATCGAACACAACAAAGTAAAGACAAATCTTTTATCCAAAACAGTAACCTAAGGATGAATAGATGCTTTTGAAGGTTAGACCGCTGCACAATATCAAAGTCGTGAGTGTATATACTTGGGCAGTATGAACATGCAGTAACGTTGGAATTGTTATCCTTGAGATGAAGATGAGTCATGCATAAATAGAGATCATTCAATAGATCTCTTGACACAGTAAGATAGTGTACTCAACAACAATAAAAGAGAGGAGACAAGTGAGAATAAAAGAAATGATAATTAAACCCATAATTGCAAGTAATTGTGATGGGCAAAAATGTCTCGGAAAATGTAACAAAAGGAAAGCGCAATACATGTTTACTGTGAAATTTAAACGCTAATAGGTAACCAAATGCAACAAAGCTAAGTATGCAAATACATGTTTCGCAGCTACTAAACATTCAAACTTGTTCTATTAGCATTCACATAGGTTCTTTTTTGTTTTTCTCTTTTCCTTCAGAGTCAAAGAGATTTAAGAGTTAAATAATAATTAACAAGTTAGGTGCTTATTATAAACATCAAGATATGTAAAAAGTATTTAAGTCTGACAACAATCCCGTCCATGTTACCAAGTTGGGGGACCATCACCTTATATAGTACCCCCCCCCCCCCCATCGCTTCCACAAAAAGTCCATCAACTTAGAGTGCCCATCATATGTTGCTCCAAATATGAAATTACCATCCTTAATGCATTTATCCAACGTATCTGCTTCAATCCAATGAGCTCATGCAGCAAATGGTATCAACTTTGTAGGTGGATATAGTGTAAGAAACAAAACAATGAGACAAAATAATAAGAAAATAAAATGTTATTGAGCATACATTACAAGGAAATGCAGAATTTTTTACGGACAAAATCCGTCGAAAATTCGTCAAAAATTCGTCGGAAAATATTCATTCTGACGGCTTTCTAGCAAAGGTAGAGTAAGTTCATCAGAAATAATGTGTCAGAAATTTTCAACTAAAAGTCATTCATAAAAAAATCTGTCAGAATTACCGACGGATTCTTTCTGTCAGAAATTTCATCTACAAATTGCTAATGGAAATATCGTTAGAAAATCTGTCGAAAACTCAAACGGAATTATGGACGGAATAAATCCGTCGGCATTTCCGACTTAACAATTTTGTTGATATTTCCGTCAGAAAATTTCCGACAGAATCTCTGTCGGATAAATTTCGTCAACAATTTTCTGACATAATTTTCGACATAAATAATTCTTCGGTAATTTCGTCGAAAATTTCTATTATTTTTTAACCCGCAAATAATTGACATTGATTACACCTGTTGAAAAATAATACATCCATAAAATTGACAATAATTAAATATCCATAAAAATACATCCATAACAACAAATATTTATAAAAAATCATCCACAAAACTAAATGATACATTGATTACAATCGACAATAAATATCCATAAAAATACATCCATAACAACAAATATTTATAAAAAGTCATCCACAACACTAAATACCAATAAAACATTCACAATAATAATATAACAAATCAAAAAGAGTCAAGATAAATCTGTCGCATCTTCCTCTCCATCCGCCTCATGCTCATCATGGCCTGCAGGATCCTATATTAAAAAATTTAACAATAGAAATATAAATCCAAAATTTTTTATACATTTAAAGAAAGAATATATGAATATTCACTAAGTAAAATTAAAGAATAGTTCTTCGAGCGCCGAGTTCAAATCGGACATCTTATTTGGATTTCGTCAACTCTCGCATGTCCTATTCATGAACCCAGTCGTGTAGGATCGATTGGATCGTTAATCGGACCAATATTTCATATTTTAGACCCCCAAGTTGGTATTTCTCGATCTTTCTAATATCTTAATTAGGACAATGGTTCTTCGAGTGCCGAGTTCAAGTCAGACATCTGATTTGTATTCTGTCAACTATCGCATGTCTCATTCATCAACCTAGTCATGTAAGATAGATCCGCTCGTTAATCGGACCAAAATTTCATATTTTAGACCCCTGAGTTGGTATTTCTCAATCTTTATAATAACTCAATTAGGACAACGGTTATTCGAGCACCGAGTTCAAACTGTAGATCTGATTTGGATTCCGTAAACTCTCACATGTCTCATTCATTAACCCAATCATGTAGGATCGATCGGTTCATTAATCAGACCGATATTTCATATTTTTGACCCCCGAGTTGGTATTTCTTGATCTTTCTAATAGCTCAATTAAGACAACGGTTCTTCGAGCACTGAGTTCAAATCGGACATCTAATTTGTATTCCGTCAACTCTCGCATGTTCCATTCATCAACCCAGTCGTGTAAGATCGATCGGCTCGTTAATTAGACAGGTATTTCATATTTTGGACTCCCGGGTTGGTATTTCTCGATCTTTATAATAACTCAATTAGGACAACCGTTCTTCGAGTGTCGAGTTCAAACCGAACATCCTATTTGGATTCCGTCAACCTCTCGTATGCCCATTCATCGACCCAGTCATGTAGGATCGATCGGCTCGTTAATCGGACCGATATTTCATATTTTAGACCCTTGAGGTGGTATTTCTCGAACTTTATAATAGCTCAATTAGGACAACGGTTCTTCGAGAACCAAGTTCAAACAGGACATCCTATTTGTATTTTTTCAACTCTCGCATGTCACATTCATCAACTTAGTTGTGTAAGATCAATCGACTCGTTAATGGAACCAGTATTTCATATTTTAGACCCCAGAGTTGGTATTTCTCGATCTTTATAATAACTCAATTAGGACAACGGTTCTTCGAGCACCAAGTTCAAACCAGACATTTGATTTAGATTATGTCAACTCTCGCACATCTCATTCATCGACTCGGTCGTGCAGGATCGATCGTCTTGTTAATTTGACCGATATTTCTATTTTAGACCCTCGAGTTGGTATTTCTCGATCTTTCTAATAACTCAATTAGAACAACGGTTCTAATATCGTTGAAGTCAAACCAGGACTCTGATCTGAATGTCGTCAGTTTCAACACGCCGCACTCACCCACCCGGTTGTGTCAAAGCAAGCAACACAACGATCGGATCCTTATTTCAGATTTTGGACCTCCAACTTGCGTGTTTTGACCCTTTACACTTAGTTTTGTCAAGGTTAGTGGTTTAAGTGCCGGATGCAAACTGAGACTATGATCTGGATTCCGTCAGTTTTGACACATCGCTCTCACCCACCCGGTCGTGTCGGAGCGATAGACACATCGATCGGATCCCTATTTCATATTTTGGACCCTCGACTTGCGTGTTCATTCAAACTATATGAAATTAAAAGAAATACTGACCTGAGGGGCCTGATGTGAGAGGCCAGCTCCTTAGAGGGCAGCCACTAGCTCCGGGACCTTGGCGCCAAGGTGCAGTGGCAGCTGCTAGGAAAGCTCTTCCCAGATGAGGGATCTGATGTCCTCTCCACCACTGCGGGGAGTCACAGTAGACAAACTCGCGTAGGCTGGAGGAGCGACTGAACTCGCACATGAGGACAGCACCGGAGTAGTATCCAGGTTGTCCCTAAAATTGTACACTCAGCCCTTCCCTAGCCCTCCCATTCTGTTGATCCAAGCCTCCGGATCCAAGTCTGGCTAGGGAGTGCTCTCCGCATATCTCCCTGCCATCGTCCTGTCATAGGTCTCCTGCAGTACAAATTAAAATCATATTAATTATTGTACATTTATTCAATATCTCAATTTAATAGAAAAAAATTAACATAGACTTACAGTAATCGTGGGAGCACTCTCGTTGACATAGTCATCGGTCCCCTTCCGCTTATGAGTCCGATCAAATAAATCGTGAAATGTAGGGGACGCGCGAGCACGTGACTCTGCTTACAGTTCAACAAAATTAGTTATTTTCACAATAATAATCTATTAAGCAATTGAAACTGAATATACTTACCAATTTTTTGTTGTGAGTCACATAAAACAACGACCCACTAGTATGCACATTCTTATCAGGATGAGCGGCCCGATTGCGTTTGGCCACCTGCGACCTCTCCTGCATGGAAGACTAGCCCAACAAACACAAAGGGACTCCCAATAGTCCCTCTTTATCCACATTCTTATCAGGATGAGCGGCCACAATCCTTCTAGGTCATGGGATCTTGGTGCCCAAAATCTTCGTTGCCTTGTCTCGAGTCTCCCTTAGTGACTTTCTAAAATTAGTCTAGGCAGTAGACTCCCAGACGGCTCGTGCTCATGGGAGATCCTCCTCTCTCGTGAACATGTACCTCCAATGTTTAGAAATTAAATTACTCAATTTAGTACACTAATTGAGAGAGATAGAAATTAAAGGCATGACTTCAAATGAGTAAAAGTAATGATACTGTGAACATGTCAAATAAGAGATCCCGGATAGACAGGGGGAACTGTCTTGAGGACTCCACTGGTCTTGGGATGTGTGCATGCAGAAACGATGTAATATAGCAAGAAATAGATCCTGGGCCTATCTTCCCCCTACAATTGCACATATTAATTTTCTACATAAACCATATAATGTAATAACAAATATATCAAGTGTGAAGTGATTAAGTTTACCCAGAAATCCATCATGTCTGGAGTCCAACTAGCTAGGTCACCTACTCCACCTCTGGATGATGACTCTCTACCTCTGTTGTAAATAATAAGTACACTATTATTAAAAAATTGAAAGACAAGAATGTATTAAAGGACGGAAACATGTATGTACCTGCCAGTGAATGGGATGGGGAAGGTGACGCTACCACTACAAGAAAAGCGCTTTTAGAGACCGACATTTTCGGTCTCTATTCGGTCACTATTCGGTCACTAAGAATACCAGAGACCGAATAGTGACCGAATAGCGACCGAAAATGTCTGTGAAGAATTTTTTGTCACAAATCTGTGATCGAAAATTTTCGGTCACTAATCAGTCGCTGATAGTGACCGACTACGTTCGGTCGCGGATAGTCGTCAACAATGACTGAAATAGTTCAGTCGCTATTTCGGTCACGAACTAGAGAGTGAATCAGTGACCGAATACCTCGGTCGCTAGTAGTGACCGACATGTTCAGTCTCTAATTCGGTCATTATTCGGTCAGCGTATTAGTGACTTAATTAGCGACCGAATTATGTCGATCGCTAATTCAGTCACTAAAACAGTGACCGATTGGTGACAGAACTTTTCGATCGCTGATAGCGACCGACTTTGTTAGTCACAAGTCGGTCATTGTGTTAGTGACCGACTTAGAGACCGAAACTTGTCGATCGCTAATCGGTCTCTATGTTTTTAATTTTTTTTTATAAAAATTTATTTTTTAAGAAAAATCACATGCTAAAAACTTCACAACAATAACATAAACATCCACAACAATAACATCATCCATAACAATAATAAATGTCCACAATAATAATAAAATTGTCCACAACAATAATAAAAATGTCCACAATAATATATAACAATGAAATGAAAATCATGAATCCTCGTCCAGGTGCTCGTCCTCATCTCCTCCTACTTCACCCGATGAAGGAACCTACAATAGATATATAACAATAATAAGTTAAATTTAAATACTACTATAAGTAATAATTAAACTAAAGTAATTTGCTTAATGTGAATTTGAGCGTCGAGCTCAAACTGGGAGTCTGAATTGAACTCCGTCAGTTTTCACAAGTCACAACCATCGCCCTGGCTGTGCTGGAAAAAACCAAAGGTCAATCGGATTAGTATTTCTAATTTTGGACCCCCAAACCTGGCTAAGTTCTTTAGTTTTAAACTAAAGTAATTTGCTTAATGTGAATTTGAGTGTCGAGCTCAAACTGGGAGTCCGAATTGAACTCCGTCAGTTTCCACAAGTCACAATCATTGCCCTGGCCGTGCTAGAAAAAATCGGAGGTCAATCGAATTAGTATTTCTAATTTTGGACCCCTCAAACCTGGCTAAGTTCTTCAGTTTTAAACTAAAGTAATTGGCTTAATGTGAATTTGAGCGTCGAGCTCAAACTGGGAGTCTGAATTAAACTCCGTCAGTTTCCACAAGTCACAATCATTGTCCTGGCCGTGTTGGAAAAAACTGGAGGCCAATCAGATTAGTATTTCTAATTTTGGACCCCCAAACCTAGCTAAGCTCTTCATTTTTAATCTAAACTAACTTACTTAATGTGAATTTGAGCGTCAAGCTAAAATCGGGAGTCTGAATTGAACCCCGTCAGTTTTCACAAGTCACACTCATCGCCTCGACCATGGCGGAACAAACCGGAGGCCGATCAGATTAGTATTTCTAATTTTGGACCCTCAAATCTAGCTAAGTTCTTCCTTTTTAACTAAACTAACTTGCTTAAGATGAAATTGAGCGTCGAGCTCAAATCGGGAGTCTGAATTGAACTCCGTCAGTTTCCACAAGTCACAACCATTGCCCTGGTCGTGCTGAAAAAAATCGGAGGCCAATCGGATTAGTATTTCTAATTTTGGACCCCCAAACCTAAGTTCTTCATGTTTAAACTAAACTGACTTTGCTTAAGATTAATTTGAGCGTCGATGAAACCAAAGTAAACTTAAACTAACTTGACTGTTAAAATAAAAAAGCTAAAATAAAATCAATTTACTCACATGAGGGGCCTGTGCTGATGTCGATGGTGCTGCCTGAGGAGGAATGCTGACCTGGGAGAGGGCCTGGGAGAAAGCCTAGGAGAGGGCCTGGGAGAACTGGGCCTGGACTGCGTCAGACATCTGTGTCTGCATCTGGACCAGACGAGTCTCCATCGTCTCGGCTAGACGAGTCTCCATTGTCTCGGCCAGACAAGTCTCCATCGTCTCAGCCAAACGAGACTCCAAACCAGATATCGTATCTTCAATGAAGCCCATCATCTCACTGGGAGAAGTACCTAGAGCACCAGCTGGTGTGCTGAATGCACTAGTCTGTGAGGTTGAACTCGAGGAGCCAGATAATACCCTGCTCGTGTCCATACTGTGCCTAAAACCATACACATGGCCTTTTTTGGGGCACCAGATGTCGCAACCCATACCTCAGGATCTAACTGCGGCTGCTCCTCCTCCCTGGCATACTTCTCTGTCATATGTTGGTTGTACGACTCCTGAAAAAAAAATGACAATGTAATATTAATCTATAACGAGAAAAATTAAATAGTGAATACCTTGTAAATACTTACCACAACCTCTCGGACTCTGTCGCTAATGTATTGATCCGTCCCCTTTTTCTTATGTGTTTTATCAAACACCTCCTGAAATGTCGAAGGCCGTTTTAGCTCCTTTTCCTATTTCACAGAAAAACATGACATAAATGAGTACCTATATGAATAAAAGATATCACAAATGGACAAATTACTTACCAATCTGGACTGATGGGTCGCAAAGGAGACAGACCCACTTGTATGCATGTTGGCCTCTGGATTGGCAGCCCGATTCACTTTCATTATTGTGGATGTTTGTTGCCATCTCTCTGCAGCCCATATGTTGTACAGACTTTCCCAGTAGTCTCTCCTCATCCTTGTCAGTGCCCGCTCCCACCAAAGAGTCAGGTCTGCACTCTGAGAAACTTTATGTGCATTTTTCCTCGCATTATACAACAAATGCTTAAAATTTGATCGGGCGGTCATCGTCCATACTAATCGAGACCGCGCCTCGTCCGAACGACGCATGAATCGATGATTGCTCTATACAGATAAGAGTTAGTTAACTGAATGTAGGAAGAAGAAAATAAATAAATTATAATAAGAAATTACATACCATGAACATCTGATACAACAACTCCTGGACCTCCATCGGGAAATCATTGAATCTATGAATAGGCCCAGGAAAGTGTGCCTGAATTGTTCTTGTGATAAATTGAGACGCTTGGGCGGGCTCTATTTTATCACTGAAATTATGTAACTTGTTAGTATGATTTTTTGAACTAAATATACCTCCTTAATAAAAGATACATATAAGTTTATTACGTACCCATTGATCCATACCTCCTGCAGAGTGCTGTCATAAAAACTGCCTCCCCCCTCATGGAGACTAACAGCATCCTTTAGCACTGGACCTGGACAAAAATGCACAACGAGCACTGTAATGTACAAGAATATAAATAATGACTATACAAATACACTGAAATTTAAATATACATACCTACTACTGCATTAGGAGAAGGTGTAGACTGACCCGAGCCTGTAACATTTTAATGGCATAAGAATCAATGCACAATGAAAGTGCAACTTTAAATATACATACCTGCTGCTACAGGAGGAGACACAGAGGCTGGACCAGCAGCTGTAACAAGAATATATGGCATAAATAATGACGAGGTGTAAACTCATCAGAACCTGTAAGAATTTTATGGCATACAGATCAATGCACAATGAAAGTACAACTTTAAATATACATACCTGCTGCTACAGTAGGAGACACAGAGGAAGGACCAGCAGCTATAACAAATTTAATGACATTAATAATATGTATAAATAATGACTATACAAATACTTCCAACTTGAAATATACATACCTGGTACTCTAAGAGGAGGAGGTGTAAACTCACCAGAACCTATAAGAACTTTATGGCATAAGGATCAATGCGCAATGAAAGTAGAACTTTAAATATACATACCTACTGCTACAGGAGGAGGGACAGACGAAGAACCAGAAGCTATAGCAATTTAAATAGCATTAATACTATGTATAAATAATACACAAAGAAAAATACACTAGAAAAATATACATACCTGATGCCGCCAACAAACCCCTCCCACGGCTGCTCCTCCCAAAACTGGAGCCCGATCGTCCTCCACGCACCATATCTTCATAGGGAACATAAAAAATTAATGCTCATTAGTCAATTGCTTATATTGAAAGTCGGCTACTTTAAATATACTAAACATATGTGAAAAAATTCTACCCATTTTTAAATGATATCTACTTCCTCCTCAGATGATGACGATATATCTAATTCAGCCCCATCTTCATCATCATCTTCACATTCATCACTGGTATATTCCTCCTCCTCATCAGAACTTTCACATTCAATATATGTTCGCCTTCCACTACTCCCTTTTATCTCATGTGGATCGACTTCTTCGACCTCATTTCCTTTAGACAAGGAAATTGGCGCTTCAGATTCATCTTCTCCAATCTGAGCTGTCAACACTACATCTTCAACCCAGTCTTCTTGAAAGAATTCTGCGTTGACCTCTTCAGGTGTCTGATCAGTCATGTCCAATTCATAATCAGAGAATAGTCTTGACTTAACTCTGCAAACTACCCACCAATCATTTCATTCTTTATTTGTAGATGATGGATAGCTTGTATAGTACACCTGCTGGGCTTGTGTGGCTAAAATGAATGGCTCATAAGTATCCAATTTCGACTTATGTTTAAGCTCGACAATCCCATGTGTTGTGTCATTTCGAATGGAATTTGGATCAAACCAATGACACTTGAACAAGAATATATGATTGTCTTGTCGTAGATATTGCAACTGTAAGATCTCCTCTACAATACCATAGTAGTCATATTCACTTTCATTGTATGTACTTCCTTTAACACATACGCCACTGTTCATGGTAGATTTACTCTGCCCATAGTTTTTTGTATGAAATCTATACCCATTCACAATAAATCTAGGATAGTTCTGTGCAATTTTCGATGGGCCATAGGCCATTTGACGAACTCTTTCATCAATAATTAAACCTTGTTCAACCTACGTATAGAGAAGACTAGTTAAAAAGTGAACATAACTTATCTTGAATACTCTTTGACCATGTACACTTACGCGTTTTCTTAGCCATAAGGCCAATGACTTCTCTCGTTCTTTTTCAACCTCATAATCAGTGAGATGTGGATTTCTTTGAATTATTTCTGAATCAAATTGTCTGCAATATGAATAGAAGACCACCTTCAATAGCTAGAATAAGGGCAAAGAAGTTATATACACAATAAATTGTGAGTTTAGCACTTACTCAACATAACACTCTAGCTCAGCACAATTTAAAAGAATATATATCTCTGCAGCACATAACTCTCTGTTATCCAGCATGCGAGTTGATGAACGTCCGAAGGCACGTCCAGGATGATTAAATATGGAGAGTCGATCTGAACACACAGATTCCCCCCCATCATCATTACGTGGAGGTTGAGTACGACGAGTTTGTATGTCTGCTTCAAAGTACATCGAAAAAAAGTTTGAGATTTCCTCCATAATGTATGCCTCAGCAATAGAACCCTCCACTTTTGCTTTATTTCGGACTTTCATTTTGAGGTCATGCATACACCTACATCAACAATGTACAAGACAATTAGGAAACGTATCATATGTAAGGTGCAATTCTAAGAAGAAAAAAAATAATATTTGTATATACCTCTCAAATGGATACATCCATCTATATTGTACTGGCCCTCCGACTTTAGCTTCATATGGTAGATGTACGAGTAAATTCTCCATCGAATCGAAGAATGCAGGCGGAAATATCTTCTCCAACTTGCATACGATGGTGACCACATTCCATTCGATAGTTTGCACATCCTCAAGCCTAAGTTCTGATGCACACAGAATCGTGAAAAATCGACTCAGCTCAGACAATGCTCCCCATAGAGGCTTCGGCAACATGTCACGAAATGCAATAAGAAGCAACCTTTGCATGAACACATGGCAGTCGTGACTCTTCATTCCATATATTTTTCCATCACTGACGTTGATAGAACGAGCAATATTAGACACATAACCATCAGGAAATCTCAACTGTTTCAGCCACTGACACACTTCCTTTACTTGTCCTCCTCCAAGCACATAAACTACTTTTGGTTTAATTGATTTCCCATTTACTACAACAAGTTCTAACTCTGAACGTTTACAGAGCATGGACAAGTCCAAACGTGCATTCCCATTGTCCTTTGTTTTACCTTTTATGTCCATAACGGTGTTGAACACATTATCAAAGACATTTTTCTCGATATGCATCACGTCTAGATTGTGCCGCACAAGAAGAGTCAACCAATAAGGTAGCTCCCAGAAAATGCTTCTCTTCACCCAGTTGTGCTCCTTCTCAAAACTTGAAAGGTGTCGGGTACTGCCCATCAGTTGTGTGATATCTGGCAAATTTTCTACACGTGTTGTCATATGATCACCAGATAATCTCTCGAATATAACTTCATCTCGTTCCATTATGTTCTTTAGGAATGCATCTTTTTATTTTCTGAAAGGGTGATCAGCTGCTAAAAACTGTCGATGGCAATCAAACCAGCAGGACTTCCCACCATGTTTAAGTACAAATGATTTGGTATTATCCATACAGTAAGGACATGCTAGCCTCCCATATGTGCTCCAACCAGATAGCATTCCATATGCAGGAAAATCACTTATCCTCCACATCAATGCTGCCCTCATGGTGAAATTTTGCTTTCTAGATGCATCATAAGTATTGACCCCTTCAGTCCATAATAATTTCAATTCATCAATCAATGGTCTGAGATAGATATCTATATTTTTTGTAGGACTTTTCGGACTAGGAATCAATAAGGACAAGAACAAATTCTCTCGCTTCATACACATGCTCGGAGGAAGGTTGTATGGTGTCACGAACACTGGCCAGCTGGAGTAGGAAGCCACGGAACCTCCCAAAGGATTAAATCTGTTAGTGCACAAACCAAGCCTTACATTACGTGACTCCCTTGAGAAGATAGGATGAGCATGGTTGAAATGAGTCCAAGCTTCGCCATCTGCAGAATGACTCATAATATCCTCATCCCGACATACTCTTTCTGCGTACCACCTCATATGTCGAGCTGTCTTTGAAGACATATACATCCGATGTAGCCTAGGTGTAAGGGGGAAATATCGCAATGACGCATAAGGTATATCCTTTCCCCTTGAATTGGCCCCTCTTTTAGGTTTAAACCTATCATGATGGCAAACTGAATAGGATACCTTATCTGCAACCTCTTTGTCATACAACATACAATGATTAGGACAGACATCTATTTTCTCATATCCAAGTCCTAAATCATTAACCATCTTCTTGGCACGATAAAAATTTGGAGGCAGCTTCTCATCTGGAGGTAACATGCTCTTGATGATGAGGAGGAGACGATCAAAGCAATTCTCACTTATAAGAAATTCATATTTCAAGTTCAGCAACTGTGACACCGCTGACAACCGAGTGTGTTTTTGACAACCATCCCATAATGGCTCATCAACATCCTTAAGTAACTGATAGAATCTTTCAGCTCCCTTGTTCGGTATGTCTTCAGCGTATACAGTAGGATCCTCATGTACACTGAATGTCAGACCAGCAGCATCTACAACCATAACCACATACGTACTTGTGCCATCCACATTACTAGGCTCGTGCGACCAGAGCTCCTCACCATGACATGTCCAATTCATATAACCTTCAACAAACCCTTTTCTGTATAAATGGTGTGGAACCTCCCATGGTGAATTCCACTTCAAATTTTTACAAATCATACAAGGACATCAGATGCCACCTTCTCTATCTACTGCTGCATTTGGATTCCCCAATGCAAACTGAATGAAATTCTCAACTCCGACCCTAAACTCCACAGACACCACATAATCAACTATTCTACGATACATCCATGAACGGTCTGAAGCCATTTTTTTCCTGCGCCCAACCAATATTAACAGACAAATAACTTTAAAATTCAAACTCACACATCCTTCAACGCAACAGAAATGAATAGGAATGATGTATTATTTAGATTATCACTTTTTACCCATCTGTGAATATTTGATCGCACTCAGATGGCCATTTACTATGTTTTTGTATTATTTGCTAAAAATTTCGGCAGCATCTCCCCACACCTCTCCGATATACCAAAAATATTTATTGATTTAGAATATTTTCTTAACCACTTATTAGAAAAATATTTATTGATTAATATATTTTCTTAAACACTTACTAATAAGTGGTTAAGAAAATATTCTAAATCAATAAAGGTATATCATAGAGGAGTGAGTAGACGCAGCCGAAATTTTTAACAAATAATACAAACACATAGTAAATGACCACCTAACTGTGATCAAACATTCACAGCTTGTCCAAAACGGGACAATTCAAGACTTTGAGTTAGATATACACGTTCTCATCATTGAAAATAAGACTCGTGCACATCAATCCCAAAGTCTTGAACATGAAGGTTCATTGACACAGGTTTAACACGCTCTCGTGAGGTGTGTGCAGTGATAAATTGCTATACATGCATACATCAAATTTAAAAACCAGTAGCTGACAAGAAAAAAAAAAGGAAAAAAAAAAGTGCACTGGCCCTGTATCCTGAATTTTGCCTACTTACACTGCAACCAGTAGCTGATAGGAAAAGATTTGGGGGAGTCAGGTTTGGAGAAATGGAGAGGGACTGCCTACTTGCCCATGGGGTCACTGCAAACCTTCACGAACGCCTATTCGCACTCAGTGACTCTACACAAATGCATGTTTGCCAAACATTTGTGAAGAGTCACTGAGTGTGAATAGGCTCTCGTGAAGGTTCGCACCTTTTTTTTTTCCTTTGAAGTTGTTCAACACCTTGCAAGAAATATTATAATTAAACAAGTGCAATATTAAACAATTACATTAAAATAAGAAGTACAATACTAATCATTAAACTGAAAGTAAACAATTAAACGTAAACTAAACTAATAAAAGTTTGTACTAAATTTTTTTCCCTAAATTGGGATGTATACCTCAATCGATCCAAGGGAGTTGGGAAGGGGAGAGGATTGTGACTTTCTGCACATTAAACGAACGCCTATGTCACGTCCTAATAAAAGGCTATTTATCGGGAGTGACAGAAAACAAGCACGAGAGGTAATAATTATTTATCCATTCATAATATCATAAGCGGAAGTTTATTACACAAGTACTCCTCATAACAACTAAGAGAGGAGTAGATCAAAATAACGTAATTACATATCTCATTTTACACTACTAAATAGAAACAGGAACGGATTGGCTTTGCTTGTCTCAGTGGGTCCACTCAGCACTCAAGCCCTTAAAGGTCATCCCCAGTTGTATCACCTGAAAAGGTAGGAAATAATGAGCTAACTAGCCCAGTAGAATTCAAATTCCATAGTTCAAGAATGTATACAGGGTAACCAAGACAAGGACAGAACGGAATATCAAAGAGTTAGACCAGATTTCAGGACAGTAAGCTTGATGCAATGACAGTAAAACTCAGATCATGCTCAGATATATAGCTCAAGAATTGATTCACATATCATCTACATAGTACTGGAATTATGATGACCATATTCAGAAAATGGTTGATGCAATGTCAGACATCCAAACATCCTTATCATTCCACGAGGTCCGAAAATGAATTCGGATGCTCCTCCCAGGACTGGACTAGCCCTATTTGCACAGGCATAAAAATCATAGGGGGTACAAGAACCCAGCAAATGTCATCATAAATATTTCACATCTCATAAGGTGTTCAAGCATATGAACTCTCAAGTGATCAGATTTCATAAACTCATTACCAAATACCGAAGAATAGACTCAATCGGAGTGCTATTCGTAATTGACAACTTTAGGACTAATTCAAGGGAAGTTAAGGTACACAAAGGGGGTGAATTTTGCAGTAACATGACAGTAAATATCAAAGTAAATGAGAGGGTAACTCTCTTGGCTTTTAGGATGAAGTTTTAGCGTGGATTCGGACATGAAAGAGTGCTGAAATTCAAATCAGGGATGTAGCTGTCGACAGCAGGAAGGGGCTGTCGACAGGTAGCCACAGACAGAGTTCAGTGTTTGCTGGACTGTGTCTATCTGTCGACAGAAACAAGGGATCTATCGACAGATCCACCCAGTCCAGAAACCTGGAGTTCTGGAAGACATGCGCCTGTCGACAGTTTTGGGCCGGCTATCAACAGGTAGCTGCAGAACTTTCAAAAATGGCTTCAAATCTATCCTAAACACCCTAACTATAGAACTTATGAACCTAAACATGTTTGATATCAAATAGAATAGTCTAATGGTAGCTTTCACAGTGGTTTATAAGCTAAAGAAACAGGATGAAAGAAGAAACGTATAATTCCAACTTAGCTAACTAGAAACAAACTCTATAGAGAAATGGAGACATAGTCTTAATAATAATGGCTAAATGGAAGATTCTTATAGGTTGGACACTAAATCACAAAATATTTTTGGATCTTAATCAAAGCTTGGAATACCTACCAATTGAACAGAAGTTCTCATACAGTTCTAAAAATATTACTGCTTCTACATGACTCTTACTCATGAACAGGGATCAAAAGTAGAACAAGAATTGATTTCTAACTAGAATCAAGTTATTCCTTCCCCAACAAGAGTAACTCTACCATAATTGGAAGGAAAAGCAGAGAATCACAAGTATAATCACTCTTTCGCTCATTACGAATTCCTTGTGACATATGAACAAAACCGAATTGAACCATAGAGAGATGAATCCTACCTTGTCAAACGGTTAACTCCTCAGACTTTCCAAACAAGATCCTAAACCAGCAGGAGAAGAACTTCTCCTCACAGTTGATGGTGTGATAGCTCCGTTAACACCAAAGTACACCAGCTACAGTGGCACACAGTAGCAGAAGTACAAGCAATTTCAGATGCAACGGAGCTAGCAACTCCGATAACTCCCCAGCAATAGTTCAAGGAGCTTCTCCACAACACTTCTAGCAGTCAGGAACAGGGAAAGACAAGAACAAGGATAGGAGCTAAAGAGTAGAAAGGTTCGAACTCAGGAGAGAGAGTGGCTTTTATAGCTAAGTAAACTCCCCTGCGTGAAGACACCTCCCATGCACAGGTGTAAACGGTAAAACCCCTTGGTTTTTACTGTTTACACATGACCCATGCATCAAACCTCACACCTACACCTCATCCACCATCATGTAAGAATTTAACCCCAGTTCCATCCTTATCCTAATGTGTGCTGGCCTCCTCAAGGCTTCACACGTAAGCACATAAATAACCACAAAAAATGAGTTACCGTAATTACTTCATAATTCAACTGGACTAATATTCACTATGTAAACCTATCCAAATGGTGTTCATTTGTAATGAAATTTTAACCATAGACTAATATAATGGTTTTACAAATTATGGTAATTTTTATTCAATTTTTAGAATTTATTTTACAGTAGGTGAAAAATCACCTAGAAAATGGTCGTGTCGACTTAATCTCGAAATCCGCACGTCAAAAAATTCAGATATTTACATATTTGACTTCTCCACATTTTTCTGGAAATTATGATGTTCTCAAATTTTTATTTCGTTGTCGTTTTCTGGTATCGCCCTGTGGGAGTGCGCACATCTGAGTACGACACTGGGGTAACGTTAGTTAATACTAATCATACCCAAATATCAATTATTACAATTTAAGACTAATGCTTAAGTCCAATAACTTTATTATTCATGTTTTTATACAAATAAAAATTTTGCGGTGTTACAACTCTCCCCCACTAAAAGAAATTTGGTCCTCCAAATTTAATTACACAAGGATGTGGTTACTGACCTGTAAACAATTCTGGATACTTGTCCTTGATGGCCTCTTCCAATTCCCATGTTGCTTCTTCTTGTCCTTGCTTATTCCATTGAATCTTTAGTAAAGGAACTTCCTTGTTCCGAAGTTGCTTGATTTTTCGATCAAGGATCTGTACTGGTCTTTCTTCATATGCCAAATTTCCTTGTACATCCAGATCTTGGTATCCAATAATGTGTTCCAGATCATATACATATTTTCTTAGCATTGACACATGAAAGATATCATGCACATTGGATAATTGCGGTGGAAGTGCCAGTTGGTATGTCATTTCACCAACTCTCCTCAATATTTCAAAAGGTCTAATGTATCTTGGACTCAATTTTCCCTTGATACCAAATCTTTTAATTCCTCTTCGGGGTGATACTTTAAGAAATACATGTTCTCCTTGCTGAAATTTTAACTCTCTTCTACGTCGATCGGCATAACTTTTATGTCGGTCTTGAGCAGCTTTCATCCGATCTTGTACTAACTTGATAATTTCTGTTGTCTCTTGGATCATTTCTGGTCCAAGAATATGTGTTTCTTTTAATTCAACCCAACACAATGGTGATCTACATTGTCGACCATACAAAGCTTCAAAAGGTGCCATTTGAATGGTGGACTGGTAGCTATTGTTATATGCAAATTCCATAATTGCTAGATGAGTGTTCCAGTCATTTTCGAACTCTAATACACAAGCACGGCACATATCCTCAACAATTTGATTCACCCGTTCGGTCTGTTCATCTGTTTGAGGGTGAAATGCAGTACTAAATTTTAATTTAGTTCCCAAAGCATCTTGCAATTCTCTCCAAAAATGCGAAGTAAATCTTGCATCTCGGTCAGAAACTATGTTCTTTGGAATTCCATGCAACTGTACAATTTCTTTCATATATAACACTGCCAAAATATTAACAGACCATCTTGTCTTTATTGCTAAGAAATTAACTGATTTGGTAAGTCTGTCAATGATTACCCAAATAGCATCAAATCCACTTCGTGTTTTAGGTAATCCCACAATAAAATCCATACTAATGCTATCCCATTTCCACTCTGGTATCTCAAGCGGTTTTAATTTTCCTGCAGGTTTCTGGTGTTCTGCCCTAATTTTCTGACATGTCAAACATTTTGCAATAAATTCCACAATATCCTTTTTCATGTTGCACCACCAGAAATACTTCTTCAAATCTGATACATTTTGACAGCTCCGGGATGAATAGTGTAGTGAGACCGATGAGCTTCTTCTAAGATCTGTTTCTTGATTTCGGAATTATCTGGTACACACAATCTGTCCCGGAATCGAAGATTTCCATGAGAATTTTCATTAAAATCAGGTTTATAAGCCAATTTTTCTCTGATTCCTACCAATATAGGGTCATTGTCCTGTTGCTCATTGATTTGCTTCAACAAATCTGACTGCACTATTAAGTTACTAATCACAATTCTTTCTTCTTGTGTTTCAACTTTCAAGCTCAATGTGGAACATTCTTCTAACAATTTCCATTCTCTTATTTGCAACCGAAACATCTTGGCTATAGGATTTCTGCTAAGTGCGTCAGCCACAGTGTTTCCTTTTCCAGAATGGTATTCAATCTTGAAATCATAGTCTTTGATATATTCCATCCATCTCCTTTGTCTCATGTTCAGTTCTTTTTTGTGAAAACAAATACTTGAGACTCTTATGATCGGAGTACACTATGAATTGGTTATCATGCAAGTAGTGTCTCCAAAGCTTAAGAGCAAAGACCACAGCACCTAATTCTAAATCATGTACTGGGTAGTTCTTCTCGTGAGTCTTCAATTGTCTTGAAGCATAGGCAATAACTCTTCCATCTTGCATTAATACACATCCCAGTCCAATGTTGGAAGCATCGGCGTAAACCTCAAATAATTTTCCTTCCACCGGCAAGGCTAGAATTGGTGCAGATGATAGACATTCTTTTAACAATTGGAATGCTTCCTCACAATTCTTATTCCAGATAAAAGTAGTTCCTTTTCTAGTCAACTGTGTAAGAGGTGAGGCAATTCTAGAAAAAATCTTTGACAAATCGCCGGTAGTAACTGGCCATGCCCAGAAAACTTCTTACTTCAATGATATTTTTAGGTCGCTCCCATTTCTGTATGGTTTCAATCTTTGAAGAGTCTACTGGTAGACCTTCTTTAGAAATAATGTGTCCTAAGAACATCACTTCCTTCAACCAAAATTCACACTTGCTAAACTTTGCATATAACTTATTGTCTCGTAACAATTGCAAAGTGATACATAGATGAGCTTCATGCTCCTCCACAGCTTTGGAATAGATCAGTATATCATCAATAAATACAACCACAAACTGATCTAAATAAGATCTGAACACATCATTCATCAATCGCATAAATGCAGCCGGTGCATTGGTCAATCCAAACGGCATCACCACAAATTCATAATGTCCATATCTTGTTCAAAAAGCCGTTTTATAAATATCTGATTCTTGAATTTTAAGCTGATGATATCCAGATCTTAAATCAATCTTGGAAAAACACTGAGCTCCAGACAATTGATCAAATAGATCATCAATTCTCGGAAGTGGGTACTTATTCTTTATAGTTAATTGATTTAACTGCCAATAATCTATACACAACCGCATAGACCCATCCTTTTTCTTAACAAATAGAACCAGAGCACCCCAAGGTGAGGTACTAGGTCTAATGAATCCCTTCTCTATCAATTCCAACAATTGTCTTTTCAGTTCTTTCAGTTCTTCTATTGACATTCTGTAGGGTGTTCTAGAAATTGGTGTAGCTCCTGATACCAACTCAATTGAAAAATTCACCTCTCTATTAGGTGGTACGCCAGGCAGCTCTTCAGGGAAAACATCAAGAAATTCTCTTACTACCGGAATATCTTCCAATCCCGCAATACTCTGATTTAATAGGGTCACGGAAGCCAAATACCCTTGACAACCTTTCTGTACTAATTTACAAGATTTCAATGTTGAAATTATTGGTATTCTTTTAGTTTGGGGTTTATCAAAGGTTATGGAATAAATTTCCTCTCCTAAGAAAGTCACTTGTCTCAATTGGCAATCTAGATTTGCATGGTATTTCGATAGCCAATCAACCCCAAGAATTACATCATAATCCCACATTTCTAAACATATCAGATCACCGGGTAAATCATGTCCTTTGACAATAATCTGGCTAGTAGGGTAATATTCTTTAAGCTTTTTACCTTCACTTAAAGGAGTTGCAACCTCAAGTTGTGTGGTTAATGGAACTGACTTTACATCCAACAATTTAGCAAACTCATAGCTAATGAAAGAGTGCGTAGCTCCAGAATCAAACAACACAAATGCAGGTTTTGAGTTTACTAATAAAGTACCTTCAATCAATCCGCCTTCGGGATTCAGGTTTCACATCCTGAATGGCTTGTAGTCTTCCTTGCTTTACTTGGGGGTTCTTATTTGTTGGTGCTGTCTTAGCCATCGGGCAGTCCGGAATTTGGTGTTGAGTGCTACCACACCGGAAACATGCACCCAATTTACGCCAACAATTCTCAACCTTATGCCCAACACGATGGCAATGCTTACAAACATCCTTACTCCCTACCGGAGCTTTGCCTACCTTCTTAGTAGCTTGCTGAATCTTCGGGGCATTCCCCGACTCATACTTCCTTTTTCGATCTGAAGACCCTTCTCCAGATTTTCCTCTAATCTTATCCACAGTTTCGTTCGCAGCTTCTAATGCCAAGGCTCTCTTTACCATTTCTGAATAGGTAGTAATCAGATGAGGAGTTAGCTGCGTAATAAAATTGGGACGCAATCCATTCATAAACCTCTTAGCCTTTAACTTCTCTGTGGTTATAAGATGAGGAGCATATTTTGACAACCGGGCAAATTGAGGCTCGTACTCGGATACCGACATTCTTAGCTGCTTTAACCCAGCAAATTCATTTGCTTTCTTCTCCTGAACCACCTCAGAGAAATATTGCTCATTAAACAATTCTACAAACTCTTCTCAACTAACTTGATTTGAATCTTCCAGGGTGGCTTCCACAGTTTCCCACCAAGCACGAGCATGCCGATCCAATTGGAATGTAGTGAGACAAACCTTTTTTTCTTCCGTACACTTAATCATTCTGAATATCCTTTCAATGTCTTTTAGCCAATTCTCAGCTTCATCCGGATCCTTACTTCCTGCGAATCTCGGAGGGTCCAGGCTTCGGAAATCCTTGAACAAGCTTGTCCCATTGTGACTGTTATTGCTAGCTACTACCTTCATTACACGAGTCAAATCATGCATAGAACTCTCCATCTTCTTCCAGTTAGCATCACCACCATCCATGATTAAGTCAAAAGGAATCTGAAACATTTAAATATACATTCATTAATTTCACAAGCATCCCAATCTTTCATTCATCACATACACAATTCAAATTCACAGAACACACCATCTTTACTAACGAGTTAAATATTTACATGGTAGTACATTTCCATGTAACCACAAACCAAAATAACACAGCTTTCTCCTACCAAGTTTACCATTTATACAAAACTCCAACCTCCCTTAACCTCTCACTCCACATACATATGGAAGTTACATAATTACAATCAGTGTTTACACAAAAAGAGAGGTATACAAAAAGATGAGTGGTCTAAGTCTTCTTCTAGTTTCGGGTCAGATCTATAACGGTTTCCATTGGCGGTACTTGCTGCTCTACTCCAGCCCCATGGTACAGTTCTCTAGCAGCATCAGTCAATGCCTCCCAATGACCTTCAACTTGGTGGAGCAACAGATCTTGTCCCAACTTCAAGTTATCCAGATTGATCATAACTTGGCTCATAATTTCTAGAGAAGCACAGGGATTGCCCGCCATGAAAGCACCTGCAGTCAAGTTCAGCACCTCTTCCTTAATTTGCAGGTGGGCTTCTCACTGTGCTTGAGCATATAATTCTATATCCTGATGTAACATTTCCATGGCAGCAACCAACCTTTCTTGGGCATTCATGTCCATTCTGAAATAATTAACAGGTTAAGCATTTACATGATTACAAAAATCACGCTAACTAATCCCATGTTTCTACCCCAACTCACTGGTTTCCCTAGGTTTATCGAACTAATGCTCTGCTACCAAATTAATCTGTCACGTCCTAATAAAAGGCTATTTATCGAGAGTGACAGAAAATAAGCACGAGAGGTAATAATTATTTATCCATTCATAATATCATAAGCGGAAGTTTATTACACAAGTACTCCTCATAACAACTAAGAGAGGAGTAGATCAAAATAACGTAATTACACATCTCATTTTACACTACTAAATAGAAACAGGAATGGATTGGCTTTGCTTGTCTCAGTGGGTCCACTCAGCACTCAAGCCCTTAAAGGTCATCCCCAGTTGTATCACCTGAAAAGGTAGGAAATAATGAGCTAAATAGCCCAGTAGAATTCAAATTCCATAGTTCAAGAATGTATACAGGGTAACCAAGACAAGGACAGAACGGAATATCCAAGAGTCACACCAGAGTTCAGGACAGTAAGCTTGATGCAATGACAGTAAAACTCAGATCATGCTCAGATATATAGCTCAAGAATTGATTCACATATCATCAACATAGTACTGGAATTATGATGACCATATTCAGAAAATGGTTGATGCAATGCCAGACATCCAGACATCCTTATCATTCCACGTGGTCCGAAAATGAATTCGGGTGCTCCTCCCAGGACTGGACTAGCCCTATTTGCACAGGCATAAAAATCACAGGGGGTACAAAAACCCAGCAAATGTCATCATCAATATTTCACATCTCATAAGGTGTTCAAGCATATGAACTCTCAAGTGATCAGATTTCATAAACTCATTACCGAATACCGAAGAATAGACTCAATCGGAGTGCTATTCGTAATTGACAACTTTAGGACTAATTCAAGGGAAGTTAAGGTACACAAAGGGGGTGAATTTTGCAGTAACATGACAGTAAATATCAAAGTAAATGAGAGGGTAACTCTCTTGGCTTTTAGGATGAAGTTTTAGCGTGGATTCGGACATGAAAGAGTGCTGAAATTCAAATCAGGGATGTAGCTGTCGACAGCCAGGAAGGGGCTGTCGACAGGTAGCCACAGACAGAGTTCAGTGTTTGCTGGACTGTGTCTATCTGTCGACAGAAACAAGGGATCTGTCGACAGATCCACCCAGTCCAGAAACCTGGAGTTCTGGAAGACATGCGCCTGTCGACAGTTTTGGGCCGGCTATCAACAGGTAGCTGCAGAACTTTCAAAAAATGGCTTCAAATCTATCCTAAACACCCTAACTATAGAACTTATGAACCTAAACATGTTTGATATCAAATAGAATAGTCTAATGGTAGCTTTCACAGTGGTTTATAAGCTAAAGAAACAGGATGAAAGAAGAAACGTATAATTCCAACTTAGCTAACTAGAAACAAACTCTATAGAGAAATGGAGACATAGTCTTAATAATAATGGCTAAATGGAAGATTCTTATAGGTTGGACACTAAATCACAAAATATTTATGGATCTCAATCAAAGCTTGGAATACCTACCAATTGAACAGAAGTTCTCATACAGTTCTAAAAATATTACTGCTTCTACATGACTCTTACTCATGAACAGGGATCAAAAGTAGAACAAGAATTGATTTCTAACTAGAATCAAGTTATTCCTTCCCCAACAAGAGTAACTCTACCATGATTGGAAGGAAAAGCAGAGAATCACAAGTATAATCACTCTTTCGCTCATTACGAATTCCTTGTGACATATGAACAAAACCGAATTGAACCATAGAGAGATGAATCCTACCTTGTCAAACGGTTAACTCCTCAGACTTTCCAAACACGATCCTCAACCAGCAAGAGAAGAACTTCTCCTCACAGTTGATGGTGTGATAGCTCCATTAACACCAAAGTACACCAGCTACAGTGGCACACAGTAGCAGAAGTACAAGCAATTTCAGATGCAACGGAGCTAGCAACTCCGATAACTCCCCAGCAATAGTTCAAGGAGCTTCTCCACAACACTTCTAGCAGTCAGGAACAGGGAAAGACAAGAACAAGGATAGGAGCTAAAGAGTAGAAAGTTTTGAACTCAGGAAAGGGAGTGGCTTTTATAGCTAAGTAAACTCCCCTGCGTGAAGACACCTCCCATGCACAGGTGTAAACGATAAAACCCCTTGGTTTTTACTGTTTACACATGTCCCATGCATCAAACCTCACACCTACACCTCATCCACCATCATGTAAGAATTTAACCCCAGTTCCATCATTATCCTAATGTGTGCTGGCCTCCTCAAGGCTTCACACGTAAGCACATAAATAACCACAAAAATGAGTTACCGTAATTACTTCATAATTCAACTGGCCTAATATTCACTATGTAAACATATCCCAATGGTGTTCATTTGTAATGAAATTTTAACCATAGACTAATATAATGGTTTTACAAATTATGGTAATTTTTATTTAATTTTTAGAATTTATTTTACAAAGGTGAAAAATCACCCAGAAAATGGTCGCGTCGACTTAATCTCGAAATCCGCACGTCGAAAAATTCAGATATTTACATATTTGACTTCTCCACATTTTTCTGGAAATTATGATATTCTCGGATTTTTATTTCGTTGTTGTTTTCCGGTATCACCCTGTGGGAGTGCGCACGTCTGAGTACGACACTGGGGTAACGTTAGTTAATACTAATCATACCCAAATATCAATTATTACAATTTAAGACTAATACTTAAATCCAATAACTTTATTATTCATATTTTTCTACAAATAAAAATTCTTGGGTGTTACAGCCTATCCCATGGCTCCAAGGGAGTTGGGGAGAGGATCTAACAAAAACCCACTTTATAAGGGATAAAACTTTTGTTTCTGTTTTCTTTTATTTTTTCTATTATTTTCCCCTTAATTATGATTGTTCTAAACTAATTCCCTAGCTATGTACGTGTAATATGACATTGGAGATATCACAACAAGGTAGAAATAAATAGACTTTATATTTGCTTAAAATCCAAATGTATAGGTCACTTATTGATCCAATGAAATTTTCAAAAGTAAAATATTATGTATTCAGTATATTCATTTATATTACGGTATTTTCACTTTTTGATGAGACGGAGAGGACAAAGTAGAATTTAGGATGCCATGGCAAGTCATATCATCTTGTACATTGCTTATGTTTAAGAATGTTATAGCTATGGCGTGTGGGTTTAGTTTTTTTTTCCTCACTTGTGAAAGAAATAAGTATATAGTTACTTAGAGTTTATTCTTTAGAATGGCGGGGACCAGGGCTTATAATGAGAAACAAATTAGATCATAGGACCTCGTTTCAACCTTTATAATGAGAAACTTTATAGATGCACTCTGCAATGGAAATGATCTCCTGGAGAAGAAGAGAAGAAAGAAGAGGGCAGAAGAGAGAAACACATAAAATAGATGTATGGCTATTCACCATACCAAGTCCCACACTTCTCTTATTTAATTAACCTAATACAAAAAGAAGACTAAAATGCTCATTGGTGCAAGTTTCAAGGGTGATAATTTACTGTTAAAAGTAATAATCCCTTTGTATTTGCATTATTTATTTATTTGATTATTTAATCTTCCTTTTTCCTATTTGTGACTACTGCTTTATCATATGGATTGTATAATGTTTGTCACATTTGGTGGGTGTCTGGGGTTTGGAAGGCCATTTATAAATAATTATAGGAGGAGGTACGTTGTATGATGATCAGCCAAAGGTATTTTTGATAATTGTTGCCGTTAAAGCAAATGTAAAGTTGCTCATTCTCTCCCTAAAATGTTATCATCAAACAAATATGCTGATTATCCTTTATGGTTGCATCTCATGTAAAGTGAATCAACTCTTAGCTTGCATCTCATTTTGTTTTTATCCAAATAACAATGTCTATGCTGTGTTTTCACCATACCACTTTAACAAAGGGGACTTTTTTGTTTCTTGATACCTTTCTCTATAGTTGTACATTCTATTCACTTCTCATTTTATAATTTTGTGTTGTAATCCACCTAAAAAAATGTATACTTAGATATGTTGGATCAAGGGCACCTAGTAAGTAATTCTGTCTATAAGTAACATCCCCTAACTCTGTCAAACTGAGGTATTTCTAATGCTAGAGTGATGGGGCAAGGAAACATATGGTTTTGATATCTCTTCAATTGTCAAACTAATCTATGTGTGTTACTTGGAACCATATTTCTAACAAATTGACCTCAAAGCTTTATTTTTAATTTTCAACAAGCCAAAAGAGTGACACATTATTTCTGAAATATGCCCTTTTTGTTCTGTTGTTCCTCAAGAACTATGTCATTCTAAAAATAGCATATGATGATATTATCTTATTAACATTTATATCAATGGTCATTACTTTGTTGTCATCTTGTTATTGTTCGTTAATTATTATTACCACTCATTGTCAATTATCCTCGTCATCGTTATTATTAGTCTATCTCTTATTAGAAATTTGTCAACCCACCATTACACTCTTAAGTTAATTACTTCTAACACCACACCATCATTTGCCACACCTTGTCATGCTATAACAAATTGCAGAAAATTAAATTGCAGAAAATTAAATTACAAAAAAAACTACATAAAATAAAATTGCAGGAAAAGCTACATAAAATAAATTTCACAGTGACCACAGTCATGTGAATATGTCACTGAGAGACAGTCACTCTTGTGACTATGTAAGCACAGTCATGTGACTGTGCTTACTGGTGGAGATGAAAGGGAGGGAGGGAAAGGGACTGGCACCCATGGGAGATGAGAGAGTGAGAGAGGGAGGGTGGGAGCAGGGAGAGCAAGGAGGGGTAGAGGAGGATAGGGGGCTGCAGGGGAGGGGGAGGAGAGGAGGGGGGCGGCAGGGGAGGGGAGGAAGAGAAGGGCGCACAGGGGGGAGGGATGGAAAAGGAGAGGGGGCGTAGGGGAGGGGGGGTTCCGGCGGGTTGGGGGGGGAGAGAGGAGGGGGTGGCAGGGGAGGGCTGGAGGAGGACAGGGGGCCACAGGGGAGGGGGGGGCCTTCCGGCGGGTGGGGGGGGAGGAGGGTGCGCAGGGGAGGGGGGGAGGAGGAGGGCGCACAGGGAAGGGGTGGTTCCGAAGGGTACCAGAGGGGAGAGGAGGGGGAGGCATAGGGGGTCTAGTGGGGGGGACGAGGAGGGGGGGGCGCAAGGGAGGGGGGCTTCCGGCGGGTGGGGTGGGGGGGGAGGAGGAGGGGGCGGCACAGGAGAGGGGGGGTTACCTGCAGGCGAGCGGCGGCAGAAGCGTTGGCGGCGCCGGAGGAGGCCGACGAGCTCGAGTGGTGCCGGGGGCGACGGCGACCGGTGGCGGCGTCGGTGAGGGGGGTTCCAGCATCAATGAGGGGGGTTCCGGCGTCGGCAAACGAGAGAGAGGGAGAGAGGAAGAGAGAAGAGAGGAGAGAGGAGAGGTGGTCATCGCGTGAAGGGGGGAGTCAAGGTAAAGAAGAAATAGCGATCGAACAAGTTCGGTCGCTAACACCGCCATGATTTTGTAACCGCCATATATCTGTCACAATTCGGTCTCAATTCAGAGACCGAATTGTGACCGATAAAATTTGGTCGCCAAAATACTCTCATAATGGCGCCAAGCGAAAAGGCTTTAGCGACTGACAGTAATCGGTCACTAATTAGTGACCGATTAGTGACCGAAAATTATCAGTCGCAAAAACTTTCTTCTATACTCAGGAAACGTGAAATTCTGACTGAAAAAAATCGATCACTAATCGGCCACTAATTAGTGACCGATTAGGGATTGAAAATATTCAGTCGCAAAAAGTTTCTTCTTTTTTTTGAAAATGAAAAATTCAGTCACCGAAAAGTCAGCAGTCACTGTTCGGTCATGAATTAGTTACTGATTAGTGACCGATCTAAATTCAGTCACTATAATAGTTATTTAGCAACTGATAAGTTTCAGTCATGATTCGGTGACTAATTAGTGACCGAACAATGACTGAAAATATCGGTCTCTATTTCGGTCTCTAAACCCCTTTTTTCGTGTGGTGTACTGGGACTGATGTGGACCCTATAAAATTATATGCACGTTAGAAAATATAAAGTTAATATACACAGTAATGTAAAAAAATTGTGTTTGGGTAGGGTATATATATACACCTGTCATCGAGACAACCGGCGTAGTTGGAGAGGCAGACCCTACAAAATTATATGCACGTTAGAAAATATAAAGTTAATATATACAATAATCTAAAAGAATTGAGTTGAGTACATATATACCTATCGGTGTAGACCCTCGGCCTATAGAAGTAGAGGACCCATTGGACGTGGTGGACCCCCTCCCACTACTGGGGGCTACGGACCCCCTCCTAGTATGTCCTCCACGCACCATATCTCTATTGAGAACAATAAAGATATAATATGGCATGATCAGCACTGAATTTTGAAATGTAGATTTTTAATAATATATATGGGAATTTGATTCCCGATCCATTTTAGAGTAGGTGAATTAATTTGTAGTCCAGGCGCCTAGAAATATCAATGTCTGGTCCTCTTTTGAACCAATTTTAATTTTCAGTCCAAAGTAGATGGAAACTGTGAAACTTGTTAACAGTCTGCTATGCAAATGTCAAAAATACCAAAAAATATTATCTGGCTTGCCATTTCTTTTTAATTCCCGGTCCATTATCTATAATGTTTAGTCCAGCTTGCATTTTTGTTAAGTGTGTATGCAGTTTATAATACAGTTTTGCTTGGTCTTTCATAAAGTACATTTTTTTTTTGTATTTTGTGTAGTTAATGTGAAGGTCTATTAAGGAGATTGGTCCTGGAAAAATTGGAGATTGATGTTATTGTTGTATTTTTGCATCTGTTATCAGATTGGGAAGCAATAGTGCTTTGGACAAAGACATTTATGATTGGGAAGCAATAGTGATTGGGAAGCAATAGCAGCGACAAGATACTGGAAATTGACCTCTTTTTCAAAAGGGAATTTCTTTACAGGGAGGGGTGATGCCCCAGAAATTTGCATTAATTAATACTGATGCTAACTTCCAACGAAGATGCCCAACAATCGAAGGGAAGGGTCATTACTGAGTAGTTTCTCGTACATCAAGGTTGTGAAAACCTCCTCTTCCCAATTTCTTCTACACCTATAGGTCTAAAACTGCTTCACCTGCCAATGGAGAATACGTGAGAAGAGTTAAAGTAGACAGTTTTCCTAAGCAAATTTTGAATGCACCTATGAAGATGATCTCTGGTTAAATTTCACAACTTTCACTACAAGATCTCTCTGCTCCAAAGTCCCGCCACACAAAGCTCACAGAGGAAAACTTAAATCACATAAAGAGCTATCACACCTCAAGATCAAAATAGCAAGAACTCAAACAAAGCTCAGAACCCTGGCATTAGTTGCCTCCATGAGCTATCACACCAATATTTGACACAGTTTTGTCTTCCTGGCATCAGTTGACAGCAAATAAGCATGCTTAGCTGAAAGTTTAAAAATGTTACATACTTCAAAATAAGCAACAGAAGTTTAAGATCCACCACCTTGTCCAATGAAAAGTTCAAACTTCAAATAAAATACATGTTCCAAACATTAGACTAACATCTATTACATTTGCCTCCTAAACTTAAGATCCACCATCACTCTCATCTTCAGCAACAGAAATTTTAAGAAAAGAGAAAGCCTCCGGTAAGACCTTGGCAATCATCCTCGCTTTCTTTAGAAGACTTTGACACTGTTTAAGTTCTTCATCTAGCTCTGCAACCCGACATTCAAGAGTTGTGATTTTAGCTTCTTTCTCACAGCAACAATTAGAAGATGATTCCCATTCCACAAAATGAGTTAGATGATCACACCACATGAAGAATTCACAACCACCATGCTGTAGATCAAAATAGAAGTAGTATTAAAATGAAAGTACATAAAATATTCTAAAACTTGTAATTGAGTGTAAGTGAATACCTTGCATCTATAATAATGTCTACCTGGATTTCTCTCAGTTTGACTTATTCTTATTGCACAATAACCATGTCTGGATGGACACCGCATAGGTGGGATAGGAGCATGACTTGTCATTCCACTACAACTCACATGAACAATGAAGTTAAAATCAAATATGTTAGATTAGAACAAACATATTTACCAAAGATACATTAATAATAACAAATGTAGTAAAGATGTCCCATACCTACTCGACTATTAGATTGGAGCAAGATTTTCGATTGTGACCTGGTTGTTTGCATCTAGAACATGTATATACCATCTTATCAAACTCTAATGATTGTTGTGAAGGTATTCTGTTCTTCTTTCGTCTTCCAGGTCAACTCTTAGTGAGAGGGGGTCGGATTTGAACATCATTAAAATCTACTTGTGGTTTATCAATGTCTGATATAGGTTGAATGATCTCCTCATAACATTTACGATATATGTCACAAGTGAAATACAAAGAGCAATAATCTTCCACATTCCCTCCTATCTTGTGGATGACTGCACACACATGTTTACAGGGAAATCTTAGAACTTGCCATCCCCTACAAGAACAAGTGCCCTCTTGAAGATTCACAACACATGAAGGCCGACTCATGACCTCAAACACAATCCCATTAGAACATATCACATGAACACCTCTAGAAGTTTCCATCAATTTCCTCAACCTTTCATCAATTGAGGGACACAACTTTGTCTCCCACTTTGCAGAAATATCCCTTCTTTGCGACCTTCATTTGACACTTCAAGATCCACAATACTATTAGGTTTGGAATGTTCAATTGCATCTTTATACCAATGTAAAGAATCAAAAGAACATCTCTCATCTCCAAGAATCTCTCTATATGCATACTCTTTTCCCCACCATGCTTGATAATAGGGCACGTCAACTCCATAATCCCTAAATATGTCTTTCTTGATATCTTTAGGCCGATATAAAGGGCTATCTACAATTTTTTCTTGAATGATAGAACCAACCCATTTCTTTGATGCTCTAGGGTGTCTTTGTGTACTCAATCCCCCACCACATGTATGAACATTATCTAATTGTTTGATTTGAAAGTGAGGTCCTCCACCAACTCTAATAGCATGGAAGTACCAATTACATTTTGCAACCTTACATTTCACTGTGACACGTGTTAAGTCATTCTTCACAAAAATATAGTCAAACCCCCTTGCAATAGCAAACTTTGTCAATTCACTGTGAACATGCTCAACACTATTAAAGGTCTGACCAATTGAGTGTATTATCTCATACCATAGCTCAGATCTCTTACTTCCATCCTAAGATGAATTCACTTCTGAAGCCAATACATTATTAATGCACCCAGATGATAATGCACTAGAGGGTCTGCATGGAAATAACTAACTAGTGACAACGATAATAAATAGCCAATTAAACGAAGAAAAAAAATAGCATACATAAGTTTACCTGATACTTAGTACATCTTGAGAACTTGGAACGTGCACTTCCACATTCATTATCTTTGAATTGAGCATAGCATGCATGTCAATCATCCTATCAACATCTTCTCCACTTGTCATTGTCATTTTTGAATTACATTGTTCAGGTATTATACATTTCAGCTCCACCTTTTCAGTACTAAGAGTCCATCTATTACAGACATCACTAACAATAGCATCCAACGTCATGCCTCTATGTAAATGAATTACATAGGCCTCATCTTTGTAATTAAATATGCCTGGTGTAATCACAGGGATTGTACCCCCCTCAACACAAACATGAATATCAAATATGATGGCATGGAAGATAGGAAAGTGATCGCCACCTAGATAAGTTGCCTAATGATGTGAACAGACAACGGCTAACTTAAACTAGGAAAAAGGAAGAGAACAGGAAGACTGACCTGGTGTCGCGGTTGTCATGGCCGCCGCGTCTTCTCGTATCGCGTCAGTGGAAACCGACGCGTCTATGTCGCGTCACCCAAGGCCGTCGCGTTCTCTGATTGCGGGAGATTTGTTGTAGTGACCTTCTTCTAGTCCTCCAGCCGGCCAGAGTACCAGAGCTTCTCGTAGACCTTGTTTGCTTGCCTGCCAATCAAAAGAAAACACAAAGAAAAGACCCTATTAGAACATGTAAAGTGTAGTATCTATTCCAAAAATGAAATGAGACGGAGGATCATGGTGGGAACGCACCTGGGGTGATTTTAAACCCCTGTGGGTGTGGGAAAACGTGGGTGGATGATAAATGTGCTCTACTTAAAAAGAACATAAAAATGCATGTAGAAATAAAAAAAGAAGGAGAGAAGGGATGATGAGCCCCATTAGGGCGACTTCCTGGCGTAGATGCAGCTCCAACGATGTGCCAAGAGATCCAGGAGGTTGCTGAAGTCGCCCTCTTCACGTTCCTCGCTCCATTGATGGTGAAATGAAGGAGTTGTGAGGAGTGGAAAGTGAAGGGAAATGAGTGGAATGAATGGCTGCGTGGCTAAGTCTTGTTCAGAGGAGATTTTGGCAGCCCTTCGGGGTGACTATCAGGCTCCTCTCGTCCATGAGGAGGGGTCCTACTTATATAGAGCTTGGAGTGGGAAAAAGGGGTATTATCTCCTCAAAAAGATGTGGAAATTAAAAATGAGGGATAAAGCTCTATCAAAAACGGATGTAGAGTCCTTAGGGGAGCTTAGGAGAGTCCCTAGGGCCGAAAAAGTGCTCAAGGGGTCGGGATAAACCCCTTGGACCAAGTCAAGGTGCATAGGAGGATAAATAGGATGTGGTTATGGAGGCCAGAGATCTCGGTCCTTGTCGCGTCAGATCGCGGGGTCGCGACTAGAGACGCGACAGTGCGGGGGGTCGCGACAGCATTGCCCACGTGCATGGATAATGCATGGGCTGTCGCGGCGGTCTAACCCGTCGCGACTAGAGTCGCGGCGCCACGATGCGTCGCGACAAGGAATCCGAAATATTTTGGATTATTCTCTTTAACCACATGCTAAAATAGGAGTCAAATCCTCTAAGGACTCTTCCAAATGATTGATTTCGGGATTTCAAGGCATTTTTAATGGATTAATGGGCTCAAATCAAGGCAAATAATGGGCTCAAGGTGAGTGACCAATTAGGGGCCCACTAAGATAACAAGAAATGTGGTTCAACCCATTAGTCATAATCGGGTGTTTACAGATTGCCCCTCCTTGGCTTCTACTTTGCAGGGGAGCGAAGCGGAAGTGGCGTGGAGGTGTCACGAAGTGATGGCGGAATGGTGATGACGCGGAGCGGACTGAAAAGTGGAAGCCAAGGTAAAGAGACACCCGATGCTAACTAACAGGCAATTGGAATCCTTGTGAAAGCCCCGAGTCGGTTGTTCGAGTAGAATGCAAAGAAGAGCACAAGTCTGGACGAGAAGAAGAAAGAAGAGGACGACCAACCTCTCGATTGAGAGGTACCCTAGCCGATTGGCCTGCAGGTTTCGTTTTGGAAGGACATGTGCGTGCCAGGCAGGTAACTCATGACTCTGTCCTGGGAGCGGTTCGCAACCAAAACGGATCAAAGGAAAAGGATGAGTAATTGGATAAGGAATCCAGACAGGGAAATTCTTGTCAAACTGACGGGAACAACTTGCTCGGAGGCAAACCTTCCGATTCGGAGTAGAATTGGATTTCTTGCATTTAAAACGTGAAGGATGATTGGGCACTCAACAAGAGCTCACCAATGGTCTAGAATGAGTCAGGAAAGTTCAAAGTCCTACATGATGCATGCTGGGCTAAAGTAAAAGAAATCACCAAAACGAATGCAAAGAAAATGAGAAAATATAAAATATATCAAGGATAATATTGTTAAGCTGGATAAGAAAGGGTCAAGAGACTTCCCACAACCGCAGTGCAGGCCTGAACCCATCGTCCCCGATCTTAACTAGCTCAACGGCCTATCCAATGGTTAACAACATGCACCTAGATCATCACTGTTTTTGTTAAAGGGGAACTCAAATCCCAGAGCATATTGAGAACCAGCTGGTCCTTGAAGAGATATAATAAGTAGAATATCATATAGTAATGCCGGGAGTAAGGACAGGGATACAATACCTGACTTACCTGTGACGACATTTCCTGACTTTTGAATCATCCATGAGAAAATAGGCATAATAATCACAAGATGACAGATGAATTTAATGAACACAGCCAAGAAAACATACATACAAAGCACAAGCAGGAGAAATAAACATTCAGGGTATAAACGCGACGCACCCATCGACCGCGACCTTGTCGCGTCGCAGCGCCCTGTCGCGACTTTGTCGCGTCGGATCGCGGCGTCGCGACTCGGACAGAGTCCTGAAAAAGCAGAAAAACGGGACTTAGACTTATCCTAAGACATCTAGACTAGCACTAGGACTCCTAAACCTTTCCTAGACTTATCCTAACTCCTAGTTGCGGGATTAGAGTGGGTTTCTAACTCCCTAAGGCTTATAAATAAAGGGTTTGGACTGCTAATCCCGCAGCTAAACTCTTGGCCTCCTCTGCTCTCCAAGTTCTTCATCCTTTTTCAGTTCTGCAGCCATGAAGAGGAAGCTTTCAGAGTTTGCAGAGGCTATCCCTCCCTACTCCGGCCCAAAGGCAGCTAGGGAATCCTACACCGACCTCCAACATCTCTCAGCCATCCCGAGACACATCTATTCCCGCCCGGATCTTCAAGTAAGTGGCTTTTCTCCCTGAGTTTCTGCACTTTCTGTATTACTCTGCTTTTCCTGTTGTGCTCTGTTTTCTTCTCCTTCTCATCTCCTCCTCCTCCTTTCTTCAGATCCTCCCTGGTCATAGGCGGTTCTCCAAGCTACCATGGCTGCGGCCGATGCTTGATGTGCTGCCTTCGGCCTCAATTTCCCTCTTAAAAGAGTGGGGATTGTCCACGGTGCTAGTGCCTGCCAAAAAGTACAACACGATCGTTCACACATGGGACAGCATCACTGCACTTACCGAGCTATGGCACACTCAAACACACTCTTTCGTCTTCTCCGACTTTGAAGCCACCGTGCTCTTGGAAGAATTGGAGGTTATGCTTGGCCTCCCGCACTACCATCGAGGCGAGGAGATAAAGTTATCGTATACTGTGGAGCAAATCAACTCGTAGAGTATCCTAGCCAAGCTGACTTCCATGAAGAACGACCTACGCTCCATGACTAGTGGCATGCACGTCCACCTACTCCCCATCGCACAGTGGGTCGTCTCTCAATGCAAGCGGAAAACCGGGAGACATGGCGCCATTGCCAAGGCGGCGGCCATCTGCATCTGCGGGGTCATCCTCTTTCCTTCGAAGACGGGGCTATCTCCTTCGCCAACCTGAGCATCATCGATTCCGTCTCGGAAGGTTTGACCATCGGCCAAGCAGTTTTGAGTTATCTATATGCCGGTCTATCTTCTGCAGCACTCGGAGGGCCTTTCTACGGGTCGGTGATTGCCCTCGAACTATGGATGGGGATGCACATCCAATTTCGGGCGGAGGAGAGCTTGACTGTGGAGTGCAAGACAATGCTGAACCATCCGCTGGCATACGTGGGCGGACCACTGTACATGAGCACCCGGGCTTGGTGCAAGACGGCGCAAATAAAGGGCATCCAAGCGTGGCGCGGGTACCTCCGAAGTCTGACCGTGGCGGACTTCGACGCGCGCCCTCGGTTCATGCACGGCAAGATGATCCATCTTTCTCAGCGCACCGGGCTTGCCTTGAGATTGCTGGGCAACGAGGCGCTTGTCTCTTACAACCCAGACCGCTGCTACCTCCAGTGCGGTGCGGCCCGGACAGTGGTCCCGATCCTCTCACACTTCCCGCCTATCCAAGAGAGGAAGAGGGGTGACGCGCAGGACGAGCGTGACATGCGCAGCGCCATCGTCCATTGGGAGGGATGCGCTATGAGTGTGATCCTAGCAGAGGTGGAGGAAGATGATGAAACGGTCAAAGAGTATGTTGAAGCTTTGAAGACGCTCCAACCTGCAGGAGGAGATGCCCGATTTATTTGATTTGATTTGTAGGCCAGATGGTAATTAGGAAAGTACTTAAAAGCATTGCTTGATTGTTTTAGAATGAATTAGGGAGTGTAAAGATTTTGAATATGAATGAATAAGAATGAATTTTCTGCGCAATGCAAGTGCTCTGTTGATGACGCGACGGTCATGAGCGTCGCCTTTATGTCGCGGCCGAGCGGTGCGTCGCGACTATGTCGCGACGTCTCGTCTTGACGCGACATGAACGCGACGGCGCGCTGCGTCGCGTCATGAACCGATCGATTCAAAAACAAGCGGCCCCCTCCCTTCCTTCTTTCCGGTTTTCAAAAACCTTCAACCTTGAACCTTCAAACCCTTGACTCCTTCCCCAAGCTCCCCTGCATCCCGACTTCCTTGCTAGCCCCAAGACATCACCCAAGCGACCTACATTGCGATGGACGGCGGAAAAGAGAGCGGCGAGGGCTCATCGCGTGGGAAGCGTCATGCGGAGCGGCGATATTCACGACGACGGGTGGAGAGGCCCTCGACCGAGGAGGAGGCGCCCGAGGCCGTCATGGGCGAGGACGAGGAGGAGATGATTCCGGCCATGAACGTGGTAGAGGAGAGGAAGAAACGGGCCAAGGCGATGAAATCGGTAAGTACCCTTGGCCTTAAACCTTGAATGATGGTAGTGGAGAGTGTCACGGAGCCCCTGGAGGGCGCATGTAGGGCGAGAGGCCCATGAAAACACGGATCAAACAAAGAAGGCTCCGGCCGGTTTGAATCTGGAGACGCGTCAGCCCGACTCGTCGCGACATGGTGTCGCGACGGGGCGGGGCGTCGCGACAGTGTCGCGGCGTCCAGGGCGGTCGCTTCCTTATCGCGACCTATAAAGGCGACGCGATAAGGTCGCGGCGGCCCGCGCCGTCGCGACAATGTCGCGGCTGCAAAGGCCGTCGCGACACTGACCGAACACAGAAATGAAACTGAATCTGAAATTGAATGAACTTTTGCAGGGTGAAATGAGGGCTCGAGTGTCATGGACACTGGTATTGGCTGCCTTCCTGGCCCTCCCCCCTTTTCAGAGAGAGAGAGTAGATGAGATGGGGTTTGGGCAGGTATTTAGGATTGAGAGGATGAGGGTGGACCCGGCCCTCACCCAGGCCCTGCGTAGCAGGTGGGACACGGAGGCGAGTGCCTTCGCGTTCCCTTGGGGGCATATGATCCCCAGCCTAGAGGATGTGAGCCGGATCACAGGCCTCAGAGTTTATGGGAGAGCAGTGAGTGGGTACACCTATCCCTGCTACCATGACCTAGCCGAGCGACTCCTAGACCTTCCCGTAGAGCGTAGGTCTTCCCTAGTACCTAGAGTAGCCTTGCAGGAGAGTCTAGGTCTATTTGAGGCGGGGAAGAACGCAGGGGAGACTGAGGATGAGTATTTGGAGAGGCTGGCTAGAGTCAGTAGGAGGGAGTTGGCGAGTGAGCCTGGGCCGCAGGCGGACTTGGACTTGCGCCGCTTCCTCGTCCTCTTTCTTGGTAGACTTTTGTTTGCCACGAGAGGCGACGCAGTCCATTGCCGCTTCCTGCCCTTGCTGGCTGATCTAGGTGAGGTAGGGGGGTATGCTTGGGGGGCAGCCTTCTTAGCGCACCAGTTTGACGGCTTGAGCGCCTCCGAGCGGCAGACGTCTACGAGTGGTTTCTACCCCTTTCTTCAGGTACACTTTCTCTTCTGACTCTCTTAGATTCAAACTTCAGATTTTGCTTGAACTGCCAACTAATTCGCCTTGATTTTGCAGGTTTGGGCCTATCTACACCTCCCGGCCCTGAGGAGAGGGGAGCTCACACGGCCGGGCCTCGTGCCCATTGCACGCCGTTGGGACTCTCGCCGAGACACTCGCCACCTGGCCGACCAGCTGGAGCACCTCCAGGAGGCACTCGACAGCTACCCTTATCTGGATGTAAGTGCCCTTAATTCCCCCTCTTTGGAATTACTTGCTTGAACTGATTGATCGCTTCTCTTTCTTGCAGGTGGTTTGGCAGCCATACCTGGGGGAGGGTGATGAGGGACAGCCTTGGTTGGTGCAGGCCCGCCCCTACTTCGGTAGGTCGGTGTGGTTGCATGCACTCAACCTCGTGCTACCTCTGAACCTATTCCTGACCCAGCGCTCCTTGGGCCTCAGACAGAGTGTCGTGGAGTTCCCCGTCCGGGACCGGTTCCGCCGGCCGGGTCGGAGCTTCCGGGGGCTCCATGACACGACAGACTGGAGGGAGCGGGCTCGCGAGCAAGTAGAGAACTGGGAGCGAAAAGGCAAGGGGGTGAGATCGGACGCGACCACCGATGATGCCTACCTCCAGGCGTACGCCTTGAAGTACGGAGGAAAGGTGTACAAGAGCGCCCGACACCAGGTAGAACCTTCTAAGCCACAACTCAAGAATTGGGATTGATGATTAAAACTGACGATTTACAATTCCTTGCAGGTGGATGTGACTGGTGAGATCGCATCGCTCCGAGCCTTGCTCCAGTCGGCGGTGCAGGATCGGGAGGCAGCCCAGAGGCAGGTGGCGGAGCTGGTAAGTACTGTGTTCACCTTTCAGCCCCCTTTAATTTAAGCAAGATTTTGAAACTGACCTGCCTTTTACATGCAGCGGAGTGAGCTGGAGAGAGTGAGGGGTGCCGGAGCAGGCGGTGCTTCCTCCTCTCGGAGCGCAGGGGGGTCTCCATCACTCATGGAGGCTCGACTGGCGGGAGCTGTGCTGAGAGCCGAGGAGGCTCAGAGGCATCTGGAGGAGCGGGTAAGTTCATTTAAACACTTGAGTCGTTCATTTTCAAATGGTGCTGATGAATTACTTGTTGTGCAGGAGAGAGACTTGGAGGTGACCCATGAGCACGCCATGACGCTGCAAAGCGAGAGAGACCAGCAGCGTGCCCGGGCGGAGGCAGCCGAGGCACGGGTGGCGGAGATGACCCAGGAGCTGGCGACGCTGCGGGTGCAGAGGTCACCCGGAGATCAGGAGGAGGTCACCCGACTGCGTGCAGAGTTGCTAGCACAGCAGACGCTGGCGCGGAGCCTCCAGCAGATAGTGACAGACATCGGCCGTTCACGCAGCCGGAGTCGGAGTGGCGTGAGCGTCAGCAGGGCGACCGGTGCCTCCGTCGGGCAGTATTTAGCGGGTTCCTCCAGCAGGCGGAGGAACGAGGAGGAGGAGCGGCGCCGACTGGACGAGGGTAGCGCTCAGGAGGGTAGAGGGGGTGGCGAGATGTTGCCACCTCCAGATAGGAGAGAGGGATCCGGGGAGAGTGGTGGTGGCCAGTGAGGAGTCTTGTGAGCCACCTCCCCTTTTATCGATGTACATTTTGTTCATACCTTAGTGCAGTTTTATTTTTATGCCAATGTTTATGATGAATGAATGGTTTGTGATTGACACGAGTGAGAGGCGAGATTCAAACAAGCGAGAGAGAGAGATCTGAGCGCGACGTCATATTCTGCTCTTTAAAATTCCTGTTCCTGCACACACTTAGAAGAACAAGTTAGATCTGTTCTTAGGTTCGGCCCCTTGCACAGAACATGATAAAAGCCAACTCCGCAATTTGTCAAGGGGCCGAGCCTTATTAAATAGGCGGAAAGACTATGAAAATAATGCATGCTAAAGAAAAGGAATATGCACACGCCTAAGAAACTATATATATTTTTTGTGATTTTGAGAATCTTTTGATTTTTTTGGATTTTTGGAATTTTTGAATTTTTTTGGATTTTGGGGATCTTTTGATTTTTTTGGATTTTGGGGATCTTTTGATTTTTTTTTGGATTTGGGGATCTTTTGGTTTTTTTTTTTTTGGATTTGGGGGTCTTTTGATAACAACACCTCTTAATGTCGAGTAATCGACCGTGAGCCTCACTTCTACGTCACTTTGGCGAGTAAGATTTATGTGCAACGTATATTCATATTAGGTTTGCCAAGTTTTCTTGTTCCTGTGACAATCAATGTTCCAACACAGACCAAGCACATGGATTCTCAGGTCATTTTAGAGGGGATAGGAAGAAGGTAAATGAGATAAGACTTAATCTTGGGGTTGGGGTAGCTTACTCGTAAGACTTGCAACGAATGAGTTACATGTGCTATTCATCTGTTGTCCAGGGACTTTAGGGCCACAGCATTTTCTCTTTTGTCCGGGGCATGCGTGCGACCGGGCTCAAGGGCGTCCCGCGGGGAACTGTACTGCCACTCTTTAACATGCCCCTTCACTTTGTCATTTCGTCGCTTTATTGTTTTTTTGTGCTATATGCTTTTCTTAGGACTGCCCGTCCCTTTTTGAGACTTCAAACACATGGCTTATGCCGTTGCAGGTTTACAGGTTAGCTTTCCCCTTGCCCCTAGACCTTGTCCGAATAGGGAGAGAATTGACCTCTTGTTTCCCTGAGCAAGGGCTAAGTGAGAACACTGTATATGGAGGAACAACGACTTTAGGTTTACCATGTTGAGTACGTGATTGCACATAAATATTATTTCGTCAATATGAGAAGGAGCGAGACACTTGGCAAATGGCTACTTATCAATTGGTGTTGTTATCCAAAGATTTTTTTGATCAGGGGTAGAATCTTTTAAGATATAACCCATTCCATGGATGAGAGAGTTCATCACCATCGGCATTAACTAACCTATACGCGTTTCCCGGGTATACTTCTTTGATGACGTACGGCCCTTCCCAGTTTGCAGACAATTTTGACCTTGGACCTCCAGGCTTTATGAAAATTCGCTTCAAAACCATGTCTCCTTCCTGAAATTTACGCTCAATCACTTTCTTTTGAAAAGACCTTGAGAGTCTATTTTGATACGAAAGCACGTGATCGGCTGCAGCTAGACGTCGTTCGTCTAAGAGTTCCAGTTGCGTAAGTAACGCCTCCCGATGTTCATCGGGATTAAGTTCTTTGTCCAACTGAATTCTTAGCGAAGGGATGAGGATTTCGTGTGGACATACCGCTTCCATGCCATATGTAAGTGAGAAAGGGGTTTGCCCTGTAGGTGTGCGGATGGAGGTGCGATAGGCCCACAGAGCCTCAATTAGCTTTTCCGGCCAATCGGCGAATTTATTAGACTCACAAGTTTTCTTTAAGATTTTCAAAAGCGTTTTGTTTGTGGCTTCGGCCTGGCCGTTGCCCTGCGGATAATAAGGAGACGAATGATGCAAAGAAATATTGAACTTCTTACAGAGGTCTTGAAGGTCTTGTGATATGAACTGGGGTCCATTGTCGGTGACGATGCTGCCAGGTACTCCAAACCGCGCAATGATGTTCTTCATGATGAATCTGCATACGGTCGAACCTTTGATTTCTGCGAACGCTTCCGCTTCGGCCCATTTGGTGAAATACTCAGTAGCGGTGAGGATGAAGGATTTTTGCTTTATCTGAGCATTAGGATCACCGAGAGGCCCAATGATATCAAAGGCCCACATGGAGAAAGGCCAAGGAGAAGATAGCGGATGTAAAGAGGAAGACGGAGCATGAATTTTATCGGCATGGATTTGGCATCTGACACACCTACGGACGTAGGTGGCACAGTCTTCTTCTAAGGTCGGCCAGTAGTAGCCCTGCCTAAGGATCTTTTTGGCTAACATCTGCCCATTCACATGCCCTCCGCATTCGCCGGAGTGAGATCCTTCCACTATCTTCCAAGCCTCTTCATCGGTCACGCATCTGAGGAGCATTCCATTTAGAGCGCGCCTGTAGAGAACTTCACCCACGAGGGTGTACTTTAAAGCCGCTCTACGAATAGCTCGCCTATCTTCTGCTTCGGCTTCTTCTGGGAAGGTGCCGTCTTTGCAAAACTGCTCAATCTCACGATACCACGGGCTTTCCTCTTCCATTAATTCCCCAATTCAACAAGCAACAACTCCTTTGCTTCTTTCTTCTCTGCCTTCAACACTAGGGAGCTCCTAAGGTTCGAGAACCAGGGATCCTGAGTTGAAGGAGCTTCTAATCTCTGAACGGTGATAGTCTCAGCGCTACGGCTGAGAGGGAAGGAGAGAGATGAAGCCAACGACGCCAGAGCATCGGCCAGAATGTTCTGAGAGCGAGGAGTGTGAATGTAGATGAGTTGACGGAATTGCTTGGCTAGGAGCGTGACCAGATCTTGATATGGCTTGAGCTTGGGGTCACGAGTGCGATAGGTAGAGAGAACTTGCCGAAGGACGAGCTGAGAGTCTCCTATGATCTTAAGGTGACGCGCGCCTAAAAGGTAGGCGAGCTTAAGACCGGCCAAGAGAGCCTCATACTCGGAGATGTTGTTGGTGGCATAGAACTGAAGTTGGTAAGCTAAAGGAATGGTGATCCCTTCTGGGGTGAGCAAGACTGCACCTATGCCCCGTCCCCTAGAATTGAGAGCTCCATCGAAATGGAGTGACCAGAAGGGATCATGAGAGACAAGTGATAGGTTTTCGTCGGGAAATTCCTCTTGAACCGTATCACTATGAGGAAGAGGGAGGTGAGCAAGGTGCTCAGCAATGGCATACCCTTTTATGGCTTTCTGAACAATAAAGGAGATATCGAACTGAGAGAGGAAACTTTGCCAGCGGGCCAATCTGTCGGCGAGGACTGGCTTCTCAAGGAGATACCTAATAGGGTCCATTCTAGAAATCAAACTCACCTTATGAGCTAGGAAGTAGTGCTTCAATTTCTGCACTACCCAAACTAGCGCTGCACAGTTTTCTCCATTGTGGTGAGTTTGAGCTCGGAAGGATTGAATAGCCTAGATAGGTAGTAGACTGCCCTTTCTTTGCCGGATTCATCAAGCTGAGCAAGGACAGCTCCTAGGGAGTCCTCAACGGTTGACAGATATAGGATTAGGGGCTTCCCAGGGATAGGCGCCTGAAGCACGGGCGGATTCATAAGGTAACTTTTGAGCTCGTCGAAGGCCTCTTGGCATTTATCATTCCATTCAAAACTGACTCCTCCTCTCAACAATTCATAGAAAGGACGACATCTTTGAGAGTGCTGAGATATGAATCTCCTTATGAACTGTAGCCGACCAATCAATCCTCGAAGTTCAGATATGTTCTTAGGAGGAGGCATCTCATTAATTGCCTTGGCCTTGTGCGGATCTATCTGAATCCCCCGTTTACTAACTATGAAGCCTAATAATTTTCCCGAGGAAACTCCAAACACGCACTTCTTCGGATTCATCTTCAATTGATATTCTTGTGCGCGACGAAAAACTTTGGCTAGTACGGAGGAATGCTCTCTCTGGGTTCTCGACTTCACCACGATATCATCCACGTAAACCTCAACATCAATATGTATCATGTCGTGGAAGATAGCTAACATTGCTCTTTGATAAGTGGCGCCGGCATTCTTTAATCCAAACGGCATGACCACATAGCAGTATGTTCCCCATGGGGTGGTGAAGGAGGTCTTCTCCTGATCCTCCGTGGCTAGACGAATTTGATTATAGCCGGAATACCCATCCATGAATGATAGAGTTTCGAACCCTGCTGTATTATCAATCAAAACATCCAAATGAGGTAGCGGGAAATCGTCCTTAGGACATGCCTTATTCAAATCCCGGAAATCTATGCAGATGCGCACTCTTCCATCTTTCTTCATCACCGGGACGATGTTGGCCACCCACAAAGGATAGAGGACTACACGGATAAATTTGGCTTTGTGTAGCTTATCAATCTCCTCTTTCATCTTTAACGCGATGTGGGGGAGGAACCTCCTTAGCTTTTGTTTGACGGCAACTGCCCCTGGTTTCAGAATTAACCGATGCTCCACCAAATCGGGGTCAATGCCAGGCATGTCATCATAGGACCAGGCGAAAGAATCCTTGAACTCCCTTAAAACCTCTATGAGCACTTCTTCTTCTTCGGGAGGGAGACCAGATGCTATGGTCAAGAGCCTGGGGTCCTCTTGCGTTCCCACATTCACCTCCTTGGTGGGTTCGTCGACTGCTGAGGTAGGTTCATCGAATCTCTTCATACCACTAGCATACGCCTCAGCGGCATCCTCTATCTCAACACCATTTTCATCTAGTGGGTCTTCTTCGGCTACGATTTCATATATCCCAAAGCCGTCGTCTAGCCCTTCCTCTATCGGCATCTCCTCTAAGTTCAGAACTACCGCCTCTTTGACGAACTCTTCGACAGCTAGAAGAGCGCCACATCTATGGACTAATCTAAGAGGTATCTATGGGGCACGCCATTACCCTTCTTCTTCCTAGACGGGGACGGGGACTTACTAGCGACTACCCTTGAACTTGAGTTAGAATTGGTATTAACAGGGAATTCTGGAGAATCGTCCAGAAGTTTATTGGAAGGGAAACAGACGGGTGCGGCGGGGCCGCGAAGATCCTCCGATGGGGCTGGAGGAGGGAGCAGGCCACCCAAGCTCAGGGTGCCGGCAACAGCATCGGGGTGTAGGGGAGCAGAAGGCCCCTCACCCGAATTGCCCGGAATGGTCATGGCTGACCACCAGGCGAGCGAAAAGGACGACGATGGCTATTGGGGAGCAGATGTGACGGGGATCGCCGTCGAGAGCGGGAGCAAGAGAGGGGTGACGGGGATCGCCGTCGAGATCAGGAGTTGGAAGGGGGGTGACGGGGATCGCCGTCAAGATCGGGAGTGCGAGGGAGGTGACGGGGATCGCCGCCAAGATGAGGAGCACGAGGGGGTGACGGGGATCGCCGTCGAGATCGGGAGCATGAGGGGAGTGACGGGGATCGCCGTCGGAATCAGGAGCTGGAAGGGGGGGTGACGGGGATCGCCGTCGAGATCGGGAGTGCGAGGGATCAAGATGAGGAGCACGAGGGGGTGACGGGGATCGCCGTCGAGATGAGGGGCACGAGAAAGAAAAAAAATTTTTTAATTTTTATATATATATATATTTTTTATTTTTTTTTAGAAAGGGATTACATGAAATTAAATGGTTTCGGTAAAAGACAAGACCGAACCATTGAAGAAAATGACGAAGCGGGGTGAAGGACGGACGAACGCCTCGACGGCGGAGGGTGAGATTTGTACAATGAAGGGGAGAGGCAAAGGGATGGAACTAACATTGAAATTGAGCAAAGATGAAATGAAACGAGTAGGAGGCCGGGAGGGCCCTGGCCAGAATTCCTGTATGAGCGGGGGTAAACGATCTGACTGGCTTTCCTCACCAAATCCGGGCAACTGTCGCCTGGCGGTGGTTACTGCAGTTGATAGTGCTGCTACTTGCGGTACGTCTTCTTCAGCGAAGAGACTGTTCATTGCTGAGATGGGATCTTCTGATTCCGGCGGTTCTGCCCCAGCCTCTGATTCTTCAAATAGAACACTGACTGACGAGATGACATCGTCTTGGTCTGGATTTTCAGTTTCCTCTTCAGCCCTTTTCTTCTTGCTGGGCCGCTGCTCTTCTAAAACTTGATAAGCTGACCTTGAGGCTTCTGTTGTGGTGTTGTACCCGGGTTGGATGGGCCCCTTGACGAAGTGCTCGTATAGGGACCAAGTGAGTGGACCATGATCCGACTGTGAGGAGGGTAGAAATGCAGCCCATTCTGAATATCCGAGGCCACGCTTTGTGAACTTCTTGGTGGTGGCCACAGTCTTGGTCTGCCCTTGGAGATGAGCACCCAGGCCTCTCCCTGATTGATAACCCAGTCTGAACATAATGTCCCACCCCTTTGTATTCTTGCTCACATCCTTCTTGACGCCATCACAGGAGGAGACCCAATTGGACGATTTGAAGAGAAAGTATAGGCCCAAGTGTAGTTAACATCAAGTACTGACATTATGGGCTTATTGGACGGCCATACTGATGGCAGCACTCTCTCAACGGCTTCGACCGTATGTGTTGTGGTCACACTTTTGACCTTGACTATCCTTCCTTGGAAAGGAAACTTCAGGCATTGATGCGCTGTAGAGGGTACTGCCCCTAATGATTCAATCCACGGGCGCCCTAGAATGGCCTTGTAGGTGTGATCAATGTTCAGCACATAGAACTCCACAGACATGACGAGAGGGCCTAATTCAGCTTGCAGAGTGATGACCCCATGGCAGGCACGCCGCGAATTGTCATATGCAGCAATAGTGGTAGGCGTGGGCTGCAATTGACGTTCCGATATGTTGCAGGCTCTAAGAGTGCTTAGTGGACATACATTAATGGAGGCTCCCGTGTCCACCAGAGCCGCATCGATTGCCACCTTGTTTATGGTAAGTGTCACACACAGGGGCATTTTCCTGGCTTCGGGGGCGGCCAACTCGCCATCAGAGAAGGTAATGGTGGGTCCTCTGTTCACTATGGAGAGCACTGAGGGCAGGTTGTCTGGATTCATGTCCTCGCTGACCATGACTCTTTGCAAGAAAGTTCTGAGAGCGTCTTGATGAGTCTGTGACCTCTTAATGAGTTCCAATATGGAGATCTTGGCGGGAGTCTGATCGAGGTGCTTTAAGATGTCATATTGGGTTCCCGGTGCCGGATCAATCTCTTCTGTATCTTGCTGCTGCTGGTTGTTGGTTTGTTGACCTGACATTGGCATGGATGTGTTAGGATACATCCGATGAAACATTCGCCCGCTCCGGAGGGCAAGGTTATGGTGGAGTGGAGAGGCTGTGGTGTCGAGGATAGAGGGGTTGGCTAGTAGAGGTGCTGGCATAGGGGAGAAGGGGGTGTTGTTTGGTGGAGGAATGATGGGTGAGGTGACGGGCAAATAGGATGGTGAGGTGATGGTGGCAACATGGGGTGTAAAGGAAGGAGGCGTGGCGGATATAGGTGTGGGAGCAGTGGGCGTGACGTGAGAAATGGCCAGGAGTTGGCCTACCTCATGATCGTCATCGAAGACCCACTGGGCTTCTGGTGGTGCATGGTGGACAACGGGGTTAACATGTGCAGGCGGAGGAGGCGGCGGAATTGGTTGAGGGTTCGGAGCGGGTTGATGTTGTGGCATGGGATTACGGACTATGCCTAGATCATTTGCCGGCTGCTGCGGTTGCTGCTGTTGCTGGTGTTGCTGGTATTGCTGATGTTGCTGCTGGAAGGGCTGGTATTGCTGTTGTTGTTGTTGTTGCGGCTGCTGTCGCCTCTGTTGCTGCTGCTGTTGCCTCTGGCCTTGTTGGTCCCTCAGAGTTTGGATCAACCTTTTCATTTCTGCCCAATCAATCTGATTTTGCTCATGGAGATCGTATATCATGTCCCGGAATTGGAAGCAATCAGACACATTGTGGCCCGGATGACGATGATAGACGCAATACTTTGTTTGATCAGCCGCCATATTCCAGTTCGCCTTCTCAGGAGGGAGTCTTAAAGCGTTTAGGGACATGAGGGCTGCAAAGACATCAGCTAGAGATTCAGGCAATGGAGGGTATTGGGTTCTCTTGGGCCCATTGGGTTTCCTGGGTGCATAGCCATTTTGTGGTGGAGGGACTTGGGAGTATTGGCGCTGGTCTTGAGGAGGATTTTGCCCTTGGGGAGGTGGTTGCCTATTGTTGTTGCTCCAGGATTGTTGGGCTTGTTGGGTATAGGGGGACCTACCTACTGGGCCTTGGGGGTTGCTGACAGCACCTACTTGTTCATTGGTCTGAATCCCCTCGGTGACTGGGCCTTGCGGCTTCTTGGCATAACGGGCCTTGGGGGTTTCGAACATGGAATGTATAGGTGAGTCTTTGAGTTGGGTTTGGATGAAACGGGCTCGACTATACAATTGGTGCATGGTAGAGATGTCGTTCATGGCCAGAATAGCTCGGTAGGCGGGTGTGGCGTTGGAAATCAACAGCTTCACCTTCTCCTCCTCAGGCATTGGGCAACGGACTTTGGCGGCCAATGAACGCCATCGGTCAGCATAGGTGGAGAAATCTTCTTCTGGCTTCATTTTCTCGGCCACTAAATCCACGAAAGAGTATTCGGGTCCCACCCGGTCTTGGAATTGCTGCAGAAATCTTTCTTGGACAATTCGGAAATCCTCTGCTTCCTCGGGAGGCAACGAATAGAACCACTCCAAGGCGGGACCATCTAGCGATTTCCTGAACAGATATGCCATGAGATGGCGATCATATTTGTGTGGTGCCGATTCATAGACAAAGTCCTTCAGATGAACATAGGGGTCCCCTACCCCAGAGTATCGACGATATACAGGGAGTTCGGACTGGGGAGGCACCCGGAGGTATTGGAAGGACGGGAGGGCAATGTCAGCCACCTTCCGAGGATCAATTTGCCTCCGGAGGTCATGAAGCTCCTTTTTCATACTCGTCCACTCCGCCAAGAAATCGGAAGGAGAATGGATCTGATGCGTTGGGACAAGGGAGCGTGGCTGCTCGAAGGAGTGAGACCTCTCGCGAGGGAGCGGAGCTGGTTCGGCCGTGTAATATGTAGTGGGAGGAGACCGAGGCCGAACCTCTCGTGGGGGGAGGTAGCTTGGTTCTGAAAAGTGAATGGCTCGAGGGCGGAGAGGCGTAGGGTCTGCCCCAGATGAAGAAAGGTGGGGGGCTGAAGCGACGCGGACGGAGGATTCCGCCGGTCGGGCTGGGTCTTGACCCCGGGGAGATAGAGGTTGCTTCCCCTTGGCAGCAGCTATGAACTCTCGGACTTGGTCCGGAGTGAGGTGAGGAAGGAGCTGGCTGAACTGAGAGTGGGGGTCATCATCCCCGGGAGGAGAAGGAGGACGGGATTGGATCCCAGTAATGGAGGGAGGTTGGATATGCCCCGGGAGAGTGGCCATAGAAGGTTGGGCCACTTCCTCGAGCAGACCAAGGGGGAGGGCATCGTCGGCAAGGACGCGAAATTGGTCCATGTCGAAGAGGGGATTATGATAGAGCACGAGGATTGGAGGGGACTGACTCGATCTCCCTAAACAATGACGCATACACCCCCAGCCAAGTTGGGGGGCACACACCTAAACTCTACCACGGCAAGAAAGACAGAGAGAAGAAGGGGGATCAGAGCACTCAAGTTGTCATGCCTACAACGCAAATTTCTTATGATTCGAACTTGACCTTTTAAGTGAATTGATTAAAGAGATGTCACTCGGTCATGCGGTCCCTGATTGGAATGGACTCAAGTGCTCCGGTATGACTAAAGATGGTACACACTCACGCGGGGTAATTCAAACTATGGATACAACAGGTACAACCAGCCCGGCGAACCGCAACGTGCGTACGGCCACGGGCTCGGAAGGCGGGCCCGAGTCAGCCTACGAGTGCTCGTAGGTGAGAGGACTCCCTCAACCAAGGGGGAATCTAATCAAATGGGATAAACAGTGTATGCACGGGACTAAATGTATGCAAGCATGGAGATGAGGAGCAAACAGGGTGACAAAAGAAGTCCTCGGGTAGAGTCGTGACGGCCAGATACATCGCGACCCTATCGCGACAGGGCGGGCTGCCGCGATAAGGACAGAGGCCCGAAAACACACTGAGTCACCAACCCAATTCAAACAGACTAACTTACCAAACTAAGGAACACCAAGAGAAACTATAATGATACAACATGGATCAGGGAGCAGACAGAAACCGATACCTAGATGAAAGCAATAACATACAAAGCAAACCTGTTAACGCGTCGCCTGTACCGACCGCGACCTTGTCGCGTCCGCTTCATCGACCGCGACAGGAACTGAAAACTTACAGATGAAACTAAACGGAAAATCCGAACCCTAACAGGATACTATTGGACAGAAACATGAGCAAACATGATCTAGGCACTTTAAGAACAACGCATGGTCTCATGGGCATCGAACAAGGAGGACATAGGGAAGAGGAAGCACTGACCTGATGACGCGTCCCCCTTCTGCGACGCGACCCTGTCGCGACACCGCGATCGGTCGCGACAATGACAGAGCGGGAAAAGTGCAGGGAATGAAGAACAAAACCCTAACAAGACACTATAACGATATACAAACAAGGAAACGTGGCAAGCAATCAATCAAAATCTACGAGGGTGGCAATGAAGGTCCCACCGTGATCGCCAAAAGGTGTAATCACAGGGATTGTACCCCCCTCAACACAAACATGAATATCAAATATGATGGCATGGAAGATAGGAAAGTGATCGCCACCTAGATAAGTTGCCTAATGATGTGAACAGACAACGGCTAACTTAAACTAGAAAAAGGAAGAGAACAGGAAGACTGACCTGGTGTCGCGGTTGTCATGGCCGCCGCGTCTTCTCGTATCGCGTCAGTGGAAACCGACGCGTCTATGTCGCGTCACCCAAGGCCGTCGCGTTCTCTGATTGCGGGAGATTTGTTGTAGTGACCTTCTTCTAGTCCTCCAGCCGGCCAGAGTACCAGAGCTTCTCGTAGACCTTGTTTGCTTGCCTGCCAATCAAAAGAAAACACAAAGAAAAGACCATATTAGAACATGTAAAGTGTAGTATCTATTCCAAAAATGAAATGAGACGGAGGATCATGGTGGGAACGCACCTGGGGTGATTTTAAACCCCTGTGGGTGTGGGAAAACGTGGGTGGATGATAAATGTGCTCTACTTAAAAAGAACATAAAAATACATGTAGAAATAAAAAAAAGAAGGAGAGAAGGGATGATGAGCCCCATTAGGGCGACTTCCTGGCGTAGATGCAGCTCCAACGATGTGCCAAGAGATCCAGGAGGTTGCTGAAGTCGCCCTCTTCACGTTCCTCGCTCCATTGATGGTGAAATGAAGGAGTTGTGAGGAGTGGAAAGTGAAGGGAAATGAGTGGAATGAATGGCTGCGTGGCTAAGTCTTGTTCAGAGGAGATTTTGGCAGCCCTTCGGGGTGACTATCAGGCTCCTCTCGTCCATGAGGAGGGGTCCTACTTATATAGAGCTTGGAGTGGGAAAAAGGGGTATTATCTCCTCAAAAAGATGTGGAAATTAAAAATGAGGGATAAAGCTCTATCAAAAACGGATGTAGAGTCCTTAGGGGAGCTTAGGAGAGTCCCTAGGGCCAAAAAAGTGCTCAAGGGGTCGGGATAAACCCCTTGGACCAAGTCAAGGTGCATAGGAGGATAAATAGGATGTGGTTATGGAGGCCAGAGATCTCGGTCCTTGTCGCGTCAGATCGCGGGGTCGCGACTAGAGACGCGACAGTGCGGGGGGTCGCGACAGCATTGCCCACGTGCATGGATAATGCATGGGCTGTCGCGGCGGTCTAACCCGTCGCGACTAGAGTCGCGGCGCCACGATGCGTCGCGACAAGGAATCCGAAATATTTTGGATTATTCTCTTTAACCACATGCTAAAATAGGAGTCAAATCCTCTAAGGACTCTTCCAAATGATTGATTTCGGGATTTCAAGGCATTTTTAATGGATTAATGGGCTCAAATCAAGGCAAATAATGGGCTCAAGGTGAGTGACCAATTAGGGGCCCACTAAGATAACAAGAAATGTGGTTCAACCCATTAGTCATAATCGGGTGTTTACACCTGGTATCCGATCCATTTCAACTGTAACAATATAGGATTCAAACACTAAGATAATAGCATGAACGTCATGAACAACATATTGTTATATTAGTACAACATGAACAGTATGAACATACAAAACCCCTAATATATAACATGAACAACCAAAACTGTATAAGATATAGCATGAAGAAAATCATTCAAACAGAAAATGGATGACGTTTGAACCAAATCATTCAAATAGAAAGAAGGTGAAAACTCAACTAAAGTAGAATACAAACATCGAAACTGACAAATCTGTATAAATCTCACAGCTACATCTATTACAATTTGCGCTATCTGAATACTAATATTCCAGGATACTCATGGGCGCAGAACTAAGCACTTAGACAAATAGTTTTACATTGTAGAGGCAGTTATGAAATGATCCCCTTAATGAAAGAGTTTAATCTTACAATGGCAAGGAAGACTTACAACTAGTTAAGATGCAATGGTAAATAGTCCGTCTATTATCATTGGCAAGGAGGACTTACAACTAGTTAAGATTGAGGATTAAAAGTGAAATTGAGTGACGCAATGGAGCAGATAGTTTTCAGCGGGACATGCATCCCTTTGAGGGTAACTGATATGCAAGTAAATCCTTCTATCTACTTTAATATAAGTGTATAAACATCATAGGGCTGCAGGTGGTTTTGGCACTGTCTATAGGGGGGAAACTAAAGGATGGCTCCTCCACATGTATGGACCGGGAATCAAATTCCGGTTATCCAAAACCCTATGTACAGTATGAACACTAAAAATCCCCAGCAAGAACCTCCAATACATAGTATGAACACCAAAAATCCACAATGTATAAACAAGATGTAACACCCTCCTCCGACTTCACACAAACACATATACCACACACATAACCTTTGATCGGAAGAGGGGTTACGCTGGCAAATTGTTGTTATGGGCAGACAAATCTGTGAAATGCATAAAACTGGCAAACCATTCCACAAAGAGGTCTTTGAACATATTATACATCACAAGGTAACAAAGTACTAATACCCATTATTTACAACAGCCAAGTTTCTCTCTCTAATTTAATACAACAACAACTCAAATAAAAGAAAACCTACTAAAACTAAAACTATGCTATTCTTCTTTATCTCTTCATCGTCTGCAGCGGAATTGAGATTCATCTGTAGCTGAGATTATACACACCTTCAATCTGAAAGGGTTGGAAGTAACGAAGGCATGAGTCGGAAGGACTCAGTAGGTGAAAGTAAGTATATATGGATCAAAAACACATTTGCTCATGAATTTCATACTTAATAGAAACATATAGCTCAAATTGAATTCATAATGAGCTCAAACAAATTACAGAATAAGAGTCATATTTGTCTTTCAAAATTCAGACCATAACTTGATTTGGAAACTAATTCGACAGGCATCACTGCTCTCAAGAGGTTACTAAATAGACGTAAATATATCCTCAGTGCCTAGGCAATTCCAGCACCTTAGATCTTGTTCATTGCGCAAGAACAGGGTTTATTACCCACCATCGTCAGTCCATTGACTTGGATTTACCTACAAACTGTCGCCCTCAGCTGATCACAAGTGGCTGGTGCTACCACAAGTGATCCTAAACCCTCTTATGAAGAGAGCACTGTCTTCATATCAAAAATTTCTTTTCATGAGCATAATAGAAATTGGAAATCCAAAGGTAGTTTTGATTGAGAACTAATACAGATATCTTGGTGACAAAGTTGCTCGGAGTTCAATAATATAATAAAGACAATTGATTGAGATAGGGTTATGACTCAAAGCAAATAACTTCGGAAGATTGAAATCACATAAGAACCCAAGAAGATGAAGATCCACAATTGTCATCACAAGTTATTCACATCTCATAAGGTGTTCAAACATATGAACTCTCAGGACATCAGGTTATATGACTCAGTTACCGAATACTGGAGAATAGACTCAATCGGAGTACTACTCATAATTGACAATGTTAAGAATAATTCAAGGGAGGTTAAGGTACATAATGTGGGTAAACTTTGCTGTAATATGACAGTAAATACCAATGTAAATAAGTGGGTAACTTGCTAGGCTTTTAGGATGAACTTTTAGCAAGGATTCATACATGAAAAAGTGCTGAAATTCGGATCAGGACTGTAGCTGATGACAGCCAGGAATGGGCTGTCGACAGATAGCAGCAGACAGAGCTCAGTTGTACTGGTTCTGTGTCTATCTGTCGACAGCTACAAGAGGGTTGTCGACAGCTAGCTACAGTGCTAGTTATTCTAGAGTTCAGGAAGGCTGGCATGTCGACAGTTATGAGCTGCCTGTCGACAGCCGCCAGTTCCTCACTCATAAGTGACTTTGAATTCACTCTAAACACTTTAACCTTAGAACCTATGAATTAAGGCATGATTTATATCAAATGGAAGAGTCTAATTGTAATTCTCACAGTGGTTTACAAGCTAAACAAGCGAGATGGAACAAAAGGTTTGCAATTCAAACTTGTCTAGCTAGAAACCAATATAGTGTAATACTGGAAGCATGGTCTTGATAGCAATGGTTTATTGGAAGATTCCTACAAGATAAATAGTAAAACTCAAAGTGTTTCATGGATCTAAATCAAGGCTTGAAGTATCAACCATCTAAACCGAAATCCTCACACTGTTCTAAAGATATTTAGACTTCTACCAGAACTCTATAACATGAACATGGATCAAGAGTAGAGGAAGAAGATAGGAGTCAATTTCTAAAATAGAACAAGGTTATTCCTTTCCCAACAAGAATAACCTTATCATGTCTGGAAGAAAAATGGAAGAACCACAGGTATAGCAACTTATCCGTTCATCAAGAATTCCTTATCATGTGTGGAGGATAGAACCGAATCAGTGGGAGATGAATCCTACCTTGCTAAAATGATGAACTTGCAAGTATCCTTGATGAAACATCCCACACTCAGCAAGAGAAGTGTTTCCCCCTTAAGGTTGATGGCGTGCTCGCAATGTTCACACCAAGTGCAATAGCTACAGTGGCAGCAGGAGTAGAAATGGAAGTAGTTGCAGGTGCAATGGAGCCAGTAACTCCAATAGCTCCCAGCAGCAGTTTCAGGAGCTCCTCCACAATACTTCTAGCAGCAAAGAGTAGGGGAAAGCAAGAACAGAAGCAGGAGACAAGGTGTAGAAAGGTTCGAACTAGGGAGAGGGAGTGGCTTTTATAGCCCAGCCAAGTTCTCATGCATGAGGACACCTCCGGGCACAGGTATAACAGTAAAACCCATTGGGTTTTTACTACTTACACCTGGTTCATGCCTCCTTCCACTCCCTTACACCTCCACCCTTTACGTGTAAGAGGTTTAACCCGTGGTTTAGCCTTATCCTAATGTGTGCTGGCCTCCTCAAGGCCTCACACGTAAGCACCCAAATAAACCCAGAATTTGGTCACCGTAATTGACCCATAATTCAACTGGCCCCTTAGTCTTGATGTAAACATGTCCAAACAAAGTCCATTTGTGTTAAAATTTCAACCATAGCCTAATGAGATGGTTTTACAAATTATGGTGATTTTAGTTTAATTTTTGGAATTTATTTTACACTAGGTGAAAAATCACCCGGAAAATAGTTACGTCGACTTAATCTCAAAATATGGTCGTCAAAAATTTCGAATAATTACATATTTGATATCATCACATTTTTCTAAGAATTATGGTGTTCTCAAATTTCATTTTCGTTACCATTTTTCGGTGTCACCGTGTCGGGGTGCGCACGACCGAAAGTGATATCTAGGTATGATAAAGTGTCTTAAACACTCCATAAATCCTAAATATCTCAATGTAATTCTAATCGGATTGCATAAACAAGAATTTATAAGTAAAACATGATATTTAAAATTCGAGGGTATTACACAAGAACCCCAATATATTGCATGAACAGTAAAAACCCCAAATGTACCCAGATGCGTAGGTGTTCCTGGCGTCGCGGCCCTCTCGCAGTTCGCGGCGTCGCCTTCGCACAGGTGTTGCGTCGTCGTGCGCACGGCGTCATCGCCCTCAAGCAGGTGTCGCGGTGTGGCCTCGTGTTCACACGGCGTCGTCGCCCTCGAGCAGGTGTCGCCCTCGCGTTCGCCGTCGCCCAGTCGCCCTGGCGCCCCTCACACAGGTGCTGCGGCATCGTGCACGCGGCGTCGCCCTCGAGCAGGTTGGCGGCCTCACCCTCGACCAGGTTCACGGAGGAGGGGGTGTTCGCCGTCGCCAGATCCCTCGAGCAGGTTCGCGGAGGAGGGGGTGTTCGCCGTCGCCAGCCAGATCCCTTTTGATGCTATTCAGAAGACATAAGAACGATAGAGGATGTAAGGGGTATTTTGGGGTTTTAAAAAACTTCACCAACGGCGTGAAGTTGTTGGATGTAAAATTATAAAGTTAACAGTCAAAGGATCTAAATTTTTATTTTCTGGTCTTTGGACTGTAAATTAATAAATTTTATTAATTTGGACCAGATATTAATTTTCCCTAATATATAACTATCAACAACACTCAGTTCTTACAAAATTGTTGAATATTATCTATGTTCATCATCAGATGCTGAAGACATGTTTAACTCAGCATCATCTTCGTCATCCTCTTCATCCTCATCTTCGGTCCATTCTTCCTCCTCATCAGACTCCAACTCCCCCTCAACAACCTGGTCATCTTGCTAGGGTAGTTGGGTCTACTTCGTCCACTTTGTTATCCTTATATAAGAAAATTGGTTCATTTATATCATCTAGACTGAACTGTGTAGAAGGAGCCAACTCTCGTGCGTAAGTTCCGTCTGATTGGAAGAAATTGTCATTAACATCCTTATCAGTTGGGACAAGCTCGTACTCGGGGAATAGCCTTGTTTTCACTCTACAACCAGCCCACCAATCTCTCAATTTGGGGGATCAATATAGTAAACTTGTTGGGCTTATGCTGCCAGAATGAACAGCTCATACGTACTCAACTTGGACTTATGTTTGACATCGACGATCCCATATGTTGTATCATTACGAATAGTGGTCGGATCAAACCAATGACACTTGAAGAGAAATGCATGGTTGTCTCATCCCAAAAACTGCAATTCAATGACTTCTTTGAGAATGTCATAATACTCTAACTCATTTTCATTGTAGGCACTTCCCTTCACACAAACACCGTTGTTCATCGTAGACTTATTCCATCCATAATCTCTTGTGTGAAATTGGTATTGTAACGGACCCGACGCCCGAACCCCCGGCTGCCGCCAAGGATCTGACCATCGGCGCCGCCGCCCACGGGCCCGAAGATCCGGAAGGGCTAACGGACCAGTCTAACAAGATATGTAACGGGAGTAAGTAACAACAACAAGCACTAAAATGTACTAACAAGTAAAGGAAAAGCATCCAACAAGTGCGAGTCTAGTACAGTCCCAAAGTAACAAAGTACAAGTGTAGAAAGGAAGGGAATAACATATCCCTTAGGAGCATACCCCGAGGGTGACAAAACAAGTACGAGGGAACATTGCTCACGGAAGACGCCATCTACTACGGCCCCATCTCCTCAGCCCGCTGCAAGGGTGCTGCTGTGAAGTCTCACATGTAAAGAAGGGAATGAGCTTTACGAAGAAGCTCAGTAAGGACTACCAATCTCCCATAGGTTCTAACAGCAGAATAGATAAAATGTTTAAAATTGAAATTAAGCAAGTAAATCTATTCTACTAATAGAGTAAGTGCGGAAGTGGAAAGTAACTACATAGCCATCGGTTTAAACCAAACGTCAGGACCGGAAACCCGTGTAAACCACGGCACTGGGATGAACCCAAGGCTGCAAACACAGATAGTGAACAACTGCCTAGACAAAGACACTAGCCACAGAAGGCAACTGCCACTAGTCAACCGGTCAGGTGCACCACGCGCCTTACCCTCGACCACCAGTCCATGTCTAGCACCTCCTGTCAGAGGGAGACGTGGTACTAAAGGTAACCACAAACTGCCGTAGTCTGGCCAGACTATAGTCCCACGCCTGGCCTCTCTAAATGGTACCAAAACCACGTAGAGTGAGGCAGTGAGAAGGACTAGCTGATCTGCGCCAGAAGAACACCAAAACCACCTCGGCGTCCCTGACGTAGCTAAGAGAGCTCTACAAATGACTCTACACCGTTGTCCCCACCATTTTCCCTTCTACTACTAGAGTCTGTAAACTCGAGGTCGCCCGCTAGCTGGAGAACTCCCTCAATAGACGCGACGGGACCGGGGGTCTAGGTAATGGTAACAACCTCTCAACAGACAAGCCCACAAGTGCCTAGCACCGGGCGAAAGACTATTGTAGGACCGTGCTAGGAAACACCATAGGTGCCAGGAAATAGAGTTGCAGTGGAAGGAAAAACTCCGAATAGGTCTCCAAGCCGCTCTCTATCTGAGAAGGCAACACAAGGGTTGTCGCCACCTGAAGGCGACACCTTGCATGTCGTGACCTGGGTCTGAAGGTGATAGGGAAACCATCGCGAACTGGGTCGCAACAAGGTCATTGTCGCGACCACACACAGTGGTCCGGGTGGAACTTGAGACTTCCCACAAACCACCGGAAAACCAGGCATGAAGGCGATGGCCACTCTGTCACTACCAGAATGCGACACGGTGCGGCGTCACGTTCACACCAGAAGGCGACGGGTCGACCTGTCACGATTTAGGTCGCGACACGAACCTTGTTGCGACCACAAACAATGACACTTGAGACCTCCAAAACAAGCCTCAAACCACAATTCCAGTGAACATCTAGAGAGGGGAGCATGTAGAACAATATAAACATGTGATTTAAGCTCAAGCCACCCTCATTCACACACATGCATGTCAAGGATATGCATCTACACTCCAAAACCTCATATGCAAGCATGATAGAACACTCAAACCCAATTCCCCAATTCAAACACAAATAAGCCAGACATGCACACCACAGTCCTAGCAAGCTTCTACTGGCTTGAAGAAGGGGGTTTGGAGATCCTAGCATGGTAGAACTAGGGGGAAGACAAGGGTCCCTACTTCGAAACGAAGAGCCAACCCATTGGGGTCTTCTCATGTGCATGGCAACCTCCTCCTCGCTCCAAGCTCCACGGTCATGCCGTCCACGAGCAAGAATCGTCCTACACGTTAGAGAAGGGTCACCACCACGAAGGGGAAGTCGCCACGACCGAAGAAACACCACATTGAGGGTAATGGCACAACCTTCACCACCCACACCCTCACAAACTCCCCCATGGCAAGAACACACACAAAGGGGTCATAGGAAGGGAGGAAGAAGAAAGAAAGGGAAAGAAGAGGGCTGGTCTACTGGCCTTGCACAAATAGGCCATGGACCTGAGAATGCGACAACTTACCCATCACATTCACTTACTGAATGCGACGGCTAACCTGTCGTGATCCCAAGGTCATGGTCAAACCTGACCAACGGACCCGCCACATGTCATCCTCACAAACCTGACACCATGAATGCGACACCTGACATGTCGCCTTCATTTGTCAGTACATGACACTTGGCCCAACTGTCCCGATAGAAAAACGACAAAACTGCATGTTGCGGTCAGAAGGCTGAACGTGGCGACATGCCTGTCACATTCCTAACCAGAATGCAACAGCCATCCCATCGCCTTCAGAAGACGATGGCCCAATACATCGCTACCTTCATCAGAAGGTGGCTGACCAATGAAAGGAAGATGTTACAGGTATCCGTTCACAATGTAGTCTGGATAGACACAAACAATCTTCGAAGGCCCATAACTAATCTCTTTAACTCTTGAATCAGTAATAAAGCCTTGTTCAACCTATGTAAAAAATAAACAGAAATACAATGACAATTATGACCAACTTATGCATAAAAACATTTCAACACTTATGCATAAAAATAGATGGACACTTACTTGATATCTTAACCAAGTATCAAAAGACATCTCTTCTTCCTTTTCAACTTGCACGTCTGTCAAACGTTGTTGCAATATTTCTGACTCAAACTCTCTGCAATGTAAATGTAACACAACCTCGAATGACGAGAATGACAAATAAATTAGGTACATAAAGACATTAACGTTGAAGGCTTACTCAATGTAAGGGTCTAGTTCTACGTAATTCATGAAGATGTAGATCTACGCAGCTACCAACTCTCTTTCTTCGAGTGCGTGAGTAGAAGAATATCCAAATGCTCGTCCGAGATACTTGAATATAGAGAATTGATCAGACACATTAGAATCTCCACCATCATCATTACGTAGAGGTTTAGTGCATCAAGTTTGTATTTCCGGTTGAAAATACATCAAATAAAAGTTTGATATATCTTCAATAAAGTATGCCTAGGTAATGGAGCCCTCAACTTGTGCTTTATTATGGACTTTCATCTTAAGATCATGCATGCACCTACAACGACAATTCAAATAAATACATAGGAAATATAAAAGATCATTGTAGTGTGAATAAATGGAGGCATATAAATATACCTCTCAAATACATATATCCATCGAAATTGTATTGTACCTCTGACTCCACCATCGAAATTGAGACAACTGTGTATGGTTCTCACAACCATCCCATAATGGCTCATTAGCATCTCGAAGTAACTGATAAAATCTCTGAGCTGTGTTATTCGACACTTTTTCGTTGTATTGGTCATCTTGAATATTGAACTCCAGTTCAGTAGCATCGACAACCATGTCTACGTATGTACTTGTTGTGGCAAAGTTGACCAACTTATACGACTGCATATTAAACTCACCATGACATGACTAAAACTCATAATCAGCAACAAATCATCTCATGTACAAATAATGTTGCACATCTCATTTTGATATCCATTTCATGTTCTTACAAGTCGAATAGGGACATTATTGAATGTTACCCATCGGATCAACTGCCACTGAAGAATTCCTCAATGCAAACCGAATGAAATTGTCAACCACGTCTTTAAACTCCTTTGTCACAACTCGATTAACTATTCTATGGTACATACATGACCGATTCTCAGACGACATTTTCCATGCACCGATTAAATATCATCTCACAAGCATCACTTAAATTTTAGAAATTGTATAACAACTTAAAAAAGTCACCATAAAATCTTTGGTTGGCCATTTGTTGAGCTAAAACTTGACCCAATCTCACATCGTTCGACTTAGTCAAAATAAATAGGTTGGACATATTATTTAGATTGTCACTTTTTACCCATCCATGAATATTTGATCGCACTCAAAAGACCATTTACTATGTGTTTGTACAATTTGCTAAAAATTTCGGGAGCATCTCCCACACCTCTCAGATAATATTTATTGATTAAGAAATTTTCTTAAACACTTATTTTTAAGTGGTTAAGAAAATATTCAAAATCAACAAAGGTATACCAGAGAGGAGTGAGAAGATGCATCCAAAATTTTCAATAAACTATACAAACAGATATAGTAAATGATCACGTCAGTGCGATTAAATATTCATAGACAGTCCAAAACATGACAATTTAAGACTTTGAGTTAGATATACGTTCTCATAATTGAAAATGAGACTCCTACACATCAATCCCAAAGTCTTGAATGAGAAGGTTCATTGACATAGACTTAACACGCTCTCGTGAGGTGTTCGTAGTGATAGGTGCACCCACTAACCTCAGATCACATAGAACAACATATGAAATAAAATAAATTCATATTAAAAACATATAAACATTGGCATGCATGCATGCATCATATAGAACAACACATAATTTAAAGAACATTTAAATAAAATATTTCCAACAACAAAATTAATTTTATATCAGAGTATAAAGAACAAGTAATAAAATGATGAGAAGTGTATAGTGTTCTTGGGATGTTCTTAGGGAAACTCGGTGCGGAAATTGACCCACAAAATACTTGACTGACGGTCAAACTCAAAAAACCTATATTACCATCTCAGACAGTCCACCAGCCCTTGGTACTCACCCCATGGGTCCCAAAAACCGCAGCACGACTGTTCAGAGAAGCTTGAATTTTATATTGGAACTAAAGTTGGAATGCTTCTTCCGGCTTTTGTCATGCAGGTATGCTTGTTAGCCAAAAGGTCACAATGGTCTAAAGTTCTTGTTTTAATTATCAAATGTAATTATTTGGAAGAGAGAACTAGCTAGTTTTCTAAAAGGACATATAATAAGTGAAAGGAGCTTTAGACTTGTTGCAACATTTGAACTAGATCTGGAGAATGTGTTTGCAAAAAATGTTTACTTTCTAATGAAATTTTCTCTTCTTGATGTATCACCCAGTGTGTGTCTTGTCAATGCACATAGACATTGCATTAGTTATTTTATGGAATCAACTTCAAAAGACTAATAAGTATTAAGTAATCTGGTTTCTTAGGATGGGTCAACTTTTAAATGTTTTATGTTTTCAACTCTAGTGATAATTACTAACGTACACTAGATGAGTTAAGAATTGGTTGTTTTGGGCAGATTCCACGAACCCCGAACCATGGTTTGCAATCTCTCGAGAATCTCTTGAGATCTCTCGAGATTCTATGTCTCTCCAGCTTGTTGATATATGAGATGTAAGAGACATCCAATGCCAAGATCTCTTTAGATCCTTTGTCTCATTTAAGCCTATTGAAATTCATCACTTCCTTCCCTGACCACTAGACCACTATGGTTGCAATTTAAATATCTTCCTCATAGAGGAAGGCTTCTAGCCATGGCTAATCTGTCCACTGCAAGCCTTATAGGCAACTTTTTTCTTGAGTCTTCTTACATAGTTTTCTCATGTTGAGTGGTAACTAGATGAGATTACAAATGGTCCCTCTGAAATATATGTTTAATATAGTTTTTGTTAGTGCTTCTGATCTCTTGAGATTAATTTGAGATTTCCCCAATGTCTCTTCTCTACGATACTCTCGAGATGACATCTTTCATTTCTAATTTTTTAATTCTTGTTAATGTTTTAGGTTTTTTTTTTGCATAATCTACTTAATTCTTGCTTTATGTTTGGAATATTTCTCATTCATGTTAATTCTTGCTTATTTGTTGTTAATTCTTGTTTAAAATTATGATATGAACTTATTAAAACTTAAAACTCCTACTAGATTGTTGCTCTTAATTCTTGCGACATCTAATTGTAACAGTCACTAATGACGGCTATCAATGTATCCAGTTATTTATTTTTCTTAAAAATAATATTTTTGTTATCACATGCGATTTATATATATGTCTATATATCATTTTTTGTATCCCAATATCCTAAGATTTGATCTCCTGAGATTTTTTTGAGATCTCATCTCTTCAAGCCCTCTAAGATGAAGTTGAGATCTGATATGGCAAACATTGCCCCAGACAAGCCCACTGGCACGGTCGGTATAGTAGACGGCATTGAAAACTACGTGAAAAACTGAGCTCGAGGGCACAATTGGGCCTGCTGGCCCAGTCCTGGTGCACTGTGTCGGTCCTCAGTCTGGCTAACCAACGGCAAGGTTGCCTGGCTGAGCTGGCGCATTGCGCCTGGGTTGGCCAGGAGCACCCAATGGCACAATGCCACAAGGGGACCCAATGCCCCTCCCTTGCACAGATGGGGGAGGAGCAGGGCCAGCAGGGGCGGCCTCCGGCCACCATGGACAGGCGTCGCCAACAGCGGGAGAGGACGCCGGCCACCTCTAAGAAAACGAGGAAAGAAGGCACACAAAAAAATGCATACAAGTCATCAACGACAGAGAGGGAAGGGAGGTTCTTACCGCGACGATAGGATCCATCAGCGTCACCAACGTCAGCAACGACACTCTCCTCAGGTGACGGTGGCACGCACCACTATCTCACCAGCGTAGTTGGAGCATAGCAGGGGAGGAATAAGTGGTGACGGTAGCGATGGCGCGACGGCGGTGGAGCGGCGAGGACGGTGGGGGCCTCCCCATGGCACGACCATGATGGCGGGGTCTCCTCAGGCCACCGGTGACGGCAACAGTGGACACGGAGTGCGAGAGAGAGAGAAAGAGAGAGAGAGAGAGAGAGAGAGAGAGAGAGAGAGAGAGAGAGCGAGAGCGAGAGAGCGACTTTAGAAATTTAGGAGGCGGTATTAGTGATGGAATATCCGATGGATATATTTCTATCGAAAATGCCGTTGGCATTTTCTGACGGACATATTCTGTCAAAAATTATGTATGTATTAGTGACGGGATTCCGACGGAAACATTTCCGTCCAAAATGCCGACAAAATTTCTGATGAAAATATATCTGTCGGATGCCGACAGTATTTCCGACGGAAATATATCCATCAAAAATTCCAATGCTAATGGCATTTTTCTTGTTGTGATAGCCCAAAAGAATCCATTGATCTTGTGCAAAAGCATGACATTGAAGCTATAGAAGTTGACAGCTATCACAAGAAGCCTAGCCTTCCTTGGTGGACACTTGGTTGGGATGACAGGACCATCTTCTACTGGGTAAGAGGGATGGTTGGAAATGAGGAAGAATATATGCATCAGTCAATGCAACTACTTGCAGACCAGAGCAAGATTAGTTTTTCATAAGCAAGACATATTTATAGTCTCATATTGAACCTTAAGTGGCTTATGTAGTGAGAAGGTGAAACTTGGAGTGTGTTAAGAAATATACCACCTCTAAGAGAATCAAAGAATTACAGCTAGAAACACTACATAAAAAAGAAGAAACAATAACTTAAACTCGATTTCGTGGCACGGGGTGACAATAGAAAAAAAATTTCCCTTTTGTGTCTATGAATCTTTCACGAGCGTGGGCGATGAGCGTCGCCTGCTCCACAAAACACGTCGTCGATGAGGCCAAAAGCGGGAGGTTGCCCACTCCGTTTGTGAAATCAGCTTTTGACAATTTTCAAAATCACCAAACACCATCTTAGTGCACATTTTTTGTGTGCACTAAGTATTTCTCTTTGGGTTTGAGAAATACTTAATGCACACGAAATGTTTGCAATAAATTAGTCACATCCATTAGGATTGTGACACCTAAATTTGATGCTTTAAAAAATGATGAAGGGGGAGATATTAAACCCCCAAACTTAGGTGTCACAACTCAAATGTAAAACTACTCTTACACTAAGGATTCGTTTGGTTGTTTGTAAAACATATTCATAAGAAAAAAAGTTTTTCAATGATTAATTTTTAAAAAAAAATTAAAAACATATTTGTCCATTTAGTACTCACGTAAATATTTTCACTGAAAAGATTTTCTGATGTTTGTTTCTCAGTAAAACATTTATTAGAAATAATTTTTTAAAAATAAAAAGTATATTTCACTTGTCGATTGCCCGGTGTCCGGTGCTCGGTGTCCGACGTCGGGTCGTCGAGCGTCGGAGGTCGGGTGGTCAGACACCAGACGTCGGGTCGCCGAGCTCCGGGTCGTCGAACGCCGGACACTGGTCGTTGGGTCGCCAGGCGCCGGCCGCCGGAGGCCGAATCGCCATGCGTCAAGCGCCGGACGTCGAGTCGCCAGGCGCCAGTCGCCAATCACTGAGCGCCAGCCGTCGGGAGCCGGCCGCAAGCCGTCGGACGCCAGTCTCCTGGCCGGTCGAGGCCGGGTCGCCAGGCGCCAGTGACCAGGTCGCATGGCGCCAACCTCTGGTTGTCAGGTCATCCGGTGCCAACCGCCGGCTGCCGGACACCAGGTCACCGGGCTCCGGCCACCGGCTGTCGGACGTCAGGTCGTTGGGCGCCGACCGTCAAACGTTTATGCCGGGTCGCCCGACGTTGGGCTCCGGATAGCCCGGCGCCAAACACCGACCGTCGGGCACCGGATGTCGAACACCGAATATTGTATTGGAGATTGTAGTCACACTTATAAAAATCCTACATGAAAAAAAAATATAGGATAATGGTTTACGGGGTTTCATCAAGAATGCCAAAATCTTTAATTTTATGTAAAAGATTTTCATGAATTAACTTTTTAGTAGTACCAAATAAACAATTATATAAAAAAAATAGAAAAACTTTATCTGACGTGAGATTTTAAGTTGAAACAAATGGACCCTAAGTATTTTCAGGAATTTAATTGTCGATATAGTTTAGAGTAGGTTAGTTAATTGTTAGTCCATGCAGTTATAAATTTAATGTCCGATCATTTTCCATCTCAAAACTAATTCCCGGTCCAAAAGAGATGGAAATTGTCAACGGTGGTGAATTGTGTACCCGAAATACCTTCCTTAGTTGATGGATATTTCATGGCTTGGCACTCCTTTTATTTTTTGGTCCTGTATAAACATTTTGAGTCCAGAATGTTTATTTCTTAATCCACTCCTCTTTCTAGAGGAACTGCACTACCCATATAATAGTCATGTACAGTTTTACTTTGCTTCTCAGGATTAGCGAGCAATTTTGAGATGTCAACCAAACTATATGCACGTTAATACCCCAAAAAGAACCCGAAGTCGTTTTCCTTGCATGATAAGGAATTATTACTCCCATTGAAATCAACCATTTGGGATTGCCTTGGCAATGACAAAAATATTTCCTGACATCCGCTGACATGTTAAACAATTAAAGAGTAAGCAAATAGTTCAGACAAAAATGGACAAGGAAAATTGTCATCAAGCCATCAAAATTACCAACACTATGCTTGGCAATAAATCCGACAATAGAGAGTTTTCCACTCCTCAGTTAAAGTTGAAAATAGTTAGAAACATGCTGAAAGTTTGGAACAAAATGTATAATTGGCAATTTATTTTAGAATATGGTGTTGGCACAGGAGGAGGTCATGAAATCTCAGGCTCTCTATGATGGTAATCTTACTGTAGTTCACAAGGACATGTTGGAAATAAATAAAAGTAAACTCTCAAAAACATCTTTCTTTCCACAATACTTAACAAGAAGTCAAAGATCTCATCTCTCGGTTGAGGGATCAAAATGGCAGAATTGTGACAGAACAATCATCAATAAAAGATATGGCAGTAAGGCACATCTGTAAGGCTTTCTCTTTAGAAACTCATCATATTCACCCAGAGATTTTGCAATCTATTCTATTCTCTTCAAAAAAGCATATACTTTCAAAGTTCATGAATATGAAGAACTGTCAACATAATTTGTCCAATGAAAAGTTCAAATATCAAATAAAATACATGTTCCAAACATATATTAACATCTATTACATTTGCCTCCTAAATTTAAGATCCACTTGTGACTCTTGCCCAATCAAACTCTCAGAATCACCACCACTCTCATCTTCAGCAACAAAAATTTTAAGAAAAGAGAGTCTCTGGTAAGGCCTTGGCAATCATCCTCATTTTCTTTAGAAGACTTTGGCACTGTTTAAGTTCTTCCTCTAGCTTTGCAACCTGGCATTCAAGAGTTGTGATTTTAGTTTCTTTCTCACAACAATAATTAGAAGATGATTCTCATTCCACAAAATGAGTTAGATGATCACACCACATGAAGAATTCACAAGAAGTATATTAAAATGATTATACATAAAATATTCTAAAACTCACAATTGAATGTAAGTGAATACCTTGCATCTATAACAATGTCTCCCCATATTTCTCTTAGTTTGACTTATTCTTATTGCACAATAACCAAGTCCAGACGGACACCGCATAGGTGGGATGGGAGTACGACTTGCCATTCCACTACAACTCACATGAACAATGAAGTTAAAATAAAATATGTTAGATTAGAACAAACATATTTACCAAAGATACATTAATAAGATATGTAGTAAAGATGTCCCATACCTACTCAACTATTGGATTGGAGCAAGATTTTCGATTGTGACCTAGTGTACCATCTTATCAAACTCCAATGATTGCTATGAAGGTATTTTATTCTTCTTTCGCCTTCCAGGTCGGCTCTTAGTGAGAGGAGGTTGGATTTGAACATCATTAAAATCTACTTGTGGTTTATCAATGTCTTATATAAGCTGAATGGTCTCCTCATAACATTTATAATATATGTCAGAAGTGAAATACAAGGAGCAATAATCTTCTACATTCTCTCTTATCTTGTGGATAACTACACACATGTTTACAAGGAAATTTCAGAACTTGTCATCCCCTACAAGAACAAGTGCCCTCTTGAAAATTCACAACACATGAAGGCCGACTCATGACCTCAAACATAATCCCATTAGAACATATCACATGAACACCTCTTGAGGTTTTCCTGAATGATAAAACCAACCCATTTCTTTGATGCTCTAACCCATTCCTATGATGCTCTAAGATGTCTTTGTGTATTCAATCCCCCACCACATGTATGAACATTATGCAGTTGTTTGATTTCAAAGTGAGGTCTTGCACCAACTCTAAGAGTATGGAAGTACCAAATACATTTTGCAAACTTACATTTCATTGTGACACGTGTTAGGTCATTCTTCACATAAATATAGTCAAACCTCCTTGCAATAGCAAACTTTGTCAATTCTCTACGAACATGCTCAACACTATTAAAGGTCTGACCAATTGAGTGTATTATGTCATACCATAGCGCAGATCTCTTACTTCCATCCTGAGATGAATTCACTTCTAAAGTATATACATTATTAATGCTCCTAGATGATAATGCACTAGAGGGTCTGCATGGAAATATCTAACTAATGACAACGATAATAAATAGTTAATTGGGTGAAGAACAAAATAGTATATAGAGATATATTTGATACTTAGTACATCTTCAAAACTTGGAACGTGCACTTCCACACCCATTATCTTTGAATGGAGCATAGCATTCATGTCAATCATCCTATCAACATCTTCTTCACTTATCATTATCATTTTTGAGTTAATTGTTCAGGTATTATACATTACAGCTCCACTTTTTCAACACTAAGAGTCCATTTATTACTGACATCACTAACAACCTCATCCAACATCATGCCCTGATGTAAATGAATTGCATAAGCCTCATCTTTGTAACTAAATATACTGGTATCCGATCCATTTCAACTGTAACAATGTAGGATTCAAAAATTAAGATAATAGCATGAACATCATGAACATATATAGCAATATACCATGAACAACATAAACTGCATGAACACTATATAGCAATATAACATGAATAGCATGAACATACAAAAAACCCCAATGTATAGCATGAACACCAAGAACCCCCAATATATGATATAGCATGAACAGCAAAACCCCCAATGAACAGCAAAACCCCCAATGAACAGCAAATCATAAAACAAAACCCTATATACAATATGAATAGTAAAAACTCCCAATATATAGCATAAATAGCAAGAACCCCCAATATATAGCATGAACAGCAAAAAAACCCAATGAACATCAAAAACCCCCCAATGTACTCAGATGTGTTCGTGGCGTCGCGACCCTCGTGCAGGTGTTTGCTGCGTCGCGCATGTAGGTGTTCGTCGCGTCTCGGTGTCACCCTCACATAGGTGTTGCGGCATCGGGTGCGTAGGTGTTCGCAGTATCACCCTCGTGTTCACCACGTTGCCCTTTTGCCTTCGCGCAGGGAATCTGTTTTCTCTTCTCTCTTTCCAAATCCTGTAGACAAAAGAACAAAAAGGGGCATTTTGGGGTTTTAAAAAACTTAAAGTAACGGGGTGAAGATGTTGGGTTTAAAATTGACAACTTAACAGTCAAAGGATCTAAAATTATCCTTTTTTGGTCTTTGGACTACAAATTAGTTAGCCCTGACTAATTTGGACAGGATATTAAATTAGAGTAATGGGGAGAAATACTTAAAGTGTGTATTAAATTATTCACATGACACCTAAATTTGATCAATAGGGGTGTTTAATGGTTCGGTTCAAGTTAATTCATTTTGTGCCAACCCGAATTGAACTGAATCGGAATGTCAATTTGAAGTAAACTGAACCAAAGTTATTTCAGTTCGGTTCAAATCAAAATTTTCTATTTAATTAAAAATGATTAAATTTATTAATATTTACATATTAAAAATAAGAATAAAATTTAAATATATATGTAAATTTAATCATACAATTATTTTAATATTTATAATATATATTAGGATAAATTAATTAGGAGTCTCTAACAGATATTTGATTTATTTTCTAGTCCCTGACAGAGCTGTAACTCATTACAGTAAGTGTTATCTCTGGTTACAGTATACGTTAAATCATGTTACAGTAAGGACCTCCCTATTACAGTCAGAGACTTTTAATTATTTTTTATTATATATTATTATAATTATATTAAAAAATAATTTATTCAATTCAGTTCAGTTTCACATTTTGTGTAATTGAATTGAACCAAATTTCGATCTGAGCCAATCAATTCGATTTGGTCCGATTCGATTTTTCAATTTGAACCAAAATATGTTCAGCCCTAGACTTGAGGGTTTAAAAAAAATGATGGAGGAGGAGATATTAATAACCCTCAAACCTAAATATCACAACTCTAATAGATGTGACTTACCACTACAGGAGGGCCAACATTTATCAACGAATATATGTCCGCGGCTGAAAATTCAAGGACAAAAGAGATATAAGGCAGCGGCTATAATTGACCGCTGCCATAAAAATATTTTGTCTGCGGTTAGCGCTACTCGCTGACAAAAGTTCAGCATACGTCAGCGGCTGAAATGTAACTGCAAACAAATGTGGAGTTAAGGCCGCGGCTATGTTTGACCGCGGACATATATTATTCAGCAGCTTTTAGAACCGCTGACATATAGATGTTATGTCTGCAGTTCTATAAAACCGCTGACATAGATTAAATGTCTGTGGCCATGTAAAATCGCTGACAGTATTAGTCAGCAGCAAAAAGCCGCTGACAAATATAAAAATTTCATTTTATTCATTTTTTAAATAAAAAAACTTCAAATCAGAAATATCTAGAACATATAAATTTTTTTAATAATAAGTTATTTTAGTTTAGTGATTGATATATATATATATATATATGTTATTTATATTTGAAATATATATGTATATTTGTGCTAGATATATATATTTGAAGTCTGGTTTTCTCTCTTCAGGTGGGAGACTCACTTTGATTAGACATGTGTTATCAGCTATGCTAATCTACACGATGTCGTTCCAAGTTATCCCCATTTCTATTGTAAAGTCATTCCATAGACTTTTGGCCAATTTTTTCTAGGGTTCTTACGAAGGCTCTCCCAAAAAACATTGGGCTTCCTGGGAAAGCATTTCCAAGCCAACGGAATGTGGTGGTCTGGGGGTTCTTAATCTCCCTCCTTTGCAGATCACTTTAAGAACTAAGATGCTCTGGAAGGCTATCTCTGGCACCTCTTTATGGGGCGAATTCTTCAAGGCTAAACACTTACACAACACTCACTATACTGTTGCTTCGTTTCACCTTATGACTGCTGTGGATAGAAATTTATGGCAAAGGGCATCCAGATTGATCGCTGCCAATCATCGGGTTATGGTTACGTGCTTCAATTCGGGAGCTAGTTTTTGGCAGGACGTGTGGATTGGCTCCGCCCCTCTCAGGCACTTCCTTCCTGATCATGTGTGGTCTAATATATCAGGAAAATATATCTCCATTCAGCAGGTTTTCGCTGATCCGACTAGTCATCACTTCTTGACTGCTCAGCTTTTCTGTCCATGTTCAGTTCTTAATAATATCATTGTTACTAATGAAGGTCAGGATAAATGGATTTGGTGCCCTTCTGCCCATGGTGAGTTTTCCACTAAATCTGTTAGACAACTTCTGCAAGATGTCCCTTTGCCTAGCTGGTCTAACTTGTGGAGCTCCCACGTTCCGCTCAAATGGTCAATTTTTGTCTGGCGTATGGCTCGTGGCTGCGTTCCTACCGATGATGTCATATCCAGCTGTGGTATTCCTCTTTGTTCTAGGTGTTCATGTTTCCAAGAACCACAAGTTGAGTCTTGTGTCCATTTGTTCTTTCATGGTAAGGTAGCGAGTGAAGTTTGGGCTACTTTGTACGGGTTTCTTAATTTTTGTAATAGATCGGTTGTTAGTGTTGCACATGGCATTCTTCACTATATATCAGGTATTCATAGCTCTACTACATGGGGACGCCTTGCTAGATATTTTTTCTGGCAGCCATTTGGGAAATTTGGTGTAGTAGGAATAGAGCCCGATTTGATTCCAAGGCTATGTCGGTAAGTCAGATTCTCCACAGAGTTTCCATGCTTGTCCGTGATTCTCTTGTTGCTTATCCTCTTCGGAAGGACCTTTCCCATTCGCACAGACGGGCTCTTCATCATTTGGGAATTCAAACTTATGTTCCTGCGCCCCAGCCTCCAAAGATTATTCGGTGGTTATTACCTCCTCCTGACAGACTGAAGCTCAATGTTGATGGTGTCTTCAAATTGGATCTAGGTATCGCTGCTGGTGGTGGGATTCTCAGGAATGGTTATGGTGATATCATCTTTGCTTTTGCTGCTAGGTATTATGATATTCATTCTAGTCTTGAGGCTGAGGCTCTTGCTCTTAAGGATGGGATATCTTTGTGTTGTGAACGAGGTGTCAAAGAATTTAATATTGAATCTGACTCCTTGGTGCTGATGGAGACCATGAAAGGGAAATACTCCTGCCCTTGGCGGCTTTCTCTTCTAGTTTAGGACATCATTCATAGAAGCCAGCCCCTTCACATTTCAATATGTCATGTTTACCGTGAGGCAAACCAAGTCGTTGATTGCCTTGCTAGTCATGGTTGTACGATTTCTAATTCTTGTATTGTTTGGTCCTCTTGGGCTGATCTACCTCCTCCTGTAAAGGGTCCCTATTGTTTGGATAAGATGGGACTCCCTTCCATTCGCCCATGAGTATTTGTTGTACGGTTTCTTTTCAGATTCAATAAAATTTTCCTGCTAGGTGAGTGGTGGTGGAGCGAACATCTCATCCCTTCTCTGGAGGGGTGAGTGCTCTCCTACCTTCCCTCTCAAGTATGATCATTATTTAAAAAGATATATATATATATATATATATATATACTTGTAATGTTCTCAAATATAAATATATTATACACAAATTTGGTGAACATATATATGTATATACATATGTGTTTATATATTTCTATGTGTTTATTAAACTAAAATCTAACAATTAGAATTTGAGTTAACAGAGTAAATTTATATCTTTGAAAGAATATACCCATGAAGCAAACTGATCAACTGATCTGATTATATTATATGTATGTGTGTGTGTGTGTGTGTGAGAGAGAGAGAGAGAGAGATCCTGAAATGGTTTGTGGAAATGGATTTGTGATCCATCATAAAAATCTTATTGTTCTTTGAATTTTTATCATGTTCTCATGTATATAGATGCATGCATATTGCAAATTCAAGTACTGTTGCCAAGTGCTTCTCGAACGGTGGTGACGAGAGATGAATCGACAGTCAGATAGCGTAGGCGTGCTAGTCTCGTGAGTGAGAACATTTGTGCTATATATATATATATATATATATATATATATATATATATATATATACTTGTAATGTTTGCAAATATAAATATATTATACACAAATTTAGTGAACATATATATGTATATGCATATGTGTTTATATATATTTCTATGTGTTTATTAAACTAAAATCTAACAATTAGAATTTGAGAACAGAGTAAATTTATATCTTTGAAAGAATATACTCATGAAGTAAACTAATCAACTGATCTGATCATACTATATGTGTGTGTGAGAGAGAGAGAGAGAGATCCTGAAATGGTTTATGGAAATGGATTGTGATCCATCACAAAAATCTTATTGTTCTTTGGATTTTTATCATGTTCTCATGTATATGGATGCATATTGCAAATTCAAGTGTTGCCAAGTGCTACTCGAATGGTGGTGACAAGAGATGAATCGGCAGTCGGATAGTGCAGACGTGCTAGTCTCGTGAGTGACAACATGTTCTGCCTTCGAGAGTCCAAGGACTTTAAGTCTGTTTGCGCACCGTTTGACTTCGTCAAACAAAAATGAGTATCGGGCCCGGGTTTTCAAGTAATTAAGTCGACCTGGATCCTCAAGTAGGTCGATCAACCTGTGTCTTCATCCATACTGGTTTAAAATGATGAGTCCACATGGTCAGATTTTAAATATGAATCAAATTCAACCGACTGATTTTAAAGATGAATCAAATTTAATAGAGTAATTCTAATGTACTTATAATAATAGAGATCTTGATGAGATGTAGTCTCTAATTCAATGATCATATATATATATATCAAAATTAAATGTAAGAGTAATTAGATCCAAAGATATTCTATGTAGAAATACTGATGATGAGAACTTTAAAACTATTTTTTTTTGTTTATCCTTTGTTTAGTTGACTTAGACATTAGAAGTCAATATATCAGTTTTGTTCGTCAATTGAAAGTTCAGATTTTCTTATACCAGCTAACCTAAGCATTAAAAGACAATACTAGTTCTTTCTCATTACGATTAAATTTGATCATATTATTGTGTCTTAACTGTTCATTCTCAGAAATTCTGACACATGCTCTTTAAGTGTCGATACATAATTACTTGGTATCATCACAAGATAATACATTAATAGATATAGTAATATTTATAAGAGTAAATTAATTAGTGGTCCCTGATTGTAACATGGAGGACCTTACTGTAACATAACTTATTTAACGTACGTATAGTACTATAACATGAGATAACATATTGTAATGAGTTATAACTCTGTCATGAACTAAGAAATAAGTAAAATATCTGATAAGGATTCCTAATTAACTGATCATATTTATAATTATAAAAATTTAAATATATTAATGCAAGTAGTAAATATATATTTTTTTAAAGTTTTGTGTTAAAATTTATATATATGGCAGCGGCTAGTAGCCGCTGCCATACAATTATATGGTAGCGGCTTATAGTAGCCGCTGCTAAATAATAATATGGCAGTGGCTACTAGCCGCCGCCATACAATTCCACTGCTAAATAATAATATGGCAGCGGCTATGTAGGCGCTGCCATATTTTCGCCTCTTACCCGCCATAAAACCCCATTCCCGGCTTGCTCTCTCTCTCTCTCTCTCCTCTCTCTCTCTCTCTCTCTCTCTCTCTCTCTCTTCCCGAAAGCCGGTGATGCCCCGATGGCTTCCTCTCCCTCCGGTGACGCCCCGACCACGGACGGCAGGCCCCTCCGGTGACGCCCTTAGCTCCGGCGGCAGCCCTCAACCCCCACAGTGAGTCCCTCCGACGCCCAAACCCTCCCTCCCGGCTCCCTCCCCTCCGGCGGCCCCCACCCCTCCCCCCCCCCCCACACCCGCCTAGCACCCCCCCCCCCCTCCCTCCGTGCAGTACCCCGCCCCCTCCCCCCCCCCCCCGGGCAGTGCCCCCCCCTCCCCCCCCCCCCCCCACCACCCCGCCTAGCACCCCCCCCCCTCCCCCCTGTGCCGTACCCCCTCCCCTCCCCCCCCCCCCCATACCCGTCAGGTTTATGTTTTAAAAATATACTAGTGTACGCAATTCTGAATGGTGCTCTTCTCTACATGTTGTTTAGGATTTATGCACACAATATGTGAATCTTGGGATTATCCTTGAAATGAGCAAGCCAAGAAGAGGAAAGAAAAGATACTGATGTTCCAACTGATCAAAAAGTGTAGCACAAAAAATCGGTTTCTTAGATTACGTGTTTATGGCTCTTTTTAGTAATAACTGCACTATATATATATATAAATGAGTATAATTAAGAACTATACATAAAAGCAACTCTTAGACACCATTACATATTTCATCCACCACTTACACAAGGCTAGAGCACTATCATAAGGACATCAAGCTTTCTCATGGATAAGAGACTTTCGAGGCATAGGAGATAATGTTGGGGTACTGATTCATCTTCTCCTATTTAAGAAATTAAAATAAAGACACATATAATCAAATAATTAGAAGATGGATCAACCCATAAGGAATCTAGTTATATTGCGTACCAGAGTTTTGGGTGGGGGATTGACAAAAAGTGAACTTTAATTACATGTCCAGCATCCAAGACTCTTACAATATATGAATTTTATTTGATATCCATGAGATAGAAATAATCTACAAAACAAAATTCAATGAAGAGTTTTGGGGTGGGGGCATCAACAAAAAGGTGAGCTTTATCTATCCAGTAGCCAAGAGTCCTTGAAAATATGAATTTTCGAGACTGAAGGATATAAATGATGGTTGGATTAGCGATAGGTTGTGAGAGATGAAAAGACAAAGGGGCACGTTTCGATGTGGAAAACAAAGTGGGATAACGGTGGTTTAGTGTGAAAATAAAAAGACTTAATAGACATGTAATAGAGGAGATGGAATACCTTCTGAGAGTTATTAGTGTGGAAAGTGTGAACCATTGAATATAAAAAGGCTTAATGGAAGGGTTTCTAAGGTTGAGCCAGGTAATAAGTGCATCCCATTATTGGTTAATGTCACCGATGGGTCGGCCCCACCTAGGGATCTCATTGGTTCTAAATCAAAAATAATATTGGATCAATGTGCTAGATGAGAATATTAATTATATTAGTTCCTAGTTATATTTAAGTAATAATAGTTATACTTAATTTTTACAAAAAATATAACAACCAAATGAGATAACCAAAGGTAAGAAAATCAGGAACAACACCTTGGCTTAGCATTTGATTATAAATTTCAGTAGCTTCATCTGTGTTTCCCCTTCTGCAGTATCGACTGAGTAAGATGTTATAAGACTAAATGTTTGGTAGCACTCTAGCAGCCAAGATTTCATTTAGCAACTCTTTTGTTTGGTGATACCTCTGGTTCTTACAGAGGCCATTCAATATTGCATTGTAAGTAATGATGTTGGGCCTCAGTCCCTTCTTTGACATCAACTGAGGAGGTCCATAGCTTCATTGAGAAGCCATTGGTGACCATGTGCATCAATCAAGGTATTATATATAAGTGTGACCATGTCTGGAAAAATTCCTCTTTTGTTCCATTTCTGATAGAAAAGGATTCAGCTTGCCCAAGTTTTCTATCCTTACATAATTAAGGCATTGACCATGATATTTAAGGTATATATTTTGGTTGCTTGATATTTGTCATGGGTTATTTTTGTTGTAACCATAGAAGGCCGTAGAAGGCCCGAGAATATTCCCCTTTCTTTTCTTTTTTTTTATGCTCTGACACTCCTGGTGAAATCAAGCGGGATAAGGCATGCACTCATGCAACAAACCCGTGTGTAAATACCACAATATATAGAACATAAGGGCTGGCCTACGACTACCAAGGCAGCCACCATTTCCTCTCCCATATCTCTCACCTTTCTCTCATTTATGGTACTGTGTTTTTAATTGTTTTCTTGGATTTCAATGTATTTAACTGGTGGCTGTTCATGTAAATTTTTTTCATAACATGTTTCTGTAATGAATATATTGTCTATGATCTTGTTGGATTTTATGTTCATTTTCTTGGATATATATAATTAAAACTTGTTGAACTATTTTTTTTGCTTTTAGGGATCTATTTTGGAGTATACTTGATTGCTTGATTGCTTTTAATTTGTTTAGAATACTTGATTGCTTGAGGCTTTTAATTTGTTAGAATTATTTAATTGTTTGAGGCTTTTCATTTTATATGCAATTAATTGGTTCTGTCTAACTCTGTTAATTTTTGTCTATCTGTTTTATAGACTATTCAGTTGCTTTGATATTTAAAAGTCAACGGGTTAATCTTGCTGGATCTTGCCTTGTGTAGTGTGTGGACAAAGGTACATTTGCTAATCCCTACCATTTTGTTGGATCTTGATTACTAGACCATGACATTTTATGTTGAACCATGATTTTTTTTAACTTGCATATGCACTCATATTACTTTTCTTGTTCAATGCAGGTATTCATTGGTACAACTTGTTTAGGTTTTGATCTCTTTTCTGCTCAGGTAATCCTTCCATCCCCTCTATATATATATTTGTTGAACCAGCGAGCCTAGGTGGTGGCTCATATTTATTTAATCCAGCGAGCCTGGGTGGTGGCTCATGTTTAAACTAATCCAGCGAGCTTGGGTGGTGGCTCATATTTTTTGTAGGATGTGATTGTATGTGTGAATGTCATATATGTATAATTTTTGCTTTACAGGATGTATGAATGAGAAGACGGAGAAAGCATGAATATGAATGAGTGAGATGATGGACCTTTTTTTCATTTTTGCCCATTCAAGACTTGTGTTAGGATATATGATTTTACTGTCTTTTGATAGTAATGTCATATATCGAGCATAAAGTCTTGAATTGTCCAAGTTGGACAGTCTATGGATATTTGATTCATCTGTACATTCTTAATTTATTATATGTGTATTGTGATTGTCTTAAATTTTGGTAGAGTCTCTTCGCTCTTCTCTGATATACCAACTAATTTTAACTGCTCTTCTGTCACTTGTATTTCATACAGTGACTTTCTGAGCATAGTTAAAATTAGTAAATATTTGGGGTATATTGGAGAAGTGTGGGGAGATGCTGCCGAAATTTTTAAGACAATCTCAATACACATATAATAAATTAAAAATGTACAGATGAATCAAATATCCATAGATGGGCACGATTTTTTATAGGCACCCCCTTTTTTGTAGGACTTTATGCAGACATGTATGTGTGTGTGGAATGTAAATGTGAAATGCTCTCGTTATAGGGGAGGTGCTGTCGAAATTTTCTTTGAATTGTCAGTTAATTTATATTTATTCAATACAACTTAGAGATCGTTTGGGTACAACTTAGGCTGATGGGTTATTGTCAATGCAGAACTATTGCATCCTAAATGGCGAGACTCGATAAGAGTTGGATACAACTTAGAGATCGTTTGGATCCTAGATATGAGAAAGGAGTAGATAAGTTTTTGGATTTTACTTTTGATGAACAAAGACAATCTTTTAGACATTGACAGAATTATGAGTTCATACAATGTCCGTGTCATAACTATGTTAACGGATTGAAGTTGTCCCGGATGGACGTTGAAATTCATCTTAAAGTAGATGGATTTTGGACACGGTATACCAATTGGGTATGTCATGGAGAGGCACCATTAGTTGATGTTCAGCAAGTTAGCCCGTCTGTTAATGAAGCACAAATAGAAGAGCAGATTGATACGATAATTGAAATGTTATATGAGTTATAAGAGGCTGAAATAGAGAGGACAGAAGAAGAACATGAACCAAATTAGAGAGCTAGATATTTTTATCAATTATTAGAAGATGCTGAAACACCATTACATCCTGGTTGTGTCAAATTTTCAAATTGACATTTCTGTTGAAACTATTGCACATTAAGACCATGAATAAAGTGACAGCTTCTTATATGGGAATGTTTCTTGAGTTGCTTAGAGATGTATTACCAGAAGGAGCTAATTTACCTCGAACATGGTATGAAGTGAAGAAGACTATGAAGGATTTGGGGTTAGGTCATGAGAAGATAGATGCTTGTCAGAATGACTGTGTCTTGTTTTCGAAATGAACATGAATATAGGGATCGATGTCCAGTATGTAATACTCCCAGGTACAAAGAAAATACGCAACAAGGTAGCAAGAAGAAGAGACGTCGCAAACATGTGCCATACAAAATATTACATTATTTTCCAGTGAAAGATAGATTGCAAAGAATGTTCATGTCTTCTAACATAGCTAAGTGGATGACATGGCACAAAGATGGCCGAAGTCTCTCGGAAAATGGAACTATGCGACATCCTACTGACTCTGAAGCATGGCGACATTTCGATGATCAATATCCAGATTTTTACTGCAGAGGTTCGCGACGTGAGACTCGGCTTAGCGACTGATGGGTTCAATCCATTTGGGATGATGAGTAGCAAATACAGTGTATGGCCTATGATGATAGTAGTTTATAATTTGCCACCATGGATGTGCATGAAACAGACATTTATGATGATGTCATTACTTATTCCAGGTCATAAAAGTCCTGGAAATGATATCGATGTCTATTTACAACCGTTGATAGAAGAATTGAAAGATTTGTGGGACAACGGTGTTGAAACATATGATGCTTCAAAGAAACAGAATTTTCAAATGAGAGCTGCCCTTCTGTGGACGATCAATGATTTTCCTGCATATGTCAATTTATCAAGATGGAGTACCAAAGGAAAACATGCATGTCCATCATGTCATTATGATACAAATTCAAAATGGCTGCACAATTGTCGAAAATTCTGTTATCTAGGGCACCGACGATTTTTGCCAATCAGTCATAGATGGAGAAGGCGTGAGTATCAACACAAATTTGATGGCGTGGCTGAACGTCGTAAGCGTCCAGAATTGTTAACGGGTGCTGTAGTGTGGAATCAACAACTTCAACTTCCTCATATCATATTTGGAAAGAAATTTAAGAAGGATATCAAGAATTTAGAAGGATGGAAGAAACAAAGTATTTTTTTTAGAGAGTTGCCGTATTAGTCAAATCTACTCATTCGGCACAACCTGGATGTAATGCACATTGAGAAGAATGTATGTGACAATTTGTTGGGAACTTTGAATCTTCTTGGCGAGGAAAAGAGCAAAGACAGTCTGAATGCACGGTTAGATATGGAACAGTGGGGAATAAGACCAAAATTCCATCCACAGATAGACAGTCAAAATAAGACCAGATTACCAGCGGTAGAATATACATTGAACAGATTGCAAACAACGGCTGTGTGCAACTTTCTGTGTAATATAAAAGTTCCAGATGGATATTCCTCCAATTTGATGAAATGTGTAGATATTGGAAGTCGAAAATTGGTAGGGCTGAAGAGTCATAATTGCCATATATACATGCAAGTATTATTGCCTTTGGCAATTTGTGGTATTGTCAATCAAGATGTGACAGACCCAATTACAGAGTTAAGTATATATTTTAGAGATGTCTGTTCCAAAGTTCTTCAATCTAATCGTTTGCTTACATTGGAAGGTGATATTGCAGTAACATTATGTAAGTTGAAGCAAATTATTCCACCATCTTTTTTTGATGTCATGGTTCATTTGATTGTACATCTTGCATATGAAGCGAGAATTGCCGGACCAGTTCAATACCGATGGATGTATCCTATAGAGAGATTTTTGAAGAAATTGAAAGACTATGTTTTAAGTAGGGCACATCCAGAAGGTTCAATTGTTGAAGGCTATCTTATGGGGAAACAATCTCATTTTGTTCAATGTATATGGAGGGTTTTGACACTCGTTTTAATCGAAGGGAAAGAAACTATGATGGCCCCTCTGAAGATAATAATGAAGGAGGTTGTTCGATATTCAAGTCTTCAGGACGTTTCTTAAAAGGAGCAGGTAATAGTCGTATATTGTCTGAAGAAGAGTTGAGAAGGCACATCTGTACATTCTTAAATAGATTGAAGATATCGCTGAATTTTTTTTTGAACACAAGAGATGTGTAGAGAGTTCAAGCCATACAGAAAGGAATTTCTTGAAGTGCTTTCAAATTTATGTGAAAGATTTGTACGATGCAAATGATCCTCGGTGTACTCCTGATATATACTGTCTGGCACAAACACCTTCAAGGTTTGCACGTTCACACTCGGGCTATATTGTCAATGGATTCAGGTTTCGTACATCATCTATTGATGCAACAAAGGTCACTCAGTTGTCTGGAGTTATTGTCAATGCAGAACTTGAATCCGGATGTGATGGATATTATGGACGTCTAAATGATGTATTGAAAATATATTTTGATAATCAAAGACGTGTTGTTTTATTTGAGTGTGACTGGTGGGATGTTTATGGAAAAGATAGAGGATTTAAAATAGATAAATATGGAACTATCAGTCTGAACACTCGTCAAAGACTCAATACATATGAACTATTTACCCTGGCAAGTCAAGTGGAACAGGTGTTCTATGTCAATGATAACACAACACAAGGATGGATCATTCCTATCAAAGCACGTCCGCGTGATTACTACGACTTGAAAGATAATGCTCCTGAGAATGATATAGAACCAAGTGACGAAGCATTTCAGGACAATCTGATTGATGTTCCGATTAGAGGAGAAATTCAAGATGTGGATCTATGTCAAGAAAGTAGCGTAAGAGTGGACGATTATATTGATATTTAGGTGATTTATTTATGTTAGTATTTATATTTTATTTTTAACATAAATTTACATAGATGTTCAAGATTGAAAATTTTTTACTTGTTATGTTTACATATTTACTAACAATTTTTTTTAACAGATGGCTTCTGCTAGTGAGCGCTCTTCTCATGATGGCTCACGCCTACGGAGGCATCGGACTCTGTCGGTCCCTCTCCCTCCCACCTCTCAGGCGATCTGTCCCCCTCCCACATCTCAGGGGCTCCCTCCCGCTCCCACCTCGCAGGTGCTTCCTCTCCCTCCCACTCTTCAGCAGATAGCTCTCTCATCCAGCCCTCAGGCATCTACATCTTCTGTAGCAAGTTCATATTTTAATTTGGTGTAACTTTTATAACCATTGTTTAATAGATATTCTCTGATGATGTTTAATATTTATATTTCAACAGGACCATCTGCACCATCTTGGGGGAGGGGCACTGGCCGTCGAGGGCCGACTAGGGGAGTTACAGAGAGGAGGCTACCTGATGGACAACAATGGAATGTCTCCCTCGTCCGAGGATATGGCGTGGGCCCTACTGCAGATCACTTTACGAGTCGCCTGGGCGTTGTATCAAAAATGTATTGTAAGATTTGGCAAAAAGATTTTGCGAAGCTGCCTATTGCGACTAAGGAGTTGATATTCAGAGATCTTCAGGTAATTATTGTTTACATTGAATAGTATATATGTGTCTATTTTTCTTATAATTGAGTGACTTTGTTTTGCAGTTGACGTACCAGTGGGAGCGAACAGAAAAAATAGATAGGGAGATGCTTGCTCACATGAGCGCCATGCATCGCAGCTGGCGTAGCAAGCAAAAAAAAAGAGTAAGTTAATATACTATTTCATTTTCATATGTACTTTATTTTTTTAACTTGTTTATATATTGACAAAAATTTTGTATTTCATGTCAGCATTTTAATGGCAAGTCTTTAGATGATGTGATTGCCTCTGTCCCAGCAGGTGTTGACTCCTCAGACTGGCAAACAATGTGCGAGATGTGGACTACTGCAGATGAGTGGGTAATATTTAAAATGCTTAGAATATAATTATTTATGATTATTTTGTTTCTATAAATGGAAAAGTAACTATCTATTCTTGTCTTTTTAGAGGGTTGCTAATCGAAATAAGCAAAACTGTGCCACTCAGTCAATGCCATATAGACGGGGCAGGACTAGTCATTATCAGTTGATGAATGATTTTGTAAGTTATGTTTTATGAATTATGTTACCCCTTTCATTTAGTTACTTATATGTCTTTCTTATTTTGTCTTAATTTAAACAGTCTCATATGCATGGACGTACTCTGCTTCGAGTTGAGGTTTTCAAGATGGGTCGATGCAAAGACTTACCTGACGGCAGTGAGAGCTGGATAGATAAGGAGAGCAGGAGACGCTATGTAAGCAACTTTATTTCTATTTCTTTTATGTCAATATGTTTTCATTACAATAGTTGTATCATTAATATTTTTTTCTCTACCTTTTTGTTGTAGGAGGCTATGACTCAAATGATTGATCCTTCCTCAGACATTGATGCCGAGAGCCACACCCCAGCGACTCCCGAGGACACCTTCATTTCGGTCATGGGAAAAGATCGACCTGGCCGTGTTCACTGTGCGGGTAGTGGAGAGACGTTGGGCACATGGTATAGATCTACAGGAACGTCTGCCAGTTCAGAGTGAGAAAGGATAATGCAAGAACAATTAAAAGCTCAAGAAGAAAAGTTGAAAGCACAGGAAGAGGAGATGACTCAAATGCGAGAAACTATTTCTCGATTGGAGAATGTAGCGACGAAGGTGGACGAGATGAGCATACTCCTCTCCCAGATACAGGCATCACAGGCACGTACCCAGCATGTACCTCCTGCAGGTCAGAGCGGGAGCGATAGCGAGACAGATGAGGCAGCAGATGATTATTCTGATCATGATGATCATGTCTCTTGATTTCTCTCTTATTTTATTACACTTTCACGTACATTTTCTACTTTTTTGGATATTTGTATAATAATATTTATGCATTATATTCTATGTGTGTGATTGAATGATCCAGCGAGCCTGGGTGGTGGCTCAATAGTGTGTGATTGAATGATCCAGCGAGCCTGGGTGGTGGCTCAATGATAATATATGTGATTGAATGATTCAGGTGGTTCATATATGAATAGAGTGTTGTATTAAATAATTTTTTTTTTCTTTTTGACAATATGTCAGCGGTTGGAAAGCCACTACCAAAGGAACATATGTCCACGGCTAGTACATGCTGACAAAAAGACAACATATGGCCGCGGCGCCTGAGACTGCTGACAATAAATATTTAAGGTAGCGGCTTCAGCCGCTGATAAAAGCCACATATGTCCGCGGCTAAAAGGCGTGGCCATAATATACTAATGGCCGTGGCTGATAGCCGTTGCTGTAAAGTCTATCGCGGTGGTGGTTCCGACCGCTGCCAATAATACTTTATGTCTGCGGCTTCAATGGTCGCGGACAAATGATATATATGTCAGCAGTGACAGTAAACCGCTGACATAAGGTATGTCCACGGACTTTTTGGCAGCGGCTTTGGCAGCACTTTGGTACCGCAGACATAATGATATGTCAGCGATTCCTTTATATTTATCAGCGGCTTCCAACCGCTGACAAATGTTCGTTTTTTTGTAGTGTTATACATAGGTATCGTTTGGTAATTAGTTGGGGGAGATTTTGAGATGTAAAATCTCTGACAAAACTTTTATCTATAACTTTTTTTTGAATAATAATATTATTTTAATTGTGATCTAAGATCAAAATGTCCCAGGCATACGCCATTTTTTGAGGCTGTTGGGTACGAAAAATTACTGCTACTCGGTTTGGGCCCCCCAGTCTATTTGGAGGGCATTATTGTGTAAGAGAAATTATTATTACTTGGCCCTGGACGTTCTATCTCAAGACTCAAGAGAAAAGCTTATTATATTTGAAAATTATATTTGTTTTATGCACTTTAATCTTCACACTGACCAATGTATTAGGAATATCTTCTGTCCATTTAATAAATATAAAAAAATATGAAAAAATATGATTTCTAAGTGCAATAAATTTTTCTCTTATCCCAAAATATGCAATTCCTATCTTTGGAGGTGTATCTCATAGGATAATATCTATTGCATATGTTTTTGTGTAATAAAATAATAGACTAGCTGGAGGTAGCTGTCTGCTTCAAGTACTCCTCTCAAACTCAACTCATTTAATACCCAATCCTAATTCGATCTCTTTGGATTCCAAATATCTTAGGTTAATATTTGTTGTGGAGGCCGAAAGTCATCATGTGATCCCCCCATTCCAACTTCTTTGGCTTTTGAATTTGTTGAAGGGTAAACATCGCGGGACCTCCTCCAATCCCCCTCTTCCATTCTTGTAAACACGACTCGGGGTTTTTCTTTCCCTCACCACCCCACTCCCCCCCCCCCCCCCCAAAAAAAAATGTTATCTAATTTTGGAGAGTTGGAGACATATAAAAACAGAGTAGCCTTGGACAAAGGCCGACACGTTTTCTCAACTGAGTTTAATTAACACCTTGGATAAAGGCCGACACGAAAATTTTATAAATATCATATCTAGATAATACCCTATTGTTTCTGTGGATATGGATATAACTATATCCGTCATGGGGTATAGATATGTTCACGGGTATCTATTTTCATCTAAAAAAAAAGATGAATTACGGTGAAATTGAAAATCAAATTACTATGTATTTTTTTAGTTCTAAAAGTGAAATTAAATAAGATATCTGTAAATTTTTTATTTTAATTTTATATAAAATTAGTTAAGTCATAAAATTGTACTTAGGCGGCGTTTGAAATTGAGATCCCAAAATGTGGTTTCACGTGAATCCAATTTTAAAAGGAGTGGCACAAATGCAATTTTGTCAAGATGAGTTTCAAAATCCGACTTCCATTTAGGGTAGCAAGGCGAGTATATTAAAGGAGATCATAACATTTTACTGTATCGCTCTCCAAACCTTCTCTAGCAAAGCAATAGAAGTCATGCAAAAATTGCGCCTTCCTCAAGACATAATGGAGATTAACTATAGAAATTGCATTGGGTTGCCCAAAAAGCAGTATGAATTTCACTTTCGACAAGAGAGAGAGAATATTTTTCTCTCTATCTCTCTCTTTAACTATCAAAATATTTTTCATGCAATCCCAAATGACCTGCTAACATTTGGAAATGCTATGAGATATGTCAAACATTTATCTTCTAAAGACCATTATTGCTTCAATGGCTAAGTTGACAACTTTGTACTTTATTACTCATTGATATCTAACCACGACATTATACAATGTTCAAGAATGTCAAATTCAAGAGTATGTTGTGTAAACTTGATTAATTTAAATTTTATGTTATTTTTTTGTTAAAAATTTTTATGAAATGTTACTCATAAATTCTATTAATTATAGTTGTTCTAACAAAGATATGTCTCAAATTGACACGTTCAAGAATGTCACATTCAAGAAAAAGTGAGATACGAGTACTCGTAGAAAGTGAGTTATTAATTTATTATTTATTAAAAAAGGATTTGATTCGGGTATGGATTTGGGTGCACTAAATTCATACTCTACCTGAATATTAAATGGGTATTTTAAAAATATCTAAATTCATATCCATAGCCAACTATGCTAGGATTACTTAACCCATCACGGATCGGGTGACAGGAATAATTTGATTTACATTTTTTTTTTGACATCCTAATCTTGAAATGCAAGGGGATGACAAACAACTTGTGTTGCCATGTCCTGACAGGCAAGGATATGTTTGGCTATTGACATAGCCATGCTCTATCATCGCAAAGGCAAGGCTCGCCGGTGCTGAGGAGGCCTCTCAATCATGCGTCTCCAAAGACTCTCCCTTTTGGTAACTGTTAGATCATCCAAATTTGATGGGCCTAATTAGAGGCTGCTCTCACTCACTCTAGATTGAGTGCCAAGAGCTAATGAGCCTAACAAATCAGGATCTAGTAAGACAGACCCACATTTTTTTTTCTTCACGAACCCATTGCAAGAGAATTGGGTTTCAATGTGTTGCAAATACTTTCTCTCTCCCTAATGGCCACAAATAAATGAGCTCTGGCCATATTTTCTCTCCACATTTTACTATTTTATTTGAACTAATAAAATGAAGGGAAAATTAATTTTCAGTCCAAAATTAAAAGTCACAATTAATTTTAAGTCCATTGACTCAAATTATTAACTTTAGATTCATTGACTCTTAGTTTATTAATGTAGATCTTTTCTGTCAACAGGTTATGTTACTTTTTATTTAATGTCCAAAATACCCCTATCCAAACCCACACAAATCAAACCATCGTGAGACAAGGTGGTGCAAACAGCAAACAACCCCATCTGCTAGGGTTCCGTAGAGAACTTGGTTCTCTGCTTTAGAGTGGAAGCCACGACAGGCAATGGCAATGACGGGAAGAGGGAAATCTGATGGCGCATCTCCGGTGGCATCTCCAGTGGCATTTCTAGTGGCATCTCCAGCAAGTAGCAGAGGACGAGCGGCGGCGCATCTCCAGCTAGTAGCAGAGGACGAGCGGCGGCAAGCGGCAACGCATCTCCAGCGAGTAGAAGAGGGTGAGCAGCGGAGGAATCTACGAAGGGCTATTCAGTAAGTTATTTTTTCTTCACCATGAATTTTTAGGGTTAGATCATCATCCTTGTGCCAAAAAGGGGTCAGATCATTTCACGATGGTCAAGGGTTTATATTCTGTAGATCATTTAATTAAATCTATAGACTTTATATTCTGTGAAGGGGTTAGGTTCTTTCCGCCAATGACCATCCTTATTCTAAAAAGATGTGTTCTACATTTTTTTTTTAAGAAATGGAAGTTGTTTTCTGCAATGTTTTCGCGAAGGAATAGAAGATATTTTTCTTAGATTTCTTTTTGCGATGTATGTGCTAAAAGGAAAGGAAAAACTATCTTATGTGTTTTCATGAATTGTGGAATTTTTTGCAACTATAATCATCAACTAACATGGACAAAAATCTGGGTATATTTAGCTGTAAGGATGAGAAGTTGTTTTCTGCATAGTTTTTGCAAAGGAACAGAGATGTTTTTCTTGGATTCTTTTTGCAATGTATGTGTCATCATGAAATCTAGAATTTTTTGCAGCTATATTTTGGGCTGAGAGGAAAGAAAAAACTATCCTAACATGGAAAAATTTTCAGGTATTTTTAGCTATAAAGATGAGGCCTTTGTCATCCACTTGTATCGAGGAATAGGATTGGATGAGGTTGTCAGTGATGTGTGTAATAGGTGGAAGCTTTGCGTCGATAAGGTGGAGTTTGATCAAATGTGTGGTACCCAAGCTTGCTAGTTCGAAAATGAGAATTGCAAATGCTTTCTAGTTCGAAAATGAGAATTGCAAATGGAGAAGATATTGACAGGATGGTAGACATGCATATTACTCTTGGTGCCAAGGTGATGAATGTGGAAGTAAACATTCATGGTGAAGAAGAACTTATAAGCACTAGGTATTTATTTTGAATAAATATTTATGTCACAATTATTTTAAATAAATCACTTTAAGTAGTCATATCTTCATGCAGACCATCTAGTGTACACTCTTCTGGAAGTAATAACCACTTGTCCACTTTTGAACGGATGTCATCTCAAGAAGGAAGGAGGAGGACTGATCTATGGTATGACATTATACACTCAGTTGGGCAAACCTTCAATAGTATTGAACATTTTTGGGGTGATTTGACTAAATATGCAATTGCAAGAGGTTTTAATTACATGTTCCTTAAGAATGACTTAACACATGTGACAATGAAATGTAGAGTTGCTCACTGCAGTTGGTACATGCATGCAATTAGGGTTGATGGGGGGCCTCATTTTGAGATTAAACAATGTGCACATATGTGGTGGGGGATTGAGCACACAAAATCACCCTAGGGCATCAAAGAGATGGATTAGTTCTATCATTGCTGAGAAAATTGTAGATACTCTATTATACCGCTCTAAAGACATAAAGAAGGATATCTTTAGAGATTATGGAGTGGATGTGCCATATTATCAGGCATGGTGGGGTAAGGAGTTTGCTCAAAAAGAGGTCCATGGAGATGAGAGATGTTCCTTTGATGGTTTACGGTGGTATAAAGATGCTATTGAGAGGTCTAATGCTAATAGCATTGTAAATCTTGATGTGTCTGTTGAAAGTAACTTCAAGCGATTTTTTGTTTCTTTCGTGCTAATATTCATGGTTTTGAAAGGGGATGTAGGCCACTTCTATTTCTACATGGTACATTCCTGAAGGACAAGTACAAAGGCATTCTTCTGGCTTCCACTGCTCTGAATGGAGAAAATGAATTATTCCCTCTTGCTTATGCTGTAATTGATGTTGAAAATGAGAGTAATTGGGAATGGTTTCTTTTTTGTCTGAGAAGGGTTGTGTCAACTAATCGAAGGATTACATTCATTTCTGATAGATGCAAAGGATTGCTAAATGCTATTCCAAATATTTTTCTAGAATCTTATAATGCATATTGTTTGCGCCATTTGAAGGTAAATTTTTCCAAGCAAATTGTAGGGAAATACCGTGGTAAAACAACAAGAAATTTGCTCTCATTGTTTGATCAGGCAGTATATACATATAAGATGGAAGACCAAGAGGCTGCTTTAAAGACAATGGGTGGACTTCTTGAAGAGGCAGAAAAATGGGCAAGGGACTCAAATCCTAATTATTGGGCAAATGCTTAATTTGAGGGTGAGCGTTATGGAGAGATGTATTCTAATGCGGCTGAGTCTTTCAATGCATGGATTTTTGAAGCTAGAAATCTTCCAATTTTTCCTATGCTAGATCGAATTCGCATACAAATAATGGATTTGACATATAAAAAGAGAGAGATATCTGCAAGATGGGTGAAAAGCTATGCCCCTCAATTGATGAAAGAATGAGAAAACTAATAGAAGCTTCTGGAGGTATTACTGTGATATGTTCTTATGGCAAAGTATTTGAGGTTGTGGGCAGGCCTTCATGCGTTGTAAATCTTGAACATGGTACTTGTTCTTGTAGAGGATGGCAACTTTTAAGATTGCTATGCAAACATGTGTGTGCAGTGCTTCACAAGATAGGGGGAAATATAGAAAATTATTGCTCCTTATATTTCACTTCTGACATGTATCGCACATGTTATGAGGAGACTATTCAGCCCATCTCATACATGGATAAACTAGAACTAGAATTTGATGATATTGAAATCCGACCTCCTCTAACAAAGAAACGGCCTGGCAGGCGAAAGAAGAATAGAATACCATCCCAACAGTCATTAGAAGTGGACAAGATTGTGTATACTTGTTGAAGATGTAAACAAGCTAGCCATAATTGGAAAACATGCTCTAACATGATAGCTGAATAGGTAAACACTTGTTCTTTTTCTGATACATAATGTCATTGTAACTTTTTTTGCTAATGAATTATTATTCTACCATTCTCATTTCATGTTGTAAATTTGTAGAAATGTCAAACGTCCCACTTTTGCAGTGTCCAGTTGGACATGGATATTGTGTAGTAAAGATGAGTCACACAGAAAGAAATCCAGGGAGACATTATTATAAATACAAGGTATTCTCTTACGTGCATGCATTGAGATTTCAAATAATTGAATCTATTTTATTGTCATTGATATAATACTTTGGTTATTGTCAACAGGATGTTGCTTGTGATTTTTCCATGTGGTGCGATCATCTAAAACATTTTGTAGTGTTGCCTTCATCATCAAACTGTTGTTGTGAGAAAGAATTGCACATTCGATCTTTAGAATACCTCATTGCACAGTTGGAGGGAGAACTTAAGCAATGTCAAAATTTTTTGAAGAAATCTAAGATGGTTGCCAAAGCTTTACCAAAAACATTTTCTTTCCTCAATAGTGTTGTTAACGAAGGTAGGAGTGATGGGGATTCATAGGCATTTAGTAATATGTTTTTATGAATGAATTATTGTTGTACTATGGAATTCTGAACCACCTGCTATAATTTTCTTTCAGAAACAACTTTTTTTGACTAATTTGCTAATTTTCCCAATTAGAAATCACCCTCCGTTGCTAGAAAATATTTTCTTTAGTGCAGCTTTTGGCAATTGTTCCTTCTATGTAAGTTTCCCAAAGAGGTTGATGCTTGATAACAGTTGATGCTTGATAACAACTACCATGTTTGATTGTATAAAATGTAAATCTTGACTTGGTTTGGAAATTGCAAATCAAAAGTATAGGTAATAGATAGATAATAGTAACCATGATAAAATACATCTCAGGTGCATATTTTTATCAGCAAACCCTCCATATACAAAATAGGAAACCCACTAACATTTATGCTATTTTCATCAGCAAACCCTCCATATACAAATCTTTTGTTCCTTACTATACTATACTATATGCACATATACAAATCTTTGCATCAAACAAGAACCCCCTAACGTATGAAAGTACATCAACAGATCCTCCATATACAAATCTTTGCATCAAATAGGAAGCCCCCTAACGTTTATGCTATTTTCATCAAAGGAAAACATCTTCTGTTCCTTACTATACTATATGCACATGCAAAGCTACGAAAAAATCTAATTTCGTATGAAAAAAAATCCTTTGATGAGAATCTATGGAAGCCCCATAACGGTGGCAATTTTCATCGAAAGATCCTTACCATACTATTATTGGACTTAAAATTAACTCAATTGGACCAGAAGTTATTATGTAGTGTTTTAGTAGAAATTTAGTATTACTACGAGGGGTGTTTTAGGGTTTTTACATAGCCACCGTTAGTGGGGTTAACAGCTGCCGTCTAGATTAGATTTGAAGTTAATTCTTTTGCAACCTTTGGACCGGAACTTTAGCAAGAGGGTAGATTGGACCCAAAATTAATATGGTACCTCATTCTTGGACCCGATGTAAAATTCCCCGTATAAAATGAATGAAATGGGATACTTGTTTGTTATATGTTATATATATTGACTATATAATATTGGTATAATTGAATTATAAATAAATGGTATGGAGATTATATTAGTAAACAAATATAATCCATTATTAGGCAAGCTTGTTCGTGAACATAAATGAGAGTATTAATTATTCTATATCCAATTTGGCTCGAACTTATCTGATCATCTACGAATTCATTTGAGCAAATTAAATCAGACTTTTTATAGAACCTATATATTCGCTCGGACCCCTATCTGATCATCTACTCATATGAGCCAACACAAAAATCCAATGAATCCCACCGTCTCCTTATATTCCACCATTCGCTACATGCATGGACCAAGATTATGACGTTCCTTCTCCCACAATTAGATCTTTGCAGCCCATATTGCTCAATATTGTTTCCATGAACAAGAAGGCAAGGAATATTGCAGATTACAGCAGATGAATGGGGCAGGTTCAGAGGATGGATATGGACTCCTCTTGCAAGCTCTATATACATGTAGGGCTGCTCATAATATGGTCTAACCCGAAAAATCGAACTGAACCGGCCAGTTCGGTTCGGTTTGGGTTGAGAGGTCTCATGATTTAGTTCGGTTTTCTGTTGAAAAATCGAATGAACCGAATAGATATTAAATATATTTAATAATTAATATATATCAGAAAGGGGCACATAGCCCAGTGGGCTAGCGCCTCCCAAATCCTTGGGCGTCCATGGCAGATGGAAGAGAAGAGAATACGGTTTCGAAACAGCTTCCAACACATTCCCCCAATTGCTTAGATTCGATAGAATCCGCCAAAGAAAGGTTCTTGATGCTCTTTTTGCTTTTGTTCTTCATTCCAAGTTTTTGACTTGGACAGTCGCAAAGCAAGAGATCCTTAGCTCTGAGAAACCCTAGCACTGGCGCGTGGATCGTGGAGCATATGCATCACACGTAAGATCCGCCTTGCAGTTTTTTTTAGCTCCTTCTAGAAGTTCGAGACTGTTAGCCTATTAGTGAAATCACTTTGAATAAGAATAGATGTTTGACTAGTCTGACTATCGGTCTTGTCTACAGCCCAGGTCCTTTCTTTCCTCGTTCAATTCTTTCCCTGGTTAGCTCTCTTCCTTCTTGCTTTCCCCCCCGCCTATCTGACAATCTTCCATCTTCGGCTTCTTCTTCCCATGAATACTAGTAATTCCTTATAATGTATAGGGCTTTCGACTTCCAGAAACAACACTTATTACTTGACTCACGTAAAACGCTCATAGTGACTTATTTCGATTCATTAACCGCTACGCTTTGTTTAGGTTAGGGGGCTCCCCCCACTACAAGAAAAAGCAGCATTTCTGACGGACACAATCTGTCGAAAATCCGACGGCAATCCGTCGAAAACAGTGCCTTCCGACAACTTTCCATCGAACGGTCGTCAGAAGACGTCCGTCGAAAAATTTTGGTCAGAAATTACCGACGGCTATCTAATCCGTCGGTATTCCGTCAGAAATTCCGACAGAATATTTCGTCGAAAAAATAGTCGGTAACTTCCGACGGAAATTAGTCGGAAACCCTTGTCGAAAAATTGGTCAGTGAATTCCAACCGAAAACTGTCAGAAAATAGGTCAAAAAATCTGTCAGAAACTGCCGACAGAATGAATCCGTCGGAAATTATTCCGTCGAAACTTCTGACAGAAATACCGACGGATAAGTTCCGTCGGCCAACTACAAGTTTCCGACAGACACCATCCGTCGGAAAACCCGTCGGAAATGTGTAATATTTTTTTAAAAAAAAATTACAGAAATTAAAAATAATAAATTACAAAACCTGCTAAAATATTCATGCATTCCCCAATAGAAGGTACTCACAATCAAACATAAAATCATAAAACATAACTAATACAAAATCATACACAATCATAAATGCTAAAAATCAAGACAAGTCTGCTGGATCGTCTGCCGTCCCCGTCTCCTGATCGTCAAGTGTCGGAGGATCCTATATTAAAAAATTTTAATATGAGAAACACTAATAAAAATTAATATACACATATTATTTTCAAAAATTAAATTTAAAACATGTGATTATTCCTCAAGTTTAATTAGAAAATATTTTGGATCCTTTAGACTTGGGTTTTTTTTAGATCTGTCATTTGAACGCCCAACCCAATCCGGGAATCCAAATCGGATTCCGTTAGTTCGCACACGTCACTTTCACCAACCCGGTCGTGTCGGAGTGAACGGCACGCCGATCAGATCCCTATTTGGGATTTTGGACCTGCGGGTTGCGTGTTTTGATTCTTTAGACTCAGTTTTTTTTTAGATCCGTCATTTGAACGCCCAACCCAATCCGGGAATCCAAATCAGATTTTGTCAGTTCGCACACGTCAATTTCACCCACCCGGTCATGTTGGAGTAAACGACACGTCGATCAGAACCCTATTTGGGATTTTGGACCACCGGGTTGTGTGTTTTGATCTTTTAGACTTGGGTTTTTTTAGATCCGTCATTTGAATGTCCAACTCAATCCGGGAATCCAATTCGAATTCTGTCAGTTCGCACACGTCAATTTAACCCACCTTGTCGTGTCGGAGTGAACGGCACACCGATCAGATCCCTATTTGGGATTTTGGACCCCCGGTTGTGTATTTTGATCCTTTAGACGGGTTTTTTTAGATCAGTCATTTCAACGCCCAACCCAATCTGGGAATCCAATTTGGATTCAGTCAGTTTGCATACGTCAATTTTACCCACCCGGTCGTATCGGAGCAAATGACATGCCGATCAGATCCCTATTTGGGTTTTGCACTCCCGGGTTGCGTGTTTTGATCCTTTAGACTTGGGTTTTTTTTAAATCTGTCATTTGAACACCCAACCCAATCCGGGAATCCAAATCGGATTCCGTCAGTTCGCACATGTCACTTTCACCCACCCGGTGGTGTCAGAGTGAACGGCACGTCGATCGGATCCCATTTTGGGATTTTGGACCCCCGGGTTGCGTGTTTTGATCATTTAGACTCGGGTTTTTTTTAGATCCATCATTTGAACGCCCAACCCAATCCGGGAATCCAAATCGAATTTCGTCAGTTCTACACGTCACCTTCACCCACCCGATCGTGTCAGAGTGAACGGCACACTGATCAGATCCCTATTTGGGATTTTGGACCCCCGGGTTGCGTGTTTTGATCCCTTAGACTCGGTTTTTTTTTAGATCCGTCATTTGAACGCCCAACCCAATCCGGGAATCCAAATCGGATTCCGTCAGTTCGCACACGTCAATTTCACCCACTCGGTCGTATCGGAGTGAACGACATGTCGATCAAAACCCTATTTGGGATTTTGGACCACTGGGTTGTGTGTTTTGATCTTTTAGACGAGTTTTTTTAGATCCGTCATTTGAACGCCCAACCCAATCCGGGAATCCAATTCGGATTCCGTCAGTTCGCACACGCCAATTTAACCCACCCGGTCGTGTCGGAGTGAACAGCATGCCAATCAGATCCCTATTTAGGATTTTGGACATCGGGTTGTGTGTTTTGATTTTTTAGACTTGGGTTTTTTTAGATCCGTCATTTCAACGCCTAACCCAATTCGGGAATCCAATTTGGATTCCGTCAGTTCGCACACATCAATTTCACCCACCCGGTCGTTTCGGAGTAAACGGCATGCCGATCAGATCCCTATTTGAGATTTTAGACCCCCGGGTTGCATGTTTTGATCCTTTAGACTCAGTTTTTTTTAGATCCGTCATTTCAACGCCCAACCCAATCTGGGAATCCAATTCGGATTTCGTCAGTTCGCACATGTCACTTTCACCTACCCGGTCGTGTCGGAGTGAACGGCACGCCGATCAGATCCCTATTTGGGATTTTGGACTCCCGGGTTGCGTGTTTTGATCCTTTAGACTCAGGTTTTTTTAGATCCGTCATTTCAACACCCAACCCAATCTGGGAATCCAATTCGAATTCCGTTAGTTCGCACACGTCAATTTCACCCACCTGATCGTGTCGGAGTGAACGGCACGCCGATCAGATCCCTATTTGGATTTATAGGTTAATTAATTTAGATTTCTTTTTTTTTCCTTTTGACATTCTTTAGTGGTTTCATTTCATTCAAACTATATGAAATTAATAGTAATACTGACCTGCGTACTCCCTGCATGGCTGAGATCAGCTGCTCGACCATAACGCCAAAGTGCGTCCATAGCTCTTCCCGGATGAGAGTTCTCATCTCCTCTACACCACTGCCGGGCGGCGCAGCAGATGAACTCGCGTATGCCGGAGGAGCGACCGAACTCGCATATGAGGACAACACTGGAGTAGTATCCAGGCTATCCCCAAAGCCATACACTCGACCCTTCCTCGGCCCTCCCACTGCATCGACCCAAGCCTCCGAATCCAAGTCTGGCTGGGGAGTGTCCTCTGCATAGCAATCCGCCATCGTCCTGTCATAGGTCTCCTGCGAAACAAATTAAAACTAAATTATTGAAATCAAATTATTTTAATATCTTAATTGAATTCAAAATTTATAGCTTGATTTACAGCAATCATACGAGCACTTTCGCTGACATAGTCATCTGTCCCCTTCCGCTTATGAGTCCGATCAAATAACTCGCTAAAAGTAGGGGCACGCTCGAGCTCGTGATGCTTACAATTCAACAAAATTAGTTAGTTTCACAATAATAATCAATGTATTAAGCAATTGAACAATAATATGCTTACCAATTTTTGGTTGTGGGTCGCATAAGATACAGACCCACTAGTATGCACATTCTTCTCCGGATGAGTTGATCGGTTGCGTTTTGTCACCTGTGACCGCCCCTGCCATGGTCCAGTAGCCCAACGCTCACAAAGGGACTCCCAATAGTCCCTCCTCAGCCAACAGGGCCATAATCCTGCCAAGCCATAGGATCCCAGTTGCATGTGGTCTTCATTGCCTTGTCCCGGGCCTCCCACATCGACTTTCTTAAATTAGTCTAGGCAGTAAACTCCCAGATGGCTCGAGCTCAAGGGAGATCCTCGGGTCTCGTGAACGCATACCTCCGCTGTAAAAAAATAAAATTACTCAACTTTGTGCACTAATAGAGATAGTAATTAAATAAATGACTTTAAATCAGTAAAAATTACTAATATCATGAACATGTCAAATAATAAATCCCGAACGGGCACCGGGAACTCTCTCCATGCATCCACTGGTCCTGGAATGTGTGTGTGGACCAGCGTCGTAATATAGCGGGAAGCAAAACCGGGATCTATCTTCCCTCTACAATTGCACATTAATTTTGTACATGAACTGTATAACATAAATAACAAATACAGTAAGTTTGAAGTGATCAAGTTTACCCTGAAATCCAACGTGGCTGTTGTCCAGGTAGCTGAGGCCCCTCCTCATCCGCTGCTGGATGCTGGCTCTCCACCTCTGTTGAAAACAATTAAGTACACTATTGTTGTATAAATTGGAAGACAAGAAACATACTAATCTATGGAAACATACATGTACCTGGTGGTGAGGAAGAAGGGAAAGGTGGCGCTACTCGCGTGGTCGGGGAGGCGGTCCCTGCAAAATTATATACACATTAGAAAATATGAATTTAAATTGAACAATAATATATAGAGTTTTGTGTTTACATATACATATACCTGTCGCTGGGATGACCGGCGTGGACAGGGAGGCAGTCCCTGCAAAATTATATGTACGTTAGAAAATATGAATTTAATATGAACAATAATATATAGAGTTTTGTGTTTACATATACATATACCTGTCGCCGAGACGACCGGCATGGACGGGGAGGCAGTCCCTGCAAAATTGTATGTACGTTAGAAATATGAATTTAATAAGAACAATAATATATAGAGTTTTGTGTTTACATATACATATACCTGTCGTGGACGGGGAGGCGGACCCTCGGCCTACGGAGGTGGAAACCGTCCGACTCCGTCCTCCACGTACCATATCTTTATTAAGATAAATAAAGATATAACATGTCATCAGCACTCAAATTTGAAGTAGCTATTGAATAACATATAATTAGCAACAACACGAAATTCTTACAAATTGTAGGGTATATTATCTATATTCATCATCAGATGCTAAAGTTATGTTTAATTCAACGTCATCTTCGTCATCCTCCTCGAATTCGTCCTCATCATGTCGGGACTCTTCCTCCTCATCAGACTCCACCTCCCACGGAAGGGCATTTGGGTCAACTTCTTCCTGTTCGTTATCCTTATATAAGCAAATTGGTTCATTTATATCATCAACACTGAACTGCGTAGAAGCCACCAACTCTCGTGCGTCACTACGATCTGATTGGAAAAAATTGTCATTAACACCTTCGAGCTCATCATCAACCGGGACAAGCTCATACTCAGGGAATAGCCTTGATTTCACTCTACATGCAGCCCACCAATCTCTCAATTTGAGGGACGAATAATTTGAATAATAAACTTGTTAGGCTTGTGCAGCCAGAATGAATGGCTCATATGTACTCAACTTGGACTTATGCTTGACATCGACAATCCCATATGTTGTGTCATGACAAATAGATGTCGGATCAAACCAATGACACTTGAAGAGAAATACATTGTTGTCTTGTCCCAAAAATTGCAGTTCAATGACTTCTTTGAGAATGTCATAATAGTCTATTTCATTTTCATTGTAGGCACTTCCCTTCACACATACGCCGTTGTTCATCGTAGACTTATTCCGTCCATAATCTCTCGTGCGAAATCGGTATCCATTCACAATGTAGCCTGGATAGACACGTACAATCTTCAAGGGCCCATAACTGATCTCTTGTACTCTTGAATCAGTAATCAAACCTTGTTCAACCTATTATTAAAAAAATGGACAGACAATGACAAATTACAACAACTAAGTATGCATAAACCCAGCCGCACGTTGCGTGGATCCCTTGAGAAGTAAGGATGAGTACGGCTAAAATGAGCCCAAGCTTCACCATCGGCAAGATGACTGATTTCACCATCATCACGACGGACTCTTTCTGCATGCCAAGTCATATGTCCAGCTATCTTCGGGGACATGAACAACCGCTGCAATCTGGGTGTGATCAGAAAGTACCCAATGATTTATATGGAACATCCTTCTGCTTTGACTTGTCTCCTCTCTTAGGCTTGAATCTATCATGCTTACAAATACAACATGATGTCTTATCTGCATCATCTTTGTAGTACAGCATACAGTGATTCGGACATGCATCAATTTTCATAAAATCAAGCCCCATATCATTCACCATCTTCTTCACACGGTAAAAATCAGCAGGTAACCTCTCTGATTGAGGAAGCATACTCTTGACGAGTAAGAGAAGCCGATCAAAACAACTCTCGCTCATATGAAATTCAGACTTCAAATTCAGTAGCTGCGATACTGCAGACAACCGTCTATGCTTCTCACAACCATCCCATAATGGCTCATCAGCATCTCGAAGTAACTGATAAAATCTCTGAGTTGTATCATTCGGCACTTCTTCATTTGTTTGATCTTCATGAATATTGAACTCCGGACCAGCAGCATCGACAACCATGTCTACGTACGTACTTGTGGAGGCAAAGTTAGCTGGTTCAGACGATTGAATATTCAACTCACCATGAGACGACCATAACTCATAATGGGCAACAAATCCTCTCGTATACAAATGATGCTGCACATCCCATGTCGATATCCACTTTCTGTTCTTACAAGCCGAACACGAACATCGGATGTTACCCATCGGATCAACTGCTACTGATGAATTACTCAATGCAAACTGAATGAAACTGTCAACTCCGTCTTTAAACTCCTCTGTCACAACTCCATTAACTATTCCACGGTACATCCATGATCGATTCTCATAAGACATTTTTCCTACACAGATTAAAGGTCATGTCACGAGTTAAAATCCAACACACCCTCACATCGTTCGAGTAAGTCAAAATGAATAGGTAGGATATATTATTTAGATTATCACTTTTTACCCATCTGTGAATATTTGATCGCACTCAGATGACCATTTACTATGTGTAACGTCGCGCGTTTTCCGGATCCCCGTGGATCCAAGTTTAGCGGGTTTGGTGGCCAATGTGAGGCCCATTAATGTTGTGTGTTTCTTGCTAGATCCTTACCGGGTTTGGTTTGGGTCCGTGTTGGTGTTCAGCTTGCTGGACACAGTGTGTTGGCGTCCAGGTGGGTGACGTCGACTGTGTGTTGGCGGCAGTGGTGTGCCGTTAACATGGTGTTAACGTCCATCGATGAGGACGTTGACTGTTGAACTTGGCGTCAAGCTTTGTGGACGTCTAGTTGTGGCGGTCTGGTTAAACGGCCAAAGGGTTGACGTTAACCTGACATGCCTGTGTTTTTATGGCAGACCCGAGCTCTGTTCTTTCTCCTCCTTCTCCTTTCCTCTTCCCCCACCTTCACCCTTGAGCTTCTTCGCGAGTTCTGACGGTCGGCGGGAGCTCGTGGGAAGGCCGTGGTGCGCGTGGTAGCGGCAGATCGGGCGGGGAATGACGGATTGGAGCGCGGTGTTCGTGGGACGTTTCTCAGGTTTCGGCGTGATTCGAGGTTCTTTGGGAGTTTAATTGCATTTCTGAGGTAGGGGTTGAGCCCTGTTAGCTTGTTAGAAACATTAAAACACGACTTAATCACTTGAACCAGCATTTTTATTGTATTTTCGGATTAAGTTGCACCATGTGGGGTTAATGGGTGGTTTGAGTAATTTAGTGAACGAAGCATGCTGTGATGGGTTGTTTTGGGTTCAAGCATGTTTAAAGAACCGTTTCAGTACTTTTTCTTGTAATTTTAACGGTTGGGAAACCTGTAGAGCTGGATTAGGGTTTCTGCAGGGTTTTAGGTCGGAGAACTTGGCGTCAAGATCGCTTGCCGCCAAGATCACCAGCCGGGATATAAACGGCTAGATCGCTTGCCGTTTACTTCATATAAGCGGCAGTCGATGTTGCCGCCAACCTGTGCATGTATCCATGCAGTGTTGTTTACGTAGTTTTCCTGGTTATGAATATTGTGTGATTGTGTGTGCATGGCGATGACCGGTGTGAGCCAGTGCACTTGTTATGCTCTTGGAGCATACTGCTCATGTAATGGGCATGTTTTACATGAATGATATGTGATGTACGTAATTGCTTTACGTGGTATGTGTGGTGCGTTGGCACCCGTGACACTCTTGGAGTGCGTTGTCCATGTGTTGGACATGCGGTTTACGTGGAAGACGTGTGGTACACCATCCAGGGTGTAATATACACGTATTGTCTACGTGGTTTGAGTGTGTGTTTACTACACACTTTGTTGTAATGTAACTCTTATGATTTATCGTAGTATCTGGGCAGTGAGGTTCCTGTGTGAGCCTAGCCATGACTTTGTGGTGTTTGGGCAATGAAGGTCCATACCGACCTAGCCCTGGTCCGTTGTTGTCTTTCAAATAACATTATATGGATTTATGAAGTAAGTGGTGTGTTGTTACAAAGGTCATCTCATGACCAATGATAGGCCAAATATGATTGGCTATCGTGATTTATATATGTATTAGTGTGAGTTAGCTTGGAGGTTACAAGATGACCAATGATAGGCAAGTTAGTGGTTCAGGTATGTGTTGGTGTGGGATAGCTTTGGGGTCACACGGTGACCGATGTTAAGCTAATCCTAACACTTGTATATTGTGAATTATAAGTAAAGGCTATATGTGTAAGTATCGTGGTTTGTGCTAGCCGAGTGTGGTGGTCCGGCGCCTATTCCGAAATGCCTCTCTAGTCGGGTACCCCAGGTTCTTTGTGAGCCAGGCACGTGTGTTTGTTGTGCTCGGGGTTTTGTCCCGGTACTTGTGTTGTACCGTCGAGGTCTGTGTCGTCTTCCTGGACACCCTCACTCCTGAGTTTGAGTTGTACGTCCGGCTGAGGGAAAGACGGCAGTGGGACAGCGACTTCCCAGAGTTTGTTCTTTTGTCGCTTGTAGCGCGCTCGTAGTTGGGGGTACGGACACCAGTAGTCGACACTGGTCCCCAGCTAGTCCTGTTTTCCAGTGCCTCACTTTAGAGTGCTCCGGCCAGAGACTCTAGAGGTGCCAGGCATGGGCCTGCAGTTGTGTGTCTGCAGGTGTGGTGTTGGTTGGTCTCCACAGTTGTTTGACTTCTTCCTAGTGGAGCGGCAGTTGGACCTTTCGTCCGTGACTGCGAGGCTGAGAGGTAGTTCTTGTGTTGTGTTGTCCGGGTTGGATATTGGCCTGATCAGCCAGTAGTCCGTTCCCGTGTGGTGGCGTCGTTCTTTCTGACTCGTGCTTTTCCAGTGACTGTGGTTTGTGAGTTTGTGACTCGTGGTCGAGGTTTGACCAGTTCGAGGTGTGCCCTGGTGTTGGCACAGTTGTGACTCAGTTGTGGTTTGTGTGACTCGTCGATTAAGGTTTCACCTGTAATATTGTGCCTAATTAAAGGTATAATATAATTATGGTTCAGTGTGGTGTTTATCACCTACTTGTACCCTTGTTCGGGTGTTTGTGTTGTGGTACCTCAGAGTAGCAGGTACTTGTTCCTTTCGTGGGTTACTTTGTAGTTTTGTGGTGGTACATTGTGTACCAACCTTTCCGGGTACTTGTGTGTTGTGGAGGTCTTGTGGTTTAACCTGCCACTTGTTGTATCCTAATTGCTTTAAGTAGATCTTTGTTTATAAGATTATTGTGGATTAGTTTGTAATTATTAATTATGTTACCTTTGTGGGTAATTTGCCGATGAGGCTTGTGACCTAGGCATATTGTGGTTTAGTTAAGCTATGTTCCGTGGAGGCCGTGTGAGACCTTCCACTTGTTGAGTTTTACTCTTCTTGGATATGATTCCAATTATAGTTTTAGTGTGTTATGAATTGGCTTCGTGGTAGCTAGTCCTATTGCCTTGTGTGTAGTTTTTAACGTAGTGAGGTTTGGAGTATAAAGGACCAGCTCTTTGTTAGCAGTCCTATTACTCAAGTGTTTGAGGTTCGCCTGTAAAGCTTGTAGCCTGGGCAATGACTTTCCTGTGTGGCTTATAGTTTAGGCAACCCGTTGTTGTAGCAGTGTGCCAGTGAGACTGTGGTTTAGGCACTTTAGTAGTTGGGCTGATTAATGATATTATGTTAGTTATGTGGTCCTACTTTTCTTCTGAGGACTTTATGTTTATTATCATGAGCATGTTTAATTGTTATTTATTGTAATGATGTGAGCATGAAATGGTTTGGCTATTATTGTTGCCAGTGAGACCCATTGGGGTTGAGGTGTCTGTGGTTACAGTGTTGTTTTGGGTAGCCCCTACTGAGCCAGTGACTTGTTGAGGCTCACTCCCCTACAGTTCTTTTCAGGGCTTGCCGTGTGTTTGGCTTGCAGTGGCGTTGTGTCAGACTTGTACCACCAGCAGTAGTTTAGTAGTTAGTGTTGTGTGAGCTTGTGCTCCCTTGGGGTATGCCCCAGGTAGTTGTACTCTTTTAATTGGACATGTATTAATGTAATGGGACAGTTGTACAAATAATGTGAATAGATATGAGCACATGTACTTTCTTGTGTCTTATATTCTTGTGGTTTGTCTTTTTGTACTCTTACTGGACTCGTGTGTGAGATATCCCTTGCGAGACTTCGGTCCGTTCGCGGGAGGCGGATCTGGATATGGAGCCTTAATGGGCATAAATACCCCGGTCCGTTACACTATGTGTTTGTATTTTGCTGAAAATTTCGGCAACATCTCCCCACACCTCTCCGATATACCAAAATATTTATTGATTAAGATATTTTCTTAAACACTTACTAATAAGTGGTTAAGAAAATATTCTAAATCAATAAAGATATATCAGAGAGGAGTGAGTAGAAGCACCCGAAATTTTCAACAAATAATACAAACACATAGTAAATGACCACCTAACTGCGATCAAACATTCACATACTATCCAAAACGGGACAATTCAAGACTTTGAGTTAGATATACACGTTCTCATCATTGAAAATAAGACTCATGCACATCAATCCCAAAGTCTTGAACGGAAAGGTTCATTGACACGGGCTTAACACGCTCTCGTGAGGTGTGTGCAGTGATAAATTGATATACATGCATAGATCAAATTTAAAACCCACATAAATATGAAAGAAATATGAAAACAAAATATGTCATGTGAACAACTGCAATATTAAAACAAATTCACACATACATGTAAATGAATTACATTAATGTAAGAACTGCAATACTAATCAAGAAAAAAGAATTACAAGTGAAGTATGATTTATGGCCGAGATAAACAAACTAACTTAAGAGTAGGCATATGTCCTCATCTCAAAATTATCCATATCTATCTAAAAAAAATGAATAATCTAACTTGGAAAGGGGACTAGGTTGTCAGTGATAGATCTAGGATTTTCATGTAGTGGGTGCACTTTTAAACTTATGTTCTTGGTCTAGTGGAGTCAGTCCTTAAACCCACCTTAGCAATAAGAACTTGATTATTGGAATTAAAAAAATTTGCAGCTTTGTATCCATATGGATCTACCTGGAGCCTTTTGTTTTTTGAAAGCCTACTTCCGAAAATTAGATGATCTGCTTGGAATAAGAAGTCCACAAGGAACTTTGAGTAATGACCCTCCATAGCTATTTAACCCTTAGAGTGACTTGCATCTACTGAAGAGATATAACACCACGACCTCCCTAACAGTAGGGCTTTACAAGGGTTAGATCGATCTATGACCAGCTGTGATATTATAGTATTAGAGCATGACTTGTCCAATAAGATATGGGTTAGTTGGGGGATGAATTAGGCAGAAGTTGGTGGGCCTGTAGTGACCTAATCATGAGTCATCTACGAGGAGAGGGCTACCTATTTACTCGGAACTTGACAAGAAGACCAGCATAGAGCTCGTTAATAGATTGGAGCTACTACTACCTATGAGGGTTGGGACAAAAATGAATTGAATTATCACTTATCAAAAATCGAGAGAATATTACTAGGTTGTATATGTAGGGTTGAGAATGAAATCGAGAGGCCTTGGCCCAAAGCGAATAATATGATGAGGAACTCTGCACAATTTTTTTTTTCATCTTTAATACGTACCATTGCCATTACCTAGCAAAAAAATCATATATATGGTGAAAATCAGAACAATTGCCAACTAAAGGGATTACAAATTGTAGGCCATTATTTTTTGCCTAAATAAGAAATCATATTTTAAATATGGACAAATATCTCTTGCAAGTAGTGCCTTAGTGCTACATTTTTATAAACACTCCATCATAACATCGTAATGAGATCCTTGTAATTACAAATGCATGTAATTACAAATGCATAAACTAACGCATAAACAAAATGTAATGAGATCCTTGTCTATATTATTGAAATTTGCAAAAACATGAGGGTGAGGGGGTGACGGTGGGGCGCAGAAGGGATGGGAGGGGGAGGGGGTTTTCGGCAGGGGGGGAGGGGGCAGTAGGAGGGATCGGAAAGCACGGGTGGGGCGCCAGGGGTAGGGCTGCCAACGGGTCGGAGTCGGAGTCGGAAATGACATTTTTGGCATCATTTCCTATAAGAAATCGGAAATGGGTCGGAAACGGAAAGTAATCGGAAACATCTGGTACGATCAAATGATAGATGTATATAGCATTAAGAGTAGTGGTAAAAAAGATATCTTTGATAATAATAGGCATAATAATACTACAAGAGAGAGACAACTTAATTAGATTCTATTTACAAATTAAGGAGAAGTTAAAAACTTAGTCTAAAGTTTTTAATATTAAGAAATAAGATTTTAAGAGTATATAATTGTAAATAAAATAAAATTATATTATCGAAAACGAAAAAACGGATACGGAAAGGTCGGAAACGGGTCGGAAAGTCAGAAAGCGGATATCCATTGGCAGCCCTAGCCGGGGTCAGGGATGAGAGGGGCTAGGTGTGGGGGTGGGGGGCCTTACATAGGAAGGGGGAGGGGGCGACAGGGGGTGGGAGTTGGGGGTAGGGATGAGAGGGGGGAGGGTGTGGTTGGTGCGGGGGGGGGGGGGGGGGGGGGGCTTGCACAGGAAGAGGGGAGGGGGGCAATAAGGGTGGGGGCGCGGGGTGGGGCGCCCGGGGTGGGGGATGAGAGGGGGAGGGTGTGGGGGTGGGGGGGCCTTGCACAGGAAGGGGAAGGGGGAGAAGAAAGGATGGGAGGGGGTCGTCGGAATAAGGGGGGGGGGGCTTGCACAGGAAGAGGGGAGGGGGCAATAAGGGTGGGGCGCCGGGGGTGGGGGATGAGAGGGGGAGGGTGTGGGGTGGGGGGGCCTTGCACAGGAAGGGGAAGGGGGAGAAGAAAGGATGGAGGGAGGGGGTCGTCGGAATAAGGGGGAGGGGGGTGGCTGTAGGGCGCAGAAGGATGGGAGGGGGAGGGGGTCGCTGGCAGGAGGGGGAGGGGCCGGAGGCAAGGTGGGACGCCGGGGATGGGGAGGGGGAGGGTGTGAGGGTGGGGGTAGCTGGGAGGGGGGAGGGGTCACCGACTGGGTGCCAGGGATGGGAGGGGGAGGGGGAGGGGAGGGGGAGGAGGTCGCCGGTGTAAATTTATACCTCCTAAAAGAATCGGTCATTCTGGATAAGTTCCCCAATGCCCCCAGAGGTATACCCAATGTTGGGGCATAACGGCGGATAGTGGCTGAGCATTAGAAGGAAGAAGCATAGGAAAGGTATTGAACTGTGGAAAGCCCCACGGAGCGGTAAAGCATTCCTTTAGTTCAGGCAGGAAGCGGAGTTTAGCTCCAGGGGGAGCTAAAAATAGCATAGTCAATGTCCACTGATTTCAACAGAGGAGAGTTCTAATTCGCTCTCAGTTTAGCAGTCATAGGATGATCGGTTGTGAGGTCCGCCATCTAGGCCTTTAAAATATGTTTTTTTTTATTCGGTTCAAACCGAACTGAACGGTTCGGTTCGGTTTGAATTAAATTTCGGTTCGGTTTGAACTTAACCAAAAAATGGGGTGAACGGAATCGAAAAAATGGGGTGAACGGAATCGAACTAGACCATGTTCACCCCTATATACACGTAGCCGAAGGGAACGCCGGGAGGGGAGGAGGGAATTTTCTTTGAATTGTCATTTAAAGAATTAATGTTTCTTCAAGAGTTTTCAAGAACATTGAAAATATTCAAAGTAGAGAAAGGCTTATTGCACTTGTCCATTACACTTTAAGTGCAATGTGACTAGACAATAACCCATGTGGCACCCCTCACATTAGGGGTGATAAAGTGACAATCCAATTGTTGGATGTCACATGGACTTATTACCTAGTCACATTACACTTAAAGTACAATGGACTGCAATAAGCCTTTCTCTTCAAAGTAATATATATCTTACACGGACGTTCTCCTGCAGTTTGGCAATCATGAGCATGTCGTCCTTCGCATCTTTCTGGGATTCAGTGTTCCTACATTTGGATATGGATTTCAGCGATATCAGATTATACGTACATTCAGATATATATAAAGGCGCAAATATATGCTACAATAAATGCACAACTAAGACATAGGGTACGTACATACATGATATAAGAATCTGGAATAACTCCATCCTCCCTCCTCCTCACTGGACAATCTAATCCCGTACACCTCGGCCTTGTCCGTCCTTCATATCTCTCCACTCGCTGCCGCCAGTACAGCTAACAATTTAATTGTTCTTCTCCTTCAAGGCCTTTCCTTCTTCCTGTTCTTCTCTGTTCCTTTGGCAGCCGCTTGGAGGAGAAGCTGTGAAGGTTGCAATGGAGTGGGTGTCGATGATAGCTGCGGTGGTGCTGCTGGCCTCTGTAATGGCGAATAAGGCGGTACTACCGGTGAGCGCCGCGGCGGGGGGCCGAGGGAGGTGCCGGCCGTGTTCGTCTTCGGAGACTCCGTTATTGACGTCGGGAACAACCAGTACCTCCCCAACAGCACGGCGAAGGCGAACTTCCCGCCCAACGGCATCGACTTCCCCGGCGGGAAGCCCACGGGGAGGTTCAGCAATGGCTTCAACATTGCGGATTATGTAGGTACGTACGTACATCGATCGATCATGACGGCCGTATATATGGAGCTATATATGATCTGAAGATGAGATCAGATCGATTGCACGATCATCCGATCATCACAGCTCAGAGTAACTTAGATAAGAAAACGCATGATTTCTCTTGCTGTCATCTGATCTGTCTTCAGTCGAATCTCTTATAATCCTGTTTAGGGCGTCAATGCCATGCAACATCTAAGGTATTTTTTAATTTCATTGTAATCAACTTTTATTAGGAGAGCCAGAAGAGCTTTAACTTGTTGTTTCCGAGAGTTTGCCACCTCCACCGTGCACTAATGTATTTTTTTATATGTTTCAAATTTTTTGAGGAGACCAAATTAAGTAATTGTACCTCAAATGTGACCCAATGTTGATACACTTAATAGGAAAGGATACTAATTAAGGGACAGTACTCATATTGGTGCGTACATATATAAAACCCGAGTTACAAAATGCGATGGTTAATCCATGGAGTTTAAGGACAGGTGGCACAAGTCTAATGTTATTTTGAACTGAAAACAAGGGAAATGCCAAGAATGTTGTAAATCATAAAGGGAAGGTGCGGATTAACCACTTTGAGTTGTAAATCATAAACCAAACTCGCAGGCACCCATAGCGGTACCGCTTTTCACTTTTGAGTGGGAGGGTGCGGATTCAAGCCGCTCTTCTCTTCCCTTATTAAAAAAAATCACACAAAAAAGCTTACCTAACAAAAGATAAGTTTTTAGAGAAAAAATGGGAAATGGAAACAAATTTATGGAGAAAAGAAGGACGATCCCAAAAAACAAGTTTATATAACAAAGGGAAAGGGATGAAGGGGAGCAAGCAGCTTAAAACCAAAAAATAGGAAATTGAAGAAAGTTAATTATAAAGACAAAAAGTTAAATGGAAGCAAGCTCATCAAGGAGAAAATTAACTGAAACAAAGACTCAGTTAAAGGAGATGGAAAGGCTTTTCCCATGGTCAAGCAGCATTTTTTTTTTTTTGTAGATATATACCTTGATCCTAAAAACTTTGAAGTAGCAAAACACAAGTTAAACGCATTCTGAACCCGGTAAATCAGACTATCCTATGGATTTTTGCGACTGGAACTATCTTATGAATTCGAGAAAGGAGAAACAAAATAAGGTCATAAATGAATTAGAAAGCAAATAAAAACAAAACAGTATATGATTTAAATAAAGAGGAAAACGCTAGAGGAAGGGCTTGAACCTTCGACCTTGTGGTTAACAGCCACACGCTCTAACCAACTGAGCTACTCCAGCTGTGGTGGGCGGGGTTGCCTCTAAATTTAAATATACATTAAAGAAGCACTAGAGGGAGACAATGCAGATATTATTCCAACTTTTCCTATCCCTATCCGACAGTTCTTGTCTTTTTCTTTTTGACTTATACTATATAGTAATCAAACTTAAGTTGATAAAATATTAACCAAATAGTATTACTAAATTATTATAGTAATTAACAGAATATTAAATATAGGTATGTTAATTATATTATATACTATGATAATTGACATAATAGCATAGTCAAATTATAACATAGTTAATTATTATATTATTATAGTAATTAACATAATAATGAATATGATAACATTATTATATATAATTATGATAATTAACATAGTAGCATAGTCAAATTATTGATAACTCCTCAATAAATTATGTTAGTCTTAATATAATAACATATTAAAACAATAATATTACTATACTACTTTAGTAATTATCATAGCAATGAACATAGTAGTATTAATGCAGTAATAACATAGTAACTTAGTCAAATTATTAATGATATTATATTAAATTATGAATAAACTTAACATACTAATGTAGTAATTGTTGTAATAATATTATGATAATTAACATATTACTATATTTGTATATCATTATAGTAATCAATATAGCAATATAGTTAAAGTATGATTAACATCATAGTATGTAGATTAGGATTAGTCTTAATGTAGTAACACACTAAAACAATAGTTTTACATTTATAGCAATTAACATAGAAATGAATATAGTACCATTACTATATTATTATAACCATGTATAACTATAGTAAATTACATAATAACATAGTCATATTAGTGATAAATTACTTACATTAAATTGTGATTAGATTTAATGTAATATATATTATATTAATATAGTAATTAGTATAGTAATGAACTTAGTAATGTTAATATTGTTATATTGCATACAACTACAGTAATGAGCATAGTAACATAGTCAAATTATTTATGTGTCATAGTAAATTATGATTGCTATATACTGACACAATAATCTTATTATATTATTGTGATAATTATCTGTAGTTAATGATCAGATCATTATCTCTATTCTTCACATTTCTCCAACCAAACAAGGGTTAATATATATTCTCAAATCTAAGTTAAAAAGGACAAAATGGTCTAAAAATTGGTCTTATTTTCATTATTGTCATCTCCATTTCACCAAAAGAAGAATAAAAATAAAAATATCCTCATGCATATTAAAAATTATTAGAAGAAGAAGAAATAATGATATAAAACTGAGATGAGCCCCCCGGCTTTCCTCTCCCTCAGCAAAGCAAAGCAGAACTAAAAGAAGCATCTGCAATGGCATAAACTTCGCTTCAGCAGGTTCTGGAGTCCTCAACACCATCGGCGTCTCCCTCGTGAGCAACCCATCTCTCTCTCTCTCTCTCTCTCTCTCTCTCTCTCTCTCTCTCTCTCTCTCTCTCTCTCTCTCTCTCTCTCTCTCTCTCTCTCTCTCTCTCTCTCTCTCTCTCTGTGAGCGCTTTCGCTTCCTGCCGTCACTCTCTCTCTCGCACAAACAAACACATGACCACTATACCGGACGGGGATGCTGGAAGAGTGGAGGAGATCAATACAACAGCTAGCGATAAATTGTTACTGTCTGCTCCACATATATATATCAGGGAGGGCTCATCTCCATGGACGCCCAGCTCGACTACTTCAGAACCTCCCTCGATGGTTTCACACCCCGACTCTGCTCCACGACGAGACGCGTTCTTCTCTCCAAGTCGATCTTCCTCCTCAGCGCGGCAAGTAACGACCTGCTCCGTTTCTATATGTCCAACGCCTCCAAGACCCATGACGCCATCAGCAAGTTCATCACTTCCCTCGCCTCCAAATACCGAAGCCAAATACTAGAGGTGACTGCTAGCTGCTTCCCTCCTCTTCTCCCTGGATATGACAATATTGTGCAGATACATATATACATACTCATATATGTATATGTAGTAGGTCATACATACATACATATATATATATATATAGTTGTGCATGCATGCATGCTTTGATTAATTAATTGTTTGGCGTGTCGCATGCAGACGCTGTACAGTCTTGGAGCTAGGAGGTTCGCCATCCTGGGTTTGGGTCTGAACGGGTGTACCTCTATGAGGTTTGTGGGAAACTGACGGAGAGGAAGAGGGGTTTGGGGCTCCTGTATATATAGGAGGCTCCCTTCAGATTTACACCTCCGCCCTATAACTGCCTCTTAGGAGATAATGCCGAAATTATCTCTTAATTATCTCCAACTACTTGGAGTTATCCCATTATTTGGCTCGTCATTATCTGGTTCCGCGATAGTTGGACATATCCCAACATCTCCTACTTGGCCAATTATACCAGATAAGTTCTTGATACACTCCCACTGTTTGTGAGATGTATAACACATTCTTATATACTCCCACTATCCATGAGATATATAACATTCTTTTAAATAATATTCTTTTCCGACCACTCTCATTATTCATGAGATATATCACAATTTCATTATTCATGAAATTTTCTTTGACTTATATATTTCTAAGTCCCATCAAACCAACATGTTTGATGAAATTCTCTGCCGCAATGCCCTTTGTTAAAGGATCGGCAATCATATCACTTGTGGGAATATAAGTCACTTTTATTTCCCTTTCTGTACAATATCACGAATGTAATGATATTGTATCTCTATATGTTTTCCTTTAGAGCTATTCGCTCCACTGTTGATCAGACTTATTGCTGCCTGATTATCACAGTACATCTCAATTGGCCCTTCTACCAAATTGAGATCCATATCTTTAAGAAATTGTCTTATCCAGACTGCGTGAGTAGTAGCCATGCTAATGTACTCAGCTTCTTGTGTGTATCTTGCAACACAACCTTGTTTCTTGCTACTCCAAGAAACAGCAGCACCACCAAAGATGAACAAGTGTCCCGAAATGGACTTTCCATCATCTTTATCACCTCCGAAGTCAGCATCGGAGTACCCTAGTATCTCAAGCATATCAGCTTGATAAACTAGTTTATGGTGCAAAGTACCTTTTAGATATTTCATAATCCTCTTAACAGCTTCCCAATGTGCTGGACCAGGATTACTTTGATATCTGCTGACTAAGCTTACTGCATATGCTATGTCATGCCTAGTACATAGCATAGCATACATCAAGCTTCCAATTGCTTGTGCATATGGAACATTAAGCATGCTTTGCCCTTCTCCAGGACATTGATCTTTACACAACCGTTTACCATGGACTAACGGTGTGGGTGCCGGATTGCTATTCTGCATCCAAATCTTTTAAATAATGAACTCAAGTACTTTTCTTGATTAATACTTAACATTCTAGACTTCATCCCTCAGGATATGTATTCCAAGGACTATGATGCCTCACCCATGTCCTTCATCTCAAATTTCCCACTGAGCTCAGATTTGATGTTATTCAACATTTCCATGTCATTCCCGGCGAGCAAATATCATCCACATACAAGGATAAAATGGCATACTTGCTCCCGCTCTTCATGACATATACACAATTGTCCACTTATTTGGCACAAACCGAGTTGAATAACCACATCATGAAATTTGAGATTATTGTCTAGAAGACTGCTTTAATCCATAAAGCGATTTCTTTAATTTACAAACTTTATCCTCCTGTCCATCTACCTGAAATCCCTCAGGCTGTAGCATGTATATATCTCCTCCAACTCTCCGTTGAGGAAAGCAGTCTTGACATCCATTTGGAAAAGTTTCAAGTCAAGATGAGCTACAATTGCTAAGATCATTCTTATAGATTCAAATTTAGCCACAGGGAGTAAGTTTCTTGAAAATCACACCTGCTTTCTGATTATATCCTTTGGCAAACTAACCGGGCCTTGAATTTATCAATGGACTCATCAGCTCGAAGCTTTTTCTTAAACACCCACTTGCATCCTATAGCCTTTCTATTCTTGGGTAATTCATAGTTCCCATACATTATTCCTTTTAATGGAAATCAATTTTTCCTCCATGGCTATCCGTCATAGATAAGAATCATGAGATCTCATTGCATCAATATAATTCATGGGATCTATGTGATTATCCTCATTTATGTCTACTGATAGACACGAAGGCTCACAAGAATACAAGTGATAATCATCCATCCATGCTGGTGGAGTTCTAGGTCTCTTGTTGCCAATTGCAGGTAGTTCATTTTGCATTTCATTCATAGGTATTTGTTCATTTTCCATAATAGGTTGAGGTTCATCCTCAATTTCTAGATCATTTCTAGAGACATCATTGTAATAGTCATCATCTATTACAATTAGAGGTTCTTTCAACTCTTGTTGAGGTTCCTCTCCCTCTACATTTTCTAGAAATGTAGCATCTCTATATTCAATGATCCCTTTTTCATTATGGAAAAATTTATAGCCAAATGACTTACAATCACAATATCCTATGAATTTGCACTTTAATGTTCTGAAGTCCAACTTATCTCTAAGTTGATTGGAATGAGAACATGGGCTATTGATCCCCATTTCTTGAGATGACTCAAATCTGGTTTCCTCCCATTCCAAAGTTCATAAGGTGTACTTTCAATAGACTTGGTGGGAATTCTATTTAAAGTATATTTGCCGTGAGCAATGCCTCTCCCCAAAATTTCCTAGGGAGACATGAATGTGATAGCATACATCTAACAACATTCATCAATGTTCTATTCTTTCTTTCTGCCACACCATTCTGTTGCGGCGTGTAAGGCATGGTGACACACCTTTTATTCCATACTCTTGGCAATATACCTCAAATTCCTTTGAGTTGTATTCCCACCTCTATCAGTTCTTAACACCTAATATTCCTTCCAAGTTGCCTTTCTACTTCCATTCTATATTCTTAAAGTAATCTAATGCCTCAAACTTTCTAGAAATCAAGTAGACATAGGCAAACCTAGAATAATCATCTATGAAGTTATAAAATATTCTTGTTGTTGTAGGTCTTTATACTTAGAGGGCCACAAATATCCGAGTGGACCAACTCTAACAATTCTTACGATCTATGTCCTACCGAGAAAGGTTCTTAGTCATTTTTCCGACTAGACAATGTTCACAAGGTGTTAAGTCCACCTTAGTCAAACCGGTAGTAGATTCATCTTTATCATTTGTTCCATTTTAGATTTAGTAGGATGTCCCAATCTAAAATGTCATAGATCACATTCTGACAAAGCACACAAAGAATACTCAGAAATTCTATCTCATTATTTCATGTCAATTACAGAGATACAAAATAGTCATGTTCCGGGATAAACTTTCCCATAGCAAAGACTTTCCCATCCTTTCCAATTGACACTCTTTTATTGTAGAATCATACTTCGAGGCCGTTCTTCATCAGTGCAGGGATAGAGATCAAATTGCGCCTAATACCAGGTGCATAGAAGACATCTTTAAGCACCATGACGCTATCTGCAAGTTCTAGTCGATATGTCCAACACCTTCCACATCAGGTAAGTGGTGTTGCCCATGTAGACTCCTCTGTTCTTCTGCTTTGAGCTTGTTTAACTCCACCAGCCCTTTCTTCGTCTTTGCAATGTGACGAGTTGCACCAGAATCGATCCACCAGTCATTAGTGTCTGCCATTGCAGCATTGCATTCAATAACACACAACAATTCCCTTTTGCTTGTTCCTCCTTGTTCTGGATGTTTGTGTCCACCTTGTTCTCTTGCTTTTGGGGACAATTTGACTTAAAGTGGCCAAATTTCCCACAAGTGTAGCAAGCACCACGAGGAACTTTCTTTCCCTTTCCTTGGGATTTGTTGGACTTGAATTGGGCCTTGTTTGCTTTAATGGGGTGATTCTGATCTGAAGGCTTCCGGTGAGCAACATTTGCCTCTTCTAGATTCACCTCTAGTTCCTTCCTTCTAGCTAGGGGTGTAAACGATCCAAGTCGAGTCGAATAATGTTTCGCTCGAACTCGGCTCGGTCACTAAAATTGAGCTCGAACTCGGCTCGTTACTCGTCAAGCTTTTATACCTTCGTTCGAACTCGGCTCGTTGCATTTTTTAGGTATTCGAACTCGACTTGATGAACAGCTCGTTTAAATAAACGAGCTCGAGCTCGAGCCTTAATCGAATTGATTCAAACATTTAAACGAGCTTAAACTCGTACTCGCCTGAACACTCGTTTAAAATTTTGAACTCGACTCATTTAACCTATTACTCGCACTCGATTACACACTCGTTAGAGCTCGACTCATTTAGAACTCAAATACAGATTCGTATAGAACTCGAATATAAGCTCATTTACACAAAAATGGAGCTCGAAGACTCATATATAGTGGGACAAATCCATTCACATTTTTCTAACTCAAGGGACTTTTTCATTACATGCACAGCATCTCTGCACCGACGTTTTTTTTTTTCGAGGGGTTAACCGTGTTCAAAATAAAATGTTTACCTAACAACAAAAAAAAAAAAAACAAAGATTACAACTGTCCAAGGGAAGAAAACAAAAATAAAAAAGACAATCATACTCGATGAGGGGGGTGGGACTGCATTCTCAAAGCTTTTAGAAACACTGTTGCCTTGAGGAACACTCTTGCCTTTGTCCTCATTTACAAAACAAGATCAACAAGGCCAATTTCCAGTACATCGAGGGGTTTCCTGAAGTCTTGAACCATCTGCACCACACCATTAGAATTAATGGCTATGTTCAGACTAAAAAACACAATGAGTTAAACATTTATCTCAAAAAGAATATCAAGACCTTACCTCAAAATTGGCCAAGTCCATGGAGAACAATTTCCACATTTCTGTCCTCAACATGTTCCAGTACAAATTTAAGAGTTTCCTGTTGAAATGGCTCCATATATGCACAAAATGAGAACAATTTCAATAAACTGAATGTTCAAACTAAAAAACACAATGAGTTAAACAATTTATCTCAAAAAGAATATCAAGACCTTACCTCAAAATTGGCCAAGTCCATGGAGAACAATTTCCACATTTCTATCCTCAACATGTTCCAGTACAAATTTAAGAGTTTCCTGTTGAAATGGTTCCATATATGCACAAAATGAGAACAATTTCAATAAACTGAACCACAAAGAATTTTCACTAACAGTACACTTAATTCAAGGCAGATGCATACATGGACAGCTTCTCCAACTTTGACGTAAAGAATGCAGATACATGCTTAATGATATGGATGAATCCATCTGGAATTTGACTATCAGACAAAGAATTTAAAGCACTTTTCTAATGTCATCTGTTGTTTGTTATAGTTTCTATACCTGGTTATACTTGTGACTACGGATAGCTTCTCTTGCCTTGCCCGGAGAAGACGATGTTGCTGCCTTCAGGAGTTCGAGGGAGATGAGCCGTTGCAAGGACGATAGGAGGTAGAGATGAGTAGCTGCAAAACTGAAAAAAAAATAGTCATGAGAAAGTGAGACAGTGTGTGACCGTGTGTGTTAGAGAGGGAGTAAGAGAGGCTAAGAGGGATGGAGTGACTGTGTGTCCCTGTAGACAGAGGGTGTGTGTGTGTGTGTGTGTGTGGTGTGTGTGTGTGTGTGTGTGTGTGTGTGTGTGTGTGTGTGTGTGTGTGTGTGTGTGTGTGTGTGTGTGTGTGTGTGTGACCGTGTGTGTTAGAGAGGGAGTAAGAGAGGCTGAGAGGGATGGAGTGACTGTGTGTCCCTGTAGACAGAGGGTGTGTGGTGTGTGTGTGTGTGTGTGTGTGTGGTGTGTGTGTGTGTGTGTGTGGTGTGTGTGTGAGAGATGAAGCCAGAGGGAGGGAGAGGAAGAGGGAGAGAGGGAGGCCTTCCATCGGCGTCTGTGTGAGAGAGAGGGCAAGAGAGGGATGGAGAAGAAGAGGGAGAGTCCAAGAGGAAGACAGGAGAAGAGATGTAGACATTACCTAAGGAGGAAGGAAGAAGATGCAGCCGCTGTGCCTCTAGAAGGAAGGAGACGTCAGACGCGGAGGGGCCCTGCCGTAACGCCGCTACTGTGCCAGGAAGGAGGAACGAGACGCCAGACGCGGAGAGGGGCTCCGCCGCTGGCCCGCTGCTGTGCCAAGAAGGAAGGAGACGCCAGAGCCGGACGTGGAGCGGGGCTCCGCCGCTGCTGGTGGAAGGAAGAAGACGAAGAAGATGCAGATAGGAGCTCCACGCCTCCGCCGCTGCTGTGCCAGGTTGTTGGAAGGAGGCCGGATGCGGTCCTGCGGAGAGGGGCGCGAGATGGGGCAGCCGGGCAGGGCGTCTCTGTCCAAGGAAGAGATGGGCGAGAGATGGATTGGACGGGGGGCGGCGCGTCAGAGAGATTAACTATTAAAACAAAATATAACTGAGGACCTCGGTTGGGTCGATCGGTTTAGAACTCTTGCTTAAAAGCAAGAGGTCCCGAGTTCGATTCCTGGGGGGGATTTACCTGATTTACATGCAATCCTCGAGGTGTGTAAATCCGGGTTTTTCTGGTCAAGTTGGGTAAGGGCAATACGGTATACGGAAGTAGGAGCTGCCAAGTCCTGACCTTGAGTTCGCGAACACCAATCCTTGAGTCCGCAAAGCCACCACGGGCGGGATTTCCTCGTTATCAAAAAAAAAAAAAAAAAACATAACTTGTTTAAGTAACCCGAGATGAAAAAATTAGAAACAATATTTCTATTAAACTAAGATAGTTTTGTTAACTGCACGATAGACTTGCCCCCTTCTCTGCTTCGGGAACGGGAGTTGCTTTATTTCATTAATAAGGTTTTGACCACCTACCTTTTGCAGGAAACGAAAATGGAAAAGCCTCTTTCGGCAGGGGAAAGGCAGAGGTCCGCGGGGAAGGAACGTCGGCGGTGGGGATGGCGCGCGAGCGGGGAGCAGACGGCGAGATGACGCGCCCGCGAACAGCACGGAGGTGCGCGACGCGCTGCTATGGCAGAGGCGGATGAGGCTGGGGCGAACGGCGACGGGGGTCGGCGCAATGGCGAGCAGGTGCGAGCAGTAGCAGCAGCGGCGACAGACGTAGGGAGAGCAGCCCGGCGGCGGCAGGTACGCGCAAGTAGCAGCAGTGCAACGGCGATGGCCGCAACAGCAGTGCGCATACGGGGGCAAGCCGAAGGGCGTTGCGGTCGTCAACAGGCCAACGTGCAGGGCAGTCTAGGCAGCGGATGAAGATGGCGCGCTGGCGGCACATGAAGCGTGCAGGAGCGCGGCGGCGGCGGCGGCGGATGCGACTGGGGGCGAGCGTCGGCGAGGCGAGCAGACGGGCGGAGCACACTGGCGAGTGTCGGCGAGCGGCAGAGCACGGCGGCGGAGGCGTGCGATCGGTAAGGCCTCGCAAGAGCGCGACGCAACAGGGATCTTTCTCTCTCTGATACCAATGTGAGAAACTGACGGAGAGGAAGAGGGGTTTGGGGCTCCGGTGCATATCAAATTCACGATGTGTGTGCAACATGGTAAGTACTTCAGATTTGCACCTCCGCCTCATAACTGCCTCCCAAGAGATAATACCGAAATTATCTCTTAATTATCTCCAACTACTTGAAGTTATCCCATTATTTGGCTCGCCATTATCTAGTTCCGAGATAGTTGGACATATCCCAACAAAGTTCCGGACAGCCAATGGCGAGTGCATCGCCGTGCTTGACGATTATGCTGTCCAGTTCAACGTGGCCGTAGGAAAAGTCCTCGAGGAGTTCAGCTCCACGCACGAGGGCATCAAGTATTCTGTCGGTAATATGCACAACTTTGGGAAGATGGCATTTGGGGACCCTCTCGCTTATGGAAAGAGACCTTTGGGATTCTTATAGTTTAATTACTGAAGTATTAGTACAGCCTACTTAGAAGTATATATAACGTATTACAATCTCCGACCTAAACAATAAGCCTGCATGAGTACTGCATCTGGAATGAGCTTGTGGAAATTTTATTCTCACAGATTTATGAGGGCCTAGCAAATTAAGCTTGCAGAAAGCTGCTCCCACACCACCATGATCAGTTAATTTGATCTCCATATGTACAGCACTCAAGCAAAAATATGACGGCAGTTCATGAAGATAATGGGACTCGTATATCCGAATCACCTCTTTTGAAGAATTTGTTAACACACTTGACCCATTTATTTAACAATTTTACAAGACCATGGGGAAACCCCCACCATGCACGTACGCTTTAGAATATAAAATGATCATCTGATTTTTATTATTATTTATGAAATAATGATATCACATTATATGCACGCAGACTAATTAAAGAATATTTATCCATTAATTAAAACCTGATGTTTTAATTTGGCCTTTAGGGTTCAAGGAATCCAAGAGTGCATGCTGCGGAGAAGGGAGATTCAATGGTGAGGCAGGGTGCACTCCCAATTCGACCCTCTGCTCCAATCGACAGGATTACTACTACTGGGACTGGTTTCACCCGACAGAGAATCCTGCCAAGTTGCAAACTTGGATGCTGTACGGAGGCCCTCGGACATTGGCCAGCCCCATCAACTTTGGAGAGCTCGTAGAAGACTAAATAAAACCACTCAGATGTGGACGTACATACACATGATGACATACGTACGATCTAAAAACTTTTGGATGCAGTGACAATGGAAATTGTGGTAATTGACGATACAACCGATTCTTGAGAGTATTTCTTGGTAGCATTTATGCCAACTTTTTTGTGTACTAATTTTTTTCCCCTCCCCTCATTCTTTATTGTGGACTATTTTGAGATGTTTTTCCCTAAATTTTCTTAATAAGAGATTAAGAGAGAAGAGGGCCACGATGGAATCTCTATTCTCTCCTTTCATCTTCTTCTTCTATACAACTTTGTATCAGAGTCGACGACACCGCCACCATGAAAATCGCCCTCAAGAATCGGAGCAACCCCAAGCCCGGTGTTGCACTACCCAACACCTCCGTAGGCAGCGCCTCGACAATGGCGCGCTCTAACAAGGGCAGGCGACCAGCATCAACCTGCACTGGTCAATGCGCCATAGGACAACACCCTCTAGCAGTCGCAAGTGCGATGCCCTATGTTAAAATAATGGAGTGCTGATGCACACATGCAGCACAAATGTATGAATCAACAAGTAATTTGCGCAACAAAGATCAACTCTAGAAATTATGCAAGATAAAACAAACCACAAGGGAACAACATATTTAAGTGGTTCGGAGAGGCGTTGTGCCTTCCTATATCCACGGGAAGAGCAGAGAGAGTTTACTAACTTGTAGAAGAAGTACAAATCGAGAAGATGCCCTTACAATGACTCAGAGCGTCTTCCTCAAACGAAGCAAAACCAACAAATCACCTCACACCTTTTTGCAGAAAGTGCCCCTTCAAATAGCCCCGTAGGTGTAACGGCCCTGATGCCCGGACCCTCAGCTCCCACCAAGGATCCGACCATCGGCACCGCCACCCACGGGCCCGAAGACCCGGAAGGGCTAACGGACCAGTCTAACATGATATGTACGGAGATGAATAACAACCAAACACACTAAAAAGTACCAATAGGTGAAGGAAAGAGTCCAACACAGAGTACGAGTCTAGTACAGTCCTAAAGTAGTGAAGTACAAGTGCAGAAAGTAAAAGGGATAACAGGTCCCTTAGGGGCATACCCTGAGGGTGAAGTACACAGAACTGGGGAAAACACTGCTCACGGAAGACGCCGTCTACTACGGCCCCGTCTCCTCAGCCCGCCGCGAAACGTGCTGCTGTGAAGTCTCACCTAAAAAGGAGGGAATGAGCTTCACGAAGAAGTCCAGTAGGGACTACCAATCTCCCATTGGTTCTAACAGCAGAAATAGATCTAAAAGTACGATATTAAATTAAAGCAATAAATCTATCCGACTAACAGAGTGAAGTGTGGAAGCGTAAAGAAACTACACGGTCTATGGTCTAAGCTAAAAGTCGGGACCGAAAAACCCGTGTAAACCATGGCACTGGGAAGAACCCAAGGCTATAACACAGACAGTAAAACACTGTCTGGACAAGGACACTAGTCATAGAAACACTATATTAGTCGATCGGTCAGGTGCGCCACGCACCTTATCCTTAACCAACAGTCTGTGTCTAGCACCTCCTGTCGGAGTGAGACTCGAAACTAAGGTAACCACAACTGTCGTAGTCTGGCTGGACTACGGTCCCACGCCTGGCCCCTCTAGATGGTTCTGAACCCACGTAGAGTGAAGCAGTGAGAAAAGGACTAGCTGATCTGCACTGGAAGAGATACCAACCACCTCGGCGTCCCAGACTCAGCTAAAAGAGCTCTACAAATGACTCTACGTCGTTGTCCCCACCGTTTTCCCCTCTGCTACCAGAGTTCGTGACTCGAGCTCGCCCGCCGCCCGAAGAACTCCCTCAAACAAGCGTGCGGGGACCGGGGCTCCAAGTAACGATAACAACCTGTCTTGCGGACAAGCCCTCAAGTGCCTAGCACTGAGCGAAAGACTAGAGTATCACTGCACTAGGAACAGCACAGGTGCCAAGAAACAGAGTCGCAGCAGAAAGAAAACTCTGAACAGGTCTCCAAGTCCCTTCTCTGTCTGAGAAGGCGACACACAGGTTGTCGCCACCTAAAGGCGACACCCTGGCTGTCGCAACCTGGTCCAGAAGGCGACAAGGAACCAGTCGCAATTAGGAGACCACAGGCAGAGGTCCAGGTGTCTACCTGGAACCTCCCACGGCACCCGGTGTAAATCGAAGAGAAGGCGACAGCCACCCTATCGCGATCAGAACGCGACAGGGTGGGCATTGCTTCCTCAAACCAGAAGGCGACGTATCAGGCTGTCGCGACCTCAGATTTGCACACTCGAGAGCACCACCTTCGAACCATGCATTACAAATCTGAGAAGTACAAGGGGAGGGGAGCATGTAGGATGATGTAAATAGATCATTTAAGCTCAAACCACCCTTGTAAACACCCATGCATGCCAAGAACATGGATCTACACTCAAAAATCTCACATGCAAACATGGGTCTCTCATCATCCACACCCCATTCCAAGCATGAATCAAAGCACAATCAAGCCATCCGAGCATTCCACAAGAATCATAATATGCATGCACGACCTAGCATGATCCCTAGGCTTGGAGAAAGGGGTTGGAGTCCTACCATGCTAGAACTAGGGGAAGGTTTAGGCATCCCTACCTCAAAACGAAGATCCACCCCAATGGGGCCTTCTCGTAGGCATGCACCCCTCATCCTTGCTCCAAGCTCCACGGAAATGCCATCCACAAGCCAAGGTCGTCCTTCATAAGCCACCCAAACTCCTCTCCTCCAAGCTCTCCACGGAGCACAGGCAGTAGAGGGCTCGGGGAAGAAGAGCACCAGCCGAAAGAGGAAGAAAGGGGGTTGTTCTCAGGCATGTGTCCATTTAAGCCTTGGAGATGAGAACGTGACAACTTGCCTGTCGCGTTCACTTACCTGAACGTGACGACCAACCCATCGCGATCCCATAGTCAAGGTCAACCTGACCAACGGAAACGCCACGCGTCGCCCATGCAACCCTAACACCATGAATGCAACACCTGACCCTTCGCGTTCATCCATCATGTCAGTGGTTGACACTTGTCTCGTCTGTCCCAACAGCAAAACGAAAAAGGTTGCATGCTACAGTCAGAGGTTGAACGCGACAACATGCCTATCGTGTTCCCAACCAGAACGCGACGGCCATCCTGTCGCCTTCAAAAGGCGACAGCCCAACCTGGTTGTCCAAAGGAAAGGAGGGATGTTACAGTAGGACTCTGAACAAGAAGCACCACAAACTCCACATTCCCCACAATTGAGAACAAAGAGGATGGAGGAGAAGAACGGCCGCCGCGTTCTTATGTCCGCAACCGCTAAAAAACTATCCCAAAACCTCCACGCAAAGAGGCCAAAAAACACCGCACCCACGCGAAGGTTATTTTCCTTCTTTTTACCCCAGCACGTTCTTGGGTATGCAAGGACGTGTTGGATCTTTTTTGTTCTCTTTTCATTGGGTCAGTTGGGTTAATGGGTATGGGATTCATACCCATTATATAAATGGTTTTAGTGTTTGACCAAGTCAACACAACATTCTCCACCTTTGACATGGTTAAACACTTTCTAAACTTCTACAAAAGACAAAATGAACTCTCTCTCTAAAAACAACCCCCTCTCCCTAAGGCCTTTAAATCTCAGCAACCACGAACATTGGCCAAGTCCAGACAATGCTGCAACTTGACGATTGAGAGCGGCTTGGTCATCATATCTGCAGTGTTCTCCTGAGTTGAAACTTTCACAAGTTGAATGTCACCACTTGCAATTAACTCTCTGACCTTGTGATATGTGCTTCGTTCTTGTATGATACAGAGGATCCTTAGCAAGGCAAATAGCACTCTGACTATCACAATTTAGACAAACACTCTTCTGAGAGACGCCAAGTTCCTTCACTACACCTTTTAGCCAAACTGCCTCTTTGGCAGCTTCCACTACAGCAATGTATTCAGCTTTTGTTGTTGACAAAGCAATTATATCTTGTAGCATGGCCTTCCAACTGATAGGGCCTCCACCTAGAGTATAAATATACCCTATAGTGGATCTCCTCCTGTCAACGTCACCAGCATAATCTGAGTTAACAAAACCAACTAAAACATCAATACTATTAGTGCCCTTCTGAAACAACAAACCAACATCTGATGTACCCTTCAGATAATGCAAAATCCATTTAACTGCATTCCAATGCTCTTTTCCTAGGATTCCCCATGGTACCTGCTAACTACACTAACTGCTTGAGACAGATCTGGCCTAGTGCAAACTATAGCATACATCAGACAACCAACTGCATTTGCATATGGCACTTTGAGCATTTCCTGGCGTTCTTTGTAAGACCCGACTTCTCGGCTTTCCGTCCGGCGTCTGGGATGACTGGCCACTGAAGCGTCCAGGCTGGGCGACGCGTCAGTGTTGCGTCGGAGGTGCCCGACGTGACAGTCATCTGTGTCGCGGTCAGTCTGTGCATCGCGTTCTTGTCACGCCCGGGTTGCCCGTCGCGTTCTTGTAGCGCCCGATCAACGGGTCACGATAGCATTTTGTTGTGTGTCGCTTCAGTCGTATGACGTCTGTCAGGGTGGCAGGCATGTCAGTACGGCCTATCGTGTTGTCGCGGTGCCCATGGGGGGCGCGTTCTTGTCGCGGTCCATGGACCCGTCGCATTAAGGTTGTTAACGCGACGGGGCGGTCCATCGCGTTCTGGGTGCCGGGGGCTTAAGGCGCTGGCCGGCTACCCCTTCCCTCTCTCTCTCTTCTGCTTCCCTTCTCCCTCTCCCTCCGGTGGTGCTCTGCCTCCCCCTCTCCCCTTTGAGTGTTTCAGGCGAGGAGGAGGGTCGTACGTGGTGCCGTGGCATCGTGGACCTTGCGTGGAGCGAGGAGGAGGTGGCCACCAACGTGAAGGGCCCCATTGGGGTTCATTCTTCCGTGAAAGGTAGGGATTTCTTGTGCCCTCTCCCATCCGGGTGGACCGGGAGCCCTCGGGGTTTTTGTAGATAGCCTTACTGCTTTCCCCATGCTCCCCTCCCCATGTGTGCATGTTTGTATGGTTCTGGGTGGCCGGGATGGAGCATCCCGTGGTCTGCCTCCCGACTGATGTCGCGGCCGCGGTGCGCATCGCGACATCAGTAGAGGCGTCGCCCTGGTCAGGCGCGGCCTTATCGCGGCGCGGTTGGCGGTCGCGATAAGGGTCGCTGTCGCGACTTGGTTTCCCGTCGCGACAAGGAGGCTATCGCAACGTGCTGCCCCGTTGCATCAAGGCTATTTTCGCGGCACCCTTCCCCATCGCGATGGCATCGCGACGGCCTATGGGGGAGCGACAGTGCCTGTGCTGCCTCGGTTGGTTTCCGTGGCCGGTTTGTGTGTCGGCGTGTGCCCCAGGGCAGGCTTTGCCCTTAGGACCTTCCGGTAGGGAATGCGGCTGGTTTCCTCTCTACGTTCAGTGACCAAAGGTGACACCTTCGTGGTCGTGTCCTGGCAATGGTGCTAGGAGGGTCGCGTCTGTCTAATAATCGATTGATGGGCGGTCAATCGATTATTAGCAGAGCGACGGGTTTTCCGTGGCTAGCTGGTAGTGTTCCGAGACTCCGGCTTTTCCGTGCGTGGTTGGTTGGCCGACAACCCTGTTGAGGGTTTGTGCGTGCTTCTCCCTGTTGGCTGTCGTGGTTACAAGCCAGCGGTTCGGTGTGGTTTTATTGTGCTGCCCCGCTGTTCGCCCGGTGCTTGGCACTTGAGGGCTTGTCCCGTTTAGAGGTTGTCTCCGTTTCCTGGGACCCCCATCCTCGGGAGCCCGTTGAGGGAGGTATCTGGGCTACGAACGTGCTCGAGTTGGCAGCCCACGGGAGCGGACTCTAGAGCTGAGGGGAAAACGAGGTTTGGACAGCGGCGATGAGTCGTTAGTAGAGCTCTCTTGTCTAGGTCTGGGACGCCGAGGGGTTCGGAGTGCTTTCCTGGCGCAGACCAGACAGTCCCTTGTCTCACTGCCTCTCTCTGCGTTGGTTCCAGAGCCACGTAGTTGTGTCAGGCATGAGGCCCCAGCTTCGCCAGGCTGTGGTGTTGCGTGTGTTGTGTGTTCTGTGGCGGCTCTGTCTCGCCCTTGCGTGGGGGCGAAGGCAAAAGCTAGGCTAGCGAGCAGAGCGCGTGGACTACGGGTCCCCCTCTTGGCTGCTAGCGGCGGTGGCTTGGTTGTTGTTGTTGTGACGATGTTTCCTCGCGACGTTTCCGAGTGTTCCTTGTTGCCCTAGCTTGCACGGCGGTTTTAGCCTGGATGTGCTTAGCTCCCGTGGGCATCGTTGGTCTGGCCTTGGGTAGACCCATGCTTCTGGTGGTTCCCGCTTTGGTGTTCTCTCGGTTCCGTGGTCCCGTTCTTGGGTGCCAGCCCGTGATGGCACCGGCGTGTGTAGCTTCCCGACCTGGCCGTGTCTGGGGTCCGGGGTGGTTCTGCTTGTGAGCCCTCGACCTTGTAGAGGTCTGAGGTGGCCGTGCTTGCGGTGAGACGTCGTTCTCACTTGGTTGTTTCGTGGTCTCGGCAGGTGTGCTGAGCACCGCTTCCGCTTTGTGCCCGACTCCGTTGGTTTCTGCGGGAGTCGTGTGTGTGCCACGACCTTGGTTGGTGGTCGTGGCATTGTACTGTTCTCTTCCGCTGCTTAGTAGTACCATGCTGTATGTTTCCTCACTTTACAGCTTTCTAGTGTATTTTCCTTTTTTTCAGAGTTCCTGCTGCTCTGGCCGGTGAGGGACTGGTAATCCCTACTGGGCCTTGTTCGCGAGGCTCACCCCCCTATTTCTTTCAGCTAGGGCTCGTCGTCGCGGGAGCTCGGTGTCGGACGGGTTGCGGAGGCTGCTGTGGCGCCGTGTTGTTGTTAGCAGCAGTGAGAGCAAGCGTTGTGAGCTCTTGTAGCCTGAGTGAGTTGAGAGTTGTGCTTTGCAAGTCCTCAGGGTATGCCCCTTAAGGACTGCACCTTTCTTCTTGTACCAGTGCTTTTACTTGGGACCCGTTGTACAAACATTTTGTATATTGTACATATTATTATAGTTATTTAAATTCAATACATATCTCACTAGACTATTTCTTCTAACCCTTCTGGATCTTCGGATCCGTGGGTGGCGGCGCGACCCTCGGGACCCCTGGTGAGGGTTCGGGAGGTCAGGTCGTTACAGTTGGTATCAGAGAGAGGGTCTACTGATATTTGTAAGGAGTTAATAACTATAGCTGTCCCAAAGGAAGGTACTAGTGCGCTGCTAACACCGTCCGACTAGTGTTAGGCTTGTGCTTTCAAATGTTTTGCAGGTGTGCGGCTTCCCTGCATGATTCGTGGCGTGTGTTTGCTGGTTGCAGTTGTTGCTTGCCGCGTGCATGGCGAGCGTGGTCGCTCGATGAGTTCGTGCTGTGCTGGCGCGGTTGGCGGTGGACTCGCTGGCAGTGGTCTTCCCGTATGGAGGACACTTGTAGGCAAGTCCAGGTGCGGTGCTCTTGGTCGTCTTCGACGTATTTGAGTGTGTGTGCATCGCGGAGGCTGAGAGAGCCTGCGTGTGGTGTGGCCTTCACCGGTGCAGGGTTGTTGCCTGTGGAACCGGTGGAAGGTGTCCCTGCCTTGTTGGTTGTCCCTCTATTGTTGGGGTGTGTGCTGTGGTTGTTGTGTGTTTAGCCCTGTGCGCCGTTGTGTGCTGTGCTCGGGACGTCGAGCTGAGCAGGTGCCTTGCGTGCTGTGTTGCACCACTAGTCGAGCGCTGCAACACTTGTCTGTGGTTGTTGTCAGCCTGGTGCTGGCTGGTTGTGAGCTCTAGTGAGGTGCTCCTAGAGTTTTTCTCTGTTCGTTCTGGTGGGAGTAAGGTTTCCCCAGAACGGTGTTGTGCCCGTTTCTGGTTGCTGTTGCGTTGCCCTCTAGGTTGAGGTGCATCGCTTGGTTGTCTTGTGTTCTGGCGAAGTTTCCCAGAACCATTTACTGTTGTCCTGGTAAGGGTTTTCTCTCTAGGACTGTCCTCACTCATTTCTGTTGTTGTCGTGCCACCTCAGAGTCTGAGGTGCACTATTGTTCGGCTGGTGCTTTTGGTAGTTTTTCTCGGAACGGTACCTTGGTGCTTCTGGTGGAGGTTCTCCCAGGACCGGCTTGCGTTGCTTCTACAGTCCTGCTTACTGCAGTGTTCTCTCTGATGGTCCGTGTTGTTTGGTCGTTGGGTTGTGCATTCTGGTGAAGGTTCTTCCCAAGATCGCCCTTTGTCGCTTTTGGTGGAGGTTCTTCTCAGGAGTGCTTCGTGTTTGTTTCGGGCCACCGTTGTGTTGCCCCTGTGGTTCGAAGTGTGCCATTTGGTTGGGCCGCATTCTGGTGAGGTTCTCCTAGGATGGCTCTTGGTGCTTTTTGGTGGAGGTTCTCCCCAAGGCTGCTTCGTGTTGTTTTGGTTGTCGTTGCTCTCTCTCTCTCTGGAGATGAGCTGTCATTGTTTTCGGTTGGACTATCTTTGTTATAGTCTGCTTGGGCGTTGTCGGTCAAGGTGTTGTGCCCTTGGCCATGCGTCTGGCTGCCACGTTGGCCAGCTAGTCTTATTAGTCGTTTCCAAGTTTCTCGGCCACACTGGCGGGACTTGTGTGTCCCCGTGGCTTGAATGGTTTGCTTTGTTCTTGCGCCCGGTGTGCTTTCGCAGATGGTGGTCTGGTGAGTGTCGTGGTGCTTGGTTGTTGTGCTTCGTACGGAGTGTAAGTCTCGCGTTGTGGTTTTGCCTCTCGCGTGTGGAAGAGACTCGTGCGTGTCTCCTTCCTCTGCTTTTCGTCGATTGCTCGGGGTGGTGGTGCTCCACTATGGTGTTGTGTTGCCGCCGGGTGCGCATCGCTGTGACCTTCTGGTGGAGTCACCTTCCCTGGATTGTTTTTTTGGTCGAGTTGTTTGCTCCCCCGTGCCGTGTTTTCTGTATGGCACCGTTGGTCGGTGGACCCATTTTGTGCCATTTTTCGTCGTAATGGTTTCTCGCTACCTGCCAGGCTCAATTCGGGGCATTGGTCCCTGTTGGTTTGGTGCGAGGTAGCATTGTTTTCTTGTTGGGGGCCGCTCGTGTGAGCGTTATTCCGCTGTGCATTGGTTTTTTTGTGATGGCTTGCTCATGCAAGCATTGTTTCGTTATATGATCGATTGTGCCTCGGCTTGTGCCTTGGAGGCTTTTCGTGTCGTCGTTTTGGTGTTTGGCCTCTCTATCGTCGCGATAGAGGGGTGCCTCTTGCCTTGCGCGCTAGGGGGGGTCGCTGTGTTCTTTTGCTCCCCTACAGCAGAGTCGGTGCTCCGGGTTTTGTGTGCTTCTTGAGCCGACGTAGTTGTTGCGTTTTTGAAGAAGTTGTCGACTTTCCATGCGTTTCCGTGTGGGTCTCTGGTGGAGAGCCCCTTCGACGGGCCTGTGTTGTTTCAAGCATTGGTGTAGTTGCGTGTGCTGCCCCTTGAGCGTTCTTCGATGCTTCTGTTTTTGTGCCTCAAGGGCTAGGGCCGCGTGGCCTGTTGTGCCCTTTCAGGCTTACGGTTCTTTGCGCGTGGCTTTTGGTAGGTCCTCGGTGGAGAGTCCTTCCTGTTAGCCCGTGGCGTTGTTTCGGCCGTTGGTGCACCTGTGTTGCACTTTGTTTAGTTTTGGTGCTTGTGATAGCATCTTGTGCTCATGCTCGAGCATTTTCGGTTTTGTGTCCTGGAGCCTGGGTGCATTGTGTTGTACCTTGGTGGCTCTGGTGCTTGTGGTAGCACCATGTGTTGTGCCGTGTATCTGTTCGTGAGATTTGTGCGTCGTTTCACGACTCCTCTCGTGTTGAGGTGTTGACTTTCCGCTCTGGGACACTTACGCTAGCCTAAGCCTTTGGTCGTAACCGTACCCGAGTTGGTGGCTACTTTGCCTTGTCTAGGTAGCCCTATCGGTGATACGCCAGGCTTTGATCGTAGCATTGTCTGAGTTTCCCTCTCGCTTTGGAGCGAGTGCGTTCGGTTGTGGTACCCTGCTTCGGTCTGGGTCCCTCTGAGGTCGACGTGTTGTCCTCGACCTCTACAGTTGTTTTGGTTTCTGTGTGTGATGTGTGTGGTGTTAGTGAATCTGGAAGCCGATGGCGGAGTCTCCCATCAGTTCTTCTGGTGACAGTGAGGCATGTTGGCTTGCTAGTACTCGACCAAGTGATTTGTCGACGTTGTGAGGTGTCCGGTTGTGGCTTAACCTCAGATGTCTTCCATGTTTTCGGCACGGTGTGCCACGTTGTGGAGCGTGTAGCTCCCAGTTTTTGTGGCTCTGCGTACGTTTGGTGTCCCTATTGGGCCACGAGGAAGGTCTGAGTGAGACCTAGTGGTGACAGAGGATGTCATTTCCGCGTGTTGAGGTTTCTCCGCATGCGTTTACTGTCCCTGTTGGACCGCGAGGAAGGTCTGGGTGAGACCTAGTGGTGACAGTGGACATCGTTCCGTGTGTCGTAGATCCTCCGCGAGCGTGGTGTTGCTATGGTTCTCGTCGCTCGCGTGGCCTCTCAGTTGGACTAGTGACCGGTGCTAGCTGCTGCTAGTAGCGTGAGGTCATTCCCTGAGTGTCGTGCTTAAATCTCAGGTGGTTCTTCTGTGGTTGTCGGTAACGGTGTGCTCTGTTGGGTTTTGCTGGCGATGGAGTGAGTTGCTGACCGGCGTTTCTTGTGTTGCTGTCGGCAACTGCGTCCTCTATCGGGTCTTGCTAGCGACAAAGTGGGTTGCCGATCGGTTGGTCCCAACAGCGAGGTCTGTTGGTGGCTGCAGTCGTGTAGTTTTCGGCTGGCGTTTTCCGTTGTTTGGGCATGTTTTGGCGTCGCTCGGCACCAGTGGGGTTGTCGTTCCGTTTGGGCGCCCCACGTGTGGCTGGAGTGAGCCGTTGGTTCCTCGGCTTGGTGCTCCAGGTGTGTTGGAGCATGTGGTGAGCTGTTGGGTTTTCGATTCTGTGCTCTTCGTGTGCTTGGAACCCGTTGTGTGAGCCGTTAGTTTTCCGGCTTCGTGAGTTCCTCGCGTGTTTGGTGGTGCGATTGTTGCCACGAGGAAGTCATGTTGAGACTTAGTGGCTTATTCGCATTGGTCTTGCATTTGCTCCCTGTGTTCTGTTTCGTGCCTCAGGATCTTCTGGGCTTGTCCCAATTTCGAGGACGAAATTGTTTTAAGGGGGGTAGAATGTAAGACCCGGCTTCCCGGCTTTCCATCCGACGTCTGGGATGACTGGCCACTAAAGCGTCCAGGCTAGGCGACGCGTCAGTGTCGCGTCGGGGGTGCCCGACGCGACAGTCATCCGTGTCGCGGCGAGTCTGTGCTTCGCATTCTTGTCGCACCCGGATTGCCCGTCGCGTTCTTGTATCGTCTGGTCAACGGGTCGCGACAGCGTTTTGTTGTGTGTCGCTTCGGTCGTCTGACGCGTGTCAGGGTGGCAGGCGTGTCAGTACGGCCTGTCGTGTTGTCGCGGCGCCCATGGGGGGTGCATTCTTGTCGCGGTCCGTGGACCCGTCGCGTTAAGGTTGTTAATGCGATGGGGTGGTCCGTCGCGTTCTGGGTGCCGGGGGCTTAAGGCGCTGGCCGGCTACCCCTTCCCTCTCTCTCTCTTCTTCTTCCCTTCTCCCTCTCCCTCCGGCGGTGCTCCACCTCCCCCTCTCCCCTTTGAGTGTTTCAGGCGAGGAGGAGGGTCGTGCGTGGTGCCGTGGCATCATGGACCTTGCGTGGAGCGAGGAGGAGGTGGCCAACCGACGTGAAGGTCCCTATTGAGGTTCGTTCTTTGTGAAAGGTAGGGATTTCTTGTGCCCTCTCCCATCCGGGTGGACCGGGAGCCCTCGGGGTTTTGTAGATAGCCTTACTGCTTTCCCCATGCTCCCCTCCCCGTGTGTGCATGTTTGTATGGTTCTGGGTGGCCCGGGATGGAGCATCCCGTGGTCTGCCTCCCGACTGATGTCGCGGCCGCGGTGCGCGTCACGACATCAGTAGAGGCGACGCCCCGGTCGGGCGCGGCCTTATCGCGGCGCGGTTGGCGGTCGCGATAAGGGTCGCCGTCGCGACCTGGTTTCCCGTCGCGACAGGGAGGCTATCGCGACGTGCTGCCCCGTCGCATCAAGGCTATTTTCCCGGTGCCCTTCCCCGTCGCGAAGGCATCGCGACGGCCTGTGTGGGCGCTACAGTGCCTGTGCTACCTCGGGTGGTTTCCGTGGCCGGTTTGTGTGTCGGCGTGTGCCCCAGGGCAGGCTTTGCCCTTAGGACCTTCCGGTAGGGAACGCGGCTGGTTGCCTCTCTACGTTCAGTGACCGAAGGTGACACCTTCGTGGCCGTGTCCTGGCAGTGGTGCTAGCAGGGTCGCGTCTGTCTAATAATCGATTGATGGGCGGCCAATCAATTATTAGCAGAGTGATGGGTTTCCGTGCTAGCTGGTAGTGTTCTGAGACTCCGACTTTTCCATGCGTGGTTGGTTGGCCGACAACCCTGTTGAGGGTTTGTGCGTGCTTCTCGCCTGCTGGGCTTGTCGTGGTTACAAGCCAGTGGTTCGGCGTGGTTTTGTTGTGCTGCCCCGCCTATTCGCCCGGTGCTTGGCACTTGAGGGCTTGTCCCGTTTAGAGGTTGTCTCCATTTCCTGGGACCCCCATCCTCGGGAGCCCGTTGAGGGAGGTATCCAGGCTATGAGCGTGCTCGAGTTGGCAGCCCATGTGAGCGGACTCTGGAGCTGAGGGGAAAATGAGGTTTGGACAGTGGCACTGAGTCATTTGTAGAGCTCTCTTGTTCTAGGTCTGGGACACCGAGGGGTTAGGAGTGCTTTCCTGGCGCAGACCAGACAGTCCCTTGTCTCACTGCCTCTCTCTGTGTTGGTTTCGGAGCCACGTAGTGGTGTCAGGCGTGAGGCCGCAGCTTGGCCAGGCTACGGTGTTGCGTGTGTTGTGTGTTCTGTGGCAGCTCTGTCTCGCCCTTGCGCGGGGGCAGAGGCAGGAGCTAGGCTAGCGAGCAAAGCGCATGGACTACGGGTCCCCCTCTTGGCTGCTAGCGACAGTGGCTTGGTTGCTGTTGTTGTGACGACATTTCCTCGCGACGTTTCCAAGTGTTCCTCGTTGCCCTAGCTTACACGGAGATTTTAGCCTGGCTGTGCTTAGCTCCCGTGGGCGTCGTTGGTCTGGCCTTGGGCAGACTCGTGCTTCTGGTGGTTCCCGCTTCGGTGTTCTCTCGGTTCCGTGGTCCCGTTCTTGGGTGCCAGCCCGTGATGGCACCGGCGTGTGTAGCTTCCCGACCTGGCGGTGTCTGGGGTCCAGGGTGGTTCTGCTTGTGGGCCCTCGACCTTGTAGCGGTCTAAGGTGGCCGTGCTTGCGGTGAGACGTCGTTCTCACTTGGTTGTTCCGTGGTCTCGGCAGATGTGCTGAGCACTGCTTCCGCTTTGTGCCCAACTCTGTTGGTTTCTGCGGGAGTCGTGTGTGTGCCACGACCTTGGTTGGTGGTCGTGGCGTTGTACTGTTCTCTTCCACTACTTAGTAGTACCATGTTGTAGGTGTTCCTCGCTTTACATCTTTCTAGTGTAGTTTCCTATTTTTGGAGTTCCTGCTGCTTTGGCCGGTGAGGGACTGGTAATCCCTACTGGGCCTTGTTCGCGAGGCTCACCCCCCTACTTCCTTCAGCTAGGGACTCGTCGTCACGGGAGCTCGGTGTCGGACGGGTTGCGGAGGCGGCTGTGGCTCCGTGTTGTTGTTAGCAGCAGTGAGAGCGAGCGTTGTGAGCTCTTGTAGCCTGAGTGAGCTGAGAGTTGTGCTTTGCAAGTCCTCGGGGTATGCCCTTAAGGACTGCACCTTTCTTCTTGTACCAGCGCTTTTACTTGGGACCCGTTGTACAAACCTTTTGTATATTGTACATATTGTTATAGTTATTTAAATTCAGTACATATCTCACTACACTATTTCTTCTAACCCTTCCAGATCTTCGAATCTGTGGGTGGCGGCACGACCCTCGAGACCCCTGGCGAGGGTCCGGGAGGTCGGGTCGTTACATTCTTCCTCTGACTGTGGACACTGTTGCAATGATAATCTAAAGTGTTGAACAAGAGGTGTACTAACTGCCTTGGCTTCATTCATATTGAATTTAGCCAACACCTTCTGAATATAGCCCCTCTGGGTTAGCCATAGCTTGCCAGCTCTTCGATCCCTATGGATCTCCATGCCTAGGATTTTTCTGGCACCTCCTAAGTCTTTCATTTCAAATTCTGAATTAAGTTCTTGTTTCAACTTAGCAATTTCCAACATACCCTTACAGGCAATAAGCATATCATCAACATAAAGCATCAGTAAGATAATAGAACCATCATCAAGGAAATGGTAATAAACAGCTGTCATACCTATAACCATGTGCCAACATAAAAATGTCAAACCTTTTATACCATTGTCGTGGAGCCTGCTTCAAACCATATAGAGATCTTTTCAACCTGCAAACCAGCTTTTCATTGCCTTTCTGAACAAATCCTTCTAGCTGCAACATGTAAATCTCATCATCCATACTGCCATGTAGGAAGGCAGTCTTCACATCAAGTTGCTCCAATTCCAAATCCCACATAGCTACCATAGCAAGCATAACACGAATCGAACAGTGTTTTACCACTAGAGAGAAAATCTCTGTAAAATCAATACCTTTCCTCTGAGCATAGCCCTTGGCTACCGACCTTGCCTTGTACTTAGCTGGCTCTTTATCTGATGAAGCCTCTTTCTTCATGTACACCCATTTGCAGCCAATAGCCTTCTTGTCCTTGGGAAGCATGATTAGCTCCCAAGTCTACTTCTTTTGAAGAGAATTCATCTCTTCCTTCATAGCATTCAGCCACATACCACTGTCCTTACTCTCTATAGCCTCTTGAAAACTAGAAGGGTCAGCAGACAAAATAGGAAAAGCATAAGCAACTGTATCCTAAAATCTTAATGGCACTTTAGCTTCCCTTATGGTTCTTCCCTGCGCAATAGAGTAAGGCTCCTCCTCAACAAGTTCTATACTTTCTTCATCCTGATGTGAAGACTCCCCAGAATCAGAGTTCATAATAGACTCATCATTTCTCAGCTCCACCTGAACTAAGATATTGGGCTTCTTCACCTGTTGCTGAAAAATCTTCAACATAGAGGCTTCGTCAAATACAACATCTCTATTGAGTCCACCTTCTTCGTGTCAGGGTTCCAGAATTTGTACCCTTTCACAATAGACCTGTATCCCAGAAAGATACATTTCTTGGACTTTGCATCAAGCTTTGTCCTCTCACCAACCTGCAACAAGACAAAAGTAGGACAACCAAAAATATGCATATCAAAATAATCAGCTGGCTTACCAGACCAACTTCATATGGTGTCTTGAGTCCCAACGATGTCGAAGGCGACTTGTTAACAATATAACAAGCCATGTTAACTGCCTCGACCCAAAGTTGCTTTGGTAGGTTGGCAAACAACCTCATACAACGAGCTTTCTCTAACATGTTCTGTTCATTCTTTCAGCTACACCATTCTGTTGTGCTTTACCAAGAATAGTGAAATGCAGAGCAATGCCTTCTTGATTATAGAAATTCTCAAATTCCTTTGAGGTGTACTCACCATCCTTGTGAATCCGTAGGACTTTCACCTATTTGCACACGTGTCCTTCTCAACTCTGGTTTTCCAACTTCTAAATTTCTCTAACACTTCTGAATTATGCTTCAAAAAGTAAATCCAAACTTTTCTAGAGAAGTCATCGATAAAAGTGACAAAATATCGAGCTCCACCATAAGATGTTATTGGCGATGCACCCCAAACATCAGAATGAATATATTCAAGGATGTCTTTACTTCGCTTGTTAGAAGTAACAAATTTAACCCTGCACTGTTTGCCAAGAACACATGATTTACATAAATCGAGTTTGCAAGATTTTATACCCTTGAGCAAATTTTTATTATGCAATTCTATCAATCCTCTCTCACTCATATGGCCAAGCCTAGCATGCCACAACAAAGTGTTATCATCATCAGAAGAGGAGGAAATAGCAGCATCACCTGTAACAGTTTTACCAATCAACTTATACAAAGAACATGTCTTTTCTCCCTTCATCACAACTAAAGCACCACGTGTCACTTTTAATATGCTATTAGCACCATTAAAGGTACATCCTCAAGCATCAAGAGCACCAAGGGAGATTAGACTCTTTTTCAAATCTGGGACATGTCTGACCTCAGTCAAAGTCCTAACAACCCCATCAAACATCTTTATTTTGATAGTTCTTATCCTAACAGTTCTGCACTCCGAGTTATTTCTCATAAGAACTCTACACCCATCATATGACCTGTAAGCATCAAACCAGTCTCTATATAGGCACATATGATAGGAACATCCAGAATCAAGAATCCATGTGTTAGAAAAATCTATACCTGAGGAGATGGTAAGAGCATCTCCTTCCTTTTCTGAATCAGAAGCAACGCTAGCCTCAACTTGCTCCTTTCCTTTATTTTTAGATTTTCCTTCAACTTGGGGCAATCAACTTTCCAGTGTCCTCTTCTTTGCAGCAGTGGCACCTGTTGTCCTTCCCTTTTGATTTTGATCCGGACCGATTTTTCTTGTCGTCTTTCTGCTTCTTATGTCCTATGTCCTGACCCGAACTCTTTACCATCAAACTTTCATCACTAGCACTGGTTGACTTATTTCTGACTTCATTTGACAGCAAAGTATACTTGACCTTTTCATCTTCAAGGTTTCTTTCCCATAAAGAATCATGATCACCAAGTGGTCATAGGACTTCGGCAAAGATGAAAGGAGAAGAAGAGCTTGGTCTTCCTCCTCCACCTTAACATCGACACTGTGAAGCTGCAAAATCAATTTATTGAAAGCATTCATATGTTCTAAGAGTTCAATCCCATCAGACATACGGAGACTATACAATTGCTTCTTTAAATAAAGCTTGTTCGTCAATGATTTAGGCATATAGAGCTTTTCTAATTTCTTCCACAAATCATAGTAATGTCAATGTCAGAAACATTGTACATTACCTCATCTACAAGACACAATTGTATTGTACTTATTGCTTTCAAATCTAGCTCATCCCAGTCCTCATCGCTCTTCTCAGACTTCTCCTTATCGAGAAGCACCTTGTGCAATTGTTCTGTACCAAAATCGCTTTTACCCATTTTTGCCACAGACTGAAATCAATCTTGTCGTCGAATTTTTGCACATCAAACTTCATGGCTGACATATTAGCAACACGTGAACTTGACAGAATCACACAGAACAGTCGAACTTGGCTCTGATACCAGATGTTAAAATAATGGAGTGTTGATGCACTCACGCAGCGGACCAACGTGTGAATCAACAAGTAATTTGCTCAATAAAGATCAACTCTAGAAATTATGCAAGATAAAACAAACCATAAGGGGACAATAGATTTAGGTGGTTTGGAGAGGCGATGTGCCTTCCTACATCCACGGGGAGAGCAGAGAGAGTTTACTAACTTGTAGAAGAAGTACAAATCGAGAAGATGCCCTTACAACCACTCAGAGCGTCTTCCTCAAATGAAGCAAAACCAAAAAATCACCTTACACCTTTCTGCAGAAAGTGCCCCTTCAAATAGCTCCTTAGGACTCTGAACAAGCAGCACCATGAACTCCACATTCCTCACAATTGAGAACAGAGAGGATGGAGGAGAAGAATGGCCGCCACGTTCTCACGTCCACAGCCGCCAAAAAACTGCCCTAAAACCTCCACGCAAAGAGGCCAAAAAACACCGCACCTACGCGAAGGTTATTTTCCTTCTTTTTACCCCAGCACGTCCTTGCATACGCAAGGACGTGTTGGATCTTTTTTGTTCTCTTTTCATTAGGTCGGTTGGGTTAATGGGTATGGGATTCATACCCATTATATAAATGGTTTTAGTGTTTGACCAAGTCAAACACAACAGCCTTGTACTACCTTGTCATCTTGCATCGCCCTGCCGTCCGAGTCCTGACACCAAATCCCTACCAAAGTGGAATATACATCCCTTCCTTAGAGTGTTCCTTTGTGGGTTTGAATATGATCTGTGTGTGTGATGTATATGGATGTTGTGAGAGGCTTCTTGTTGGTTGAGTAGTTGTGTGGGTGTCGTCCCCATTTGCAAGTTTTTTAAGGGGTTGGATAATAATTGCCAACCTGGTTACGATGGCTGATATTGAGAGCTTCATTGGGCGACTGGTGTCAGCCCAAATATATATTATACAGGTTGTCGCGGCTACAAGAGGATCGACGAGGGAGACAACATCTGTAACGACCCTGAATACTTATGCCCGAAAAAGCTCCATATCCATACCCGCCTCCTGTGAACAGACCGAAGTATTGCAAGGGATATCCAACACGCGTGTCCAATAGGAATATAAAAGACAACCACACTGTATTAAGATGCAAGATAAAGTACATGATCTTATATACATTCATAAAATTACATTGTATCACTAAATTATTACATGTTCAAAAGAAATATACAAAAGCCTGGGGCATACCCCTAGGAGTACAACAAGAGCCAAAGCTAGCTCACACTATTACTGGTGATATAGGTCCGCCTCCACGAAACCACACTAGCTAAATACCTAAAAAGGGAGTGTAGGGGTGTGAGCTTCACGAAGTCACTGGCTCAATAGGAAAAACTTCTCAAAGCAACAACATTTATAAACCATGTGCAACAAAAGGAACACTATCTAATACCAAAACCATCGGCCAACTCACATACCACAATTAAAAGAAAATACAACGAAAGCTAGAACCTAAACATGCTTTCTAATGAATATAAATAAACCACATGTTATCCACAATTAAATAGTTAACTAATAATAAGCATAACACCATAACAGGTAACACCATAATCTCACGATTAACCCAAAGCATATTACTAACTAAGAACTACTAACTCTAGTAACACTGAAGATAAGCCATTAAGAAAATATTACAGAAACGGCAAAACCAATTGTTAAATCGAGTGGTATCAAACCAACTATACCACACTTACCACGGAGTAAACCACAAGAACCACAAGCTGAGTCGGAAGGAACGACGCTACTACAACGGTCACGATTACTGGTTCATGACGCCAGTATCCAACCTGAACAAACCAATATGGAATACACCTCTCAATCTCGCAGCCACGGATGAAAGGTCCAACTGCAACTCCACTACAACACTACATAAGTCAAAGAACTGTGGAGTGTTGAACCACTCTTATATTTTATCATTTTATTTTGGTGATAACAAAACTCATGATTAACTTAAATATCATGAATATATTTAATATCATGTTTTTCCTCATAAATATAAAATTATGACATTATCGCTTCATGATTTGCACTGAAGAGCCCAATCGATTACTGACTAAGTGCCACATCAATTATTGTTTTAAAGTGAGACATCGATTACTATTTTAGTCAAACATCGATTGTGCTCACATCGATTATGTCTCACATCGATTACTATTTTAAGTAAACATCGATTATGCTTTCACATCGATTATGGTTCATTTAAACATTGATTACCTTAAAACATCGATTGTCTGAAACATCGATTGTGCTTCACTTAAACATCGATTACCTTAAAACATCGATTGTCTGAAATATTGATTGTGCTTCACTTAAACATCGATTACCTTGAACATTGATTGTCCCAAACATCGATTATGTTCAAACATTGATTACATACTGTCATCATCGATTACATATATTAGAACATCGATTGTTTCACTTAAACATTGATTACCTTTATGAAACATCGATTGCCTCTATATTTCAAATGTTTCAAAATATCTTGGCTCCCAATGAAAACTCAAATGCACTTCATATGCTTAACTTATTATTTCTCTGACTGAAGATCTTTTTGCCTATCTCATAGGATCTCTTCCTTTCTGCAACAAAAGAAAAGCACCTACATTATATTTCTAGCTATCTACAGAAAAACACAAACATAAGGCAAAAAGAGATATGGACCATCTGACAAAAGACTTATAGAGTCTAAACGTTTGTCTTGTATTTAATGTCTGCAGGTTCACTTTTACTCATAGTCAACATCTTAGACTTGCTGCTGGCATCCTTGGAAGTGTGCACCAGCTGGAACATCTTCCTCCATTCCAAGTAGCCAGTAGGCACAAGAAGGAAACCGTTAGACTCAATGGAAGGTGAGAAGAAGAAGAAGAGAGCCAAGAAACTCCAACAGCCATCTGTCAATGGATCTGTTCAAGTTGCTCCATAAAAGGGAGAAGCAGAAGAAAAAGGAAAGTGAGCAAACATGAAGATCATTCAAGGAGTATACATCCAGTGAACATCCAACTCCATACACACTCAAGAAAGAAAGGAATATAGCTCGAGCCTATTCAAGCTGAAGCATTCAAGTCGCCTTCCTTTTTCCCTTCTCTCTTTGTGTGTCTTAGTGTATTTGAGAGAGAGAGAGAGAGAGAGAGAGAGAGAGAGAGAGAGAGTTGGGAGTTTAGCCTAAGGAGAATTTTGTCTTGTAAATTCTTTCCTTCTTAGGCTCAATTTTAGATCAAGCATTTCATTGTTTATCTTGAGCTTGATCTAGGGGCTTCAGGTCCTTGCCTCTATGTTCAGAAGCATTCTTCTTCAGTTGAAAGAGAAGGCTTGTAGTGCAAGCATTCCCCTTGTGTTAAGGGAAGAACCGCACTAGGGTTTGTACTAGGAGGTTGGCTTCTTGACTTGTAAGAGAAGTGGGTTACCTTCTTACCCGGAAAGAGAAGAAGATCAGCTTGTGTCTGGTGGTCTAACCACGCTGGGTTTGTTCCAGCAGATTCGCTTATGAGCCTATAAAAGAAGTGGGTTGTCTTCTTATCCGAGAAAGAGAAGAAGACCACCTGGGGTGCTGGGTGTTGTATGCCCCTTGTTTAAGGGAAGACCAAGGTTACTTGGTGGTTAGTGAAATACCAAAAGTTTGCTTGGGGACTGGACCTAGGACTTCTATTTGGAAGGGCCGAACTAGAATAAATATTTGTGTTCCTTGTGTGCTTACTTCCTTGCCTTTAATTTCCTTGCTCACGCTTATTTATACTAACCAAACATTTTCAAGTGATGATTTTTGTTTTAGTTTTTTAGATTACCTATTCACCCTCCCCCCCCCTCTCTAGGTTAGTCTTGCTGCCAACCGTAAGTGGGACAACATGGAGACCAACCAACATCACTCTACGGTGACACAAGCTGCAGACCTATGCCTGACACACACATCGACAGGTTTTGGGGCCCGTAGAGTGAGGATGTGGCAACACAAGACTAACTGGGGACTAGTTCGTCCATTGGTGTCCATCCTCTAACCACGAACATGCTACAAGCGACCAAATAGAACAACACTCACACACCACAAGTCACTGCCCCACTGTCGTCTTTCCCTCAGTCGAACAAGCTACTCAACAAACAAATGAGTGAGGCTGTCTAGGAAAACGACATAGATATCAATGGTACACACAGTACTGGGACAAACCCCAAGCACACACGTGCCTGGCTCACAGAGAACCTGAGGTACCTGACTGGAGAAGCATTCCGAAATAAGCGTCGAACCACCAAACTCGGCAACCCACGACAAGTCACAACCGATTACATAAACATACTTTCAATCCTTTCGTTATAGAATGTAACCATCTTTAATTTCTCAACAGTAGCTACTAAACCACATCAATAAATCTCTCATTGTAAAACCATGACAATCCACAGTTACTTATTATTGGTTAACATATAACCTTAATAAACACATTATGCTTATAAACCATACACCACTTACATGCCAATAAAATTAGCATGATAAACATAATTACTAGTCAACTATGATCCGATCCATTGACACTAATTCATGGTTCACGAATATTAACACTGCTAAAGCATCTCAAATAAACCTTAAATAGCCAAAACCAGACCAACTAGGACCCACATTACAAAGCACAACATTAAAACTTTTAGGAAGATGAACGTGACAAGCCGGCTATCGTGTTAAGAACACGACAGCCCGACAGGCCATGTTCAGTAAGCAGAATGCGACAGTGTCAAAGGTCGCAACAAGAACATGATGGCCCGACCTGTTGCCTTCTCAGACAGAAACTCTATTCTTCAGTTTTCACCTAGGAATCTTCATAAAACCCTACTTCCATTCAATTCAAACCTCTACGAATCATGTAAACTATCAAGAAATCACATACAGATACCATTTCATGGCTTTCATGCTTCAACCCACTCAAACAAAGTAAAGAAATAGAGAAATCTCCCTACCAATGCGAAGAATACAAGAACGCTACACCATCGGTGTTCCCACACTTTGGACGCCCTCCTCGTGTGGAAATCGCGCCAAACGAGCCTCCACCAAGCCAAAATCATAGAGAACCGCAGCAAATGCCGAACCGACTTTAAAGGAATCGGAAACGAGAACACAATGTAGGCCGTCGTCGCGTTAAGAACGCGACGCCCCAGACCGACATGTTCAGAAACCAGACGCGCCACATGTCGCCCATGCGAACGAGCAGCCACAACAATCGGCATGGAGAACGCAACATAGGCAAGGGATGCGTTAAGAACACGACATAGACCTCTGTCGCATTCTCAACCAGAGAACCTATGTGTTGTCTAGGTCTGGATTTCCAGCCTACAACACACACACAATGGGTGAGGATCTGTCACGCCCCTCCAATTTAGCAGCGGAATAAATCGGGGAGACGTGAGCAGAGTAAATGGTAATGTAAATTGCACAGACAATCGCAAATAATCAAAACATCTAATGAACAATAATTATAATAAACTCCTTATTTTATTGATAATTCACCTAAACTATTACAACCATTAATTCATAGCCAAAACATAGGGCTCAAAGACTTCATTACATTGGAAAGGATAATTAAGCAAATATCTAACTAAATTCTATGAAGCTAAGGTCATTCCGTCGCTATGACTCCATGACGCTCATCACTCCAGTCCATTCTCGTTGGTGTGTGTGAGGTCATCACCCGACTTACCTAAAAACACATACAACAATAGCGCAGGGTGAGCGAAAATGCTCAGTATGACTTAATATCTCATGTAAACAGGCATGCTTTAAGTGATTAATGTCTTGTAAAGGGCAGAGTAACTAATGATGGAGAGAGTCATGTAAAGTCGAGAGAAATATTAGCTCAAGTACAAAGTGTAAATAGCCCATGAATCAAGTATAGCACAATGAATATGATTAAGTCACGATAGAAAGCGATAACTCAAGATAGCAAGTAACATGTAGAGTAGGAAGAGAGAAAGTAGTTGAACCATAGCAGTGCAATAAGAGAGTACGACAGTAGTCGCTCAAATAGAAGTTCAGTAATAGTCAGTGGTAGTACAGTAACAGCGCGGTACGTCTGAACTAACAGACTAACAGTAACACTATAACAATCAGATGTCTAGCCAATTCAGAACAGTCAATCAGAACCGGTGCAAATGTCGACACTGTCATTAGCCCCTGCATGTATTTTCGGGTGGCTCTCTGCCCCCAGGACTAGATTGGAGCCCCTTGGACACTCTCTGTGCCCTCAGCAGTATGTATTCAAGTCCAGTAGAGTCACAAGACCCATTTATAGTGCTAGACAGTTAAGAACGGTACAAAACAATAGGAGCCACAATAGCTCAAGGGTCTCAAGAGAGTACTAGATGAATAGACAAGATAGTAGAGCGAACTTGAATAGATGAGCGAGTAGAGACAGTAGACGAGACAGGGTCAAAATCATAAAACAACGATAAACACGTGATAATAACAGTTGCGCAGCACAAGGTCGTGTGCCGGCAGTCTAGTAGAAGAAGTCACCACCGCCCACTAGCTGTGCTATAAACACAGGCTAGATGGTCCGGCGTGATCACGAGGTAAGAAGGAAACACACTAAGGTCATGGATCGTACTGATCCCTAAGGGTGTAACGGGTTTTAGGGTACAACTAGCTCATCGGCAATGGACGTGCGCCAAAGCCAAGGAGACTTACGGAGGCCTTGACAAGGAGTCCCTGGTCCAGTCAGGAGTATTCCCGATAGAGAGGTGGTCCATGTTAAGAAAAGTGTGTAATGAAACGTTGTCCGTCTTGCCTCGAGTCCTCGAAGGCAGAGGGACGCGATATCGTGTACAAAGTACGTGAATAAAACGAAAACAAATCTCATTTAAATAATAGAGAAATTTACGTGATAGAAGTTACACTTAATAATTACCAGATATATTATTGAGTAATTTTAATAAGGTCTCATGGCAAACATGTATGTTTAGTGTGTGCAAGTGTAAGAAATCATGAGTGCATGAAAGATTATGCACATGACTTTTAAATTTATTAATTTCTTTTAAATATTATTCATTAACAGTTAACAGGTCGAAATTATTCATGATAGTGATTAATTAAGGCTAATTAGGGTTTAAATGTCATAAAGAGCAGGGTTACATGAGTAATTTTAGGTTCTAGCCGCAACAGTCAGGTCGCGACGTCGGCTGCTGTCACGTTTAGATCGCGACCAGGGTGGCTGATGCGTTGACTTGTCAGGTCGCGATGGGACTAACCGACGCGTTCAGGTAGCGACGTACGGCCAGGTCGCGTTCCACTGAACCGGCCGCTAGGGTGAACCGGGGGCAGGTCGCGACCAGTCGACCCGTCGCGTTCAGAACGCGACGGACCCCCCTGTCGCCACCCCCTCTGAGATCACGACGGGTCAGGCCGTCGCGACTTCAGAAGGCGTCCCAAACCCAGAAAAGGGGATTTGCCCTTTTTCCAGGTGGGTTCCCTCCCTCTATGTATGATAACAGTCACTTCAAAAATTCGAATAAAATCACAGGAATATCCAAAAATCATGAGATAAATTTTAAACGAAACTAGACATATAGATGTACCACTAGACTGAGTAATTAGAATATAAACATGATTAGGGCATGCTTTGATTAGGTTACTTTTCGGTGACCTAATCATACACAGTCATGGATCAATGAATTAATTGGCAGTGGATACATGATGAAAATTAGGGAAACTAGGAGCATTTGAAAGCTTACATCATGTAGTATTTATGAGAATAATTTTAGGACATGGGATCATGCACACGCATGGATTGAGAGCAATCATGAAGATTCGGGTACATGAAGTTGATAGGGATTAATACATTTAATACTCCCTCATAGAGCCATGAAAAATAGGAAAATCATGGGGCTTTCAAAGAGGATCATGTGGGCTACCTAGGGTTAAAATTTCACGATTTGTGCTTCAGAGATTGCCTACCTTTACTTGTTGATAAGAAATCCTAGGGTTTTGATGAAGAACGAGATGAAATCTCCTTTGTCCAAGCTTCTTCCTCCTTGCTCCTTCGTTCTTCAGCCTTCTCCTCATTCCCCAGAGCTCCAGCCACGTTCTATGGGGTTGCTAGGGCCGGATTAGAGGTGTATAGCTAGCTAATAGAGTCCTACCCTTCTAAAACTCCTTCCTTCCATTAAATTCCGAATTTCCATATTTATCATCTCCTTTCCTAGCATTTATCTCCTATTTAGGATGGGGGAGAGGTCTAATTTCATGGGTAAGAAATTAGGATAAGTCTAGGGCTCTTTTTAGGATAGATATGGGCTATTAAATAATTATTTTAACCCTTTACTAATTATCACTAATTTTTATTCCGAATTTGACTTAATTATCTCCCATCTCATGATGGGCTCTTCATATTTGGGCCCAACAATTCATGTTAGGACCATTAGTAAAACCCATTACTAATTTAGCTTAATGGGTATTGATTTAATTCTATCCATTCACCCTTTATTCTAATTTAAATCTATTTATCACACTTATTCAATTAATTTCTTATTTTAACTCAATTTAATATTATTTATGCCAATATTTCTAACCTTCATCATTTGGGCTCTTACTCTTGGCCTAATAACTTATATATGGGTTAATTGTACAACCCATATACTTACTTTACTTAATAGATTTTTTTTAATTATCCTTTTATTAGAGAATTTATTCATGGGCCAAGATTGTCCATTGGTCTGATTATCATAATGAGCTATCCATCCATATTATTTAAAGTCTTTCCACGTGTTTATTTTAATTTATAATCCACTTTGGCTCATAAGATAATAGGTTCTCCGACTTGTTCCTTAATTACGTTAATAAGTCGCATAAATTCTTAAACTTGGTCTAAATGATTTTTCTATGTCCAAATTTCTTGATAGGTCATTAGATAATATTATTTAAAGTATAACTATTATTTTTACAAAATTTTATATGAGTTTTTATGCATGAAATAATGGCACGTATATATTTTTAACTAGTTGATTTAATATTTGATAAAATTTTAATTTTTATATATTTTCTAATTAATAAATTTTTCTGGGGTACTACAGGATCACAACCAAGACCCAATGGCCACACATTGGCCCCAAACACCGCACCAAAACCATTAAACTCGGATCTGAACGACCACGACGCTACAACATCTCTCAATGCACTACATGTGATAATTGAGCTTCATGGCTTGCCAACATATTTGGCGTGGGCTAGGAGTACTCGTCTACTTGTGTAGTGACGAAACCGAGGGGCATTTAACTAATGTGATAAAGAAACCTGCTCATGGTGAGCCCGGTGTGACTCAATAGGAGATGGAGAACTCCATTGTGTTGGCCTTTCTTCTTAACATAATGGAATCTAGTGTTGCAAGGAGTGTATAGCTATTAGTCTAGGATGCAGTGGCCCAAATGTACTTGCAGAACTCAACTCTGTGTAGCAGTTCGAGATTCAATTGCGATTGAGAGAGCTTCATCAGGGTGAGTTGTCTATGATAGAGTATGATACAGAACTAAAAAGACTATGGTCTGAGGCAGATCACTATCTCACCTTTGTTCCTACCAGTCTTGTTGATTTTGAGGGCTTCCGAAAGTATCCATAACGTGAATGAGTGCATGACTTTCTCTATGGACTGAACTCAGAGTTTGAGTTAGTTCATGTTCAACTTCTGGCACGGGATGTTCTTTCTACTTTAGGATAGGCCTTCTCTACTATCCTAAGTGAGCAAACTAGAAGATGAGTTTCTTCTACAGTGAGTGCTCTAGTGAGATCAGCTTTTATAGTATAGCCTCTAACTCAACCATCAGGAGAGAGAGAGTGTGCGCCACCATTGTAAGAAACCTAGGCACATCAAGGCATAGTGTTGGGAGATTCATGGTCGTCCTACTCAGTTTGGTCGTGGTAGACATGGTCATGGTGACAGTGGTTGTCGTCGCAGATGTGGTCGAGGAGAAGGTCGTAGGAGAGGTTGTGATTTTGGGCAAACCCATCTCTCAGAGGAGATTGAGGATAGGACGTCTGGTTTGTCTACAAAGAAGTATTGAATTCATCGTCAATTGATGGAAAAGCATGAAGCACATTGTAGCTCCACCTCCTCGACAGCAGAGACACCTAGTCATCCTGAGGGTATATTGACTCTTCTCACTTTGCTTAGTCAAGCACTATACCTTGTATTGACCAAGCTCTCAGTTTATAGATAGGAAGTCCAACTCCTGGGTAATAGACTGAAGAGCCTCTAGCCACATGACAGGTACATCTACATTATTTCAGTCACATTCTCCATGTTCGGGTAGGGATAAAATCTGTATTTGCGAATGGATCCTTTACCTCTGTTCCGATAAGGATCTTTGGATTGTACACTCACATTAGATTGTCCTTTGTCCTACATGTTCCTTCCAAACCCTACCAATTTACTTTCCATCAGCTCTATTACTAGATATTTGAATTGTTCTGTCACTTTTTAACCTTCTCATTATCTTTTTCAAAAGCTAAAAATTATGGGGTGGACTCTTCGATGTGGTAAAATGCACAATGGACTCTACTATTTGGAGACTGGAGGACACAATTTGGGCTCTACTATTAAGGAGAGATGTGCTCTTACTGTTCAGGATGCTCCTTCAGAGATGATGCTATATCACAGAAGGCTAGGACATATTTTGTTTTCACTTCTTGCTAGATTATTCCCTTCTTTAGCAAATAAGTATAAAACTCATTGAGTTGCGATCATTGTGAAATGGCCAAACATACAAGAAGTATATATGTTTATCCTACAACTGGTAATAAAAGTTCTTTGCCTTTTGAGATTGTGCACTCTAATATATGGGGACCTTGTAGCACTATTGCTGCTATAGGCCATCGATGGTTTGTGACATTCATTGATTGTTATAGTCGTATTACATGGGTTTATTTTCTGAAACATAAAGGGGAAGTCCTCAGGTGCTTTTAGGAGTTTCATCGGCTGGTGGACACACAGTTTAGTGCTATAATGGGATAGAGTACATTAATAGAGAATTATATCATTATCTTCATACTCATGGAATTATACTCTAGACTATCGATGTTGATACTATTGCACAGAATAATGTGGCTGAAAGAAAGAATAGACACTTGTTAGAGGTGACACAAGCTTTATTGTTTACTATGCATGTTCCGAAGATCTTATGAAGAGAGGTTGCACTGACTATAGCATACCTCATTAATTGAATGCCTCTTAGGACTCTCAACTTTATGTCTCCACTTCAGTACCTTCTGGGGACCCACAACTATATCATTCCCCCTAAGGTGTTTGACTGTGTTTGCTTTATCAGAGATCATAGTCCATCTGTTGACAAACTATTCGAGCAGTGAAGTGTGTGTTTGTTGGCTACTCTTCCACTTAGAAAGGATGTCGGTGCTATTATTCCCTTGAGCAACATTTCTTGGTCACCATGGATGTCACTTTTGCGAGCATGAGGCTTACTATGCATCTAGTTAGTGTGATGGTGGGCAACCAGCTCTATTACTTCCAGACGACTTTCTCAGTATGCTTGCTAGTCCTAATGCCCATGGGGAGTATGGTGATGGTGTTCTGGGGGAGCGATGGCATGGATCTCCAAAGGAGGCTAGAGTCCAATCCCAGGTGCATCCACATCCTACCATCTAAGTGTCTTCCCTAGGTGAAGCTCTGGTCACTTCTTCTTCCCCTACATTAAATCATAATAACAATAACACTAATCTTACTGCTCCATTTGTATGATCTTCCTATTGCATAGTACGTGAGGGCACTCACCCTATTGTTCCTCATATTCATTATCGTTATGATATTGCTAGCTATCTATTCTATGAGTTTATTTCTCTCTCATATTAGTGCTTTGTAGCTACACTGGACACTCTTTGCAGTCCTAGTACCTGGAAACTGGCTATGGAAGATCCAAAGTGAACAGAGGCTATGTTAGAGGAGATGAGTACTTTATCTAGAAATCAAACTTGGGAACTGATTCCTCTACCAACTGGGAAGCATCCTGTTGGGTGCAGATGGGTGTTCATTAGGGGTGTTCACTATTCAGTTCAAACCGAAAAACCAAACCGAACTGAGTGATTCGGTTTGGTTTGGTTTGAACATGAAAAAAAATTGGTTTGGTTCCAAACCGAAAAAGAAAATTCGGTTTGGTTCGGTTTCTAAACTCTATAAACCAAACCAAACCGATTAAACTGAATTACAATAATAAGTGTTAATTTGTATATATCGATCAAGTTTATTCAATATATTTATGTAAAAATACATATTATGGAGGATATATGGTCATCAATAGTTAATACTTCATTTCAAATCTTATTTGATAGTGATTTATTAGAGAAATAAGTGATTATAATCTTATTTAAGACTAAGAGAATCTAAAGGCCCATTTATTTTCAAGTTAAACCGAACCAGACCAAACCAAACCAAATTTATTTCAGTTTGGTTTCGTTTGGTTTCAAGGGACTTCGGTTTGGTTTAGTTCGGGTTGGGTCCGAATTTGGTTTGGTTTGGTTTCTTAAAAATCTTCTATAAACCAAACCAAACCAAACCATGAACACCCCTACATGTTCATCGTGAAGTAAACACCTGAAGGTAAAGTAGAGGTGCAAAGCATGACTGGTTGCAAAGGGCTACACATAGACATATGGAGTGGACTATGAGGAGACATTTACTTCTATGGCAAAGATGAATTTTGTTTATGTTATGATCGCCTATGTAGCTAATCTTGGTTGGGAGCTACATCAGTTAATTAGGTGTGAAGAATACTTTCCTACATTGTGATCTTCAAGAGGAGGTCTATATGCAAGTACATCAAGCTTTGAGAGTGAATCAACTGTTGGGAAAGTTTGTAGATTGAAGCGATCATTGTATGGCCTTAAATAGTCTCCCTGTGTTTGGTTTGAAAGATTCAAACAGAGCTGTGAGAAACAAGGAGTACATACAGAGTAATGCAAACCACACATTATTATGCAGGCATCATGAAGGGAAGAGGACCATTCTGCTCATTTATGTTGATGATATTATTATTATAGGGGATGATCACCAGGAGATCAAACAGTTGAAGTCCAATTAAGTTGAAGCAAGCATTCGATGTGAAAGATTTGGGCCCGTTGAGATATTTCTTTGGTGCAGAGGTGGCCAGATCAGCCAGAGGGATTTTCCCTATCATATTGTAAGTATGTACTAAACTTGCTCTCAGAGATCAAGATGTTGGGGTGTAAGCCAACTATTACTCCAATAGACCTGAATCATTGCTTATATGCAGACGATGGTGCGTGATAACCTTCGGATGCGTCGTTAAACATACGTGGCTACCAATCTTAATTTAAATCGGTTAACACAAAGGATTTTAACAATAGTTAAGTGGTGAAACCGAGTCGTATCCAGAGGGAAGAAGATTTTAGCTTTGAAAACCTTGGGCTTTTAGTTGAGAAAATAAAGTGATGTTATTAAAACTACGATGCACAAAATAAATCTACACTACCGAGAATGATTAAGAATGAGAATAGAATAGATAGAAAGAGAGAACTGAGACTACTAAAAAGCAACTCCACTAATCAAGCTCACAGTCAATAATAAATGTGCATGAATAATAAGTACAACTGATGAAGAAAATAGAATTAGAAGAGCTTTGGCTAGATGAAGTCCCGACGACGGCGGTGTGCGAACACGTGACCCGACCCTTTGATGATGACGACATTCCAGCAAATCTCTTCCTTGGACTTGATGATGATGAGAGAGAGAAGAAGAAGATAGAGAGAGAGAGAAAGAAATCTAGATAGAGAGAATGAAAATAGAGAGAGAGAGAGAGAGCAAAAGAGACCGAGAGAGAGAGAGAGAACGAAAGAGATCGAGAGAGAGAAAGAGAGAGAAGATGAGAGAGAGAGAGAGAGAGGACGTAGCCCACATTGCATGTAATCGCATGCAACGTGGGTGGGGCTGCCTCGTGGGCGCGAGCGGCCGCTGGAGCGCGTGGGGCTCGCGCAGGCAGGCAGGGTGGTAGCGGCGGGGCCCGATGGGGCGCGTGGGCGGGGCACGCGGCAGGGGCGCGCGGCAGGGGCACGCGTGGGCGCGGGGTCGCACGTGGGCGGTCTGCGCAGGGCGCGGGGCGGCCAGGCGCTGCTGCTGCTGCTTCTGTGTTTGAAGAGAGGCCGGGAGAGAGGAAGAAGGCAAGAAGAAGGAGAAAGAAGAAGAGAAGAAGAAGAGGGGGCAGAAGCCGTCGGAGGAGAGAGAGATTTTTCTTTTAAATAGATGAGAGGAGAGAGAGAAAGAGAATATTTTATTTTTAATGAAAAGAAAGAAGAGAGATCTCTCTCTTAAAAGAGAGGTTTTAAATAGGGAGAAAATCTTGAGAAAAATGGAAAGAAGAGAGAGAGAGGAAAAGGAAGGTGGCTAGGGTTTTGCATCTTTTTATATATGCCAGATTTGCCCCTGCTAGGTTGCTTGGTCCATTGGCCCGTTAAGTACTTCATAGAATGGCCCATTAACCTGCAAATACAACATACAATTGAATTTAATCAATTATCAATTTTGCAATAAAATGGTAATGGGTTATTGTAAAGCTTAGGCCTATTTGATAATAAAATATTACAATTATCGTACATTATTATGTAGTTATCACATCCCCCAACTTACTCATTGCTAGTCCCTTAGCAATGCACACAAATAAATAATTTAGGACTAACAAGAGCTCAAAACATCATACTTCATGACAAGAAATTACGAATGATAATGATTGACCATAAGCATTTGAAGTTCCAGTAGAAAGTATCGAGGGCAAATATATCAGTTCATGTTAGTAGACACCTCCTCAAGATACACTCAAAATGTCATATCCTTTAATGACGTTTGTGCCTTTTAAACAATTGAGCCTAAAGTGGTGGATGCATGGGATTTTTATCTACCACTCAAGGATGATATCAACTCTACACTCCAAATCCAATTTTTGAATTATAGGTAGCTTTCACTCTGCCTTTTTTTTCTTTTTTTTTCAGTACATGGTGCAGCACTTTCGCTTCACCGTTTGACGCGAGCCTCAACTCTTGCCTTAGGAGTAGCAGACTCGGTTACTAAGATCAGAAGCATTTTCCATGTTTTTTTTTCTTTTTCACTTTTTCTTTTTCTCTTTTTTTTTGCACTTATTTGTAGGCATGTAGCTTTTTCCCATAATTATTCTTCAATAGGAGTGTAGAATATCAATCAATCAACCTAAGTGCTAAGTAAAACTCTCATCATCCACCTGAACAGCTCTTATTAAATTTTTAGAGGGATAATGAAATTTCAAATATATTTTGAGGAAAATGCTAAAAACATAACCAACTAACTCACCCCTTTAACTACACCACTTTCACAAGTATGAGGTCAAATCATTTTTAAAAAAAAAATCTTGCATGAAATACGAGCTATGAAGCACATTGTTAGGGGTTAAATTTTACGATTTATCTCTCCCCCCAACTTAAATGACATTGTCCTCAATGGCAAAAGATATAAATAAGGTACAGCCAATGAAAGCCATAGAAGGACAGATACAACCTGACATGCACAGAAAGGCGAGTTATTCCATAAACACATCTAAGGGCATCGGGACTCCAATCACCTAAAACACAAAAGAGAAACTCAATTAGTTGACATTCATAAAAATATTGGGTTGCCTCCCAACAAGCGCTAAGTTTAACGTCTTCATCCAGACACCATGAAGCTCCATAACCAACGAGTTGCATTAAGAATGAGCCACCATGTGATCTTATCCTCCTTTAAGTGCCAGCTCCTGTACCATTGGAGAAAAAGACTGGATCTATACATACGTGAGCCAACCTGTTGCCAAAGAGAGTCAGAAAATGATAGAGGAAGAATCATGTCTTCAATTATACAATATTCCTCTACACACTTAAGGTCTTTATATGTATTAAACACTTCAATTCGGACCTTAAGTTTTCCCAAATTCTTTTCTTCAACCTCGATTTTAAGATTCATATTCATATTGTTGAGGTGAGAAAGGGTTTGGGTATCATGGATCCTTGGAGATTCCACCATATGCCTAGTGTCAAGGAGACCATAATTGTTGGGAATTGGATGTGTAGGCTCTTTAGCACTCAGATTTTCATCAAGTCCAAGTGGATTTGACCAGTTGGCTAATTGCATAATGTTCAAATTGACTTTAGCTTTGCCAATGTCAAGGATGGGTGTTAGATCCACATCATCCCCTAAATCATGAAAGTCCCCATCAGAGTTACTGCCAGGCAAAAATTTCAACTCTTCCCCTATCCAAGTAGAATGGTTTATGACTTGACTCCATTCCATCTCCACACTCATCTTTTCTTCATCCCCTCCTTGGGTTAAGGTCACATTAGACCTAGGAAGGGCAAGAAATAAAGGTTTATCACCATCTAGCTTGTCCACTTCCTTTTGTTCTCCCTCCAACTTGAGTTCAACTAACTCCCTAGAGTATTCTTCACAGGTGACATCATGGCTGGGCTCTTCTTGGCAGTCAAATTCAAGTTGGGTAAAAATCATGGATTGATTTGTAGTACTACCCATCTCCTCTTGATCTGACTTATTAAAATTACACTCAGTTTGCCAAGTGGACATGTCCATAGTCACATTAGGCTATGAAGTTTCAAGTGAAAGTTGTGGGTCAAATTGCTGATCAAAATCATGATATTGATTTTCATAATTGTCAATTGATTGAGTTGGTAATTGAATATTTTGCCTCTTTCTGATTTCTATCAATTGATCAATAAGAAGGTCAGTTTTGGTAAAAGATTTTTCCAATTCTTGTTGTTGGTGGGCGAAGGTTTGCTCAAAGACTTGTTGAGCATTACAGATCTTTTGTATAGATTGCCCAAATTGATCATCAAATAGGCTTGGTTGTGGGGGAAAAGTATAAGTGAAATGTGGATCTGCATGTTGTCCCCCATCATGGCCTTGATCATGAATATTATTTTGAAATTGGACCCAAGGATGAAAGTTGTTGTTAGGAGGACTTTGGGCTTGGGCCACAATCGGTTGATCGCTCTGTATCAAATGAGGCATTATCTCTCCAAGTGGTTGGAAATGTGTACCTTTTGGAGCATTTTATAAACATACATGCAGATCAGTACTAAAGAATCCTTCATTGAACCATGAGATGATTTCAGCACTAAGAAAGGGTCCTTGAATTTCCCCTTGTGGATCTTAGTAAAGCAAACTCAATTCTGTAGGAGAGACATATTGTTCATCTTTTGGGTAAGGAGTGGAGGTGGAAGGCCATTGAAAATATTGTGTTTCTGCTTGGGTGAAAGATGGCCCATTATGGAACAAATTAGTATGGTGGGCCTGATCTTGGGTAAAATATGAGAGTTGGGCCACCCCAGGGGATGTACTTTCATAGTGGGCTGACAAGAAATGTGTATTTTCAAAGTAGGTTGGGCCACGTTGAATGAGAGATGAAAATTGGTTTGGGACATGGCCTATATAATGTGCTGGGTTGGCCCACATATGATTGTGAATGAGAAAGATGGGACTTTTTTTCTTTTTAAAAAAAATAATTTTTAATTTTTTTTAGGCAGAGACAAATAAGTTGCAAACAATTAATCTAAATGACCTAGGGATCTGGGATCCAAAAGTGATCTTTCTCACAAAGTGACTTAAACCCAACCTAAGTCCACTAACATGTATGTCCACTGGCCAGGTAAGAGGTGGGGTAGTGGGAGGCTTCCCCTACTTTCGTAGGGACCTAATTAGAGAACCACTTTCCTGCTTAGGTATTTGCCACTTAACCTCTAACCTTAGACACCAGTTTCCAAAACTTGATAGTGGGCCTAGGTGGACCAAAATCTCAGTGTGAACCCTAGGTTCAATGTCTACTACCTTTTATTAAGAGCTGGGAATGCAAAAAGATGCAGGAGAATCGTGGTTTGTGGGCCAAGGAAGGGTGATGAAATCCCCACCTTATCTTTTAAAGATATTGCCCTTAAAGTATTTTAGCAATGAGATGCACACCATAATTCACACAAGGGGTTCTATGCAAGCATGTAAATGCATGAGCATGCTTTTGGAAAGTTAGAGATTCTCACCTTGCCTCCTACAATCTTCGACAAAAATGGAAAGTATTCAAAAAGACATTCCTAAAGATGAAATTCTAAATGATGCATGTCCTAAACATGGAAGGTTTTGTTGAACCACTCTATGGTTATCTGTGATCTTGGTATTTTGGTGATAACAAAATATATGATGCATTTAGATGTTAACAAAATATATATTGCGGAGATAACAAAATATAGGTATTCATAAATATTTTGCTTCATCTGTGTCGCATCAATCCCATAGCAAAATGCTAAGTCTTACATTGATGCAATAAATGGCGCACTAAAATGATAAAATCGATTTAGTTAATATACATCGATTTCTGTTTAAAGTGCCAAAGTATCAAGCGCCGCAACGATTTGTTAAGAAGTCGATGCCATAACGACTTCATAAGTATTCGCAACGATTTCCTCTTTAAGCGCATTGATTTGATAAGAAATCGATCTCATAACGATTTGATAAGAAATCGATCTCATAACGATTTGATAAGAAATCGATCTCATAACGATTCTATAAGTGAGTGCAACGACTTACTCTCACATCGATTTGCTTGCATAACCACTTCATAAGTCATGCTCATAACGATTTCTTTAAACCATAACGATTTCTTAAGTGAACGCATCGACTTGCCTCCACAACGATTTGTTAAGAAATTGTTCACATAACGATTTCATAAGTGATCATAACGACTTCTTCAAAGATCATATCGACTTATCTTTCACATCGATTTGTTCATAAACCCGCAACGATTTACTTGTAAATGAACAACGATTTCTCTTGAATATTTTGAAAGTATTTTTGGCGCTAAATGAAAAGTCAAATATCCTCTGACAAAAAGCTGCATGCATAATCTTGTCAGAAAAAGATTTAACTTACTATTTTCAGTATGTTAGCAGAAGCACAGTACCATGCATCGTTTATCATAAACACTTTTTTATGCTAACACTTTCTTCTATGTGTTCAGACCTCGAAGACCATCAGAGTCTGATTAAGATAAATGAAGAGAAGATCAGCAACGGCTAGAACTTCAACGGATCCAAAACTCAAACGGCTATATCTTCAACGGACCTGTTCAAAGACTGCTCATATAAAAGAAGGAGCACTGCTGAAAGATCGAGGAAGAGCCTTTTCCTGAATATCTTTGTAGGAGTGTACAACTGTGAGAAACACCTCAACTCCACACACACTCAAGAAAGAGAGAAAGAGCCTGAGCCAAGAAGAAGCATTCAAAGCATTTCAAGCTCTCAAGCTTCCAAGCTTTCAAGCATTCGAGCCTTCTTTTCTCTCTTCTGTTTTCTCTCCGAGCTCATTGTATATCTGGGGAGAGTTTGTGACTGTGAGCTTTGCACAAGTGTTAATCTTGTAAACTTCTCAGTCTGATCTTTCTAAGGAAGATCTGTGTCCGGCTGTAGGACTGTATACAGTAGTTAACCTAGCTAGGGGTCAGTGTCTAGCAGAACCGCACTGGGGTTTGTACCAGGAGGTTGGCTTCTTTACCTATAAGAGAAGTGGGCTGCCTTCTTGCCCGGGAAAGAGAAGAAGACCAGCTGGGGTGCTGGGTGTTGTTTGTCCTTAAGGGGGACTATACCCTTGGTTAGTGAAATCCCAAGAGATTGCTTGGGGACTGGACGTAGGACTTCCATGTGGGAAGGGCCGAACCAGGATAAAATCCCTGTGTCCATTGTGTGATTGTTATTTGCTTCCGCACTGCTACTCTTTATCACACCAAACTAACCAAATCTTCAAGTGTTTATTTCTGTGTTAAGTTTCTATTTCAGATTCCAGAAAAACCTATTCACCCCCCCCCCCCCTCTAGGTTAGCTTGCTGCCGTACCAAAAGGGCCAACAGGTTTCTAATCTTGAAATGACATCTTTTTGTTGGATTCAAGTGACTTTTTTTTTTAATTAATGAACCTGACTAGCCAACAAGAAACTTCTTTTTTTTTCTAAGTTACCAAAATATGGAGCATGCAAAAAAAAAGGGAAACAGAATCAAAGGGTATATAGATACTTACCTTCAACGCAATCCCTCATTTCATTTTTTTGGAAATAAAAGAAAAAATAGAAAAGGTAAGAAAGGGAGACTTACCTCGGAGAGCAAGTCCTTTTTTTCTGATTTCCATCGTATTCACAAATACCTACAAAAAAAAAGAAAATGTTAGATGGGATATATACAAAAGAAAACCCAAAATTAGCAACACTAAAAATCTAATTCCCCAGCAACGGCACCAAAAATTGATAACCTTTGGATGCGTCGTTAAATATACGTGGCTATCAATCTTAATCTAAATCGGTTAACACAAAGGATTTTAACAATAGTTAAGTGGTGAAACCGAGTCGTATCCACGGGGAAGAATATTTTAGCTTTGAAAACCTTGGGCTTTTAGTTGAGAAAATAAAGTGATGTTATTAAAACTACGATGCACAAAATAAATCTACACTACCGAGAATGATTAAGAATGAGAATAGAATAGATAGAAAGAGAGAACAGAGACTACTAAAAAGCAACTACAAAATTGATAACCTTCGGATGCGTCGTTAAACATACGTGGCTACCAATCTTAATTTAAATCGGTTAACACAAAGGATTTTAACAATAGTTAAGTGGTGAAACCGAGTCGTATCCACAGGGAAGTAGATTTTAGCTTTGAAAATCTTGGGCTTTTAGTTGAGAAAATAAAGTGATGTTATTAAAACTACGATGCACAAAATAAATCTACACTACCGAGAATGATTAAGAATGAAAATAGAATAGATAGAAAGAGAGAACAGAGACTACTAAAAAGCAACTACAAAATTGATAACCTTCGGATGTGTCGTTAAACATACGTGGCTACCAATCTTAATTTAAATCGGTTAACACAAAGGATTTTAACAATAGTTAAGTGGTGAAACCAAGTCGTATCCACAGGGAAGTAGATTTTAGCTTTGAAAATCTTGGGCTTTTAGTTGAGAAAATAAAGTGATGTTATTAAAACTACGATGCACAAAATAAATCTACACTACCGAGAATGATTAAGAATGAGTATAGAATAGATAAAAAGAGAGAACAGAGACTACTAAAAAGTAACTCCACTAATCAAGCTCACAGTCAATAATAAACGTGCATGAATAATAAGTACAACTGATGAAGAAAATAGAATTAGAAGAGCTTTGGCTAGATGAAGTCCCGACAACGGCGGTGTGCGAACACGTGACCCGACCCTTTGATGACGACGGCATTCCAGCAAATCTCTTCCTTGGACTTGATGATGATGAGAGCGAGAAGAAGAAGATATATATATATATATATATATATATATATATATATATATATATATATATATATAGAGAGAGAGAGAGAGAGAGAGAGAGAGAGAATGAAAATAGAGAGAGAGAGAGAAAGCGAAAGAGACCGGGAGAGAGAAGACGAGAGAGAGCGAAAGAGATCGAGAGAGAGAGAGAGAAGACGAGAGAGATGAGAGAGAGAGAGAGAGAGAGAGAGAGAACGAGAGAGAGAGAGGAGGTGGCCCACGTTGCAGGCAATCGCATGTAACGTGGGTGGGGCTGCCTCGTGGGCGCGAGCGGCCGCTGGAGCGCGTGGGGCTCACGCAGGCAGGCGGTGTGGCAGCGGCAGGGCCCGATGGGGCGTGCGGGCGGGGCACGCGGCAGGGGCGCGCGTGGGCGGTCTGCGCAGGGGCGGCCAGGCACTGCTGCTGCTGCTTCTGTGTTTGAAGAGAGGTCGGGAGAGAGGAAGAAGGCAAGAAGAAAGAGAAAGAAGAAGAGAAGAAGAGGGGGCAGAAGCCATCCGAGAAGAGAGAGATTTTTCTTTTAAATAGATGAGAGGAGAGAGAGAAAGAGAATATTTTACTTTTAATTAAAAGAAAGAAGAGAATCTCTCTCTTAAAAGAGATGTTTTAAAATAGGGAGAAAATCTTGAGAAAAATGGAAAGAGAGAGAGAGAGAGAGAGAGAGAGAGAGAGAGAGAGAGAGAGAGGAAAAGGAATGTGGCTAAGGTTTTGCATCTTTTTGTATATGCCAGATTTGCCCCTGCTAGGTTGCTTGGTTCATTGACTCGTTAAACACTTCATAGAATGGCCCATTAACCTGCAAATACAACATACAATTGAATTTAATCAATTGTCAATTTTGCAATAAAATAGTAATGGGTTATTGTAAAGTTGAGGTCTATTTGACAATAAAATATTACAATTATCGTATATTATTATGTAGTTATCAGTGCGCTAGTTGTAAGGGAGAGATATCAGAGACTTGTTGGCAGACTGATCTATTTGTCACATACATAGCCTGATATAGTGTATGCAATCAATGTGATCAGCTAGTACATGTATGATCCATGAGAGAGACATATGGAGAGAGCTTATAGAGTCCTTATAGAGTCCTTTGCTATCTGAAGGGATGCCCAGGTCGTGGTCTATTGTTCACCTGACACAATAACCTTCACGTAGAAGAGTATGCTGATGCAGATTGGGATAGCTCAGTAGATGATACACGATTTATCTCTGGATATTGTGTGTATGTTGGAGGTAATAATTTGGTTGCTTGGAGGAGTAAGAAGCAGTCAGTTGTCCCTTGCTATACAACAGAGGCGAAGTACAGGGCAATGACATTACGAGTAAGTTTCTTGGATTAGATCAGAACTGGGCGACCGATCTGTTTGTCTGTGGGTCGGGGGATAGCTGTTAGGTGGTGCGGCGGGAACTGGCTTTCTCATTAGTCCCACATCGGAAAAGAACAAGAAGAACAAAACTGGGACGCCTCTAAAGGGACACCGTTTGCTTTGATGAGAACCATCTTTGCGCTTGGGGCAATGACGCAGGCAGTGAGGTATTAACCGAGTCGCGTCTATTGCTGGTTGAAAACTATTTCCAAACCCCCTCTTCGGCCCCTAACCCGGGCCGTCGAGAATTTCTGGAAGGGCTCCCTCTAACCCAGGGTAAAGCCCTACAATATCTTAAATTCAAAAAGTTGTTCTCAAATTTTTAGGGATGATCTCTAATTGAGTATATTATTAATTTGATGAGGCTAGTTGTCTTGGGTGTATCGATGTTATTCATTTGATGAGGCTATAAATGAAAATTTGTGGGTGATTGTTTAAGTATCAAAGCTTATTTAATTTCATCAGAATATATGATTTCCATATTTCGCACTCTAATAAAGCCTGATCACATGCCCCTTCCTTCCGTAACTGGGCAGCGTATAAATATCAATAATCGTATAGTCCGTATACATGTAATAAAATACAAATCTGCATCTGCAACCAGTAGACACCATATAAGTTTCAACAATCACATTTTACATACATAGGTAAATACATAGTAGTGTCTTTCTGTAGACTGCCCTATTTTGAAGGTTTCTCATGTCGAATACCTGTGCTAGAAATCATCAGAAAAATAGGGCTGTCAACGGCTCAGCTCTCGTCCCGTGTTGGGTTTGCTGCCTTCACTGATGTTGAGCTCCGTAGTGAAACATTCGTATTCAGAATTTCAGATAGCTAACGATGTTGCTGAAACTTCATATATAAATATTTAACTAATTCACTCACTTCAATTAAATAAGAGAAAAAGGAAAAGAAGATAACTAAAATGGCAAGAGTTGCTTGATGCCTGCCATGATCGTGAGGTGTTGCAGACCGTCTCATATGAAGTCCAACCAGCTCATTCTCTTGCCTAAGGTCCTTCAACATTTTACTCTACGCATTTGTTTGGATTTCAAGTCTACGACTGCTCTGAAGCAAGAGTTTCGCGCAGAAATTTCTTTGCATAAATCATTAGGATTGGCATGGATCACTTCTCCCATACGCAAAATTTCCGGCGCAAATAGTGAGGGGATGTCAAGTCTAAAAATCCACTTGGAAAGGCTTAATAATCTTCACGTGAAACTTTTATCAATAAGAATGCTTATTGTAAGATTGTTTTTTTTCTTGTAATCCACATCAGGATTATTGCAAAACCAATCTAGCAATAAGCATTTCTCTTTACTCGATTGCCTTCCGGTAACAGAAGCGTCCGAGAAAGAAGTACGAAAAGGTAGATGTGAAGGTTGTTCAACAGGCGAGACGAGACGTACAAGAATGACTACCCAGCCCAATCTTTCGGTCCATCTGCAAATGCATCCATTTATAAGATTGCTGAATCTTCTGCAAACCGCCATAAGCAAGTGTGGAAACCAAAATTCGTCTGCATCTTTTATTATTAAGATAAGCACAGGAAAAGAAATGGGCTAAACCAAAGTTCATGTTCTTCGTTTAGAGGAACGTCATGTTAGCTGTACTCGGTGAAAAAGGCGTGTTAACAACACAGAGTAGGTCCGTGCATGGTATAAATGAGGAATGTTTTTAAATAAAACATGTTTCCTCTTTAAAAGCGCACGAGAAAAGTGCAACAAAACTACTTGTATTTTTGCACTTCTAATTGATTGGAGACAATGTGTAAGTAACACATTGGCCACTGAAAAATATCAAATATGCACTAAAAATGCATGAGAAAAATGTAACAAACTTTTCTTAAAGTGCAACAATGTTGACGTTGCAGGCAGGCTTCGCTGCTAATGTGACTCCTTTGATGGCCACCGGATAAACCCGACAAAAAGTTCAACCCCAAGATACGCGTAACGCGTACTCCGTGCATGTCCTTTCACATTGCATCTGATCAGTCATAGACGGGAATTGGGAAAGAAAAGGAGGAAAACCTTCCACAGGAGAGCATGCTATCTCCTGTAGTCCTGTGAGCTGAGAAACTTCCTCGTGCCAACTCTGAGCAAAAAAGGACGCCGTACACTAATGGCAAATGCAGTAGTAACCACTACTTCAGCCAAGTAGAAGGAAGCCGTGAGGATGACAAATGTACGTCCCGGAGGTTAACGTCAAGTGGCAGCATTCGGTACTCGATGTCGAGCTCTCGGAAGACACTGATCATCTCTTGTATCACGAGCTCTCTCCTCGTAAATCTCTCTCCCATATCTTGGTGATTCATTCGGTGCTGAAACCAAATTGAAACTTTCAATTTATTCCAGTCCTCTATATCTCTGAGTACGACCATAGGGTTGGGGTACCAATGCTCCTTTTTCGATTCAATATACCTGCAAAAATTGTGGCGTAAGGTACCCAATCAACATTACATATATTAAAAGCCTTCACAAGCATGGACTTAAACTAAATATCTCAAGATGCATAAAAGAAAATGAGACCCAGACTGTATCAGTAATCTAATTCCTTTTCACAAGAGTGTTGTAAACAATATAATAAATTAAAACAATAAAAAGGCTTTTTGTATGATCTCTAAGTAATTGAGAGGTATTGATCAACTTTTGAGTACATTTATTGACTGGAGAATAAGAATTCCAATCCAAGCTTTGTCAAAAAAAAAAAGAATTCTAATCAAGCCAGTAAGTAGTAAGCCATTAAGAATCGTGGACAGCAAGCAGTCAGTTCAATGATAAATCCAAACTGATCGACTTAAGACTTCCAATCACCTAGTCACCAAACAAACAACGGAATGAATTGAGACAATAACTAAGTTTTTAGGAACCACACTTCATAAGCAAATAGTATTTCAAGATTTGATAATCCTGAAGCATTTGAGTGCAATGTATTTTGACAAGAGATGGGCATGGTCAGAATCACGGGTCTGCAGACTTACATCGTTACATGGTCTACTTCAACACAGGAAAAAGATGAAATAACTTGGCAAATACACTTCCCTTCAACTAGGCAGTAGAATTTCCTACTGAAGAAATACAGGTGAAAACATAAACTGTGTTTCCTCATTAACATTAACCTGCTTATAGTTATTATTTATCTCAGTAGTTTCTTCTAGCATTCTTAACGAGAAAAACAATGTGAACATCTTTTGCCTACTTACCCCCTTATTCTTTGTTTCATGACAGCAACCTTCTCCACAGGAGTTGCAACATGGATGCAGAAGTCAATTGACTCCCCCATATCTGGACTTCGGTAGTAATTGCCAATGGTTTTGGTGGCAAGCTCATGGTTTGGGTAAGTAATTTTTTGGTTGTCATACCTCAGAAAGACTGTGGTCAAGATGTTCATCTCCTCCACTACCATCTGAGAATCAGATCTCAAACATTTAATGAATTGTCAAAAAAAGCAATCAGTTCAATGTATTCAGCCTCAGCAATACATACCTGAACCCCATCCACTCCACACTGATCACCAACATCAAATGGGTGCGTTACAAATAGAAATATAATGGCCTCAAAGGTCATTTTGCAAGTGTTACCGAAAATGAAAGCCACCAGGAGGAGTTGAGAGCTAAGGAGGACTAAAAAATGAGTGGTTGCAATGCCCAGAATGAGAAGCCAAATAACAATAACAACAATGACAACAACAAAATTGACCATTTGGTGGAGCTTGTTCACTGCTGTTTTGGTATCATTTAGTGACAAGGCAAGGGCTCTGCGTTCTCTGAATACATTAACCTGCAGAAGATAAATCTGAGTTCATAACACCATATCTTCGATCATTCATCAACTAGGGACATGCTATAGCTATGAGCAACCAGTTTTTGAAGTTTTGCTGCAAACAGAACTTCTACATGCACGGAGAAAAAGGAATATTCATTACCACCCAGTTCTTGAGAGACCGCCTACTAACTCTCTTCCATTCCAGTGCTCCTTCAAAAAGACCCATTGTCTTCCTTGCTTCATCTTCCCTCATGAAGCGCATCAAATCCACCAAGTAGATATACCTGGAAAACTTAACTGCATTGATTAGCTCACAGGGATAACCTAACATGATTGTTTCCATTGACAAGCATTATTAGTCTTTTTCTTTATTAAGTTTCAGACTTATCATGAAGCTTACTTTAGAGAGGATCGTCTCCCTGGGGTTTTTTTTTAAGGCAATCAAATGGCTACTTTTCATTGATAGTAAAAGGCATAATTGAAAACAAGTAAAAAAAAGGCACAAAACACTTTAGAAGAAATTGCAAGAAGAGAAGCTTAAAGTATATCAGAGAAGGAAAAACAAAAGTCCTACAGAGGTTCTAGGATTGATCTTAACAATTTTGGTCCACAAAGCATAATTCTCTTCTCCTAGTCCCCATAACCATTTATCTAGGCAAGCTGGGTTAAAGGGCAAATGGGGAGGAGCTCCACACATCCTAGTGCACACAATTGCCCATTTGACAAGATGCAACCCACCTTTATCACCTTTACCTCCACCTCAGAAAAATGAGCATCTAATTCTTTCAATTCTTTCCCACTGTTCTGGGTAGCCTTAGGGTTGACAAGTGATAATTTGCCAATGAGGACAATAGAGTTTTAGATGAAACCCATTTACCACCTGCTGATAAGAATCTATGCTTCCATCCTTCCTATCCACCTTCAAACCTCTTAATCAGTGAATTCCAATCCCTTGGTTTAAGCACACCATCTGATAATGGAAGGCCCAGATATTTAATTGGAAAGAAGACTTTTTACGTCCAAGTATATTGGCCAAAAAGTGTAACTCTGTTATCGTCCAAGCCAACACTAAGTAATTCAGTTTCTTCATTGTTTACTTTAAGCCCCATCATAGGTTCCACAATGATAAGGACATTTTGAATGTTTCTAATGTTATCTTCCCAGAACTGAATAAAATGATATCATCAGCAAATTGAAGAAGTGGGACACATATTTCCCTCCTGCTTAACATCTCCAATAAGGTATTAAAAATCTGACTAACCAAAAGGAACAGGAGTAGGGAAATAGGGTCTTTTCGTCTCAACCTTCTACGGCTATTGAAATATCCACACAATTGACCATTTGGTTTATAGAAGACCTAGCAATAGCAATACAAGATGTACACCATCCAATCCATCTTTGCTTGAAGCCCATTTTACCCAGAGTAATTGTATCATAAGCCTTTTCAAAATCAAGTTTCAAGGCAACAGACTTTTTTTTTCTAGTTTTGTGGTAGTAGAGGGTCTGAAATGCGTCCATATAATTACCCAAAATCAGTCTACCCTTGATGAATGCCGTTTGATTCCAATCCACAAGCTTGTGTAAGACAGTTCTCAATCTGTTTGTCACCATCTTGGCAATGATCTTGTAACAACTGTTAAGAAGACAGATAGATCTGCAATCATGCATCCGGTCAGCACCTTCTTTCTTAGCAATGAGTGTTAAAATTGTGGAGTTCGACCACCTAAGGCTGAGAGGGTTCATTTCAAATTCCTGTACAACTTTCATTAAGTCTCCCTTGATAAGATCCTCAAGTGTTGGTAGAAACCTATAGAAAACCCATCCAAGCCCGGAGCTTTGTTTGTCAGGATTCATTGAGAACACAGAATTTTTAACCTCCTCTTCTGAAAAAGACTACACCATAATCAGCCTGGAGCTTTGGTCTCCACTAATACTGTACCTTGAATAAGTCTGAGTGGTACTTTAAGAAAGTATCCTTGATTTTTGGGGGTCCCCCACCAATGTATTGTCATCCTTTACAAACTCAATTCTTTATTTTTTTTTTCCTTTTTTGCACTTGCCATTGCATGAACATAAGTCATATTCCTATCCCTTTCTTGAGCCAGTCTTCCTAGGCCCTCTGTTTCCATTTGATATCCTCTCTGATCAGCAAGTCATAGTATTCCTTCTTGTAATTATTGAGATTCTAGGCATCATCATCTGTGGTTAGCTGTTGGTCATTTTTTACTTCTAATTCATCAATTTTAAGTGTCAATTCCTGTCTAGCTCTTGCTGTATCTTCAAACTGCTGTGAAGCCCATTTGCACATACATGATCTCAGACATTTGAGGTTCTTTCAAACCGTTTTGCAGCTCCATCTACCATAGGACCATGCACCCACCTCTTGCACATTTGACTCTCCGAAATCATCACATTTAAACCATGCTAGTTCATATCTGAATTTTCTGCCTTTGGTCAACCTCTAATTGGTACTCAATTGAAGTGGTGTATAAGCTGAGACCATTATACAAAGTCCTTTCATTTGTGATTGAGGAAATACTTTTATCCATTCTGGTGACACAAAAGCTCTATCTGACTTTCACTGAATCTCATTCATTTGCATGTTGGACCATGTAAAGCTTCTATAGGTACCGGTAATTCCAACAAAGAACATGATATGATTCATTGACCAAAGATATCCAAGCTGTTATACAATTTCTGCTTACTAGTCTTCTCCCAGGGGAACCGAAGGCAATTGAAATCCTCAATCATATACCAGGCAGAATTAATTAGTTTGTAGCCTCATATAACCCATGAAAAAGATGGAGCTTATGCTGCTCATCATTTGGGCCACGAACAGAAGTGGTAAGACACTTCAGTACAACCTTCATATTTAATGGAGACTGTCAATGTGAATTTCCCTTCAAAAAACTTCTTACACCGCAATGCCTATCGACCAGATAATGACCTGACGACCCCCACTCTGACCAACAGAATTTAGAGCTGCCCAACCATTGAATGACCCCCTCCCCACCCCAATCTTCTTAACAAGTTGAGAGTCAAGAGTACACATTTTGTTTCTGAGGACATATGACATTGATCTACATTATTTTTCTGAATGAAACCCTTAACAGTTCTTGCTTTGCATCCCTATTAAGGCCACTAATGTTCCTGGACAATATCTCCAACGATTTAGCTGCAATATCCCTCCTCCTTTCTTGTTCCTCTGCCTATCCGGTGTCATCTTGCCACTTACAAATTCCCATTCCCTTTTCTCATATTTTAATCCACCACCTTGGCCTCTCCTTTAGGCACCTTTTTGTAAAGCAATACTTTCCTGACAGCTTTAATAAGTTTTGGAATTGATGTTCATTGTCCTTCAAGTGAAACTCCTATCGTCTTACCCAGTATAATTATTTCTTCACTCCACTCTTTAGATTCTGCAGGTTTTTAACACACATACATGTGAACAAATTATATAATTGCCTTCGTCCGATGCCCGATGCCATACTCTTTCACTACCCTTCCTACTCTCCACTAAAACCCACATCTTCCCTTATGTCCTGGAGCCAGCTCTCCTACAAGACAACACACTGTTGTAGCTCCTTGTCTTCTTCAGATGCATTCTCCGCTCCCTGTGACATTTAATCTTGTCAAAAATAAAGGATGTACCACCCTTCCCAGCATCCCTATCTACCCCAGTTCTATTTCCTTCCCTTCCTCTCTACAATCTGCAGCCCTTTCTAGAATGTGCTTCACTTCTCTATCATGATGATGGGCTCAACTCATATACCTATTTTTATTTGATTGGATAGTTGCTGAGGAACCATCTTGGAATTCAATATTTCTTTTGCACAAAGAGATTTCAAAACTGTACACATTTCTATACTCATAAATTCCTTCTTTTCAATTAAGAAAATTGTAGTATTATACGCTTCAAAATAAATAATCTGCATGTGTAAATATGTTATGTATCACAGCAATCTAAGGCTTATCTTTTTATATATAGAGAGATTACCTATTGAACAGCAGTCATAAGATTATAAAATGAGCAAGAACATCACCAAGCCACAAGTAAACTATTAGAAGTGAGCCAGTATCACATTTTTATCACAACCTTCATAAATTGCCAAGAAAAGCTTTAAATTGAAGAAATTGGAACTAAATCTGAGCAACAATCCAACAATTTTATAGATGATTCGTACTTTGGTTCCTTGAACACTGTAACATGCAAAGAGATATACTTCTACAAGTAATAATCCAAAAAATGTGAAGAAAATAGGTAGAAGGATTCCATAGGCCAAGGCGAATGATGCATCTCCTAAAAGCAATATTGCTCCTTTTTGTAATACAACGAGCATTAATGAGCCAGTCTGCAATGGAATCTGTTGTCTCCATGTGCATTATGATATTTTGATGATAACAAAACATTAGAGTGAGTGAGACTTGTGCTTGGTCCTTAAGGAATGCATGTATTGATCTTGAATATCTTGACTTGTTGGAAAAGAATCCAATTTGGTTTTGAGTGGATTTAATGAGATGCTTCTGTTCTAATCAAGTTTTCGGGATGCCATTCAGAGGATCAAAATGTGTGCAAGGCCATAAGATAAGTAAGGTTCATAATAGAATTGGACTTAGACTAATTGTGTTTCATGTTTTGAATTGCAAGAAAAAATAGGTCGACCGATTTTGTTTGTTTGGTCGACCGATTTATCCAGTGAGCACCCCCAGGCGCCCAACAGGCCAAGTCCAAAATTAGACGACCGATTTTGTGTGTTTGATCAACCGGTTCATCCAGTGAGCACCCCCAAGCACTCAACAGGCTAAGTCCAAAATCAGACTACTAATTTTATCTGTTTGGTTGACCAATTCATCTAATGAGCACCCTCAGGTGCCCAATAGGTTAAAGTCCAAAATCGGACAATCGACTTCTCTTGATTGGTCGACTGATTTTTGTTAGGGTGGCATCCAGAGAACAAGATTTATTTGGTCTTCAATGAGAGAAGAAAAACAGTCAACCGACTTGTGATTTTAGGTCGACCAAGTCTGAGAAGCACAGTTACCATATTTAGATGGGCTCTTTTCGTGTCTTGGCAATCCAAGGACGAAGGGCATCGATGTGCGGTCAATATTGATCCTCCTACACCCCGGTATATAAACCATATGATGGAGGACGTTTTCCCTATGCTTGGCACACTTTGGTGGAAGGCTGGTGCGAATCTGAGCATGTACTTTCGAGAGGACGTGTCGACTATTTGCTGGACCTAGACCAAGCGTGGAAGAAAGAGTTGAAAACCACCTGGAGGCTTCAAATTATGTTGCGACATTACTTTCACTCTAGGAGGCTGTTGGCTTCAATGTGTCGTCCCCACCGGGTACAACGAGCCATCACTTGTGACAGGAGGATCCACTTATGAGCCATCTTTGTTCTATCTTCTTCCCACTGTCATTGTATTTGACTGATCTTATTGATCTCGTATGTGTGTGATTTGAGGGTTGTTTTCTCGAACCAAGGGTTGTGTAGCTTGTGCACAGTCAGGTTGTGTTATTGCAACATGTGTGTGTTGGGAGGTTGGATTTTACTGTACCCATAGCTAAAAATCAATAGTGGATTCCACTCCACGTAAGTGGAGGGTGGACGTAAGCACACACGTCGTGTGACCGAACAACCTAAATATGTGTGTCGTGTGTGTGCTCTGCTCTCCTTAGTTCTTACACGAGTTAGATTTAGGGAGTCCATTACTCGTTCAAATTTACCTTTTGTGAGTCCACAATAGTCTTCGAAAAAGTAGTCATCCAATTCACCCCTCCCCTCTTGATTGACCATCATACTCGATCTACAAATGTGTAGAAAAGTACAGATTCTACACGATCCACAAGGAATAGAGGACTAATAATCGACCTCTATCACCAACTTATCGGCAATGCCCCTGTGCAAAAATGTGCACGCATGCTGCATGCATGCTTCCAACAAGTTTGGGTAAACTTCTTAGGGTGACAGGCTCCCAATGCAACTCATTTGTTTCAGTATGGTGAGGAGGTATGGAAGACCACCTACAAGACGTACAAAATTATTCAAGATTCTTCAGATGTGCGGATACAATGCACTTTGTACTGAATTTATTGGGAGTGATATTGATGCGGGTCACAATGGTAAATGGGCCGATGACTCCAGCCCGCTTAGGAAGGCCCCCAACCGAGTCCCACATAATGGGCTTCAACCTAATGGGAGGCACTTGGACCAATGCAGCCTGTTGTAAAAACAGGGAGGAGGACATACCTCGCAGCGAAAACGTAATAATAAGAAGATCCCACAGAAGTAGATAGATGGCTACAAGAGTCGCCTATACAGCTCCACACCTTAAATCCGAGGACTGGCGATGACGTACCTCCATCAGTCGATACCGGATAGAGAACACTTGATGTCCCACACCTGGGACAGTACCTTCTCACACAGAGAAGTCTACACTTGCAAGACACACTTGCGAGCACTCTCTCTCACACTTGCACACAACACACTGCGCTTGTGCCTTGCACTTGCATGCACACATGCATGCACTTGTGTGCTCAAGGGATCCTCAAAGGATTCTCTTGGGGTGCTCTAGGGACACTCCTCCTCTTCACCCCTCATGGGGTATTTATAGGTGGAGGGTGTGAGGAGGGAGGAGGTGAAGCGGCGAGTGGGGAGGAGAGGCGGCAGCCTCTGCCACAAGAGGCGGCAGAGGCTGTGGCGTTGCTACTGCCGCGCAGCAGCAACGCCCCTCGCCAACACGCTGCCGCCCCTCGCCAGCGAGCCTTGCGCGCTGGTGAGGTGCCCGCCCGCCAGCGCGCCTTGCGCGCTGGTGCAGCCGGGCGTCGCCAACGCGCCCTGCACGTTGGCGACGCCCCCTTCACCCGCCCGAGGCGGTGGAGGCGGGCCCCTCGCGAGTCCCAATGGGCACTCACCCAACAAGCTCCCACTTGCCCATTTAGAGTTGACAACCCACTTACCCATACAGCGTTGACAGCACATCCAACGTTCTCTATGGCATTCGACATCAACGGTCATACCGAAAATAAGGCGTGCAACCTCTGTGAGATTTGTCGAGTCATCAACAAGCGTTCCATTAAGTCGTCATCTTACTAACGGAACACTTAATCTCAATATGTACCTCAGGCTCTTAATATTCACTTGATTCTGATACTCCAGATCTCTCAGAAGGCAGTATCGAATCCAAAAGCGTAACACTCATGACTCTATTACCACATAGGCAACTGAGCCTCCTGGGATATGAGTAATTAAGCATGGTGAAATAACAAGATACCTTCCCTATGCTGCTCATGCCAATTCAATTTGTCTTAACCGCTTTCCTAGACATGTTCTGCTGGACGATATCAACCATCGCCCTAAGTAACATACTAAAGTAACGACATCAAGCTTCCTTGTCATGACACAGCACTGCAGGTCACTAGAGGTACATCGGGAATCACCGACAAACGTGATTTATGAGCTCACACAATGATGAAGAGAGAACCATTCATCATTCTCATATGCGGTTGTATATTACACATGTAGTATGATTCACATGCTGCGATGTTCCTCCATTCATATGGGCGTGTCAAATAACATCGCACGGATACAAGTCCAATTGTAACAAATACAACCGACCAGAGTCTCGCAAACCAGTCGCTCTCATTTAGCACCTTTTTATGACTCACATATCCGGATATAACAGGCTTCACAAGATTATATCGATAATCCACATGGTTAATCTGAACTAATTCAGATTTCATCTCGGCCTCAGCCAAGGCGGCATACTAACAAAACTCGGGATATTGTGTTCGACTTCTAGTCATCTAGAGATCCTTAACATCAAGTGCCTCATCTTTGCTCGCTATCAATAAGCGCCAAAAGCGGATCACCCGTGTGAGAGGGCTGATCTTAGCCTAGTGACACTCTAACAATGTATAAAGCAATCATTCGTTCACATAAATAACATTTTATGATGAACAAAACTTTAATGATGTCAAAATATTGTAAATTACTATAACTTACAAAGACCCATAGATCCACAATGGGTCACAAAACTCTCTCTGGCTAAAGGTTTCGTTAGTGGATCTACTATCATTCTAACAGAACTAATCTGACGAAGCACCACTAACTCTTTTGCCACCAAATCCCTAATGTAGTGGTAACGAATATCAATATGCTTCGTTCTGCCATGAAATTTGGGATCTTTGGCGAAAGCCAATGCCGAGGTACTGTCAACATATAACAATACACCCTCATTCTGATGAGGTGTAATCGCCAAACGTTGCAACAAACTTTGCAACCAAATTGCCTCTTGGCTAGCGGCAGAACAAGCAACATATTCGGCCTCCATTGTGGATAGGGCAATGCAAGACTGCTTCTTGCTACTCCACGAGAAAGCTCCACCAGCCAACAGGAACACAAAGCTTGAAGTGGACTTTCGCTCATCTCGGTCACCAGCCCAATCCGCATCACTATAGCCGATGATTTTCAAGTTGCCACCCTTGTAACATAGTGCATAATCTGTTGTCCCTCGCAAATACCGTAAAATCCCTTTAATGGCTTTCCAATGCACGAAACCAGGGTTACTTTGGTAACGACTCACCAAACCCACTGCGAAGCTAATGTCTGGCCGAGTACACAACAATAGCATACATTAGACTTCCAATCGCAGAGACATATGGCACTCTAGACATACTTTCTATTTCTTCTTTACTCTTGGGGCATTGACAAGTACTTAGGACACATCATTTATCAAGTGGAGTATCAATGGGTTTAGAATTGTGCATTTGGAAACGTTTCAAGATCTTATTAATGTATGTCTCTTGAGACAAACTCAGTGACCTTTCCGAGCGATTCCGCACAATCTTCACTCCGAACACATAGCTCGCTTCGCCCAGATCTTTCATCTCAAAGACGAAAGATAACTACCTCTTAGTGGCAGCGATCAACTCCATATCATTTCCAGCCATTAAAATATCAACATATAATGATAAAATGAAGAGACTATCTCCCACTCGCTTAACATACACACAGTGGTTTTCTTCAATCATCTCAAAACCATATGAGATAATAGCCTTATCAAATTTCATATACCACTGTCTAGACGATTGTTTCAATCCATAGATTGAATGCTTGAGGCGGAAAACTTTTTGCTCCTCGCCTTTAGTCTCAAAACCCTCTGGTTGAGCCATGTATATTTCCTCGTCTAGTTCTCCATTGAGAAATGCAGTCTTCACATCTATTTGGAACAATTCCAAGTCAAGATGTGCGACAATGGCTAGAATGAGGCGAACATATGAGAATCTCACCACAGGTGAAAAGGTCTCATCATAATCTATAACCACTTTTTGGGTTTAACCTTTCGCCACAAGTCTTGCTTTATACTTGTCAATAGTCCCATCAGCCTTGCGTTTAAACTTGAAAACCCACTTGTTTCCAATCGCCTTACGCTCAGGTGGAAGATACACTAACTCCCAGACTTCATTCTGTGCCATTGAAAGAATCTCCTCCTGCATGGCAATTTCTCATTCTGTCCTAGATGATGATGCAAGAGCTTCCTGAACAGATCTAGGCTCTTCATCATCCGTGGGTTCATAAAGAAGTACCTCACTGTCAATTTCAAAAAATCGACGAGGAACATTCCCACGCTTGCTACGACGTAAAGAATCTTGACTTTCTATTTGTGCACTCCCATTGGACACACTCCCACTAGACTGACTATTCCTATCATTTTCGGCGGACAATGATATGGGAACACATTCCCTCCCTTCGCTGGAAGATGGTAGAATGTTCAATTGTTCATCTGTTTCAAAAAGATCAAGATTCTTCTCATTGTCGCCAAGACTAGGAAATTCATTCTCTAAGAAGACAACATCTCGGACCTTACGCTCTATCATTCCTCCATCAGGATGATGTCCATACATGACATAACCTATTGAGATCTCAGGATATCTAAGAAAGATAGACTTTTGAGCTCTAGAGCCAAGTTTCCCAAACTTATTCGTCATGTGATGAACATATCCAACTGATCCCCATGGACGTAAACAATTTAAGTCCGGTTTATGGTCATGCCACAATTCATATGGGGTAGAAGAAACTGATTGAGAGGGCACTCGGTTAAGAATGTAGGCAGTAGTTAACAGAGCATCTCCCCAAAAGGAGATTGGCAAATTTGCTTGCGCTATCATTGACCTAACCATGTCTAGCATTGTTCTATTCCTTCATTCTGCAACACCATTTTGTTGCGGCGTATATGGAATAGTGAGTTGCCGACGTATACCTTTTTCTTCACATAATGCTCGAAACTGATCCGATAGATATTCGCGTCTACGGTCTATCCGAAGAGCTTTGACACTCCTCTCCTTTGATTTTCAACTCTAGCTAAGAAATGCTTGAAACAATCCAACACTTCATAGCGATGAGCAATCAAATAGACATATCCGTACCGCAAAAAATCATCAATAAATGTGAGAAAATAGTAATATCCATGCCGAGCTCTAACACTCATGGGTCCACAGACGTCAGAATGGATCAATTCCAATGGTTCGAAGGTTCTAACAGCTTTTCCAAAAGACTTACGACATACTTTTCTTGCCAAGCAGGGCTCACATATGGGCAAGTTGACCTTAGCGAGCGACCCTAAAAGACCTTCTCTAGCTAATCTAGCCATTCTATCTTGTCCAATATGGCCTAAACGAGCATGCCATGTCACAGAATCTAAATCTTTTTGAGCTAACGCAGGCATAACCATAGAAGAAGAATTAGAAAAGTTGTCAATCCGATCTAAGATATAAAAACCAACACGTAGCAATGCATGTCCATAAAAGACGTCATCCAAGATAATGGTTACAAGATTGCCAGAAAAGGATAAACAAAAACTCATTGCTGACACAGTTGAAACTGACAAAAGATTATATTGGATTCTAAGCGCATAGAGTACATTACTTAAAAGCAACGTACGTCCGTTCGCAAAATAGAGTTGGTATGAACCGACTCCACAGACTTCTTCACTGGCACCATTGCCCATGAAGACTCTTTACATGCCTTCTGGAATCCGATGATAATCCACAAAACCCGCTCGATCCATCGTTATATGTTTTGTTGCTCCTGAATCCACGATCCACATAGGATTAGGATGAGCAGTCAAAATATGTGTACAGATAAACGTACATGGAGAGCTGGGGAAGTGAGTCACTATTTTTGGCTCAAGACATTCATGAGTGAAATGGCCTCGCTTTTTACAGTTAAAACATTTCAAACGGCTTTTGTCTTTCTTGCCACCACATTGGCGCTTGAAAGTTTTATCCTTATCAGTGGTACAGTTCTTAAACTCGCCAATAAGATCGTCAGCCATTGCGCTTAACAAAGTAAAGCGCGCACTACGATCTTTCTTAAACCAAGCTACATAAGCTTCTTGGCCTGTTTTGCTACTGCCCTCAATGGGCAGTGACAAAGACATCGTAAGATGATCAATCACATCTTGTTCATCCAACAAATATTACATTTTATGATGTCATATATTATAATTTGTGTCATTTAACTTTTCACCCTTAGTGAGATCAGCAATAACGTTTTTGACAGCCATAGATTACCACTACATATCAAATAGGAAAAGGAGTTTTGACATCAATTTACACATTATTCCTATTTGCTTCTAGAAATCCAATCTAATTACATTGATCATTTCTTATATAGTAAAATCAAAAGTAAAACTAGGCAATTACAATCATCTCCTACTTATATAAGATAAGTCAATATAATTAAAATAATTTCGAACAAATATCCCATATACAAAACTAATTTACATAGCATTAAAGAAAATATGTACAAAACATACTAACTTTAAACATATTTGATTATATATAAAACATATTTATATATAAACATATAAAGGTTACATGTACTATTTCTGATGCAAGCGTGAATATACTCACGCGCAAAGATAAAAAACAAAATTGCGCTTCAAAAACTAGCGCAGTACATGACCATATATCTCTCTCTCTCTATAAAAGTTGTATATAACCTTCTGCAACCACCAAATCTCCCTCGATAGTCCTAAGGGTGATAGTGAGAGGTGGTGCAGGGAGAGGAACAACTGGCACATGTAGCTCCCATACTACCGGCCATGGTTCCCAAGGGGCCTGTTCAAAAACAGTTGGGGACCAAAGATTTGACATAGTCAGAGGAGAAGGTGTATAGACATTCAGACTATCCGATGTATCTACTCCAGGAAGTGATGGGACCACCTGGAACTCAGAGTCAGCTGTGCCGCTGGCCACTGCCTACGCATCTAAACTCGGTACACTCGTCCCGCCGGTCGCAGTGTCCAGGTTCAACACCTGTCCAGAATCTGCTGCCAACACACCAGAGTTGTCATCGACCAACATCAAATTGACATCCGAGAACCAATCCTCGAAATGATCCGTCAACTCAGGGTCCGACTGTGCCGGGGAACCTGCCATCTATACAACTCACAAGAGAAAGAGAAAATTAGAACCAACCAATGGCTCTGATACCAATGTTGTAAAAACAGGGAGGAGGTCATACCTCGCAGCGGAAACGTATTAATAAGAAGATCCCACAGAAGTAGATAGACGGCTACAAGAGTCGCCTATACAGCTCCACATCTTAAATCCGAGGACTGGTGATGACGTACCTCCGTCAGTCGATACCGAATAGAGAACACCTAATGCCCCACACTTGGGACAGTACCTTCTCACACAGAGAAGTCTACACTTGCAAGACACACTTGCGAACACTCTCTCTCACACTTGCACACAACACACTCACCGCACTGCACACACTGCGCTTGTGCCTTGCACTTGCATGCACACATGCATGCACTTGTGTGCTCAAGGGATCCTCAAAGGATTCTCTTGGGGTGCTCTAGGGACACTCCTCTTCTTCACCCCTCATAGGGTATTTATAGGTGGAGGGTGTGAGGAGGGAGGAGGTGAAGCGGCGAGTGGGGAGGAGAGGCGGCAGCCTCTGCCACGAGAGGCGGCAGAGGCTGTGGCGCTGCTGCTGCCGCCCCTCGCCAGCGCGCCTTGCGCGCTGGCGCGGCCGGGCGTCGCCAACGCGCAGGTGCGCATTGGCGACGCCCCCTCCACCCGCCCGAGGCGGTGGAGGCGGGCCCCTCACGGGGCCCAATGGGCACTCGCCCAACACAGCCCAATAACTCTGGCTCAGTCCCAGTGCAGCTCCAAGTCTTATCACCCGAGATGATAAAATACAGTTCAATATCAGATGGGACTACCACCAACCGCCGCTACCTACTTATAGAAACAGGTAATAGAATTCATACCCTGAAAACCTTTTACTATTTTGGGAAGCTCACGTGAACTTCACATGCTTTGAGAGCCAGGACTGACTTGATAATCAAGGGTTTACCCCCTCCGGAGCTGGCTGACAGGACCTTTGACCACTTTGTTGTGTTTGCAGGGACCCTGAGGATTGAGCTCTTGAATCATCCAGAGCTCAAAGTGGCCTTTGATCAAGACTTTCTCATCATCCAGACATCTGGGTAGCCCATCCTTTTTCCAACACCACAGGCCCCGCTCTCCACTAGAGGCCAGCCTCAGCGTGTTCATCTTCCATTTCCAACATCATCAAATGGGTATATCGCGGTTCTTCAATACCGATCTTTCATGACATAATATTTCGTCAAAAAAGAGCGAAATTTCAGTTCACACTAAGTTAATTTCACAGTGGAAGAATTTCAAAATTACTTCAGCATCGACTGCCATATGAGGATAGCCTAGGAAGTGGACAAGGGAGGTGGGAGAAGAAAGGCACACATACTTGGACCCTTGTTTGGCCACGTTTGTGAAAATTTTCTTGCCGGAGGCCTTTGCCTCGTATTCACTATTTATCTGCGTAGAAGACTCATCCTCCCCGGTGGCGTCAGGTATCTGTTCATCCAGAGTTGACAGCGACCCGTGTCGCACAATCTTCATCAACCGCTTCATGTTCCAAGCAGATATATTCTTGCGGTTCAGCATATGCAAATGGTCGACTGTGATCCCCTCGTCCTTCTGCCAGCCGAGATCCCTCCTCGAGACTCCACCAAACCTCCTGCTCTTCCCAACGGCGGAGGTACGGTAGCCCCGGCATCCCTGAGCTTCTGCACCTCGGCCATGAGCTGCTCATCCTCAACAACCGGCGGGCCGGACAGCGTCTCGATCACGTACTGATTGAAGAGAGACTCCTGAATCCGATCGAAATAGGTGCTAACATGGAAAGATGAAGCGAGAACTTTGACGAAGATGGTCTTCAAGAGCCGCACGACCGTGGCCACCAGGAGGCAGATGAGGATCTTGGTGGTGTAGGACAAAGGCCTCATCTTGCCCTCCCTCTCCAACTTCTCGTCGAAGATGCAGTACCAGGCCATGAGCACGAGGCCCAGCCAGAGGCAGTTCTGGACCGCCCTCCGCAACCCGTAGACGAAGTAGAGCACGCGCTTGCGCAGGAGGAAGTTGCGCTCGATGAGGAAAACGACGACGCGGATGCCCCAGCCGGAGACTAGGCGGCCGCAGATGAGCACCAGCACCATCAGCTCCCACTTCCAGAGGTGGAGATTCCACAGCGTCTGGCGCTCCAGGGAGGGAATGCTAAGGCTGCAGGCGAGCGCGCCAACGATGAGGATGAGGCTGATCCACTCGAGCACGATAAGGACGCTGAACCTGGCGTGCCGCCGCCTGTACTCATCGGGCAAGTCCTCGTCCAAAAAGGGGTCGTCGTCGTCCTCGTCGAACTGCTGCTGTCCCAGCGGCCCCGACCTAAACCTATCGGAGGATGGAGCCCTCCAATGGACCTCGCTGGACTGGAGAGGCGACGGATCCATCAACCTCGACCTCGTTTTGCTCCTCAGCATGCTCGAAGCCCGCCGGAACGAGGAGTTCGATGAGCATCGCAGGACCTCTCCTTCTCCAGCGCCGATGCCACCGCTGGCGTATCTCACAGACGGAGGCCTGGCGTCCTTCTGTCCGTTGCCGTCATCGGAATCGGACGACGAAGAGGGGGAACCGCCGGACCGTCGGCGGAGGGTTCCTGGAAGGAGACGCGGAGCTCCTTGGCAGTGGGCGAGGGAGTCCGCGTCGCCGACTTCTTGGGCTCCTCCGTGTCCACGTCCGAGGAGACCTCGCAGCCGAGGGCCTTCTCCTTCTGGATGAACGCCGAGGTGAACGGCGACGGCGGATCCTCGCCGATATCCGCTACCGGCATCTGCGATGACGTCGGTCGCGCCGTTTGCTGCGGCGGGAAGCTGAAGCCGCGGCTGCCGCGGCCGGCGTCCGACGAGCCCTCGCTCCCGCCTCGGCCGGCCCCGAGGTCATCCCTCCAGAACTGGTAGCTGGGTCCCGTGCAGATACCGGGGCCCTTGGAGTCCTCGAACTGGCGGCTGTTGCCGTCGATCTGGACGACGACATCCCGCCGGTGGTCGGCGTCATCGCTCGAGGCCTCACCGGTGTCGAAGAGGATGGGCTGCTGCTCCTGGCGGTCAAAGTCGATGGAGGGGCCGCGGGAGGAGTTGGAGTGCTTGTAGGATCCGTGGGATTTGAAGGATTTGCGGAGGGAATCCATGTCCATGCGGCAGAGGGTGGATGAGGAGGAGGGGAGGGAGAAGGAAGGTGCGCATAAAGGAAAACACCGCCATCTGGGAGGAGCGAAACGCAGAGGGGGCGGGGGGCGGGGGGCGGGGGGCGGGGGGCGGGGAGGAAGAAGACGACTGGTTAGAGAGAGAGGTCGCGAGAAAGAGAGGCGCGCGGAGTTCTCGTCTTCTCCGGAGAGACACGCGGTCGGGGCTCCTCTTCTCTCTTCTGACGAGGGGAGCAGCTGCTTGCTCGTGATGTAACTAACGCAGACGATGGAGATAGAGAGAGAAGGCGGAGGAAGGTGTGTCGTGTGGAGAGAGAGAGAGAGAGAGAGAGAAGGGATGGCGGGAAACGAATAGGCGGGGTCGAGGACTCGAGAGAGAGAGGCGGGGTTTGTTTGCCCGACCCGCACCGTGCCTGGGCGCCGCGCCCAGGCACGGTCGGGTCGCCAACCGGGCGACCCAGCGCGTGCCGCCGCGGCACGAGGGCGGGCCGGTCCGGTTCAGACCGGTCCGAGCGGTACTGCGCGGTCCACCAGACCGCGCCGGTTTTTTTTTTTTTTTTACTTACTCTCTCACACCCGGTGTATTTAAGGTGTCTAAATTGTGTCTAATTGAGATAAAATTTTAAACATAAGTTAATTAAGATATGATAAAAATTATAATAATTTTAGTTTAATTTTTCAAATCAATTTTCTATCAAGTAAAAATTATCTCAAAAATCATTAGATCGACTTAATCTCAACATCTAAGAGATCTAAATGTGTCTAATTGAGATGAAATTTCAAACATAAGCTAATTAATAGATGATACAAATTATAATAATTTTAGTTTAATTTTTTAAATCAATCTTTTGTCAAGTAAAATTATCCCAAAAATCATTAGGTCTGCTTAATCTCAACATCTATGCATCAATAACTCATGATATTTATATGTTTAGAATCAGTACATTTTGCTAGTAATTATGATGACTTTAGATTTGACTTTATTTTCGGAGTCAAATATCGTCATGTTGAAGTGCACAGAGCGTTCGTCGTACCGCGACAAACCTTGTGTGCACTTAAGGGGGTCTCAATGATGTCTAATTAAGATGAAATTTTAAACATAAGTTAAATAAGGGATGATACAAATTATAGTAATTATAATTTAATTTTTTAAATTAATTTTTTGTCAAGTAAAAATTATCTCAAAAATCATTATGTCGACTTAATCTCAACATCTAAGGGATCTAAATGATGTCTAATTGAGATGAAATTTCAAACATAAGCTAATTAATAGATGATACAAATTACATTAATTTTAGTTTAATTTTTTTAATTAATTTTTTGTCAAGTAAAAATTGTCTCAAAAATCATTAGGTCGACTTAATCTCAACATCTATGTATCAATAACTCATGATATTTATATGTTTAGAATCAGTACATTTTTCTAGTAATTATGATGACTTTAGAGTTGATTTTATTTTTGGAGCCAAATGTCGTCCTGCTGAAGTGCACAGAGCGTTCGTCGTACCGCGACAAATCTTGTGTGCACTTAAGGGGTCTAAATGATGTCTAATTAAGATAAAATTTTAAACATAAGTTAATTAAAAGATGATACAAATTATAGTAGTTATAATTTAATTTTTTAATTGATTTTTGACAAGTAAAAATTGTTCAAAAAACTATTAGGTCGGCTTAATCTCAACATTTATGCATCAATAATTTCTAATATTTTATATTTTTAGAATCAATATATTTTTCTAGTAATTATGATGACTTTAGGTTTAACTTTATTTTTTGAACCAAATGTCGTCCCGTTGAAGTACACACAATCAAAGACAGTATCAGAATTATATTAATAATATAAACATATTTTAAAATTAAAGATAATTATGTTTTATATAAGTGATCATGTCTTACGTATAATTTACTATCTCTTTTAAATTTCTTAGTATCATATTAATATTTTATTATAAATTTTAAGGTGTTACATTTTTGTTTCTGTTTTGGATTCTTGGTGTTGATATAATGGAATATATTGGTCATATCATGAACAACTTTCATAAAGAGCCCAAAGACTAGACGATGACACAAACTCAGCATTTAGATTCTGAAGTTGACTTAGACGATGACATCCAAGTAGGCAGTCTTACCAGAGCTGACAGATAGCCTACTTCCCGGACTCACTACAAGATGGACACAACAGATCTAGATATGTTGATTCAGCCTAGAGCTCCCCCCAGTCTAAGTCAGCAGCTCCCCCTTCATCTCGACCTAGGGGTCCCCCTCCTCGACCTCCACCTTTGTCTAAGTCATCTTCTACACACTGTCATGGTTCATTCCAGACCCAGGTGATATAGATTAATTTGTAATACCTCATATATTTGATTTATTTATGTTACTTATAATGACATACTACTATTGCAGGCATCTGTTGGTTGGCCAAGCATGTCAAAACAAAGAAGGAAAGATGGATACTTCACAGGGAGGACCATCGAAGAAATCTGGATGGACAACAAAGAATTTTGGTTCCAGGAAAAAGAAAAGCATGTAGGGAGAAGATCCCCTTGACATTGCAGATGTCGCAACAGTGGATGATTCAGATGTGACTCCTTCACCATTTGAGCCATCTCAGAGATAGAGTACAGGAGATGACTCATCAAATCATTATTTTCCATCTGGTACAGGTGGCAGTGGTGGTGGTGGTGGTGGTGGTGGTGGTGAGAGCATGCGTTTTTCATTGGAATCTGAGTTCACGCATACTACCCAGGATGGTCGAGATCACGGTACTCCACTAAACACATCAAAAAGGTATCAAGCAGATGAGAAAGGGCGACACATAGGTCCTGTTGGCCCTTTATGTACGGCAGCAAGGTAACCTAGAGGGGGGGTGAATAGGTTTTTCTGAAATCTGAAATCAAAACGTGAACACTTAAAAGTTTGGTTAGTGTTAGTGTGATGAAGAGTGGCAGTGCGGAAGCAAAAGAACAATCACACAAAAGGACACAAGAGATTTATCCTGGTTCGGCTCTTCCCACATGGAAGTCCTACGTCCAGTCCCCAAGCAAACTCTTGGGATTTCACTAACCGAAGGTACAGTCCCCTTCAATGACACTACAACTGTAACGTCGCGTGCTTTTCGGATCCATGCGGATCATGTGTGTAATGGTTGTGATGATCGCTGTGAGGCCAGTGTTGTGTGGTTTGGATGTGTGGTTGATCAGGTATGGTGCAGGTTTGCGGAATGTGCAGGTTTGGAACCTAAAACAGAACAGCATTGACTGATGTTGGTTGCAGATTGACGGCCAGATATGGACGTTTAATGAGTTAACGTCCATGTAAAGTGACGTTAAGATATGAACTTAACGGCATAAGATGTGGACGTTTGTGGTGGCGGTTGCCATTGGCGGCAGAGGGGTTGACGCCAACCTGAGAATTCTGCAGGTTATAGGGTCACCCGAGAGCAGGTTTTCTACCTGGTTCTCTTTCTCTCTTGCCCCAACTTCATGCCCTTGTGTCCCTAAAGCTTCCAACAGATACAGGAGACTAGTTGGAGGATCGTGGGACGTGTGGCGCTGCCGAATCGGACGAGGAAACGTCGTAGCGTGGTGCAATTCTCGTGGGAGCTCGCGGAGGGTTCGGTGTGAACCGGGAGATTTCGGGAGGTTTAAGCGTGTTCTGAGGTAGGGAATGACCCCTGTAATTCCCATAGGTCGTGATAATGAAATTAGATAATATGAATCTGCATGAAAATGGCAATTTCGGGTTATGGTATTCATGCGGAGTACTTGGGTGGTTTGAGTAATTTAGCAAATGAAACATGTTGTTTTGGGTTGTGTGGGATTTATGCATGTCAGAGGAAGTGTTTCCTCATATTTTCTCGATGGTTTTGGGATCGGAATGCATGTAGAATCGGTTTAGGGTTTCTGCAGGAATAGAGGTTGAGGATCTTGGCGTCAACATCGTGTGTCGCCAAGTCCATCAGCTGGGATATAGACGGCCAGATCCCTTGCCGTCTACTTCTTGTAAGCGGCAGTCGATGTTGCCGCCAACTTGTGTATAAGCAGAAATGACTATTTATGGTATTTATCGATAATGAATGGTGTGTTGGCACCTGAGGTGCACTGAGTGCACATGGTTTCTGTGTTTAGCATACAAAGTATGTAGTTAGCTACTTACTTTCGAGGTTGCGTGTTGTTCACGCGAGTTCAGTTGAGTTCACGTGTGGTGAACCGTTGTTACTTGTGGTTTACGTGAGGTTTCACGTGGTTTGTGTGTGACGTGCACGTGGTTTTGTGTACGTGGCGAGTAGTACGACGCCTACCATGGTTACCTCTCCAGTTGGGTGCCCCAGGTTCTTTGTGAGTCAGGCTGTTAGCTCGGGGCTTTGTCCCGGTACTTGTGTTGTACCGTCAAGGTTTGTGTCGTCTGACTTGGACACCCTCACTCCTGAGTTTGAGTTGTACGTCCGGCTGAGGGAAAGACGACAGTGGGACAGTGACACTTGTGTTTGTCTTTAGTCACTTGTAGCACGCTCGTAGTTGGGGGTACGGACACCAGTAGTCGACACTGGTCCCCAGCTAGTCCTCTTCCAGTGCCTCACTCTAAGGAGCCCGGGCCAGAGTCTCTGGAGGTGCCAGGCATGGGCCTGTGACCGTGTGGTACGCAGGTGGTGGTGTTTAGTTGGTCTCCACAGTTGCTTGACCTTTTCACGTGGAGCAGCAGCTGGACCTTTCGTCCGTGGCTGCGAGACTGAGAGGTAGACCTGTGTTAGCTTGTCCGAGTCAGTTTCTGGTGTCGCGAACCAGTTCACGTGGCTCGTGTTTGGCTGTCTCTACTTTAGCTTGTACACCTGTACTGGTTTGCCGTTTAATTATTACAGTTGTTTTTGTAGTCGGTAGACGGTGAGTACTTTTACAGCTTTTATATCCTACTTAACTGTTCTATAAATTGTTGGTACTGTTTATTGCTTTTGTACCAGTGGTTTTTGGTTTGCTCGGTTTTGGGGAAGTTCCCTACTGAGCCAATGACTAGCGAGGCTCACCCCTACCCCCACAGGTGAGAGCGAGGAGGACGTTTCACGACCGTCGTCCAGTTCAGAGCCGTGCCGTAGCGGTGCAGGGTCGGTACCTCCAGCTGTGTAGTAGCAGCTCCAGCAGTGTAGCGTAGTCAGTTGTTTATTTTCTTCAATTGTACCTCGGGGTATGCCCAGGCTCTTGTACTTCTTTTCAGTTTTGTGGAAATATGGCTATGTAAATTGTGAAATATATATAAAATGTGGTGTGTTCCTTTGTGTTTACACGGACTGTGGTTTGGTATCCCTTGCGAGGCTTCGGCCCGTTCGCGGGAGGCGGACTCGGATCAAGTACGTTATTGGTTTAACGGGCTTGGCCGAGGCGTTCCGCCACAGTTGGTATCAGAGCAAGGTCCGTGTTGATAAAAGGGAACTAGAAAGATACATAGCCTTATTTCGGTCTTTGTACACTGCTGGTAGGGACCCTGGTTTCTGATAATTTGTTGTTTTGATTTTTGTTTGGTGTTTTGTTTATGTAGAAATTTCTAGAATGGCTGATAGAAGAGATTGGGGTGGTGGAGGAGATGATCCGAAGGAAAGTACTCAGCGTATGATAGAAATAATTTGGGAAAGCCACACAGATATTCGGGTGAGAATGGATCAGCAGGCGCTGGTACCACCGGTTGTAGTGCCACCTGGAGATGGAGAGGTTGTACCTGTTGCTCCAGTCCCGCCAAGAGTAGAGGTGCCTTTTGCAGCACCTGTGCCACCACCACCACCAGTGCTGATAGCAAAAGAACCAGTGATGCAGGTGGAGAAGTTTCTGAGATTGCAGCCGGCTACTTATTCAGGAGTGTTGCCTAGTTGATGAGCCCAGAGGGGGGGTGAATGGGACTTTAAAATTTCGATCAATTAAACCTGTCCACAAAAACGTTCACACAAAAGCACTTCGCAGATTGTTAGTGTTAGTAGAGGAGTATAGTAAAGGCAAAGCAAGCACACAAAAAGACACAGTGATATATCCTGGTTTGGACCTCCTTTCCACAGGAGCCCTACGTCCAGTCCCCAAGCAATCTCTTGGGATTTCACTACAAGGGTACAGTCCCCCTTATGGACTAACAACACCCAGCTCAGCTGGTCTTCCTTCACACGAAGGGAATTACACCACCCTAGATACCCCACCAGGTTTTCCTTCACAACCGAAGGGAAACAACACCCTGGATACCACCAGGTCTTCTTCTCTTTCCGGGCAAGAAGGCAGCCCACTTCTTTTATAGGCGCAGAAGTAAACCTCCTGGTACAAACCCCAGTGAGGTTCTACACCCAGCACACATCTGGTCTAGTGGTCTTCCTTCTCTAAGAAGGGAACAACACCCTGGCATAACCAGGTCTTCCTTCACACACGAAGGGAACAACACATACAAATGTGTTCAGGAAACAGACGCCCCTAGATCAAGCTAATAGGACATGTGCTTGATTTGAAGCAAAGACTGAGAGGATAAAAGATCTACAGGGATGATCTCTCTCAGTGCTAAAGGCTCTCACAAAGATCTACACTGAACTCAGAGAGCTAGGAGCTACACAGAAGAAGGAGTGAGACTTTGCTCTTTCAGATGCTCACAGAAGAATCTTCAGAAGGAATGGGAGCGTTGCTTTTCTTCTCTCTATTCTCCGTTTGTTCTGGAGCTTCAGTCTTCTATAAATATCTTCAACTTGAAAGATAGTCGTTGAAGTGTCCGTTGAAGTAGCCGTTGTCTCCAAGCTCAAGTGTTCGTTAGACTCTATGGTGCAGAGGAGCTTCTAGTTCAACGGTCCTTTGCTTCTCATGCACGTAAGGAGAAGATCTTCTGAAATATCCTTTGGCTTCTATTTTATCCAACGTTGTATTACAAGTGCTGTCAGAGCTGCACACATTTATGAGCTTAAACAGTAGACAGCTAAACTGTCTCTGGTTGTCAGTCAACGTTAGAAGATATGATCATTAAAGTAGTAAAGCCATTTTGATGTTCTAAAAAGATGTTCACATGATAAGCATGATAGTGAAAGATATAGCCTGTATGCATGCAGTGATACGTACAATCTTCATTAATGCACAGCAGTCAAAAAGATATTCAGAAAGATATTTGACTTTTCAACGTAATCAGAAAATAAATCGTTATCTTCTATGAAATCGTTATTTGTATGACTTATGAAATCGTTGTGCAAATCGTTATGATTTTATAAAGAAATCGATGCACAAATCCTTATGAATCAATTAAGAAATCGATGTGAATCGATGTGAAGTTCCTAAAGGAATCGTTATGAAATCACTAAGGAAATCGTTATGAAATCAAATCGTTACGAAGACAAAGAAATCGTTACGAGAGCAAATCCTTACGAAGTCTAAAGAAATCGTTACGAGAGCAAATCGTTACGAAGTCTAAAGAAATTGTTACGAAGGCAAGTCGTTATGATCTAAAGAAATCGTTACGTTGTCAAGTCGTTCTGATGACTAACGAAATCGCTATGAGATAAATAAAGAAATCGTTATGAACTTACTAAGGAAATCGTTATGGTATCGATTTCTTTGCATTCACTTAACAAATCAATCTGAGATCGATTTCTTTAGAATCGATAAAACACTTAGCGAATCCTTATGAATGTGAATGTAAGGAAATCGTTACATCTCTACAGAAATCGTTGTTGGCACTTTGTGAACTGAAATCGATGTATTGAATGAACATCGATTTATCTTTCTAGTGCAAATCATATAACGATAATTCCATAAATTTATATTTACTGGGAAAACATGATATTAATTATTTTTAATAATAATTAATCAATCATAAATTTTGTTATCATCAAAATACAAGGGTAAAAATATAGGAGTGGTTCAACAATCTCCCCCTTTTTGGTGATGACAAAATTTATGAGAATTTTCTGTCAAAAATACTTAAGTCATAGAAAATACAGAAAATTCACAGATAATGCATACCATGCATACTCTCCCCCTTTTGTCACAAACCAAAAAGGAATGATCTTACCATGCATATTCTCTCCACTGTTGAGAGAATTTCTTACCATTGAGGGGTTCAACAATAATAGATGATGAGGAATTGATTACTGCTCCCCCTTTGTGTATGCTTTCCCTAAGCATGAGGGTCCCCCTGAATGTGAGGCAAGCCAGATCTTGTTGGTCTTGACCTTTCACAAGTTGTTTGTCAAGTCTTCAGAATTATTGCCTGCATTGATCTAATGATAACTTGCAAACATTGTTAGTAGCATTGTAGTTTACTGAAACTAAAATGAAAACAGAAATGTAAATTTAAAACAGAAACTAAAAACTAAAGGATGTTTATGAGCATCCTCTATCCATACCCATTCGGATGCCTTTTTGTTGTTTTACTCATCAGGAGTAGATTGGCATTTTTGAAGTTACCTGAGGAGTTGTTTACTGAAGATGTCTCCTTTTCTTCAGTGTTGGCCATGAACGCCAGGTTGGCTTTGTCTTCTTCCTCACTGCTTGAGCTTAACTCGCTGTCCGAGTCACTGTTATTATTCCAAGCTGCTGCCATGGCTTTTCTTTTGAATTTCTTGTGCAGCTTCTTGGATTTTTCTGGTTGACCAGTCTTCTTTAACCTAGGACAATCTGGTCTCAGATGTCCAGGTTTGTTGCATTCATAACAGATAGGCTCATACTGCTCAGTTTTCTTTGAGTCCCTTCCTTCTTGCTTCTTGTATTCTTTGTTTTTCTTGAAATATCTCCTTCCAGACTGGTACTTCTTCTTCTTGGCTAAGATGTGTTTCAGTCTCCTAGATAGTGCTTCTTCTTTTTCACTGTCTTCACTACTGGCTTCATCTTTAGATTGTTCCTCAGAGCTGTCTTCTGCTGCCTTGAGGGCATTGGTGTGCTTCTTCCTACTAGATGATTCTCCTAATCTCTCCATGTTTATCTCATGGGCCATGAGGGACCCAATGAGCTTTTCCAATGACATTGTCTTCAAGTCATTGGCCTCTTCTATAGCCGTTACCTTGGGAGTCCAAGAGGATGGTAAGGACGATCTAAGTATTTTTCTGACCATATCTCCCATTGGGTAGGTCTTACCGAGTCTAGCTAATCCGTTGATGATATCTGTAAAACTACTGAACATTTGAGAGATTGTTTCTCCTGGCTCCATCTGAAATCTTTCATATTGAATCACAAGAATGTCAATTCTTGTTTCTTTCACCTTATATGTGCCTTCATAAGTGATTTTTAGCTTCTCCCACATCTCCATTGCGAATTTGCAGGTTGAAACTCTATTGAATTCCTTCTTACTCAAAGCACAGCAAAGGATGCTCTTAGCTTTGCAATTCAAGGAGATCTTCTTTCTGTCATCATCTGTCCATTGAGCTTTCTCATTTGTGACTAAAAGATCACCTTCTTCTACTATGGACCAAATTTGATAGTCATGCCCTTGAAGAAATTATTCCATTATGGTCTTCCAGTAAGGATAATCTTCACCATCAAAGAGGGGGGGTCGGTTGACAGATTGACCTTCAAAGTTACCTTGAGCTGCCATGGATCTTTACTCTTCAGATCGTTGGATCCTTTCTTTGTCGAAGAGACTCGCTCTGATACCACTTGTTGCCCAGTTGACGAGCCTAAAGGGGGGGTGAATGGGACTTTAAATTTTCGATCAATTAAACCTGTCCACAAAAACGTTCACACAAAAGCACTTCACAGATTGTTAGTGTTACGTAGAGGAGTATAGTAAAGGCAAAGCAAGCACACAAAAAGACACAGGGATATATCCTGGTTCGGACCTCCTTTCCACAGGAGCCCTATGTCCAGTCCCCAAGCAATCTCTTGGGATTTCACTACAAGGGTACAGCCCCCCTTATGGACTAACAACACCCAGCTCAGCTGGTCTTCCTTCACACGAAGGGAATTACACCACCCTGGATACCCCACCAGGTCTTCCTTCACAACCGAAGGGAAACAACACCCTAGATACCACCAGGTGATCTTCTTCTCTTTCCGGGCAAGAAGGCAGCCCACTTCTTTTATAGGCGCAGAAGTAAACCTCCTGCTACAAACCCCAGTGAGGTTCTACACCCAGCACACAGCTGGTCTAGTGGTCTTCCTTCTCTAAGAAGGGAACAACACCCTGGCACAACCAGGTCTTCCTTCACACACGAAGGGAACAACACATACAAATGTGTTCAGGAAACAGACGCCCCTAGATCAAGCTAATAGGACAGGTGCGTGATCTGAAGCAAAGACTGAGAGGATAAAAGATCTACAGGGATGATCTCTCTCAGTGCTAAAGGCTCTCACAAAGATCTACACTGAACTCAGAGAGCTAGGAGCTACACAGAAGAAGGAGTGAGACTTTGCTCTTTCAGATGCTCACAGAAGAATCTTCAGAAGGAATGGGAGCGTTGCTTTTCTTCTCTCTATTCTCCGTTTGTTTTGGAGCTTCAGTCTTCTATAAATATCTTCAACTTGAAAGATAGTCGTTGAAGTGTCCGTTGAAGTAGTCGTTGTCTCCAAGCTCAAGTGTTCGTTAGACTCTATGGTGTAGAGGAGCTTCTAGTTCAACGGTCCTTTGCTTCTCATGCACGTAAGGAGAAGATCTTCTGAAATATCCTTTGGCTTCTATTTTATCCAACGTTGTATTCCAGTGCTGTCAGAGCTGCACACATTTATGAGCTTAAACAGTAGACAACTAAATTGTCTCTGGTTGTCAGTCAACGTTAGAAGATATGATCATTAAAGTAGTAAAGCCATTTTGCTGTTCTAAAAAGATGTTCACATGATAAGCATGATAGTGAAAGATATAGTCTGTATGCATGCAGTGATACGTACAATCTTCATTAATGCACAGCAGTCAAAAAGATATTCAGAAAGATATTTGACTTTTCAACGTAATCAGAAAACAAATCGTTGTCTTCTATGAAATCTTTATTTGTATGACTTATGAAATCGTTGTGCAAATCGTTATGATTTTATAAAGAAATCGATGCACAAATCCTTATGAATCAATTAAGAAATCGATGTGAAGTTCCTAAAGGAATCGTTATGAAATCAAATCGTTACGAAGACAAAGAAATCGTTACGAGAGCAAATCGTTACGAGAGCAAATCGTTATGAAGTCTAAAGAAATCGTTACGAGAGCAAATCGTTACGAAGTCTAAAGAAATCGTTACGAAGGCAAGTCGTTATGATCTAAAGAAATCGTTACGTTGTCAAGTCGTTCTGATGACTAACGAAATCGTTATGAGATAAATAAAGAAATCGTTATGAACTTACTAAGGAAATCGTTATGGTATCGATTTCTTTGCATTCACTTAACAAATTGATCTGAGATCGATTTCTTTAGAATCGATAAAACACTTAGCGAATCCTTATGAATGTGAATGTAAGGAAATCGTTACATCTCTACAGAAATCGTTGTTGGCACTTTGTGAACTGAAATCGATGTATTGAATGAACATCGATTTATCTTTCTAGTGCAAATCATATAACGATAATTCCATAAATTTATATTTATGGGAAAACATGATATTAATTATTTTTAATAATAATTAATCAATCATAAATTTTGTTATCATCAAAATACAAGGGTAAAAATATAGGAGTGGTTCAACAAGGAGGGCCGAATCCAGATACAGCAGAGCACTGGGTTCATGAGATCGAAAGAGTTTTTGCAACTATGAGATGTCCGGCAGTAGATAAAGTTGTGTTAGCTGCTCATCAGTTGAGAGGTTTTGCATTAGAATGGTGGTGACTGAAGATGCAGACCACCTTTGCAGGCAGGACAGAGGAGGCTATTACTTGGTCGGAATTTCTCGATGTATTTAACGATACATTCTTTCCGATTCAAGTGCAGCAAGTGAAAAGAGAGCAGTTTCGGACGCTCCAGCAAGGTAACTCTTCTGTTTTAGAGTACCAGATGAGGTTTATGGCACTTAGCCGTTATGCGCCTTATGTAGTTTCAGATAATAATATGATGGTTGAGTACTTCATTAGAGGTTTGAGAGAGGAGTTGCAGGATGCAATAGTACCTCTCATGTGCAAGACAGTGGAAGAAGCAGCCCAGAGAGCAGCTACATTGGAGAGGTCTATTCGGACTCGTCAGGTGGGCGAGTCAGGCTCAGGTAGTTTTCGGCTACCGCAGCAGTCAGTGGGTGCAAGTAAGGGTAAGGCACCAGTAGGACCTTCTTCATCAGGCTTTGGTAAATGGGGTCAGAAATTAAAGCAAGCATTTAAAGGCAAAGGAAGAGGATGGGGAGGTCGTCAGCAGTTTCAACAAGGCCGAGGTAGGCCTGAGGTGGAGGAGTCGCAACAGAGTACTGCCATGCAGCCTATTACTCCACCAGGGTATCAGTGTTATAATTGTAATCAGCCGGGGCATTTGATCCGCAATTGTCCCTATCCGAGAGAATATGGGTATGGAAGAGATGTGCAGCAGCAGCAGCCTCAGCAGTTTCAGCAGCCACAGGCAGGTCGTGGCAGAGGAGCACCGCAGCAGCGAGGAAGAGGCCGGGTTATGGCTATCACCCGAGCCCAGGCGGAGGCAACGAATATGATAGAAAGTACTTTACCTCTTTATAATTACTCAGCAAGAGTCTTATTTGATTCGGGTGCCTCTCATTCTTTCATTTCTGAAGAATTTCTGGATTGTATAGCTCATCCTTTAGAGGAGAAGTCTTGTGAGTTAGTAGTGGAGATTCCTTCAGGTGAGTTCCTACTCACTTCAAGCTATATAGATGAAGCTCCTGTTATAATTGAAGGGAATCAGATGCCGGGTTGGTTATATGCCCTGCAGTTGTCAGATTATGATATTATTTTGGGTATGGATTGGCTTGAGATGTATGGAGCAATGTTAGATTGCAGAAAGAAAAGGATCAGATTTTGTCATCCTAATGGTGCAGTATTTGAATATCAATGTATGCCTTTTTATACCTCTAAGTTTCTAATTTCTGCAATTAAAGCTAAAAAGTTGATAAATGCTGGATGTGTGGCTTATCTAGCCTCGGTAAGTCTGGTAGAAGCTAGTCAGCCAGTGGAAGCAGTTCCCGTGGTTAGGGAATTTGCTGATGTTTTTCCTGAGGATTTGCCTGGTTTAGCTCCACATAGAGAGGTGGACTTTACCATTGAGTTGCTGCCAGGTACCATGTCGATTTCTAAAGCTCCATATCGGATGGCACCAGCAGAACTTAAAGAATTGAAAAAGCAATTAGAAGAATTGTTGCAGAAAGGGTTTATTAGACCGAGTCATTCCCTGTGGGGAGCGCCGATTTTATTTGTGAAAAAGAAAGATGGAAGCTTTCGGATGTGTATTGATTATAGAAAGTTGAATGATGTGACCATTAAGAATAAGTACCCGTTGCCGAGAATAGATGATCTGTTTGATCAATTGCAATCAGCAAAGGTATTTTCTAAAATTGATTTGAGATCCGGGTATCATCAGTTGAGAATCAAAGAGGAGGATATAGATAAGACAACTTTCAGAACCAGATATGGTCACTTCGAGTTTGTGGTTATGCCATTTGGGTTGACCAATGCTCCTGCAGGTTTTATGGATCTGATGAATATAATTTTTCATCCATATTTAGACCAATTCATTGTGGTCTTTATTGATGATATTCTGATTTATTCTGCATCTGAAGAGGAGCATGCAACTCATTTGAGGTTTACTCTGCAATTGTTAAGAGATAACCAGTTGTTTGCCAAATTCAGTAAGTGTGAATTTTGGTTGAAAGAAATTCAGTGTTTGGGTCATGTTATTTCAGCCAAAGGAGTAGCAGTGGACCCAAGTAAAGTGGAAGCAGTGATGAGATGGGGAGTGCCTAAGACAATAACTTAGATTAGAAGTTTTCTGGGATTGACAGGTTATTATAGGCGCTTTATTCAAGATTTTTCTAAGATTGCAGCACCTATGACTAAATTGACCAGGAAAGGGGTGCCATTTGTATGGTCCGGTGAATGTCAGAAAAGTTTTATGGAATTGAAGAAAAGACTTACATCAGCACCTATATTAACATTACCGGCAGGGAGTGGTGGTTTTGTGTTGTATACTGATGCTTCAAAGAGAGGACTTGGCGCAGTGCTTATGCAGCATGGTAAAGTAATAGCTTATGCGTCCAGGCAATTGAAGCCGGCAGAAGAGAATTACCCCACTCATGATTTGGAATTGGCAGCAGTTGTGTTTGCTTTGAAAATGTGGAGACATTATCTGTATGGCGAGAGATTTGAGATCTTTACAGATCATAAAAGTTTGAAGTATATTTTCTCGCAGAAAGATTTGAACATTCGCTAGCGCAGATGGATTGAATATTTAAAGGATTATGATTTCAGTTTGGCTTACCATCCGGGAAGGCCAATGTTGTAGCAGATGCCTTGAGCAGAAAGACATATATGAATCTGATGATGATTAAAGAATGGAAGCTGTATGAAGAAGTAGTGGAGAACTCCTTATATGTGCCCAGTAGTCAGCGACGGGCAATACTAGCTGCTAGTGCTGTAGAGTCGTCTTTATATTGGCAGATTATTGAGGCTCAGAGAGCAGATGCAAGTTTAGCTGAAATTGTGAAAATGGAAGGAGTTACCATAGATGATAATTGTGTGGTCAGGCTCAGGGGCAGATTGTTTGTTCCTACAGAAAGAGAGGTAAAGCAGCGAGTATTGGAAGAGGCTCATAAATCTCGGTACACTATCCACCCGGGTAGTACTAAAATGTACCATGATTTAAGAAAGCATTTCTGGTGGCCTCATATGAAGAAAGAAATAGCAGAGTTTGTTGCAAGATGTGCTATCTGTCAGCAAATTAAAGCAGAGCATCAGAAGCCTGGAGGTCTATTGCAACCGTTACCCATTCCACAGTGGAAGTGGGATGATATTGCTATGGACTTTGTGGCAGGTTTACCAAGGTCGAGTTCCGGGCATAATGGAATATGGGTATTTGTTGACAGATTAACCAAGGTGTGCAGATTAGTGGCAGTAAGTATGTCTTGGACAGTGGACAGATTAGCAAATATTTATGTTGAAAGAATTGTTCCACTGCATGGTATTCCGAAGACTATTGTATCTGATAGAGATCCAAGATTTACTTCTAGTTTTTGGAGAAGCCTGCAAAGAGTAATTGGTACTGAGCTGAGATATAGCTCCGCTTATCATCCCCAGACAGATGGTCAGACAGAGAGGACTATCCAGACGATTGAAGATATGTTGCGAGCTTGTTGTTTAGTTTGGGGAGGTAGCTGGGAGCATCATTTGGGAATGGTTGAGTTTGCCTACAATAATAGTTATCATACCAGTCTTGGGATGGCACCGTATGAAGCTTTATATGGAAGGCCATGTAGAACCCCATTGAACTGGCATGAGGTGGGAGAAAGGCAATTAGTGGGTCCTGAATTGATTCAGCAAACCACTGAAGTAGTGAAGCTTATTAAAGAAAAATTGTAGGCAACTCAAAGCAGGAAAAAGAGTTATGCAGATATCCGGAGGAGACCACTTCAGTTTGAGGTGGGAGATTTGGTTTTCTTGAGAGTTTCCCCAAGTAAAAGTATTATGAGGTTTGGCAAGACTGGAAAGTTGAGTCCGAGATATGTAGGACCCTTCCAAGTGTTAGAAAGGATTGGGGAGACGACTTATAGACTGGATTTGCCAGCTGATTTTGCAGATGTGCATGATATCTTCCACGTCTCCATGTTAAGAAAGTGCATTGAAGATCCAGCTCAAATAATCAGATATCAAGGTGGTGACCTGAGACCGGATATGACTATGCCAGAGTATCCGGTGCAGATCACAGATCGAAAGATAAAGAAGCTGAGAAATAAAGAAATTGAGCTCATTAAAGTGAGATGGGAAAATAGGTTGGGTAGTGAGGATACCTGGGAATTAGCCGAGGAAATGGCTAAAGGGTATCCCTATTTGTTTGAATAAGCTTTTGTATTTCTTTTTAGATGATAGTGCTTGTAAAGGTGTGTATGTATAAGTTATTTAATTTTGAGTTGTGTTATGAATTTCGAGGTCGAAATTTTCTTTTTAGATGATAGTAATGTAACGTCGCGTGCTTTTCGGATCCATGCGGATCATGTGTGTAATGGTTGTGATGGTCGCTGTGAGGCCAGTGTTGTGTGGTTTGGATGTGTGGTTGATCAGGTATGGTGCAAGTTTGCGGAATGTGCAGGTTTAGAACCTAAAACAGAACAGCATTGACTGATGTTGGTTGCAGATTGACGGCCAGATATGGACGTTTAATGAGTTAACGTCCATGTAAAGTGACGTTAAGATATGAACTTAACGGCATAGGATGTGGACGTTTGTGGTGGCGGTTGCCATTGGCGGCAGAGGGGTTGACGCCAACCTGAGAATTCTGCAGGTTATAGGGTCACCCGAGAGCAGGTTTTCTACCTGGTTCTCTTTCTCTCTTGCCCCAGCTTCATGCCCTCGTGTCCCTAAAGCTTCCAACAGATACAGGAGACTGGTTGGAGGATCGTGGGACGTGTGGCGTTGCCGAATCGGACGAGGAAACGCCGTAGCGTGGTGCAATTCTCGTGGGAGCTCGCAGAGGGTTCGGTGTGAACCGAGAGATTTCGGGAGGTTTAAGCGTGTTCTGAGGTAGGGAATGACCCCTGTAATTCTCATAGGTCGTGATAATGAAATTAAATAATATGAATCTGCATGAAAATGGCAATTTCGGGTTATGGTATTCATGCGGGGTACTTGGGTGGTTTGAGTAATTTAGCAAATGAAACATGCTGTTTTGGGTTGTGAGGGATTTATGCATGTCAAGGAAGTGTTTCCTCATATTTTCTCGATGGTTTTGGGATCGGAATGCATGTAGAATCGGTTTAGGGTTTCTACAGGAATAGAGGCTGAGGATCTTGGCGTCAACATCGTGTGTCGCCAAGTTCATCAGCTGGGATATAGACGGCCAGATCCCTTGCCGTCTACTTCTTGTAAGCGGCAGTCGATGTTGCCGCCAACTTGTGTATAAGCAGAAATGACTATTTATGGTATTTATCGATAATGAATGGTGTGTTGGCACCTGAGGTGCACTGAGTGCACATGGTTTCTGTGTTTAGCATACAAAGTATGCAGTTAGCTACTTACTTTCGAGGTTGCGTGTTGTTCATGCGAGTTCAGTTGAGTTCACGTGTGGTGAACCGTTGTTACTTGTGGTTTACGTGAGGTTTCACGTAGTTTGTGTGTGACGTGCACGTGGTTTTGTGTACGTGGCGAGTAGTACGACGCCTACCGTGGTTACCTCTCCAGTTGGGTGCCCCAGGTTCTTTGTGAGCCAGGCTGTTAGCTCAGGGCTTTGTCCTGGTACTTGTGTTGTACCGTCAAGGTCTGTGTCGTCTGACATGGACACCCTCACTCCTGAGTTTGAGTTGTACGTCCGGCTAAGGGAAAGACGACAGTGGGTCAGTGACACTTGTGTTTGTCTTTAGTCACTTGTAGCGCGCTCGTAGTTGGGGGTACGGACACCAGTAGTCGACACTGGTCCCCAGCTAGTCCTTTTCCAGTGCTTCACTCTAGCGAGCCCGGGCCAGGGTCTCTGGATGTGCCAGGCATGGGCCTGTGACCGTGTGGTACGCAGGTGGTGGTGTTTAGTTGGTCTCCACAGTTGCTTGACCTTTTCACGTGGAGCGGCAGCTGGACCTTTCGTCCGTGGCTGCGAGACTGAGAGGTAGACCTGTGTTAGCTTGTCCGAGTCAGTTTCTGGTGTCGCGAACCAGTTCACGTGGCTCGTGTTTGGCTGTCTCTACTTTAGCTTGTACACCTGTACTGGTTTGCCGTTTAATTATTACAGTTGTTTTTGTAGTCGGCAGACGGTGAGTACTTTTACAGTTTTATATCCTGATTAGCTGTTCTATAAATTGTTGGTGCTGTTTATTGCTTTTGTACCTATGATTTTTGGTTTGCTCAGTTTTGGGGGAGTTCCCTACTGAGCCAATGACTAGCGAGGCTCACCCCTACCCCCATAGGTGAGAGCGAGGAGGACGTTTCACGACCGTCGTCCAGTTCAGAGCCACGCCGTAGCGGTGCAGGGTCGGTACCTCCAGCTGTGTAGTAGCAGCTCCAGCAGTGTAGCGTAGTCAGCTGTTTATTTTCTTCAATTGTACCTCGGGGTATGCCCCAGGCTCTTGTACTTCTTTTCAGTTTTGTGGAAATATGGCTATGTAAATTGTAAAATATATATAAAATGTGGTGTGTTCCTTTGTGTTTACACGGACTGTGGTTTGGTATCCCTTGCGAGGCTTCGGCCCGTTCGCGGGAGGCGGACTCGGATCAAGTACGTTATTGGTTTAACGGGCTTGGCCGAGGCGTTCCGCCACAACAACACCCTGGATACCCCACCAGGTCTTCTTCTCTTTCCCGGGCAAGAAGGCAGCCCACTTCTTTTCTAGGCTCAGAAGCAAACCTACTTCTTTTACAGATTCAGAAGTAAACCTCCTGGAACAAACCCCAGTGCGGTTCTGCTAGACTTAAACCCCCAGCTAGGTTCTGTTGGTACAAACCCCAACAAGGTTCTGCTAGACACTAACCTCTAGTTAGGTTACACACTGTATACAGTCCTACAGCTGGACAGAAATCTTTCTTAGAAAAGATAGATCAGACTGAGAGCTATTATAAGATGAACACTCAGGACTTAGCTCACAGTTACAGACTCTCCCCCAAGATTACAATGAGCACATGGGGAATGGAAGAGAAGAAGGCTTGAAGGTGATGAAGACTTCTGCTTTGAAAGCTTCTGAAGATTTTTGGCTCGAGCTCTTCTCTCTTTCTCTGAGTGTTTATGGCGTGAAGGTTCTTCTCACAGTTGTACATTCCTTGAAAAATATTCAAGAAAAAGGTTCTTCTTCTTTCTTCAGCCATGCTTCATCTTTTATATGAGAGGCTTTTGAAAAGTTTCCGTTGAAGAGATCTGTTGGAGTTCTACCCGTTGCTCATCTCTTGTCTTGATCACTCTTGTGGTCTTCGAGGTCTGTGAGCATGGAAGAAAGTGTTAGCATAAAAGAGTGTTTACATGAAAGCTGTGCATGCTACTGTGTTTTTCTTAACATGCTAAAACTGATAAGTCATATCTTTTTCTAACAGGATTGAGAAATTACGCATGCAGCTTTTTGTCAGAAGATATTTGACTTTTCATTTAGGCGCCAAAAACATTGAACATACAAGAGAAATCGATGTGAATATGACTTATAAAATCGTATTTTATTTATAAGAAAACCGTTGCAAGATTATGAACAAATCGATGTGATTACTTATGAAATCGTTATGCAAGCAAATCGTTGTGATCGCCTGAAGAAATCGATGTGATCACTTATGAAATCGTTATGCAAGCAAATCGTTGTGATTACCTGAAGAAATCGATGTGATCACTTATGAAATCGTTACGAGACCCAAATCGATGTGAAACTTATCAAATCGTTATGAGAACGAAATCGATATGAGGGCAAATCGTTGTGGCTATAAAAGGAATCGTTCCGAGATCGATTTCTTAACAAATCGTTATGGCCACTTAGCGAATCGTTCTGAGATCGATTTCTTAACAAATCGTTAAGGCCACTTAGCGAATCGTTCTGAGATCGATTTCTTAACAAATCGTTATGGCCACTTAGCGAATCGTTCTGAGATCGATTTCTTAACAAATCGTTATGGCCACTTAGCGAAGTCGTTGTAGTGCTTTAAAAAAAATCAATTAAAACCAAATCGTTGTAGCGCTTATTAATTTTGGCACTTGAACTGAAATCCATGTATATTGATTAAACATCGATTTTATCATTTTAGTGCATCATATTGCATCAATGTGAGACTCAGCATTTTGCTATGAGATTGATGCGACACAGATGAAACAAAATATTCAATAGTATTTAATCAACAAAGATATATATGAAATCATCATAAGTTTTGTTATCACCAAAATATAAGGACAACCATAAAGTGGTTCAACAATCTCCCCCTTTTTGGTGATGTCAAAATTTATGTAAATTTTCTGATAAAAATATATAAAGCATAGAGGTTTCAGAAAATTCATACAAACTCTCCCCCTTTTTGTCACAAACCAAAAAGGAAGGATCTTACCATGCATTTCTCTCCCTCTTTAAGAGAATTCTTACCATTGAGGGGTTCAACTATGATTGACATAAATGAATAACTCTCTCTTAGTCTGTGCTCCCCCTGAATGAGAGACTCCACCTGAATGAAACTTGTAAATAATTGTTAGTAATAAAGACCAATTCAATTTTTGTGACTACTCTTTCTTCAGATGTGATTTGAATGAAGAGTCTGCAGTCACTCCTGCCTTGAGCATCCTTAGTTTTTGATGCTCCAAGGCTAATCTGCAAGAAAATTACTCAAAGGTAGGTACCCAAATTTTTTTGGGTCCTTGATGGTTAGATGTATGAAAATATCCTTTAGGGATCCAAACTAAGTGCCTTGTTGTACATGTGTTTACAGTGTGTCCTAGTTTATTGCAATGAGAACAACAATAAATATAGATTGTTTTGTTGTTCTTATTTTCTTTGTGCTGAGTTTTTAGAACGTGATTTCTGTAAACTTTTTCTTTTACAGGGGCCTTTTTCTGGGGCATCTTGGTTTCTTTTATTTCTTTTATAAATTTTGGTAGGGGATATTTTTCTGGAATCATGGCTTGTTTTCCTTTTTCTGGAGGTATGTATCCAAGCCCTTGTTTGTTATTTCCAAATTTTGATCTTTTTAAGCATAGAGCTAAGGAAGTTTTTCCTTTCATTAATTTTCTAACTGATTCTTTTAGGTAGAGATTTTCTTCCGTTAGAGTTTTTAATTTTTCTTCTAACTCTAACTTTTCATTATTTTTTCTTTTCGAATATTCATTCAAAAGATGATTATTTTCTTTACTATCTTTTAATTCTCTTTCTAATTGCTCCATTTGTGATGTGAGATCAGAATTAGTATTTCCCAAACAGGTAAGGTTGTTCTTCAGATTTTTTAGTTCTTTTATAACAACCTTGTGTTTATCATAAAGTTCATTAAAAATATGATCTAAATCTTCAGATTCTGATCCTGAATCTGTGCAAGAATCAAAAGATGAGTTAGGATGTACCTCATCTAGTCCTACCATGAGAGCTAGATTTACCTGCTCTTTCTCTGATTCTGAGCTTGATGATTCTGAGCATGTGGTCTCTTCATTTTCCCAAGCAGCCGCCATGGCTTTTCTTTTGAATTTCTTATGCTTTATTTTGGACTTTTCTGGTTGACCAGTCTTCTTTAGTCTAGAACAATCTGGTCTTAGATGTCCAAATTTTCTGCATTCATAGTAGACTGGTTCTTTTTTCTTTCTCTCTTTCTTTTGAATCCTTCTTGATCCATTCTTCTTCTTCTTGAGAATTTTCTGAAGCTTGGATAGTACATCATCTACATCACTATCTTCAGAATCTGCATCTTTTGAACTAGAAGAAGAAGAAGTGGAAGGAGCAGCTGCAACTTTAAGAGCATTAGTACATTTTTTCTTTAATGAGCTTTCAGATAGTCGCTCCATATTAATTTCATGTGCCATGAGAGAACCTATTAAATTATCAATCAACAATTTGGTTAAATCATGGGCCTCTTCAATAGCAGTTACTTTAGGTGTCCATGAAATAGTTAAGGACCTAAGTATTTTTCTAACGGTTTCTTCATTAGAAAGAATTTTTCCAAGAGAATTTAAACCTACTACTATGCTTGAAAATCTATTATACATAGTAGTGATGTTTTCGTTTTGAAGCATTTTAAATTGTTCGTATTGTGAAACAAGAATATCTATCCTAGTTTGTTTCACTTTATCTGTTCCTTTATAAGTTATCTGCAGCTTATCCCATATTTCTCTGGCAGATTTACAAGCAGATACTCTACTAAATTCCTTTTTAGATAAAGCACAACATAAAAAGTTCTTAGCTTTAAAATTTAGGGATAATTTGTGCTTATCTGCTGCTGTAATAGCAGTAGTGCCTTCAGCAGGAACAATAACAAAATCACCTACCTCGATTACCTGCCACAGATCAAAGTCTGTGCCTTGAATGAAGCATTCCATTCTCATCTTCCAAGATTGGTAGTCCTCTCCATCAAAGAATGGAGGTCTGGTGACTGATTGACCTTCAACATATCCTTGAGCTGCCATAGATCTTCTCTAAGATCGTTAGATCTTCTTGATTGATCGGAGAACCGCTCTGATACCACTTATTGGCCCTTTATGTACGGCAGCAAGGTAACCTAGAGGGGGGGGTGAATAGATTTTTCTGAAATCTGAAATCAAAACATGAACACTTAAAAGTTTGGTTAGTGTTAGTGTGATGAAGAGTGGCAGTGCGGAAGCAAAAGAACAATCACACAAAAGGACACATGAGATTTATCCTGGTTCGGCCCTTCCCACATGGAAGTCCTACGTCCAGTCCCTAAGCAAACTCTTGAGATTTCACTAACCGAAGGTACAGTCCCCTTCAAGGACACTACAACACCCTGAATACCCCACCAGGTCTTCTTCTCTTTCCCGGGCAAGAAGGCAGCCCACTTCTTTTCTAGGCTCAGAAGCAAACCTACTTCTTTTACAGGTTCAGAAGTAAACCTCCTGGAACAAACCCCAGTGCGGTTCTGCTAGACTTAAACCCCCAGCTAGGTCCTGTTGGTACAAACCCCAACAAGGTTCTGCTAGACACTAACCTCTAGCTAGGTTACACACTGTATACAGTCTTACAGATAGACAAAAATCTTTCTTAGAAAAGAAAGATCAGACTGAGAGCTATTACAAGATGAACACTCAGGACTTAGCTCACAGTCACAGACTCTCCCCCAAGATTACAATGAGCACAGGGGGAATGGAAGAGAAGAAGGCTTGAAGGCGATTAAGACTTCTGCTTTGAAAGCTTCTGAAGATTTTTGGCTCGAGCTCTTCTCTCTTTCTCTGAGTGTTTATGGTGTGAAGGTTCTTCTCACAGTTGTACACTCCTTGAAAAATATTCAAGAAAAAGGTTCTTCTTCTTTCTTCAGTCATGCTTCATCTTTTATATGAGAGGCTTTTGAAAATGATCTGTTGAAGAGATCCGTTGGAGTTTTACCCGTTTCTCATCTCGTCTTGATCACTCTTGTGGTCTTCGAAGTCTATGAGCATGGAAGAAAGTGTTAGCATAAAAGAGTGTTTACATGAAAGCTGTGCATGCTACTGTGTTTTTCTTAACATGGTAAAACTAATAAGTCATATCTTTTTCTAACAGGACTGAGAAATTACGCATGCAACTTTTTGTCAGAAGATATTTGACTTTTCGTTTAGGCGCCAAAAACATTGAACATACAAGAGAAATCGATGTGAATATGACTTATAAAATTGTTGTTTATTTATAAGAAAATCGTTGCAAGATTATGAACAAATCGATGTGATTACTTATGAAATCGTTATGCAAGCAAATCGTTGTGATCGCCTGAAGAAATCGATGTGATCACTTATGAAATCATTATGCAAGCAAATCGTTGTGATTACCTGAAGAAATCGATGTGATCACTTATGAAATCGTTACGAGACCCAAATCGATGTGAAACTTATCAAATTGTTATGAGAACGAAATCGATATGAGGGCAAATCGTTGTGGCTATAAAAGGAATCGTTCTGAGATCGATTTCTTAACAAATCTTTATGGCCACTTAGCGAATCGTTCTGAGATCGATTTCTTAACAAATCGTTAAGGCCACTTAGCGAATCGTTCTGAGATCGATTTCTTAACAAATCGTTATGACCACTTAGCGAATCGTTCTGAGATCGATTTCTTAACAAATTGTTATGGCCAGTTAGCGAAGTCGTTGTAGCGCTTTAAAAAAATCAATTAAAACCAAATCGTTGTAGCGCTTATTAATTTTAGCACTTGAACTGAAATCGATGTATATTGATTAAACATCGATTTTATCATTTTAGTGCGCCATATTGCATCAATGTGAGACTCAGTATTTTGCTATGAGATTGATGCGACACAGATAAAATAAAATATTCAATAGTATTTAATCAACAAAGATATATTTGAGATCATCATAAGTTTTGTTATCACCAAAATATAAGGACAACCATAAAGTGGTTCAACAGGTCTTGTAGACAGTAACTGCTATCAAGGGATTCTATACGATTTTGAGAGATTGAGCACCCAGGACGGCACAACATCTGAGGCTGCTAGTGAGGGTCACAGTTTCTTTTTAGGACATACACAGCTGGATCCATATGGACAACATCATGGGTATGGTGGCTATTATGCCTTTGGATACCAGTATGGTGATGATGGTTCTTACATGCAAATTCCAATCGTTCCACCACCAGGGCCTACAATAGTACGCCAAGGAACACGTCAATATTTAAAATATCAGCGTATGTATGAAGACCTATATCAAAATTACATGTCTTATACTGATTATTTGCGCTTTTTGGAGAGCACTTATAATGTGAGGTTGTTTGGAGATGAAAGTTATACCCCCTACTACGAGGGTTTTGTGGACATACATGCTCAACATAATGAGGAGGAATAAGTATGAACTTGTTAAATGTTTTTAGTTACATGTAAAGGAAGATGATATTAATTGGTAATTTTTCATGCATATGGCCGACAATATGAGTATTGTATTTGGCTTGTAAGAGTTAATAGTTATATCCTTAATATTAGATGAACACTAAATGATTGTGTCATGATTTTGGTATCATTGTATGTATGTACGATGAATATTAAATGGTTGTGGTGGGTTGATTTAAATGGCTAACTAAATTTATTTATATTTTTCAACCTCTTTATGTGATGTTCTTATGTTTTACTCATTTTTTTTGAAGTTTACTCATTTTAAATATTAACTAAGTTAAAAAAATTTAAAAAATAAATCAAACAAGCCATTTTCCCACCGTATCTTAGCGGTACGGTACGGTACGATACGTACCTTCCCACAGATAATGCGGTACGGTCGGTCCGGACGGTACGACGAACCTTGATATTTTGTCAGTCCGTGACATTTTACAGGTACACCCCTGTAAATAAAAGTTTTTGCTTCATGGTTTTAGCACGACAAGAGTGATATCTGTGTAGTTGGGACGAAAAATGTGTTATCTACTTCTCGTACGATTTCTTAGGCTGCTGCTGCTGACGGTCGAAGTCCATGGGCCTTGGGAGAGGCTGGAGTGCCAAATAAAGTATTTCTCTTTTATTTAAATAGAAGAAGGTAAAGTTCACGCATTAATTATCATTGGCTTTATTGCTATGGTAAGAATAGATTTTTCAATGGCAAAAAAAGTGCAGATTTTTTTATGTCAAAAAATGTAGAAATTTTTCTTATTTTTTAAAAGATTTTTTTGATAAAATTATTAATAAATATATGTGACGCATAAATGTGATATTATATCATATTTTTTTATTTTTGATGTTTATATTTCTTCTCAAGTTTCACATTTATTGTGATGGCGTGGCATGAGTGGTGCGGAACGCCCCACCACCAATGGCGAGGCGCCCAACCGCCAACACTCGTTTTCAAATTGGTTGACCATTTTCTAGTTCCATCGAACCGTCACATCCCATGTAGTTTCTATGTATGTATCAACTAGATGAGAAAACGAATTTTATGGCAAATAGGCCAAGGAGTAACGGAGGCTTTAGACCCACATCCTCCATCTGGGTTATACCTAGATCAATAGAAGAAAGGGAAAATTAATTGGGGGTCCTTGTCAGAGCCTGGTACTTATTTCCTCGTCCCTGTCAGAATACCGGTTGATGTAAAGTCCCTGCTCTTCTCCAGGTTTAATTTCCAGTCCCTGCTTTTCAGATGTCACCATTTACGGCCCTCCACACACGATTTTCGTCTCCTTGGCCTCCGTCTCTTTTTCCCATTCCCGTCTTACCCTTCCCTCCTTTTTTCCATCGCATGTTCCCCAAACGACGCTGACGCTTCGGTGGCCCGTGAACTCTGACCCATGCGAAGTTACTCTTACATACCCTGCCAAGAACTTATATAGCAACCATTGACAGCACTTACAAACCGCCTTTCGAAGTCCCGTGAACCGTTCTTCACACTATAAAAGGAACCCAGGGCCCCATACTTATCCTTCATCAGAAGCTTCTAACGCTCTTCTTCTTCCTATCTTTCTTGCTCGTCTTCTTCATCTTTATTTGCAGATGTCTTCATCTAACCGTGCTCCCCAGAGGGATGGCAAGGGACCTGCCTCACCGGTGCCACCGTCACCCCCGGCTCCCCCGTTGCGACAATCCACCTTCAGCGCCGACTACTGGGATGGTTTTTACGTGGGCTGGAAGATGGCTTTACAGAAAGCCTCCCGGCAGTACGGCGACAGGGGCCTCAATAACATCCTCCCAGACATCGGCCCTAGGGTAGAACACATCCCTTCCTCTCCTTCCTCCCCGGACCGTTCCGGCACCTCCCCTTCCTCCCCTGACCGTTCCGGCACCTCCCCTTCCTCCCATCCCTCCCCTGACCGTTCTGCCTCCTCCCCTCCGTACTCTACCGAGTGGTCGGTAGAGTAGAGGTAGAGAGTTATTGTAACATGGCTTCTTTATGATAAGCATTTTCGTTTGATGCAGTCTTCTCTGTGCTTATGTATGTGCTCTGTATCATGCAAACTCAACATGTTACCAATAACACACTGTAACATCCCCTCATATATACTATAATCAACATGACCAACGACTGTAAGAGATTATAACATATAATGTAAAACTGTATGTTAGACTGTAGTGCTTGAACTGTAAGAGAGTAGTACTCAAACTGTAACAGGGTTGTTCTTTAGGTGTAACACTGTAGTGCTCGAACTGTAACAGCTTAGTACTTAAACTGTAACATTTTATTACGTATAATATAACAGAATACGTAAGTGCTGGAACTGTAAGAGTGTAGTGCGCGAACTGTAAGAGTGTACTGCTGAAAATGTAAGAGTCTAGTGCTTAAACTGCAACATCTTATTACATATACTGTAACAGAAATGTGAGGAGACAGTGCTCTTCTTCCTCCTATCTTTCTTGCTGTCTTCTTCCTCTTTATTCTGAGATGTCTTCATCTAACATACGGTACACAGGTTAAACTGTAAGAGTATTAGAGTTAAACTGTAACACTTCGTTACGTACACTGTACAACAAAACGTAATTGTAAGTGCGCGAACTGTGCAAGTGTATTACTGAAACTGTAATAGCGTAGTAGTGGAGTTGTAACATCGTAGTGCGTAGACTGTAATAATGTATTACATACACTGTAATATTGGAATATAAGGACGACGTTCTGTTGTAACTAATATACAACATTTAAAATCCGTCAGGATTGTGGGGTGGGTTGCTACAAGTTCTTCGGTTGTGACCTGTTTGTTTGCACCGTGAACAAATATATGCATGATCTACTTCTCCTCTTGAATGTATTTCCTCTTTCTCGGTCTTCCTGGCAACCTTTTTGTTGTCGGTGGCTTGATTAGAACTTCTGATGGTTGAGGCGGATCCGGCATGTCAAATGTTGGGATAGGTTGAATGTTTCTTTCATATGCAGCCCTATACACTTCTGTGCTGTAAAATGCCGAAACATATTGAGTAACGGCCTCCTTGTTACTGCCAATTGTTGCGCATGCATGCTTGCAAGGAATCTTGACAAGTTGCCAGTGTCCACAGGAGCATGTTTGTAGATGGAGGTCTACGGCGTACGTCTTCATACTTTCAACAACCTCAAATTTGATTCCATCTGAATGACGGATTGCTAAGCTTCTCCTTTCTTGAAGGTTTTTTTCGATGATTTTTTGTACTTTAGGACAGTATGGTGTATCCCACAATGCAGCATCAATTTTCCTCTTTGCAGCCATTTCCATCATTTGCACTCTAATTTTGTCAACCATCTGTAGTATTGGTAGACTTCGCGCGTCATGTATCCAATTGTTGAATGACTCTGCCAAATTAGAGTATAATTCACCAAACCTGTATGGCCATGTGAAGGAAATTAGGATAACATCAAATATCTGTAACAAGTGTCCACTACATACTGTAACCTTATTTAACACGTTCTGTAATAGATTATCCCTACAACTGTAAGCACATAAATGGCAGAATGTAATAGAACATATCGCTTATGTATTTAAAGAGCCGAACCTTTGTCCCTGGAAAAGAGCATGGGACCAGTGTTCGACATCATTTCGGAGCACCCATTCTTTGGCCTCAGTAGAATTAAGCTCCATTGCAGTCATTGCGTCTTGGTACTCTTGTTCAGTAACAGCATAGGCAATGCGCTGGAGAATTTTTCTAAGTAATTTTTTGAAAGGGGCGGCATACTTCCCCGCACATTGGTCGTTGAAGTTCTGCATGATGTGCTGGAAACAGTAGCCGTGATGATCATTCGGAAATACGTCAGGGATCGCTTCCTTCAGACCTCTCCCTCTGTCTGATAGGAACGCGATCCTTCTATCTGATAGCAATGCCTTTTTCAAATTTTGTAGAAACCAGACCCAGTTGTCATATGTTTCCGAATCTGCGATGGAGTAGGCTACACTGAATAGCTCATTGTTACCGTTTAAGGCACTTGCAGCAAGTATAACCCCTTGCACTCTGCTGTTTGATATGAGTTCCGTCCAAAAAGAGCATAGGTCGACAACCAACTTCGAACCCATATGCAGACACCTCGAAGCATATGAAAAATCGTTTGAAACGTTGAGTCTTCGGGTCCACTTCTAGAGACAAGATCGATCCCGGGTTTGACTGTAATGCACGTTCGCTGTACCAGTTCAACATATGATAGCTTGTTCTGAAATCGCCGTATAGTGAACCGACAGCAACCTCTTTGCCCCACCATGCCTATTCAAATGATTATACATGTTCTGTAAGAGTGTTACAGTTCTTGTCCTCATACCTTACAGTATCCTTCTTAAGTTGTTACAGTATACGCTCAAATCATTACAGTTGTTACAATACAAACCCTTACAGTATATGATTACAGTTGTTACAATACAAGGGTCAGAGACTTACAGTATATGATTACAGTTGTTACAGTGGCATGCAGATATTGTTACAGTATACGTCGAAATGATTATAGTTATGACAATGATAGTCTTACAGTATATGAGGACAATTGTTACAATGCTAGGGTCAGAGAATTACAGTTAAGGATCTATTGATTACAGTAGACGTCATGATGTGTTACAATTCAATTCATGGCATACCTGATGATAAGGGATGCAGATACCGTATTCCCGACGGATGTCACTCATCATTTCACTTGCTCTGTAGGTGGGTTTATCAACTAGTTTCCCCTTCACAGCATTTGCTACCCACTTCTTAGATGTCCGTGGATGTCCGTCGCTCATAATGTCACATCCACAGGTGTGTATGTTGTTGAGAGTCTTGATTTGAAATTGTGGACCTTGACGAACGACGGACGCATGCAGGCGCCATGGGCAAACAGAGACATTGCAACGTACAGTTAATCGTATAGAGTCGTTCTTCAAATATTTCCAATTAAATCCTCGTGCGATCGCGTAATTTGTCAGTTCCATCTGCAATAGCTCTTTGCTTATGAAGACTTGTCCTACTGAGTGTATTCTACCTACGGAATATTGCGTCAACACTGGTACTACACCTTCCGCTCCTTCTCCTCGCACATACAACTCGAAACTGCTTCCTGGTAATTGGAGGGGTTCTGGGGTTACCAAAGAACCGCCATGCGTGTTTGAAGTACTTCTGCAAATAATGTACATACATACATTCTTAAGACGAAGGCTTGTTAAGAATGCATGGGATAACATGAAGGGTGGTGAAGAATACATGGACCACGTACCTGTCAAGTGGTTGCGTTCCATCTGAATGACGACTAGCATGCGTACTAAGGCAACGAGTTTCCACCTGATGAATTTGTAGATTTATCAATGATGTTCCCTGACACTTGTGAAGATCAAACATAGCTTGGACATCCCCATCGTCAAGCAACACCTGTTCAACGTCGGTATCCATGGGAAGACGATACTTCAGCATGTTCTCCTGCATGTCTACACCCAACCTTTGGGAAACCCTGCTATGAATGGACGCCAAATCCGTGTCCCTCCCTATGAAAAGAACGAAACTTTGATCTCCAAATGAACATCTTCCAGGGAGCTGCTCCATTGGGTGGCAGAGGAAGACGAACGGTTCGTGGAAGACGTTTCGTGTATGAGTGGCTCACTGGCTTGGACTGGGGGTCAAATTGGCGGGAGTGCGTATATGGCTACCAAACATGGCGGGAAAGCTGTATACGAAGGGCTGTGATTACATACACGTCCCCTCGTCTGTCGTACCGAGTATTTTCAGCCGCCCGATGGTCATCATTGCAGTGCACCGCCATCCTCTTGAGTCCAGTGTCCACCCGTCAGGTACACCGACTTCATATATCATGACTTTTCTCCTTCCCTTCTCCTACACCGCCATTCCTCCACCAGACCTCTTCTCTGTTACAGTTTCCCTTCCTTCTGATACATCTCCAGACGAAGCAATCCGTCTCTCCCCTCTAACGATGGCAAGCCGTCGATCTCCTACGAGCGCTGACATTCAGAGCATTGCGGCGGATGCGGTGCAAGAAGCGTTCGTGGAAGAACCCAGACTCCAAGTCGTACGAAAAAGTAGTTTCTTCTTACCCTAATACGGATGTTTGTCGAATGAATGTTTTCATTTTTAAGATGCGATCTTTTCTTTGCAGAAAAGAATGAATATAATACGCGATGCTCGCTTCTGTTCTACCGTTCCGTTATGGACGATTTGCAATTTAGGAGCGCGCATCTGAAGTTGATGAGGAATTCACCATTTCGCGCGTATATCAAATGCGAAATGGTGACCTACCCAATTTCACTCATTGTCGATCTTATGACACGTTTCGATGGAGAGCGTTTTAAGATTGGCTCATGCAGCATGACTTTTCGCCCTTCAGACATAGCCAAAGTTATGGGTATACCAAATGTTGGTTCCCCTATCGACCTGAACACGGATGGGACAAAAGCCAGTTTGCGCCGGATCCTTGGAACCAAAAGAACGATGGACAGGCACAATGTCCATTTGAAACTTAAGGAGTACGTTCCACAGGAGGGTCAGCTTGCTGTTGAGATTTCGGTGAAGCTTTGGGTTGCGCTTCTTTGTTCCTGTTTCTTCTTCCCCACAAGTGGGATGTCGGGGTCGCTGTCCATTCTGCCATACCTGGACGACCTCCATGACATGAACAACGCCAATTGGGCTGCCGCAATCCACGAGTACCTGATGTCGGGGGTGATGGCATTCAAAACAGCAGCTGGTTCCTGCAAAAACATCTTCCTAACCGGTTGTGTTCCCGCTCTCGGTGTGAGTATACTGTTACGGTACACTCTGTTACAGTTCCTGAATGTGTCTATTCCAGAAGACTCATAGAGTACATTTACAGAAGACATATGTATATGTTACATACGTTTTCATATGTCCTCTGTTACAGTTCAAGACGGTCTCTATTACAGATGACATATGAACCTATTACAGTACGGTAGAATACATTTACAGAAGACATATGTATCTGTTACATACGTTTACGATACACTTCTCATACGCATTATCTATTTCATAATGATGTAGGCATGGTTTTTGATGCACCAATACAAATGGAAACCAGATCATCCGGAAAGGAATCCCCCATTTTTCCGTTGGGATTGCCGGAATAAGGGACCGGAGTTATCCGCCCTACTACGGGGGTTGCGACGATCTGATGTAAGTGTCACTTACCCCTGGAACTGTGTTATCTTCGTATATGACTTATACCTGTACCTGTGTTAATTCAGGTGTATTTGGAGTATAATGAAAATGAGGAGCCACCTAGAGCTTCGCGACGATTGACGGCATCCACGTCAACCACTTCCCGAACCCCTCCATCAGATAACTCTCTGCATGGCATTCTTATCCAGTTACAGCGGCAGAATGACCAGTTACTTCGGCAGAATGACCAGTTAAAGCGGCAGAATGACCAATTACACCGGCAGAACAATATCCTCCAGTCAATGGATGGAAGGCTACATAGACTGGAGGAACAATTTCAGCGGCAGCCTCGGTGGCAACATCCCCCCCCCCCCCAGAGACAGAATGTGCAATTTTAGCCCTACCGCCATTGGAGCTCCCAACAGCTTCAGTACGATCACATGCCGTGGCAAAGAAGAGTTACCAACGTCCAGGTAAACGTTTTGTGTCGTTACATTGTTTCATTTGCTTAGTTACAGAAGATGCTTTCCTCATTTACAGTTAGAGTCCTACTCTCTTACAGTCATTCCAATACTTAGTAATACGATTGTACTCTACCTTTACAGTTTCATTCCTTGTCTGTTACAGTCTTTCATATACGAAGTTACAGAATTGTTCTCTATGTTTACAGCTCTCTTTCATAGACATTAACAGACTTTCGTGTTCTCAGTTACAGGAAGGAGATCCGTCCAGACAAGGTCGCGGCGGTCATTTAAGGAGTTGCACATTCCCGAGTTGAAGGAGGGGAAAAAGAGGGGGCGAAAGGAGGAGGAGGAGGACCGGAGGAAGAGGAAGAAGGAGGAGAAGGCGGAGGAGGAGGAGGCGGGAGGAAGAGGAGGAGGAGGAGGAGGAAGGAGGCGGAGGAAGAGGAGAGGAGGAGGAGGCGAGGAGGCGGGAGAGGAGGAGCAGAGAAGAGGAGGCGGAGAGGAGGCGGGAGGAGGAGGAGCAGACGAAGAAGGAGGCGGAGAGGAGGCGGGAGGAGGAGGAGCAGAGGAAGAAGGAGGCGGAGAGGAGGCGGGAGGAGGAGGAGCAGAGGAAGAAGGAGGCGGACAGGAGAGGAGGAGGAGGAGGAGGAGGAGGAGGAGCAGACGAAGAAGGAGGCGGAGAGGAGGCGGGAGGAGGAGGAGCAGAGGAAGAAGGAGGCGGACAGGAAGAAGGAGGAGGAGGAGGAGGCGGAGAGGAGGCGGGAGGAGGAGGAGCAGAGGAAGAAGGAGGCAGACAGGAAGAAGGAGGAGGAGGTGGAGGCGGAGAGGAGGCGGGAGGAGGAGGAGCAGACGAAGAAGGAGGCGGAGAGGAAGAGGGAGGAGGAGGAGCAGACGAAGAAGGAGGTGGACAGGAAGCAGAAGGAGGGGGAAGAAGAAGGAAATAAAAGGAAGCGGCGTCAGATATCCCCATCATCATTGTCCCGACGTGTTACAGCTGGGACGAGGATAAGACGACAACCAGATATCTTTACGGTATGGTTTCCCCTTACAGAATTTACATAAGCTGAGCATTCGGTTACAGAACCCTTCATGAGACATAACAGTTTGTTCCGAGTCCGTTACAATTACATTATAATTGTTTTACAGAACATTCCTTTTTTACTTACTCTATCGCAGCCAGACGATTTTCGGCACCACAAAGCCACGAAAGTGAATGTGTCCACTTGCGAACCGATCCTTGTTGAGTCTCAAGAGAGTACAGACACACTTCCAACGGGCAAGAAAGAGGAGAGACGTGATTACGTCGCCCGGGACGCATTAGGAGTGGCCGAAAAGTCATTGATTGAACGATTTTTCAATGAGTGCTTCATTAATGAGTACGTGTTACAGTATATGTCTACCATGTTTACAGTTTCGACCAAAGATGTTTACATTATATATCTATCATGTTTACAGTATATGTCTACCATGTTTACAATATATGTCTACCATGTTTACAGTATATGTCCACCATGTTTACAGTTTCGCCAATTACTGATGACAGTCTTAATTCTTACCTGTAGAAATTTAATGTTCAACGGCCATGTGGAAGGATACGACAATTTCCTCTCGTTTCATGACATCCGGGAGCTATTGTTCGCGAGGGAGAGCGAATCGGTCGTAATTGACTGCTACGTCAACGCTTACTTGTTTCGCCCCCGTGAAGAGAACCCGGACATTTTTTGGAATTTTGGATATCTGCATGCCGCTTTAAAGGGTTATGTCCAATCTTGCAGAGACGATAAGAGCAAGGAACAACATTTCGAAAACGCTTTCAAGAGATTGGACCGCGCCCCAAATGAATTCGACGTCATCTTCTCCCCCATGCACGTTGGAACGAACCATTGGGCTCTTCTGGTCATCCGCATGAAGGAAAAAGAGTTCCACGTGTACGACTCATTACGAAACAAACATCGTGCTGACATTCCACAATATGTAAGTGACCAGTGTTCCATACGATGCTTACATTCATTACAGAGCGCGAGCACTTGTGTTACAGACGTAACAGTAACATGAAATCTACGTTAAGTTGCTCGAACTCTTTTGTTCATTCTCTTATGCAGGTGGAGGAACTGATAAGATACCTGAAGGGCAAGCAGATAGATGCAGCTACATGGCCGCTACGCTACCCCGACCCATGCCCACAACAAGGATCGGGAGACGACTGCAGAATTTTTACTTGCAAATACATGGAATGTCTAGCACGTACGGACATTCAAGATTTGCCCTTCAGTCAGAATGACATGCCTATTGTGCGAGCAAAAATCGCCCTCCACTTCATCAAAGCGTACTTCAATGGAGAAGGGCGTTCATAGCGTCTACAACTGAAGGAGAACTGCCGCACGTACTAACTCCTAACCATTGTAATGATACTTGTTGTATGGTCTTTACCTATTCTTGTTACAGTATAAATGATACTAGGTTACAGTTGAAGAAGTACTGTCTTACAGCTTGAGCGCCCAGCTACGCCTACCTCATTACAGTGTGTGTAGAATCCTGTTATAGTCTTTACCTATTCCTGTTACAGTATAAATGATACTAGGTTACAGTTGAAGAAGTACTGTCTTACAGCTTGAGCGCCCAGCTACGCCTACCTCATTACAGTGTGTGTAGAATCCTGTTACAGTCTTTACCTATTCCTGTTACAGTATAAATGATACTAGGTTACAGTTGAAGAAGTACTGTTTTACAGCTTGAGCGCCCAGCTACGCCTACCTCATTACAATGTGTGTAGAATCCTCTTACAGTCTTTACCTATACTTTTATAGTATACATAATAGGAGGTTACATTTCCAGAACACATTATTACAGTATCAGTTGAAATCTTTTACAGTACTTAGCTATTGTCATTATAGTATGCATGCTATGAGGTTACAGTTGGAATGCTGTTACAGTCGTAACCTTTATGTTTTATAGTTTGCATGATAGGAGGTTACAATTCGAGAACTAAAGCTACAACTATTTATTACATTACCTGTTTCCCGTGTTACAGTATGTGCCCTTTTTCATTACAGTGTCCATGCTATGGGGTTACAGTTCCAGCAGTACAGCTTGACCGCTTCGGAGGAACCTGTTAGTATTACAGTACACGCATCATAGATAGCACATACAAGCCCACAGAAGACTGCATATAAGGAAAATATTTATATTCCATAAACAAGCACTGTTACAATCTTAACTCCGTAACCCAATAGCATGGACACTGGAATGAAACGGAGGGGAGGGGACAAATAAGGACAGCAGAGATAGGAGGGGAGGGGAGGAATAAGAAGGATTGCAGAGAAGGGAGGGAGGGGAGGGGAGGTGAGGTGTAGGAAGGGATGGGAGGGGAGGGGAGGAACTGGTCGGGGAGGGAGACATTCTAAACACCCTAACCCGATTACTCGGTGGACGAGGGAGGGGAGGAATAGGAGCGGGCCGGGGAGGGACGAGGGGAAGGTGAGGAAGATATGTGTTCTACCCTAGGGCCAATGTCAGGGAGGATGTTGGTGAGGCCCTTGTGGTGGTACAGCCGAGAGGCTTTCTGTAAAGCCATCGTCCACCCAACGTAAAATCCGTTCCAGTAGTCGGGGCTGTACGTCTCCGGGAAAGGTAGAGCCGGGGAGCCGGGGGCGACGGTGGCACCGGTGAGGCAGGTGCCTTGCCATCCCTCTGGGGAGCACGGTTAGATGAAGACATCTGCAAATAAAGATGAAGAAGACGAGCAACAAAGATAGGAAGAAGAAGAGCGAGGGAAGCTTGTGATGAAGGATAGGAATGACCCAGGGTTCCTTTTATAGTGTGAAGAACGGTCGTCCGAAGGCTGTTTGTAAGTGCTGTCAATGGTTGTTGTATCAGTTCTTGGCAGGGTATGTAACAGTAACTTCGCATCGGTCAGAGTTCACGGGCCACCGAAGCGTCAGCGTCGTTTGGGGAACAGGCGATGGAAAAAAGGAGGGAAGGGTAAGACGAGAATGGGAAAAAGAGACGGAGGCCAAGAAGACGGAAATCGTGTGTGGAGGGCCGTAAATGGTGACATCTGAAAAGCAGGGACTGGAAATTAAACCTGGAGAAAAGCAGGGACTTTACATCAACCGATATTCTGACAGGGACGAGGAAATAAGTACCAGGCTCTGACAAGGACCCCCAATTAATTTTTCCTAGAAGAAAAAATTGTAAAAAAAAAACCATGTGTTATTCTTAGATCGTAGTAAGTATTACTCTAAATAGACACTTGGGTTATATAATGAGGTGGAATTTGTATGTAAAGGAGTATAAAATATAGGTCCGTGGGATTTGAAGGATTGGCGTTGGGAATCCATGGCAGCAGTTTTTTGTTTTATGTTATTTTGAGAATTACATGGGTTCACGAGACCCCACCGAGCACCTTATATGAGTGGGACAATTCCATAATTATTATTTTTCTTTTCTTTTTGAGGGGGCAGGTTGAGCCTACACGAATAACTATAAAATGGATAATTACGTTTACATATAGAAAATGATGTAAAGAATAATCTATGTTTGGTATGAAATTAAGTTGGAGATGGGAGTGAATCTAACCAAGATCTAATATTCTCTTCTGAAAACGATTCGAACGGTTCAACATGAAAACCCAAAATGCCTCTAACCGAGAGGTCATCGACGCTTTGCACTTTGTCACAACTTTATTACGTATAAGAGCCCCAGTAAAGTGAAAATAAAGACTCATATTGTAGCTCTAGAAAACAATATCATAGATCATAAAAACTAAATTATGTGATCAAATAAGTTTTTAGATATGCCATGACTAATACTCAAAACGAGGGAAGATGGGTCTCAGAAACAAAGAAAGAAGGTGAAGCCATATTGTCAAAGAGAAAAGTTATTACACTTAAAATTTTGCATTTATATTTTTTGCTTCTCGTTAGATGAATGTATTGTGCTTTTTTTTTTATTGACCAATGAAAAAAAAGAGAAGTACAAATATAAAGTGTAAAACTCAAACGCACTAAAATTTTCTCATTATAAAAAAAACAACTTGGACAACAACTAGGGTACGTACCCGGATTTCCCGGAAGCAGATATCACACTGGAAAACTCGGTTTCGGGTTTGCCAAAGTAGAAGTATGTGATGCTTTCTAGAGCTTGAGATCATTCAAATACAGGAGCATAAGAAATGATTCTTCACCGGCAAAGAGATGTGAGGAAAAATCTGCACAGGGCAGTTTGAACAAGCTAAAGGAAATTTAGTTGGCATGGAACAAAGTTAGAGATTACAAAGAACATAAGATGAGATATAATATGTATCGTTCTCCTGCTGACTGCTGTACACTAGTCCTCGTTCATGTCTTCCTCACTGTCATCTCCCCCTTCTAGCAGCCACTGTTCAAGTTCATCAACTTCCTCCTCTTCAGGCCAATACCAACTAGGGGACACATCCCAATAACTGGCGCCGAGCTCCTCGCCACAGCATGCAATGTTCAGGAAAGGGCGGCTTCTGATCAGAGCGTCAACCAGGTCTCGGTTCGAGCTCCCAGTCACCCCCAACCATCTTAACCTTGGGAAGTATGGCTTTTTGAACCACCTGAAGGCAAGTTGTGTGATGCCCCCACTGTCATAAAGATCCAGCAATCTCAGTGAACTCCCTAACCACCGACCTTTAACTTGCATAGATGCTAAAGCCATTACCGAGACGTCACCTATAAGTGGGCATTCTCGCATACGGAGCTCAGCAATGGGCACCCCACTTTTTGCAAGTAATAGGATTCCATTGTCAGAAAGACTGGGAAGCTTCGAGAGATCCACAATTTGCAAAGTACCCCCAAGGGAATGATTAAATATGGATGGGATGCAATTGTTGGTTAGTCTTTTGCAGCCTCTCACAGACAGGGAGACCAATGAAGTCAATTTACCGCTCAGGTATGACAAACCCAAGTCACCGATATCAGTTCCATCTAATAGTAAAACCTGCAACTTAGAGAGAGTGCTAAGAGTTGCAAGGGCATCATCACCAAGATTACGGCTATCTCTCAGGTCTACAACAGTCAGGCCTGCATTTGAGGACAACCTTGAGATAGCAACATCAGTTAGTCGATTACACCGATTCAAGCTCACATGTGTTAGACAAAGGGAAGTGGCAGATATGTCATGAAAGACGAGATCTGTTAGCTGGCTCCCTTGAGACACCTTAAGCTTGCTCAGCCTAGAACATGAATGCAAAATAGCCCTGAAACCTGTGTCAGTAACACGACAAAAGCCTCCAAGGCAGATACTTTCAAGTGTTGAGCATGTATCTGCCAGCAAAAGAAACCCAAGATCATTCACTCGCTTGAAGTATGTGAAATGGTATTCCTGACTTCGGATCAATGAAATATGCTTCAATCTTCCATGCAGATTGATCTGCTGAAGGCCAGCATTAGTGAGATCAAGTGCCCCAGACGGCTCTGTGACAGGTGCATCCTGTAGATCAAGGTAACTCAAAGACACAAGGCCTTCGGAAATGGAACTGATTAAAGCATCAGTGATGCAATCAATTGAAAGACACAGCTTCTGGAGGCTTGCAAACATGGGTGGTTTCACAGTGGATGAACCTTCATGCGAGACTGCCTTGCTTAGAAGTTCAGAGGCCATTACCATCGGAATATAACTGATCTCTAAAGTTACCAGTTTCCCTGAGGCAGTTCCCCAGACTTCAGCAAATCTTGGGTGAGAAAATTTAGACATATCAAGTGCCAGGCATAATGTCTGCAAGAAAGACAAGGATTTGGATCAGATACATAATGATGTACATTACAAACTTGTAAAGTAATTTGTTTCTTTAACAGATAAAGACTGAGAGAACTCTCCATAAGAACTCACACCAAAAGCAAGATTCTACAATCTCCTGACCGACAAATAATAAAGACTGATAGGCAGCCCTTAGAAACCTTCTTTTTCTGAGGCTATTTAGGCCCTGCATGTGTTATGACAAGATGATGCTTAGGCACAATAACCCACCCCTAACTGAACTACAAGTTAATATCTATTGAACCCAAACAATTAGCTAATAATTCGCACAAATCTGCAGATGCCATAAGAATGGTTGATATGGAACTTGACGGTAATTCTTTCATTCTTCCCCAGGAGTACACCAAAACAAAGTTGAAACAAGATCCAAAAATGGTATGTCCTCCCAAAATTAGGGCACAGTGCCTCTCTATCTATTGAACAATTCCAAATCCACTTGTCCTCCAAGCAAAGAGAATCCGCCTTATTGAAGTTGATTGATTTGCAGTTTCTGTCCACTGAAAGGAGCAATTTCTTATTCCTCACTCAAGTCCATATCAAGACTAGACTGAGAGCAACATCCCTTTGATGCTCAGGACAGCATGCAGAAAGCAGGTTAGAAGAACAAGTTCAAATATGACGTCAGGAACCATATCCAGGACTCAAATAAATCATAGTTGGTGAGAATGGGAGAATCAAGTTTTCTAGAAAACTCAAAAAAATTGAGAGAGCAAATGGTTCCTACCCTCCTATGACCAGCCATTTCCCAATCTAGTTCTCAAACTCCTAGAACATATCTAACCATCTAGCTTTAAAAATGAGACAGATATTGTAAGGCCCTTGATTTTTCATCTTTGGGTGATTTCTTATGTATGTATAAATGTATGCCATCGATGTATAAACTTTATTGTGCATAATACTTACTTGTTTACATTGTTGAATAGGTATTATTTTAATGTGTGCATTGTAGATTATATATAAATATGTGTGGTGTACATAGAATTTCTGCAGTTTTAAGTTCTGTTCTGGCGGCTAGTTGGCGTCAACATCAGTTGACGTTGACCATAAATCAGCGGCCACATCGATGGACGCCTACTCAGAATTGACGGCTATTGATGTTGACGTTTATCTCCCAGATCTGTTGCGATTTCAGATCCGGAAACGCCTCCGGAAATGTTGCCCTTGATTTAGGAAACCGTTCCCCAACGGTAACCCAACCTTACCCAACTTCGTCTCCGACCCTAGCCCTATAAAACACCCCATCTCCGGCCAGATCTAACCCTTTTGACTCTTTGTCAAAAACCCTAAAATTTTATGTGCGAATCCCAACTTTGGAACTCCTTGATCCGGAAATTTGAGGTTTCATCCGACGTTCTACAACGACTGGAGAGGGCTCTGAACATCCGGGAACGGCTTCCCCACACTGGTGTGTAGAGGAGATCATCACAGAACTCGGATCGAAGGAGTTTTGAGGACTCTTTGGCTTTGGCCGAGGAGGGCTTCTCCGGCTTAAATCATTGCTTGTGGATTTTCCAAGAGGCAAGTACCCCATCCACATCATTCCTACATGTGTCTAGTAAGTCCTAGGAATTTTCCGGATTTTATTTCGAGTCCTGGAACCCCAATTTCACCAAGTTTCACATGTTCAATCTGTGTTTTGCACAGACAGGAACTTAACGGCAGGATCCCTTGCCGTTAAGATCCTGAGTTGGCGGCACACTATGTTGCCGTTAACATGAGTAAACGGCCATACCCTTGCCGTTGAGTTCTTCAAGCAAGAACAGTGAACTGTCTATCTTTATAAGCCATTTTTTTTGGATTTCTGTGCATGAGGATATATGGTAAATTTTATATGTTATGAAATATGTGTAGTGGAGCATGTTGTATAAATTCTGTGAAATTTCGTTCAAGTGTATTATTTATTAAAAATTTTGAAATATATGTTAAACAGGTTCTGAATATTGTAAATTACTGTATACGTTATCCTTGTGGGATTTAAATGACAGAAATTTTCTGTGGTGCTTAAATCGATGTCAGAGCATGTTGTTAAAATTTGGAAATTTTCTGATGACTGTGTAAATTTTTAGATTTTCTGAACTGAAAAATAGTGAGCATGCTTAATTAGTGAAGAAATTCTATTAAATGATATGGAACCAGTTAAATCTTTAGAATTTGACACATGATTAGAACTGTCAGTATACATGTATATAATGAACTGTGAATCCGAATAATGAAAATCCATGTTAGTTTGGTTATTTTAATCTTATGTGATTCCATTGATAGAATTTTCATAATTAGTGTGAAATTCAAAAAATGCGAAAATTTATATGCATGATGGTTAACCTGTAATCGGTGTTTGGTTAAAATTTTGTACTGAAATAATGACAGTAGCTATATATGTAGATTTTGTGTGCAATATTGATAAATAAATGCACGTTAATATGATTAGTATTAAAATCTGCTAATTTCAACACGATTAGACTTGTTTGAATCTGTTAATACTGAGAACAGTAGTACCATGTTAGTTAACACTAAAGTATGTAAATGTGTGAGCATGTATTGGATTTGTTAAAATTGTGCATTAAGCGTGTGTTAAAATTTAGACAAATGTGTAAATGTGCCAATGGGTGACACTGCTACCTTAGAGGACTGTGAAACTGTACTGTGGTAAAGTCCCCACGGGAAGGTTCATAGTGTGTGATGTCCCACGGGCATTGGGATTAAATCCTGGAGGCGAACAAGTATCGCTGGTTAGGATGGAGAGTGCTTCTCCCGGTTCTACGCAGTAACTAAGATTTATCACTGAAATGCCTAGGTGATAGATATGTGATGTGATTAGTGTGTGTCCTTCTAAAAGGTGGTTTGGGCTATGTGTCACGGCATTTAATAAATGTGAACTTGTGTTTAAGTGAAAGTGAATGTGTAAATTGTGAAATTGTGTAAGTGATCATGTGTTAATATGAATTCTTGTGACAGCATGTAAATTGACAACTTCTTAAATGATTATAATATGTACATAGCAAAACAACAACCTTTTCATGAGTATAAATGTGTTATCCATGTGAAAATGATTATAGAATCCATGCTAAAATTGTCTCTTATTTATGTGTACAAACTCCATGTTTAAATTGACTAATGTTTAACTTGTAAGTGTGTGTGAATGTGGTTAAATGAGCTTAGTTTAATATATTGAAAAGTGTGCAGAAAGCATGTGATAGGCTTTAAGTTATTGAAAATTTTGTATAAGACAATTTCCATGTGTAACATGTGTAGACATCATGTTTAGGATTTTTACTTGAATTAATTGTTAAATCCATGTTTATATGTTATTGTGTAGAATGAAAATGTGAATGCTATGTGATGCATGTAAGTTTAGTGTGTTTTGTGTTACTTGTTGAGTTCATTTGAACTCACTCTTGCTTCGGCGTACAGGTGCAGAGATTTCTACTTCTTCCGAGGAGATCGTTAAGAGTGACTCGGAGCGGGAGTAGGAGACCTTGTTTTGGACTTGGCGTTAAACTTTTATTTTTCATAAGTATGTAATAAGAGTAGACTTGCTCTACCTTTGGGATCTGTGTACTTATTTAGTGGAAAGTTGTGGACAATGTATTTATTTCATTACTCAGTTATGAAAAGTTTAGATTTCTTTTCTTCTATATACAGACTGTGAATAGAATGTCGATGATGGAATAAGAAGTTACACTTGGCTATTTCTTTTCCGCTGCTATGTGAATGTATTTAGGTATATTTCAGCATATCGTATAACTGTTGGGTAAATGTCCCACTATAGCGGCGTTCATTATATCGATGTGGGTTGGTATAACCGTACCGATATAAGGAGAGTCGTTACAGATATGGACATGGAGGGCTGAACAAAATTGGAATAACAGTACAATAAGTGACTTCCTAGGAATAGGAGTGTCAAAGGATCGGATCTGGGTCAGATTCTCGGTGATCCAAACTCGGATCCGAATTTGCACGATCCGGTTCAAACCTGGATCCAAAATCAGAACAAATATCAGATCCGGGTTCGGATCAAGATCCAAAATTCAATTTCAGATCCGGGTCAAGATCCGAATCCAAAGTTGTGTTTATCTACCAGTGAGCCAAGAATCCCAGATTGGCTCAATGCAACCTAACCCAGTTTAGTAGATTCAACCATCTGGCTGGCCCATTCTATTCAAGTTTCCATGTAAATATCTGGCCTTGATATCCAAAATATCTTTGACACAGTGGCACTATAACCAGCTAAATAACCATAGAGATATTTCCCTGCCCCCAGTCTCCTCTCCAGCATCTTGATGCCACGAGTAGCAACTGATATTTATACATCCATGACTAGAGTCTTCAGATTTTGAAGCTGTTGTGAAAACCAAGATCGATGGATTCATTGTGTTTCACCACCGTTTTCTTCTAATAGGGCAAAATATAAAGTTGATATCCTCAATCCAAGTTTAGCTCTTCATAGACTACAATTAACATGTACATAGTAGTCTAGAAGACGGAAAACTAAGCATGCCATAATGAACATCTCCAAACAATTGAAGGGAAAGATTAATGTATTCACTCCACAACACATGTTGACATCCCAGAATCAAGTTAGAAGAACCAAACCCTTAAACCATGAACACAGAACATTATCCCTTCTCTTTAAAAAAAAAAAAAACATTGGACAATGTTATTAGAAGCAAAATCTAAAAAACTATATCAGAAACCAACAGCCAACAAGGTTGGTGGTGTTGTAACAATCCAGGGCAAATTGAAGATGGCGAGCCTCTCACGGCCAGTGTCTCCTTCTAAGGCAACTCTCTTGGAGATTCTTGGTTTCTATTCGATGTCGACACTGTAGGCGAGAAGCTCGACTCTCTCGTGATCCTCGCCCCTCCCCAGGTCTTCCATCGACTTCCATTTGAATAGCACGGTGAACCCATCTGATGAGCTTATGATCTCACCACTCTTCTTTCTCTGCAAAATGTAGAAGAACAACAAGAGAAAAGATTGACATGGGGGTTTAGGGGGGAGAGTGTTGTGACCTAAGCACGTCGGGGTGTGAGCAGTCGCCTCTACCGCCGGATAGAGGAGTAGCACCAGCAGAAAGGGAGCCACTATGATAGTGGTGACACCGGGAATGGAGGAGGACATGGATCTTGGGGAAGACAATCCCTCCACTTACAGACAAGCCAGAGAGAAAGAAGGCGGGAAAAAACCCTAGGGTGGGACACAAGGTCGGCTGGACGGAAGAGGGAACTCATGCAACACGACAGTCACCTCTCTTCCGATTTTCAGTGCCCGCCCGATATTTACAATTTTGGGTTAGGAAGGCATGCCCCAGATCCAGAGAAAAGGGCCATTTGGGGTCCGAATACGTGACCCAAACCGGTGATGGTGGTGACACCGGGAATGGAGGAGGGCATGGATCTTGGGGATGACAATCACTCCACTTACAGACAAGCCAGAGACAAAGAAGGCGGGAAGAAACCCTAGGGTGGGACACAAGGTCAGCTGGACGGAAGAGGGAACTCATGCAACACGACAGTCACCTCTCTTCCGATTTTCAGCACCCACCTGATATTTACAATTTTGGGTTAGGAAGGCGTGCCCCAGATCCAGAGAAAAGGGCCATTTGGGGTCCGAATAAGTGACCCAAACCTGGTTCAATGTTTGGATCAGGGTCCGGATCTTATGGATCCATTGACACCCCCTACCTAGGAAACAAATGGGATAGAATCACTTGTCCCACATTCAATGGTTATGAAAGCAAAAGTTGACACCGAATCAAGGAGACTGGAGGAGATATGAAGAAAAATTTATGCATAAAGCTGTGCTTTATGCATAAACAGAGACACAAGGGGAAATTTCTTGTTTCTGACCCTCATTATGCTGGAAGCAGCACAGAGATCCAACTGGAAAAGTGGGTGACAGATAATGTATAGTTTGTATGCCATGAGAAAAGCCTCTAGGTTAATGGCTTCCCAGTGAAATTCCAGTAAACAACTCAGAGACTATGAAGGACCTCAAGCATGTCATGTATCAGGTCCAGCATCTCCATTTCTCCAAGATATAATCACAATATCAACTTAAGTGAAGACAATGAAGTTTAAAACTTTGGCCCACTAGCCTTGTTAATGGGGTCTAAACTCATAATGTTCTTGACATGATGCCAACCTGAAATGTGCATTGACTCTAAGAATGCTTTTATTGCTCGCCATTTTTCTTCTTTTCCATGCATTTAGTTTGTCTGATAGTGGTGTTATCAACTCTAATTTCAGAAAGGCTACGACAACCAATCAGAACTCCCAGTTGAATTCACTGTGATAATATGTATTTCGTTATGTTTAAGGAAACAGCATACATCAACCACCCAATAGTGAATGATCAATGGATAATATATAGGACCTTCCCAAAGCTATTCCAACCCCATAACTTCTGTGCCAGTAGCCCAAACACTCAGTGGTAAATGGTAAAAGATTTATGGACATTTACATGCAGCACAAGGTTCTTATATCCACGATTTGCGGAAGATTATTCAGCTGGCCTGGATAGGAAATCATAAACCACAAAAATGTCCAGTAATTGTATCTGGCATAAGGATCAAAGATCAAATTCTCAATAAGAGCTTCTTTAATTCACCGGCTTCGGCATTGTTGCAGTTTTGATCCAAAAGGCGGCTGACACTGCATAATGATGTGAGTAAAAGATTATGTAAATTCTGACCCTCTATTAGAGACAAAGATGGTGAGGTCATGCTGCTTGGCAGTAGTCCATTAAAGAATCTTTATCTGCATTGTATACCTGAGAAATAGATCGCATGGATGGAAAAGTCGGCTCCTTTATTTAAAGGAAGAAACCTTGTATCTTCAATACAACGCGACTCCAATCCTTAACTATTCTCGAGTGCCAACTGTAATGATTAGAGGTAGTTATAAGACACTTATTGAGGTGGAGTACCCTGCACACCCTCGGACCTGCCTATTTCCCATGGGTGCCAAATTTCTAACCGCAGGGAGCAATCAGCCCCATGTTAATTAATTAACATGGTACCATCCACGTTTCCAAAAAAAAAATTTCACCCCATGTTAAAGGCCAAATTCCATACATAAACCCAGAAAACAAAAGTGTGCATGTGTTTAGCAAAGCATGGTTACATTAACAAAGATGAACACCTCATTCGACTAGGCAATGAAACAACACGAGGCCAAGATTCTCACTTGACTAGGCACGGTCTGAAAGGCAAGTGAGCCAAAAATGCCTCACCTTGCCTCATGTTCACCTCATTCACCTGGGCATTCGCCTATGTCATCTATGTCAAATGCTTGAAGTTTCAATTGTGTGGTGTTGCTTGTTCTTTTTCTTTTACTTTTTTGAAAGGATATTTTTCCCCTATTTTTAGTTATTACAAAGTGGTGAATGCCTCTCTAATGATCCTTGAGCACTTTTTCTCTTACATGCCCTCTCATGTTTCCTATTCTTGATTATTTCTAGGACCATCTACTGTTTATCTTCTTGGAAAGTATCATCGACTGCTTACATGTGTGCTTTATATAGATTACCCTTTGTATATTTGACATGATTCCTTTCCACCTGCCTGTACACATCATTCTCTTGGATGTTTTCTTTATTTTCCTAATACTATCATTTTCTTCTTTACAGTCATTTACAGGGAAAGACAGCTGTTCCCCTTCACATCTCACTCATTGCTTGCATTTAACTACGTAGGATGGTGGAAAGAACTTCAGCCAGAACACAAGGAGGCTAACGATAGGGATAAACGCAGAAATCTTGAGTGACAAGTAAAATGCTGTCCATGATGAGCATGGGTATGGAGGACGACATTATCTGCGGAGAGAATGACACTAGGTGGCCACATATAAAGGAAGTTACTCTCAAATGGCTAGACACTTTTATTCTGGAACGTGGAAAACAGACATTTTGTTGGAATAGCAAAATAAGAAATAAAAGTGTGCAAATCAGGCAGATGTTTTGATGCTGGTGGAAGGTTGAGACAGGGTCCAGCTCAGCACATGATAGATGACAGCAGGGACATCTCCTCCATGGATGGCAGTTTCAGCTGAAACGTATCGGTTTTGGACCTGGACGATCCAAAACTGGACGAACTCCCCTCTTAAGGAGAGTCCACGTCCACCTGATATGCCCAAAACTGGGTGAAATGAAAGCCAATACATTGCGGTTTCAGATCCGGCAGAGACCGATATCGAAACTGACACTGCCATCCTTGCTCTCTTCTCCCTTAAATATATGCAATTAGGGAAATAAGAATGCTCTTATTGGAGATTACATCAAAATTGATAGGAATTTGCTTGCACATGAGATCCCCCAAATTCTAAAAAACCTACTAATTAGACAGAATTAAGTCAAGATGAACAAGAGAAAATTGCATTTAACATGGCAGGATCTCAGTGCCCACTTTCTTCACATTATTGAATGATGGGAAGTAGGAAGAGGAACTCTTTAGTAAAATGTGCTCCTGAATATATCTGGAAAAGAAAGTTTGATCCCATCTATCATGCACAATATTCCTCTTATTTGTCCACTTCAAGAGGGAAAATAATGAAAAACAAACTTCGACTGACCAAACTGATGGGGAGCGAGAAGCTGAAGCAATGGTTTGGCCCATTTGGAGCCCGTTTGGAGATTTTTATTTTTCTGTAATTTTGATGCAATTTTCGCACTATTTTAAAGTCCAAGGGTAAAGTAGTCCAAAAAGAGTCAAATTATAGTCCATTTAGCTTTTATTGTGTAATTTTGCATTTCTTTATTTGAGTCGTCTTATTTCGGTAGGATTCTGTATTTTCCTTTCTTTAGATTTCTAATATGTTAAGTCTTATTAGGGATAGAAGTTTGTCCTTAATTGGGAGTCTTTTACTAGAAGTCTATTATGACTGGGAATAGCCCAAGTCAATATAAGCACATGTATTACTCTTCATAGATGGATTATTGATTATTGATGAATTGAAGGAAAGATAAGTTTGGCAATTGTTCTCTGCGATGGAGAAGAAGGAGCTTTGAGAAGAAGCTCCCCCCCCCCCAAGGTGGTCCCTGTGAAGGGGAAGGCGCGAAGCCTACACCCCCACCGTCTATCTCCTCTCCGGTGAGACTCCGGCGATCCTTCCTCCTTACCTTCTTCTTCCGCTGTCCACACTCTATCCCACATCACAAACTTATCTTCATAAGATTTCATTCCATTTATATCCCATCTCAAACCAAACAGGTTCTAGCCTACCAATTCTGAAAGACCAAATCAACAAATGCACCAAATTTTTAAAGCTCAATCCTTCCTGTCAGATATCAGGAATCTACATACGGTGTTCAAATATTTCTCAGTGACAGCGGTGTTCAAATATTTCTCAGTGACAGCGACACCAATTATAGGCTGTGCAACATTGGAGAACATCAGAAAAATAGCATTACTGAATTATTATTAATTAAGAAGCATGCATTTGAAACATGTTAGAGATAACCAAATGAATCCAAAGATACTTCAGCCTGTTGAATTGTTCATCTAGATCAATCAGCTGTTATTTTACATGCCAGTAAAGTTTGCAATGGCCATGCTGAGCTGGCTAGGCCAGTACAATCTCCACTTCAGGTAAGAAATCATTGACCTACGTCATGCTGGTGCCAGTTGGCATACAAAAAAATAAGCTGGTGAGATTCGGTTTCTGGTTGCTTACCAACCATAAATAAACCAACAAAGCTTTCTCAAAGATGTCATGCACAATAACTTTCGACCACAGGCCAGGTCAAGCCTAATTCTTCCTGGTGTTGTGGGGATGGACTAATAGGTATATCAAGGAATGGCAAGTCAGATTTCCAGAGGAGGAAACAACCACTAATGACACTGCTCAAAAGGAATTTGAAGCACTAAATGAGTGACTTTTGTTCAGCCATTGTATGACATGGATTCCAACCACTCAGGCTATAAGTTGGGCAGATGAGCACAGTGGTTGTTACTCTCCTTTGCATGTCTTAGTCTATGTTCTGTACACAATGTCTCATTGTAAAACGTGTAACATTCTACATCTTGTTACAATTACACATCTCCATTGTAACATTCTCTTGTATGTGTTCTTGTTCTCTTGATTTAAAAAAGAGGTATTACCAACATCCACTGAATGCATGCATGAGGACATCCAGAGACACATACATGCACAACAATAGCTAAAAGAGTAGGCATACTATTTTTTCTTGGCCAAGCCAAAATCTTCCCACACCATCACAGATTGAAGAGAAAACTGGACTAATGCAACAATGATGAATTCTGAAGTGAACTGTCTTCTTCTCCGAACCAGATTTAGCAACAAACAGATTACTCTTTTATCTATGTGAATTGATTTTTTGTCTTCCTTATCTGGCTTGATCTCATTCCAATCAAAAGTGGACCACAAAAGGACTGATACAAACAATTTATATTACCAAACCTACAAAAGCTTCTGTTCATATCCTGTTCAATTATAACATCATCAATTTTGACTTTAGACATTACAGTTTAATGCATACTCCTGAAAATATGTATTTAAGGAATTAAACAGACAGTTATCTTCACCTCTAGCTGCGAACAACCAGAAAGTAACTCTTCTAAATCAGAGAATAGGAGTGTGCGCCCTCTTTGTTCAGCTAAAGAGACCAATGATAGAGACCTGTGCACAACAAAACATACAAGTCAGATGATTTGTTGAACTTTTATGGATTATGTATACACCTTAAGTACACTTTAGGTGATTTGCGTGCCAAAGTTATGTTACTCCAGTAGCGCTATAAATGCAAAGACATCATTTCACGACAAAGCATATGCCTTCTGCAGAAAAAATTACTAAATTTCTCGTCTTTTGTTGCAGGAAATTGGGCTTAAGATGTGAGAATTTTCACATATTTACACATCAAACGACATCAATAAAATCACCTGTTCTACAGCAAAGAAAAATGACTTGTATGAGAAGAAAGACATCCGAGAACAATCAATGCCAATACAACAGAAAGAAACAGCACATCCAAACATAAAAAACCCAGAAAGTCCGTATTTTGGATCACCATTCAATGAACGTCATCGTCTTATGCCAATTAACATGAATGTCTAATAGAAACAGTAGGGATAGTTCACTAATGAAGATAAAAAATAAGTATAATGAAGCTTCAGAAAGAAGCATTTCGAAGTAACAACATTTGCCGTTCAATAAGCTAATTCCAAATCGCCTAGAATAAAGCCCCTCACCACCTCCCCACCACCCCCCGCAAAAAAAAAAAAACAGTTTCCAAATAGAGGGCAGGACCGTGTTGTAAGACAACGTTAAGTACGATTCTCACAATACGCATCTTCCAGGGAACCGCATTTTAAGTTTTTAACTTCTTCATGCAAAATCACGAGATTATTCGATATGAAGAAGCACAAATCTTCTGCTTTCCTAGAAGACAAGTGAACCATACACTTGGTAGCAACAAAAATAAACGAATTTACAATAAACTAAGGGGGTTTCGCTTGTTGTAGAGGTATCTCCTCTTTGTTTACCTGAGTGTCTTGCACCTGCGCCCGACCTCCGTCAGCAGCCTCCCGCTGAAACAGTCGCAGTTGAGGAGGCAGAGCTCCTCCAAAGACGGCCTCGCCAGGTCCCCGATGGCCGAATCGTCCAGCCGGCCACAGTCCAGCTTAAGGCTCCGGAGGTACGGATTCGGCGGGAGCAGCGGCCTCAGCAGATCTAGCGGCGGAGAAATCTCCTAATCAAAGACAACCATCGAAAAAACAACCAGCCGTTTGAGAACACAAAAGACGAGAATGACCAAATTCTGCAGAGATAACGAATGATTCCGGCTAGGGTTCACCAGGAGGTGGAGGGCTGGGATGAGGGAGAATGTCCGCGTGGCGCGGTCGCGGAGGGAGCGGCAGGTGGTGGCGACGGAGCACAGGGAGGGGACGTCCAGCTTCAGCAGCACTGTCTCCACCACAGCATCAGGGAGGTGCACTAGGGTCGTCGCTCCGAGAGAACCCGACGACAGCGCCAACTCTGCTCCTCCTCCGCTGCCGCCGGCATCGCTGCCGCCCCCTGTGAGTTCCCCCACCGCCATCTTCTCCGTTCCGGTAGATCCCGCCCGATTCGCGGCGAACACAGCACCAGGAAGGAGAAGCACATGCGGGCCCCCCTACCACCCGCCGGAGGCGAAGCCTCCGGACAGGCTGGCTGTCAGTTGACGAAGAGATCGGAATCCCAGAGCGGCCACCACAACGCGCAGTCCGCCGGATTCGGATCAAGTGTCCAAAAACTAGTCAGGTGCACCAGGAGCGGATTTTATATCGAAAAATTAAAATATCACTGAAACAATTTTTATATTTATATTGCGGAAAATTATTAAATTTTAAGACTGGTTAGCCCATGTCATAATCTTTCTAACTGAATTTTTTATTTTCAATCTAAGACTATCGTAAATCTAAAGGTAGTTTTAAATTTAGGTGTTTTATTTTGATATTTTGTATATATATATCTGAGAAGATTAACTACATAAAAATATTTTTTAAATATATATTTACGTATATCTCTCTCTGATGTATTCAAAATAACTTTAAAGACTTTCTCATAACCTACTATGACGGGCATCAAAAAGATGTTTAGAATATTCCACTAGCATTTTTTACATATATATTCTACTAAAGATAGCCGTGGAGAAATGTTCGAAACATATTCTTGACATTTATCAAGGACATTTTATATCCACAAGAGATATATACATATGAATATATCTATTTAAAAAGGATTCACATATAATTAATCTTCTAAGAGGGTATATATAAAAAGAACTCTTTTATTTTTGCCATTTGATGAACAAAGGGTATGCTAATTAATTACATAATAATGAAATTTTGACATTTGGTCAAGAAAGGGTATCCTAATTAATTACATAATAATGAAATTTTGACATTTGGTCAAGAAAGGGTATCCTAGTTAATTACAGAATAATGAAAATTTGACATATGGTCAACAAAGGGTATCCTAATTAATTTGCGGCTAAAAGATAGACTATTCAAAAGTGATTAGGAAATTAGTTCCCAATCAAGTGATATTAATTTCGGATCTAATATTAATAAAAACCATCGACTCTATTAGCGTTGCGAAAATCCCAAAGCGTCTGGTGAGCTATTACTAAGATATACATTTGATTTTTCAATCCGAACCAAGGTTCGTCGTACCACCCGGATCGACCGTGCCGCATTCTCCGTGGGAAGGTACGGTACCGTACCGCTGAGATACGGTGACAAAATGACTTATTTGATTTATTTTTTAAATTTTATGACTTAATGAATATTTAAAATGAACAAATTTCAAAAGAAAACTCTTCATCCAAACTCAAAATAGATTTTCTATCTCTTCTCATACATGCACATTTTCTCTCTCCCATTTCTCTCTCATATCCTCCAGAACTATGAGTGATATCACGCCTTCTACAACCTGAAAATGGGTTGATATGTTCACGAGGTCTTCATCAAAGTTGTTCTATTCTTTTTCAGCTTCGTCCTCGAAGTGAAATCAACTCAATTGGTAGTTTATGTCCAAAGTTATAGTAGATTATTCTTTATATTCTCTCTCAGATCATTATATATATATATATATGATTATCATGCCTTCCACATCTCAAACGAGGGTATTTCTCTTCGAGACTTCTTCATGAAATTTGTTCCCCACGACTTTCTCTACAAGCTCCAACTAGAATCACATCAAATGAATGTCTGTACTTAAAGATATAGTGGATTATTCTTGACATTCTCTCTCATATCGCGATCCAAACTAGCAATGAGTGCAACCTCTCTATAGCCTGAACGATGATGATATAATCTTTGGGCTCTTCATGAAAGTTGTTCATGATATGACCAATGTATTCTATTAGATCAACACCAAGAATTCGAAAATAAAAACAAAACTGTAACGTCTTAAAATGTATAATAAAATATTAATATGACTCTAAGAAATTAAAAGAGAGAGTAAATTATACATAAGACATGATCATTTATATAAAATATAATTATCTTTAATTTTAAAATACTTTTATATTATTAATATAATTCTGGTACTATCTTTGATTGTGTGCACTTCAACGGGACGACAAAGTCAAATATGAAGTCATCATAATTACTAGAAAAATATACTGATTTTAAAATATAAAATATCATGAATTATTGATACATAGATGTTGAGATTAAGTCGACCTAATAATTTTTTAGATAATTTTTACTTGACAAAAAATTAATTTAAAAAATTAAACTATAATTACTATAATTTGTATCATTAGTTTCCCGGGATGAGCTCCAGCCTATGGCGCAGTCGCGCTGGAGGAAAACTTTGTTTCCGAAAAACTTTATTACTCCGTTCATTGGGATGGTGGAGCTGAGTCACCCAGCTAATCAGGTGTCTAACAGAGTACGCATGTTTTCCCTTTTATAAGAAACAACTCTTTGTCGTAATAATATACCAAAGAGTGGTTTAATGATATTAGTTTTACGTACACGTACTATAAAAAAAATTCAACTCTTACCAATAATAGATTAACTAGTGTTTCTCGTAGCACTGATGAGGTGATGGCCTTCGTCTCGAGGTAGGCGAGGTCCTTCTCCAACAAACCGCTCTCTCTCTCTTGAAGAGGGATAATTTTGTACATTCATGATTCTATTTCTCAGTTAATTATAAGAACATAATTAATTATTCTCAAAATGTTTAGAAGCACAGAGTACAAAATATAATAGCTTGTTTGGTTACACTTAAAAAAAAACTATTTCTAACTAAAAAATTATATTGTGTCAATTTTTAACTGAAATTTTAAAATTATGAAAAATTACTATTATCTGTTGGCAGAATTGACATATTTTTTAAAATTTATATAGACCTGTTTGGTTTCATTAATCACTGTGGGTTTTATTAAGATCCTATGGTGTGCCTCACTGTTGTGTGTGCCCCAGTTCTCATGTGATGGTGTGGAGGAGGGGGGCACAGTGGAGGCAGGGTGGGGTAGGGAGGGGCAGCGGAGTGGAGGAGGGGGAGGCGGGGGGCGCAGTGGAGGCGGGGTGGGGTGGGGAGGGGGCGGCGCAGTGGAGGAGGGGGAGGCGGGGGGCGCAGTGGAGGAGGGAGGGTGGGGAGGGGGGCTGTGCAGGGGAGCAGGTGGCGCGTGGAGGCGGGGGTGCAGTGGAGGCACGGCGGGGGCGCAGTGCAGGCGGGGTGGGGAGGGGGGGCGCCGTGGAGGCGGCGCAGTGGAGGAGGGGGCGGCGGGGTGGGCAGGAGGAGGGGGAGGCGGGGAGGGGGGCTGTGCAGGGGAGTAGGTGGCGGTGTGGAGGCGGGGGGGGGGGGGGTACAGTGGAGGCGGGGTGGGGAGGGGGGGCACCATGGAGGGGGCGCAGCGGAGGAAGTGGCGGTGCAGTGAGGAGGGGGCGGCGGGCTTGGGGGTGGGGAGGAGAAGGGGGCTGCGCAGGTGGGGGGGGGGGTGGGGGGGGGGGGGGGGCGGTTTTGCAGGGGGGGGGGGGGGGGGGGCTTCTACGCAGTGGGGAGGAGGAGGGGGTCGAAGCTTCCCAGTCCGTGAGATTCTCTCTTTTAGAAAAAAAGCAGGTGGACACTTGTTTTTTTTTGGAAGAGATATAGGTATTGTGGGATTATCTCTCCAAAAATAAAAACGGTCCACCAAACGTAACATCACTTGCTTCTCTTCCATTTTTTAAAAAATGAGAGAAAAAAAGAGGTAAAAAATTGTAACCAAACACCCTATAAGATTTTAAAAATATAACCTTAAATACGCTGTATTGAGTGTCTTGAGATATGTAATTTCTCATCTACTTAAATACACACATATACAGTCATAACTGCAGTGAGTATATATATGAAACCATACGCAGATGAATATAAAAATAATCACAATTATTTAAATGATATTTTGTGATCATTCAACATTTAAATGATCATTTTAATCTTTTATAAAAACACTTGCACGACACGACCTAATTTGAGTGGTACTCGAGATAAAGAAGGAGAGATTATTGTAAGTGTATACTTATCATTTGTTATATATGTATATATCAAAATTTGTCATGTCAGACAACTCAGTTGTTTCGAGTTTATCTTGACATGGTTCAGATCTAAGGATAGTTGCGGCGTCGTGATTGTTTGGATCCGTGTTTAATGATTTTAATGTATATGTGGCCATTTAATCTAAGTTGAGGTTTTGGTGTGGTGTGTGGGTGTTGTAGGCTGGAAGATTTAGTCCAAAAAATCAACTGGTCTTCTGTTTGAGAACACGATAGGGTGGAGTGACGTGTTCTTAACGCGACAGATCCTTACGTCGCTGTGGACGGGTTTTCCTGTTTGGGCCTGAGCCAAACGGGTCTCCACTAAGAGAAGAGAGGGAAGACGGTCACCGATGCAAAAGAAGACCTACAAGACCCAGAAGAGAATCAGGGGGGCCCAGTTGACGAACCGGGGGGAAACCTCCGATGCCTAAGTCAGATTGGACTGTAGAGAGGCTTGGAGAGGAAGGTTCACTGGTGTATGCTTTGCACGAGGGTGTGTGTGTGACAGAGGTTGCGTACCTTTGCATGGGAATTACCTATGTCTTTTATAGGAGAGGGAGGTGAAGAGTCAGGACACTATCAACTCCAATGATGACTGGAGGGGTGCGTCGGTTCAGGTTCCCAGATGAGATGTCCGTTGAGACGCCTGTTGGGATTCTTTACGATTAATGCCTTGTCGTGGGACGCGTGTCGTGCCACCTCATTTACTGCCTGGGAGGCAAACAGCCGCCTCGAGGGCTCTTGGCTGGAAGATACCGAACAGGGTTTCTGTTCGGTGGTCAGCTAGGCTGCTCGGTGCTCGGATGTGTAGCTGTGTTTAGTCAGGCTGCTTCAAAGGTTTGAACAGGGCCTGCCCAGTAGGCCATGACCTGGTTGAACGAGTTACGGGGTGTCCGGAGACTACTCTTGGGATCTTAAGGCGCCTTGGTGGCCGGAACGTGTTCGGAAGCCTTGGGCTGAATCCGAGGACACGAGGCATGCTGCCTGAAGGCCACACCAGCTTACAGGGTTATGATGGGTCGTGATGGGCCATGATGGGACCTACAGGCCTAGGAGGCTAGAAATAGTCTCCACACTTGCCTCCCACGCTCTCAAGCTGGCTCGGGTACCGCGACACTTGAGAGCGAAGGTCTGCTCGGTTGACCTGATAAGGCACAGTTGACATAGAGGCGCTGGTGGACGGCGTCGAGCAATCACTGGGGGTACTAAAGAGGCTCGCTCTACAAGCTCAGGACCACCAGTTGATGTGGGACGCGGAATTCACCTTCTTCGAGGAGCTCGAGTCGCAACACCAGGCCCGAGAAGCCGAGCTGCGGAAGGAGGTGAAGAACCTCAAAATAGCGCTCCGAGATTCCGAGCTAGACCTCACCGTTGCTCGGGTGGAGAAGGAGGCACTTTCCAATGTTTTGTCTGAGGTCGAGGCTCGCGGAGTGGCCAAGTACGAGTCGAGGCCAGACTTCAAGGAAGACTTGGAGCAGTACGGCGTGACTTGCTACAAGGTCAGCCTCGGGGTCGGCGAGGAGCGAGGGCGGCGATTGGCGACCGTTGAATACGCCAAGGAAGCCTTCGAAGCGGCTGTCCGGGAGTGTCGTCGCCGCACAGGGGACGCGTGCCTGGATAGGGTTCGCTTCTCAAGCTTCCGGGTAGGGCGGATGCCCCCTGCTGACGGAGAGGCCGACCCCTCCGAGCAGACTCCTTAGATTGTATCTCCTTTTCTCTTCTTTTTTTTTTTACTTGGCCACAGAGGCCTCTCTCCTTTTGTACATACTTTTGAAGGAATGAAACCTACCTCCTTTGTGTATATGAATGGCTCTCTATCTTCTTCCTTTGATGTGTTCTGTTTGAATTGGGATTCGCCGGTCCTCTAGAGGCTTGCGGATATCACGCAGGCTTTTGGGAACTGAAAATTTCCAACCTGGGGTTTATATCAGACGCCTCTGTTTTTAAGGTTTCTTGAGTACCATACTAGTTTCTCTAAGCTGAAGAGCTTAGACTATGGATGGTCTGAACAACCTTTTGTGTAGACCAGAAGAAAAGGAGGAAGAGAGGTCGAACGCCGAACATGAGGTTTTTATAGAGAATAAGCCTTTAGATTAGATACATGCCAGGTTCTGGGTATGTCTTCGCCGCTAGGGGTAGTCAGCTTATAAGAGCCTTTCCCGAGAACCTGTGTGACCTGATAAGGTCCTTCCCATTTTGGGGCGAGTTTTTCAGTTGCTCTTCGGGGGTCTGATTGGTTGCCTTGCTCTGCTCGGCCAGCGGCCAAGCTCTCCTCACACGCAGCATGGCGCTGGGCAGTGGAGAGAATCTCAGCGAGGGTCTATGGCTGCTGTACCCTGAGCGTCCTTTGAAGGAAGCCATCACAAGTGCCCTAGATGAAGGCACTGGTGGCTAAAGGGACGTCGAGGCGCAAGATGCGAAGCGCTTCAGTCTGGAACCGCTTGACGTTGTCCCAGAGTGCATCGCCCTTCTTCTGCCGAACAGATAGAAGAGAAGCCGCAGTGCGCGGCTGCGACCTTCCGCCCAGGAAGTTGTCCCGGAAGGACTTCTTCAACTGGTGGAAGGAAGAGATGGAACCTGCGGGGAGGGCTTCAAACCAGGCCCGCGCAGCCTCCTTCAACGTGGCCGGGAAGGCCCGACACTTAGCCGCATCTGATGCTCCATGGAACACCATGTGCGACTCAAACCCATGGACGTGATCCGCTGGGTCAGTGGTGTCGTCATAGGGCGCGATGGAAGGTAGGGGCAGTTTTTGGGAAACCCGGGCCTCCAGGATCTCCGCGGTGAACGGGGAGCGGAAGTCCAGGTCATCATCCCCCAAGACTCTGCCTTCTGCCTTTTGAACCATCACGTCCATGTGGCGTTCGAGGTCGACGACGTGACAAAGGCATCTGGCTATCTCCAAGTTGGAGTGCACAGAGCCTTCGTGCCTGGACCCATGGGAGTTGGCGGCGACGACATAGCGCGGAGGTGGCACCGCTGCGGAGCGGCGAGGGGAGTCTTGCCGTTACGGGGTTCGGCGGCCTGACGGGGCTCTTTGTGAGCGTCTGGCCGATTCCTCACGACGCTCTTGCCATGCCGACGGAACAGGGGGTCACCGACGCGACGACTCCGTCTGCTGCTCCGGCAGTGGGGGCACTATCAGGGCCGACTGTCTAACCAGTTGCGCCTGAAGGCCCTAACAGATGCCCACAAGCTGTTGAACTTGGCCCCAAAATTCCTCTATCTCCTGGGTAGTGGCCGGAGTGCCGACCGCAGGTCCATTCTCAATCACTCCGGCGGGGAGACTGTTGTCGTCGGTAGGAAGGGCTTGATCACGTGAGCTCGCGCATGACTGGCGAGACCGCGCCGCCCTACTGCCGGGGTTCTGGTGAGAGGATCCTCCGCGAGCCATGGCTGCTGTCGTTCCCACAGACAGCGCCAAAAATGTGGATGGGTTTTCCTATTTGGGCCTGAGCCAAACGGGCCTCCACTAAGAGAAGAGAGGGAAGACGGTCGCCGGTGCGGATGAGGACCTGCAAGACCCAGAAGAGAATCAGGGGGGGTCGGTTGACGAACCGGGGGGAACCCTCTGATGCCTAAGTCAGATTAGACTGTAGAGAGGCTTGGAGAGGAAGGTTCGCTGGTGTGTGTTTTGCGCGAGGGCGTGTGTGTGACAGAGGTTGCGTACCTTTGCATGGGAATTACATGTGCCTTTTATAGGAGAGAGAGGTGAAGAGTCAGGATGCTATCAACTCCAATGATGACCGGAGGAGTGCGTCGGTTCAGGTTCCCAGGCGAGATGTCCGTTGAGACGCCTGTTGGGATTCTTTACGATTAATACCTTATTGTGGGACGTGTGTCGCACTGCCTCATTTACTTCCTGGGAGACAAACAACCGCCTCGAGGGCTCTTGGCTGGAGGATACCGAACAAGGTTTCTGTTCGGTGGCCAGCTAGGCTGCTCGGTGCTCGGATGCGTAGCTGTGTTTGGTCAGGCTACTTCAAAGGTTCGAGCAGGGCCTGCCCGGTAGGCCGTGACCTGCTTGAATGGGTTAAGAGGTGTCCGGAGACTACTCTTGGGACCTTAAGGCGCCTTGGTGGGCGAAACGTGTTCGGAAGCCTTGGGCTGAACTCGAGGACACGTGGCACGCTGTTAGAAGGCCACACCAGCTTACAGGGTCATGATGGGCCGTGATGGGCCATGGTGGGCCCTGTAGGCCTAGGAGGCTAGAAATAGCCTCCACAGTCGCGATCTCATTGTCGCCTTTTTCGAGACTTTGTCTGTATGTGAGATACATGGAGCTAATTCATTGCACGGTCCTTGTGAACACGTTTCCCATGTACATCGCATTCTCAATGCAACGTTTCACCACTACGCATTCTTGATTCTGATTGGTTTAAATGTAGGTTGTCGGCCAAACAGAGCAGGGGGATCTGTTCGGTCGAGGTGAGCTGTGATGAGGGTGGCTTTGGAGATTTCGACTTGGTGGAGGTTCTTTTGGTGCGATTTTCACTTGAGAAAGACATTTGAAGCATGGAAGCATCATCGGTGCACTGATCTTCGCACTCTTCACGTTGGTAGGGAGGCTCGTTGCCATCATAGCAGTGGGCTCGACACTAAGTATTTTTTCTTTTAAATTTAATAAGTTTAGGACATGTTTGATAACATTTAATAGACATCTAATATTTTAAATAATCAATTTTTAATATTTCAAATTATTTGATAAAATATCTAAATAATATCTGATTTCATCATTTAAATATGAAAAATCACTTAATTTTAAATTAAGAGAAATCATTTTTTTTCAAACCCTCAACTTTCTCAACCTATGGTAGCCTCAGGTTTCCAGAATTTACCGACTCCGCCAATGACTAGTCGTTAGATTCTAGTGATCGGTGATTGGCGACTGTAGAGTCGCTGGATTCTGCTAGACTATCGTCGGAATCCAGCGACTCCGCCGACGACCAGTCACCAAATTCATGTGACTCCGTTGGCAACCAATCTCTGAATTCTGATGATCGGCGAGTCGTCGACTGACTATCGTTGGAATCTGGCAACTCCCCGATGACTAGTTGCCGGATTCCGACAGACTGTGCCGATGGCCAGAATCAGTCATCGAATTTCGGCTACTCTGCCGATGGCCAGAATCCAGCGACTCTGTCAGTGACTAGCGAATTCTTCGATCACCAGATTCTGACGGTCGACGGTCAAATTCGGATCATCAACCCCATTTCATGTATTTAGATGTTCAAAAAATGTTTAAATATAATATTTTTTTTTATCAAATAAGCTATTAATTTATATGTTATTAAGTTAGTTATCAAACAATTCTTAATGAATGTCTTATATATATTAAGTACTTTTAAATTTCAGATTTAGAAAATAGATGTAAAATAATATTTCCAACTTAAGACTTAAGTGTTATCAAACACCGCCTTACTTAAAGTTATTAATAAACATGAAATCACTTACAAGGTTGTATCCAATTATTAAAATGAAAATATTTAGTGTACATCAAAAGTGTGCACTAAATTTGGCACATCTTATAGTGATCTTCCACGTCAACTTTGAGGTATTTAATATACCCTCAAAGTTGAGTTACATCACTCCTAAAGACTGATGTGGCACATTTTTATAAAATGTGTTCATTTAGTGTACATCTTTTTTAGAGTATATTGAATCTTTCTCCAAAAACAAAATACTTATCAAAATTCATTTTGTCACGTCAGAAGTGACAAAAGACCTCTATCAGGGGTTTTTTTTATCGAGAAGTACTTGGTGCAAACCCCCAATGGGGGTTTGCAACAAACTAACACCCCCATTGGGGGTGGGCACAACCCTAGGGGTGTGCCCACCCCCAATGACATCAGCTCCCTCAATGGGGAGCTGAGTTTGTTGCAAACCGCCAAGCTGGCGGTTTGCACCAAGAGTTTTCCTTTTTTATTATCCAATGGGCCCAAAAGTATAAAACTATATAGATATCCTAGTCATTTATGTGACTTTCTAGCAGCTTGCGTAAGCAGAATTATATCCGGTAACAATTACAGAAAAATATCTAATTTGGCATAATACTTGAGAAAAGAAAGAGGTGTTAATTATCACGAATATGTCATTATCACCTTTGATATAGTCAATTCTGACGCGACTTATAAGTCCGGAGGAAGGGGAGATCATGACGGTCCTGGGACGACTTGGGACTAGGAATTGGGGAAGTGCTCTATTTGATTCCGTTCCACGTCAACCCAAAAATGGTTGTTTCCAGAGATGTGAATTTCAAATATGACAATCATGTCCGTAAAGATGTTCTAGTTGGAAAAAATAGTTTAAGAGAGGACGGTGCCTACACGTGACACCCGCCCATCTAGTTACTTGTGACTGTTGGATTTTATTTTTTTTAAGCCTCTATCTCCAGTGGAGAGAGCCATAGATTTTATTTTTTTTTACACAAAAAAAGTTGAGAAATACTTTGTGCACGTTCGCATGGGAGAATTCGCCACGCTGGAATCACCGGGTCACTGGTCATTGGTCCACGTTGCAAGCCGCCCACGTCAGCCGCCCATACACGTAGCCGCCTACTCCGCGGCTTCCCGAGGCATCTCATGATGAAATCGCCACCGTCACGAAACCGCGATTGTGTGAGATATTGTTTTTAAACTCAATTTTGCCCTTCCCGCCTTTTGTGCGAAAATAATCTGAGAAGAGCCTCCTCCATTGCATCATCCCACTATTCACTCTTCGTCTTCCTCACCCACGAAAAACCTACCATCCTCTCTGCAAATCCAATGATCTTCCTCGTGCTGTCTTCTTCATCCATGGCGCCTAAGAAGAGTGTGCTTATGCGCTTCAGGCGCCACATTGCTAAGGAGGTCATGTCAGAAGAGCCCGTGGAGCAACCGATGACGCTTCCTCTCCCACCCGACGCAGAGGAGGCAAATGTTTCTGTGCCAACACCAGAAGTAGAAGAAGACACAGGACCAAGGGGGGCATCCCGAGTGAGAGGTATGGTTCCTAGTGTCGAAATATGTTCTTTTTGTTCGATGTCAAATATGTCTCTTTGGGTGAGAAATAGCTATGTTCCAGTGAGAAATAGATTTCTTTTTTATACTGGAGGTTTATTATGTTCCAGTGTCGAAATATGTTCCAGTGACAAATAGGTATCTTCGGTTGACAAATACGTTCTTTCCAATGACAAATAGGTCCAGTGACAAATAGGTCTGTTAGGGTGACAAATAGAAACTGTTCCAGTGACAAATAGGTCTCTTCGGTTGACAAATACATTCTTTCCAATGACAAATAGGTCCAATGACAAATATGTCCGTTAGGGTAACAAATAGGTTTCTTCTGTTCCAGTGACAAATAGCTCTTTTCCAGTGATAAATAGGGCATTTTCAGTGACAAATAGCTAACTTCCAGTGACAAATAGAAATTCTTCCAGTGACAAATAGGTTTCTTCTGTTCCAGTGACAAATATGTCCTTTCTAGTGATAAATAGGGCATTTCAGTGACAAATAGATAACTCCCAGTGACAAATAGAAATTCGTCCAATGACAAATATGTTTCTTCTGTTCTAGTGACAAATAGCTAACTCCTAATGACAAATAGCTAACTCTCAGTGACAAATAGAAATTCGTCCAGTGACAAATAGTTTTCTTCTGTTCCAGTGACAAATAGCTCCTTTGCAGTGATAAATAGAAGATTTTAATGACAAATAGGAAATTTCAGTGACAAATAATTAAGGTTCAGTGACAAATAGAAAGATTCCAGTGACAAATAGGTTGAGATTAGTGACAAGTAGAAAGATCCCAGTGACAAAGACTCAAGAATTCTAGTGACAAATAGGTTGAGACCAGTGACAAATAGAAAGATTCCAGTGATAAATAGGTTGAGATCAGTGACAAATAGAAAGATTTCAGTGACAAAGACTCAAGAATTCCAGTAACAAATAGGTTGAGACCAGTGACAAATAGAAAGATTCCACGTTACATAGACTTATGAATTGTAGTGACAAATAGATTGATTCTAGTGACAAATACATTCCTTAGAGTGACAAATAGAAAGATTCCAGTGATAAATAAAAAAATTCATGTGACAAGGACTCAAGAATTTCAGTGATAAATATATTCATTTGAGTGACAAATAAAAAGATTCCTGTGACAAAGACTCAAGAATTCCAGTGACAAATAGGTTGAGATTAGTGACAAATAGAAAGATTCCAGTGACATATAGGTTGAGATCAGTGACAAATAGGTTGAGATCAGTGACAAATAGAAAGATTCCAGTGACAAATAAGTACGAGTAGATAGCATTCAAAAAACAATAGAAGAAGTTTAGAAACGAATAGAAAATTCTAATGACAAATAGGTTAAATACCATGACATAACTAAGGTTATCATTGATTACAGTGGCAAAGGGTTACAAATAACAGTTATAGATAGATATCCACTTAACAATTGCAGAAGACAAGGTGGAACACATTGTTCTCTAAATCAAGGCATTCCCAGAGCAATTGATGTTAGTTCGGTAACGCGGTCATACTCTCAGGTCCATACATAATTGTTCTAGAAATAGGGCTTCCCGGCATTGATCCTATTTCGTAACGTCGTCAATAATCTCATGTGTAACTGTGACGGCCCTCATTATACCGGTACGGTTATACCAACCCACGTCGGTATAGCGAGAGTCCTCACAGTGGGACATTTACCCAAACGATACAAACAGCTGAGATACACGCGAATATACAACAGAGTAGCGGAAGTAAAAGACAACTGTCTCATTTATTCATCATCCACATTTAACATACATGAAGTTTGCAATTAACATAAAGAACTAAAAGTTCACATAATTTAAATTGCTGAAATATAAATACATAATGTCCACACTTATACATTCTTTTCATGATACTCTAATACAACGTTCAAATTACATACTATGAAATGCACAAGTCACAAAGAAACTCCAAAGACTAATCTCCACGCTCGGAGTCCGTCTCCTCCAAAGGTGCCGCGTCACCAACTACACCTGTACGCCGAAGCAAGGAGTGAGTCTAAAGACTCAGCAAGCAACACTACCCATAACATACACGTATAAGTCATAGTGGTTTCTACATGCACATTCAAAATTTTCAACACATGGCTTGAAAGTTTTACAAATTAATACATGGATCATGCTTTCAGATTTCTAAGAATAAAACTTTACCTATCACATGCTCTCTATTCAATTTACTCATGAAATTTTGCCTTTAAAGAACCAAGACATGAGAGCTACCAACATGAACATTGTGCATATATGAAAGGAAACACAACTAGCATGGATTTACATGTTTTAAACACATACATAGACATTTTCACATGCTTTAAGTTGCTGGTTTCACATGGTTTAATGGCTGTAAACCTACACATGAGAGCTACCATGTTGCTTAAAACATATCATGTGAACAACCAATCATGCTATTTTGTACCCGTGCTCATCAATTATCCCTAACATGGATTCTAGACATTTTTGCACATATAAACATGATGATAACAACATAAAATTACTGATTTCACATGGTTTCAGATTTGTCTCACATGGATTTCAATATCATATCCTCACATTTAGAATTTCACATTTTCTTTACACAAGTTTCTCTTTCACATGGTTACACTTTGCACATACACATTCACATTGTTCACTTACACATTTACACATGAACACATACACATTACACATTACACATTACACATTTTAGGTGCCGTGACACATAGTCCAAACCACCAAAGAAGGACATATACACATCACATTACACATAGACGCCATCTAGGCATTCAATGGCGACTCTTGGACTGCGCAGACCGGGAGAACAAGTCTCCACCCTAACCAGTGGTACTTGTCCACCTCCAGGATTTCCCCCTAATGCCCTTAGGGTCACTTACACACTAAACTTTCTCAGGGGGACTTTTCCCTGATACAGTTCCACTGCCCTCTACGGAAGCAGTGTCACATTGGCACAGTTACACATTTACACATTTTACCGATTTACACATGGTTTTACACATATCACTTTTCATCTCATTCACTTTCTCACTCACATGCATATCTCTATTTTTCCTGACATGGCACTACAGATTTCAGGAGTTTAACACACAGTAAATGCACTAATCAGGTTGGGTTAAACAATATCTAACCACATTACGATAACATACATAGATTATTACATTTCACATGAAAATACATAACTCCTTATATACTGGTCCAAATGACCTGAAATTTTAACCACATGCTATTTTCGGGTTCAAGGTCATACATTCAATTTTCAGATTTTTCTGAGCTAAATAGAATTTACAGAAAATCAAATACCTATTTCGCATGCCATTCACAATTTAAGTTGACATGGAGTTTAACACATCATGCATTTTTACCACTTACTGTTTGAACAGAGACTACTGTTATATACATGATCTGAGAATACAAATTACCCTAAATCATACAACTATAGATCGATCACCACAAATCATTCTTACATGCCTTTTTATTTACCGAACCGAATTTATTAGCAATTTATACAAGCATGGACAATTTACCAAAATTGAGTATACATATAACTGATCCACTAATCTTCATGATCTGACAAAACTGAGGCATTCAGACTAATCCTAATCATGAAACATGGATTGGCAAGATTATCAACAAATCATGCTTACAAATTCATGGAATACAACTTTCTAACATCCACCACCACACATCACACTCATCCACACACCACATTTAACAATATACATAGTGTATAGGGTTACCATATATCCTCATCACGGAAACCATACCGAAAATAGTTGTATAGGAAGGGCAGAACAGGTCACTGTTCTGTCCAGAGGAACTTGGCGGCGGTCTCTGGCCGCTGACTCAGTGTCAGCGGCATGGTCGATGGACGCCAAGCATGATCTCAGCGTCCATTGACCTTGCCGTCAATGCAGGTCTGTGCAGAAACACAGACCCGAGCTCTCAAGTTTGGGTGAATGTGAGGGTCTAGGACTCGAGGGAAAATTCATAAAAATGTAGAAACGACCTAGACACATACGGGGACATTATGGTTAGGTCACTTGCCTTTTAGAAAATGCTCCAATGGATCAAGGTGCTCGGAGAAGCCCTCCTTGGGCAGTCCCAAGAAGGTGCAACTCCCTCCTAGATCTTCTTCCTCCGGGCTCCTGGATGATCTCCACAGCAAAGGGATGTCGGGGAAGCCTCCTCCTTTGCTCCAGCTATCCTCTTGTCGTGGAAGATGGCCGGATCTAGCTCCAGGAAGTCGATCTTTGGGTGCAAAGAGTGGGTTTTCTCACAGCTCAGAACTAGGGTTTTTCTCCTGGTTTCTCTCTTGCAAAGGTGAAGAGAGGGGTGGGAGAAGGCAGATCCGGGTTTAACATGTGGGAAGACCTCTCTCCCACTCACAGGGTGACAAGACAGCTCTCAGAGCCGTTGGGGACAGCTCCCCAATGGGTGAGCTCCCTTGTTCCCGGAATTTCTGGCTCTGCAACGCATGCAGGCCAGAGAAATAGGCGTCCATATCGTTAGACGCCAGGATTAGTGTTGGCGTCCATGTCTGGACGCTGACACCACCTCAACGGCTAGGGGTTGACGCCAAGATGGCCTTCGGCCAGAAGTCTAAAATATGCAGAAAACCATGCATACCATGCATATATACATGCAATATGTATATGGTAGTGTATCCATACTATCACCATTCAATACATGCATTATTTACATCTAGTATAACATATGCACACGTAATTGTACTAATTAATACGTACGTAAATATGTATATACATACACAAGCACAAATATACACACACACAAATACAAATAATGCGACGGAAATTCGAGGGCCTTACACCCTCTCCCCCTTAAAGAAACTTCGTCCTCGAAGTTAGAACGACACTACTCAAACAAAAGGGGATACTTCTTCTTCATCGCATCCTCAAGCTCCCAAGTAGCCTCCTCGCGTGAGAAGTTCCGCCATAGGACCTTCACCGACGCAATTCTCTTGTTCCGGAGATGCTGAACCTTCCGGTCAAGAATGGCTACTGGTTGCTCGACATACGAAAGATCTGGCTGGATCTCCACTGGCTCATGACTAATCACATGAGACGGATCTCGGACATACTTCCTGAGCATAGATACGTGGAATACAGGGTGAACGCTAGCCAAAGCTGGGGTAATGCTAGCTCATATGCCACGCTGCCCAAACGTCTGAGAATCTCATATGGGCCAATGAATCTAGGGCTTAGCTTGCTATGCCTGCCAAATCTGACAACACCTCGAGTAGGCGATATCTTCAAGAAGACATGATCGCCAACCTCGAACTCCAAATCCTTCCTTCTGTTGTCGGCATAACTCTTCTGCCTATCCTGTGCCGCAACAAGCCTTTTCCTGATAAGCTGAATCTTATCCGAAGTTTCCTGAACTAACTCCGGTCCGATCAACTGCCTATCACCAGTCTCCTCCCAACATAAAGGAGATCTGCAGGGCCTACCATACAACGCCTCGAATGGAGCCATACCAATACTAGCATGAAAGCTGTTGTTGTATGCGAACTCCACAAGAGGTAAATGACGCTCCCAATCATCCTTCCAATCCAGAACACACGCTCTCAACATATCCTCGAGCGTCTGGATAGTCCTCTCGGACTGTCCATCGGTCTGGGGATGAAACGCCGAACTGAGCTTAAGCTCCGAACCTAACGCATCCTGAAGACCCTTCCACAATCTCGAAGTAAATCTCGGATCTCGATCCGAAATGATCGACTTCGGCACACCATGCAATCTAATGATACCGCTAACATACAATCTAGCTAAACTCTCTACTGACTGCTTCTTCTTCATAGGCAAGAAATGAGCAGTCTTCGAGAATCTATCTACAACAACCCAAATCGAGTCATTGCCCCTTCTAGATCGAGGCAAACCCGAACGAAGTCCATAGTGACAGCTTCCCACTTCCACACTGGGATATCCATCCTCTGCATAAGGCCGGATGGTCGCTGCCGCTCGGCTTTCACTTGCTGACATACTAGACATCTAGACACATAATCCGCAACATCCTTCTTCATGCCGGACCACCAAAATGATCTCTTCAGGTCTTGATACATCTTAGTGTTACCCGGATGAATAGAGAATCGCGACCTATGAGCCTCCGCTAACACATGCTCACGGACATCTACTACATCAGGGACACAGACACGGTGCTGAAATCTAATCACACCGTCCTCATCACGAGCAATGCCCGCCTTACCCACTAACTCTAACAATCTAGGGTCGGCTTTCTGCTGCTCAATCACCTCATCCAAGACTGAGGATCTAAGGGATAGCTGAGCTACAAAAGCCTGACACAGCGATGGCTCTAACTCGGTCATAGAGCACGCTGCATCCTCCAACATCTTCCAATCCTGCTGGAGCGAAGACCTCTTTCTACTAAGAGCATCCGCTACGACGTTCGCCTTTCCAGGATGATACTGAAGGTCGAAGTCATAGTCCTTCAAGAACTCAATCCATCTCCTCTGCCTCAGGTTTAATTCCTTTTGGGAGAAAAGATACTTCAAGCTCTTGTGGTCGGTAAACACCTCAAATCTGACACCATAAAGATAGTGCCTCCAGATCTTTAGTGCATGAACCACAGCTGCGAGCTCCAAATCATGAGTCGGATAGTTCCTCTCATGCTCCTTCAACTGACGAGAAGCATAAGCCACTACCCTATCTTGCTGCATGAGCACACAGCCTAAACCAATCTGAGATGCATCCGTATAAATGGCAAAACCTTCTGGACCACTAGGCAATACCAATACCGGAGCAGAAGTAAGCTTAGCCTTCAATAGCTGAAAGCTACGCTCACATGCCTCAGACCATACGAACTTCTCACCCTTCCTGGTCAGCTTTGTCAAGGGGCGGCGATGGATGAGAAACCCTCAATGAATCGCCGATAATAACCAGCTAACCCAATGAAACTACGAATCTCCGAAGGAGTCTGGGGAATCTCCCAATCCATAACTGCTTGGACCTTTGCTGGATCAACAGCTACACCAGCGCCGGAGATCACATGCCCGAGAAAGTGAACCTCGCGCAACCAGAACTCGCACTTGCTGAACTTCGCATACAGCTTGTGCTCACGGAGAACCTCTAAGACTAACCTCAAATGCTGACGGTGCGTGGCCTCATCCGGAGAATAGACCAACACGTCATCAATAAACACAACAACAAAGCTATCTAAATACGGACTAAACACCCGGTTCATGAGATCCATGAACGCTGCAGGGGCGTTGGTCAATCCGAAAGGAAGGACCAAGAACTCATAATGTCCATAACGGGATCTAAATGCCGTCTTGGACACATCCTCACTCCTAATCCGCAGCTGATGATAACCAGATCGCAAGTCAATCTTAGAAAAGACTGATGCATCCTGCAACTGGTCAAACAGATCATCAATCCGAGGTAAGGGGTACCTGTTCTTCACAGTCACTTGGTTCAACTTCCTATAGTCAATACACAACCTAAGTGACCCGTCTTTCTTCTTGACGAATAATACAGGTGCGCCCCAAGGGGAAACACTAGGGCGAATGAATCCCTTATCAAGCAATTCTTGCAATTGCTTCCTCAACTCGGCTAACTCTGCAGGGGCCATCCGATATGGGGCCTTCGAGATAGGAGAGGTGCCTGGAAGCAACTCTATAGTGAACTCTATCTCCCTATCCGGTGGCAATCCAGACAAGTCATCGGGAAAGACATCTGGAAAATCCTGCACCACATCGATCTCTGCAAGAGTCAGTGACGAACCAGCATCGGGTACTAGCATAACGCTGGCAAGAAATGCGTCACAACCCTTGTTCACCATGCGCATCGCCTTCATGGCAGAGATAACTAACTTTCCCGCTAAGTTCTTTGGCAAGGGATGAGAGAACTCGTCCTCACCAGGAATGCGGAAAACAATCTCTTCCGACGACAATCCACTAACGCATAGTGCTCCTCTAGCCAATCCAGACCAAGAATAGCATCATAGTCCTTCATCTTTAGCAAGAAGAAACACCCATCTAGGATTCTATCCTCAATGCACACAGGTAACGACGGAATGCACTTCCTAGTCGATACCGTACCCGCAGGGGTGTGCACAGACAAAGGGACCTCTAAATCCTCAGACTCTACGCCTGACTCTAGGGCTAACTGCCTAGCGAACCGCTCGGAAATGAACGAGTGAGTAGCACCCGTATCAAACAAAACCCGAGCGTGCACACCTAAAAGCAAAACCGTACCTTCGGTGACATGCTCCGCCTGCTCGGCGTCCTCGCGTGCCAAAGCAAACACTCGAGCTGGGGCTCGAGGCCTTCCTGGTCTTCCTGTAGCTGGCGCGGCTGCCGCTACTGCTGGTGCTGGCGCTCCACGCTGAGCTCCTTGCTGAAGTCTTGGGCAATCTTTGATCTTGTGGTCGCTGCTCCCACACTTCAAGCATCTACCCTACCAACCAACACTCGGAACCACCGTGTGTCTTCCCACAATGGGGACACTCTTTCTTCACACCAGGGGAACGTACAGAAGGTACCTGAGAGTTGCTGACTGCCACTGGTTTCTGCGGTGTCTGGTACACCGTTTTCTTCTTATCCTGCCGCTGGAATGACGCTGCCGGCCTCTTCTGCGAAGCCTTCTTTTCCTCCAGATATTGCTCCATTTCTCCCTCCTGCCTGCAGGCAGCACTGAGGGCCTCGTCTAGCGTGCGGTGGTCAAACGCCACGAGTCTCGTCCGCAGTGATGGCTTGAGTCCCATCACGAACTTCTTGGTCTTCCTGCGCTCATCCTCTACGATATGCGGTGCATATTTAGAAAGTTCAGAAAACCTTGCCTCGTATTCCAGCACGGTCATGGAGCCTTGCGTCAGGGAGAGAAATTCCTGCTCCATTTTGTCCTGGATATGCTCTGGGACGAACTTGGCTCGAAAGAGTCTCACGAACGCGTCCCACGTCACGTCTACTGCTCCGTCCTCAAAGCGTGTACGTAGTAGGGAGGACCACCATACATCCGCTCTCTCCTGCAATACACCTTCATAAGCACAACTAACAAATTCTAAATTAAGCAGAACATACAAAATTAAAAGTCTACCTGTAGCATGTAGGTGGCTAGTGTCACCTTATCCTCATCAGGGCACCTGATGGCTCGGAAGATTTTCTCTGTCTCCCTTAACCAGCTTTCTGCCATTAATGGATCGCTCTCCTCCTTAAAAGAGGGTGGGGTCATCCTCTTGAATCGCTCCATGATGGGAGGTCCACCATGGTCCTGAGCTGGTGCCTGAGCCTGCTACATTAAACAATAAACAATATACGATAAACACAATATCATGCAATTTAAATAGCAAACTACTTAGTTGTTTCATTATTCTACCTGGGCCTCCAACTGTGCCTGGAGTGCTGCCTGGGTATGAGCCTGCGTCTGCATGGCTTGTACCAGACCTTGCATGAATACTCCGTAATCCACAGGCGGCGGTGGGGGAAGTACAGGGCCTCGTGGTGCTGGGGCCGTTGCTCCGCCTGCTCATCACGTCGCGGCTCGTCCTCACGGGCCGACGCTCCACCACGCCTACCTCTCGAAGCCATGGCTGTAATAAATTTCAGCCACCATTAGAGCTAGGTTACTAAGTTTTCTAACCATTTCTTATCTATCTTTCACTTCTTATTGGTGTTTTCTACACATGTGGACATACTTAGCATGCAATGGGGATGATGACTTAGGTATATTCATGTGCAATCTCAACCGGTTGCTCTGATACCAATCTCTGTGACGGCCCTCATTATACCGGTACGGTTACACCAACCCACGTCGGTATAGCGAGAGTCCTCACAGTGGGACATTTATCCAAACGATACAAACAGCTGAGATACACGCGAATATACAACAGAGTAGCGGAAGTAAAAGACAATTGTCTCCATTTATTCATCATCCACATTTAACATACATGAAGTTTGCAATTAACAATAAAGAACTAAAGGTTCACATAATTTAAATTGCTGAAATATAAATACATAATGTCCACACTTATACATTCTTTTCATGATACTCTAATACAACGTTCAAATTACATACTATGAAATGCACAAGTCACAAAGAAACTCCAAAGACTAATCTCCGCGCTCGGAGTCCGTCTCCTCCAACGGTGCCACGTCACCAACTACACCTGTACGCCGAAGCAAGGAGTGAGTCTAAAGACTCAGCAAGCAACACTACTCATAACATACACGTATAAGTCATAGCGGTTTCTACATACACATTCAAAATTTTCAACACATGGCATGAAAGTTTTACAAATTAATACATGGATCATGCTTTCAGATTTCTAAGAACAAACTTTACCTATCACATGCTCTCTCTTCAATTTACTCATGAAATTTTGCCTTTAAAGAACCAAGACATGAGATCTACCAACATGAACATTGTGCATCAATGAAAGGGAAACACGACTAGCATGGATCTTACATGTTTTTAAACACATACATAGACATTTTCACATGCTTTAAGTTGCTGGTTTCACATGGTTTAATGGCTGTAAACCTATACATGAGAGCTACCATGTTGCTTAAAACATATCATGTGAACAACCAATCATGCTATTTTGTACCCGTGCTCATCAATTATCCCTAACATGGATTCTAGACATTTTGCACATATAAACATGATGATAACAACATAAATTACTGATTTCACATGGTTTCAGATTTGTCTCACATGGATTTCAATATCATATCCTCACATTTAGAATTTCACATTTTCTTTACACAAGTTTTCTCTTTCACATGGTTACACTTTGCACATACACATTCACATTGTTCACTTACACATTTACACATGAACACATACACATTACACATTACACATTACACATTTTAGGTGCCGTGACACATAGTCCAAACCACCAAAGAAGGACATATACACATCACATTACACATAGACGCCATCTAGGCATTCAATGGCGACTCTTGGACTGCGCAGACCGGAGAACAAGTCTCCACCCTAACCAGTGGTACTTGTCCACCTCCAGGATTTCCCCCTAATGCCCTTAGGGTCACTTACACACTGAACTTTCTCAGGGGACTTTTCCCTGATACAGTTCCACTGCCCTCTACGGAAGCAGTGTCACATTGGCACAGTTACACATTTACACATTTTACCGATTTACACATGGTTTTACACATATCACTTTTCATCTCATTCACTTTCTCACTCACATGCATATCTCTATTTTTCTGGCATGGCACTACAGATTTCAGGAGTTTAACACACAGTAAATGCACCAATCAGGTTGGATTAAACAATATCTAACCACATTACGATAACATACATAGATTATTATTTCACATGAAATACATAACTCCTTATATACTGGTCCAAATGACCTGAAATTTTAACCACATGCTATTTTCGGGTTCAAGGTCATACATTAAATTTTTCAGATTTTTCTGAGCTAAATAGAATTTACAGAAAATCAAATACCTATTTCACATGCCATTCACAATTTAAGTTGACATGGAGTTTAACACATCATGCATTTTTACCACTTACTGTTTGAACAGAGACTACTGTTATATACATGATCTGAGAATACAAAATTTACCCTAAATCATACAACTATAGATCGATCACCACAAATCATTCTTACATGCCTTTCTATTTACCGAACCGAATTTATTAGCAATTTATACAAGCATGGACAATTTACCAAAATTGAGTATACATAAATTGATCTACTAATTTTTATGATCTGACAAAACTGAGGCATTCAGACTAATCCTAATCATGAAACATGGATTGGCAAGATTATCAATAAATCATGCTTACAAATTCACGGAATACAACTTTCTAACATCCACCACCACACATCACACTCATCTACACACCACATTTAACAATATACATAGTGTATAGGGTTACCATATATCCTCATCACGGAAACCATACCGAAAATAGTTGTATAGGAAGGGCAGAACAGATCACTGTTCTGTCCAGAGGAACTTGGCGGCGGTCTCTGGCCGTTGACTCAGTGTCAGCGGCATGGTCGATGGACGCCAAGCATGATCTCAGCGTCCACCCCCCACTGCACAGCAGCCCCCACCCCCCACTCGCCGCCCCCACCCCCTCCCGGCGCACCCCCCCACTCGCCGCTCCATCCCCCCCGGCGTCCCTATTTTAGTTCCGTTCCAAATGTTAAAATTTGGGTCAAATATTCAAACAAAACCAGATTAACTTTATAACCGTGTGAACAAATAGACGAGATCCGTTTTTAGTGGTTTCTTTCATTATTTTTTTTCTTCTGGTTTTTGCAGGATTTTTTCAATGATTTTACAATTATATCTCTGCCAATAGACAACAACAATGTTTAACTATTTTTTTCTCACTAATTTTTAAACTACATTTACTGTTTTTCTCACAATTTTTTATTTTATTACTTTTCTCACTAATTCTTATGTTCGCTTTTTTTACTTAATTTTATTTTCACTTTTTTATCATTGTTTTTCACTGATTTTTTATTTTTATTATTTTCTAACTATTTTTATTTTTCACTATTTTCCCACTGATTTGTTTTCACAGTTTTCACTCGTTTTTTTACCATTTTCATTTATTTTTATTTTTATTATTTTATCACCTATTTTTATATTGTACTTTTAAAATATAGGTGTAACAAGTTGACTTTAGCTGTTTAGTCATTTTTTATGTTATGCTAGGAGCTTTCCGTAGAGGAATTAGATGAGAGTAATGATAGGATCTTAGGATGCCCAATTGGGCTTGGCCCAGTAAAGCCTATCAACAGCTCAATAGAGGAAGTAACAACACCACCTGAATTATCCCTTGGATGGAATAATCTCACATGGGAAGTCAAGGATCCTCTCTGCTTGGTGGAGACTTCAAAGGAAGCTAATAGTCGTAGGTAAGGAAGAGGTAAGATGTCACATCTAGACATTGTCATATGTCTCTCTCTCTTTTTTTCTCGGGAAAAATTTTCTCGTTTGCTGATTAGATTATCGGAGTCTTTGGGTCTCACATCCCCAAGATTGATTTCCTTATAGATCAAAAAAGTGTCGAGCTGAGCAGAGCACTTGTTTCTCATTCTTTTACTCGCAGCTCAAACCCAAGCTCGAAATTGACGTGATTTCCCCTTTTGATGTCATGTAATGTTTGTTCTTTGTTATTTATTTACTGAGAAATACTTTTCACACGTCCGCCCGGTTGTCCGGACGGACGTGGAATTGCCGCGGGCCGACCTGATTGGTCGGCCGTGCGGGCCCACACGTCGAGCTCCGCGTGGGGCCCGCGCGGCCGACCAATCAGGTCGGCCCGCGGCGCTTCCACGTCGGCCCGGGCAACCAGGCGGCCGTGCAGGTAGCATTTCTCTTATTTACTAGGCTAGATGAATTTGAGTTGTAAGATAATGCTCTTTTTTCTATTGTTTACCATGATATATAAGTTTTTCTTTTCTTCGTAATGTTCAAGTGCTATATTGACTCATTTGTTATTGATATTACATAAAGTTTGATGGTTTGTATTTTAACTATTAAGAAAAAAGTTATTAATTTTAATTAAAATGCATAAATTGTGAACCAAACCAAATTAATGTGGTTCGATTTATATGGACTTCAATTTGGTTTCAAAATTGAGTTGATTTATTTTGATTCCGATTGAAAATTGACCAAAAAGCAAATTAATGTGGCAACATTTGGGAGTGCGTTTTGAGCGAGTTTCATATGAAGATCTCTAACAAATTTCATTAGTATTCTCAAACGTTAGTTGGGCCATCTACAAAGATGTGTAAATTGATTTTCTCATTAAAGAGAGATATAGACATAATCACAACTCTATCTTCGTTTTGACAAAATTGGCAACCGAGCTACTTTCTAAGAGGAGAGCCTGGGCGATTTTGAATGAGAAATATCTTTTATAGCATTTTCCACTTGCTCTTCTTCTGATGATTTTCGACATTGGTTAAAAACAAAAAATAAAAAAGGCAACTAGTGTAAAAAAATACCTTTACTTTCCTTTCACATGCATGCTCTCAAACGCGACAAACAAAAAACTTTTTATCCTGCCAAAAATCTTTGACTTGTCGGATGAACAAAAAAAAGGTGATTTTTAATGAAATCGCCTTTTACCAAAACGGTCTCAAAACTATGCCCACCATGTGTATATGTAGTAATAATGAAGGTTATTTTACTATTTTTCCATTACTCAAGACATATGAATATATTTAATGACATTTCTCTAATGCATGTTTATCTCTATTAAATTATCTTAGATTTATTTTCATTTTTATCACTATCAAAATCACATAAATGAAAAATAAATAGAGATTATAAAAATAAAAATGTGAGTAAAAAGAAATAAATCAGTACATCTTATCCGGTTATCAAATACGACGAGATCATCTATTTTACAGAAATTAACGAAAATTTGATCGCTTTTATAACATATCATAATTGCATTATGACGTGAAGTACGTAAGGATACAACAATCTAAATATATGAGGGATACTTTTGACAATTCACAATATAAGAGTTAGCTTGTACATAAAAGTTTTATTGAATAAATTAATTAAAAATCTCTATTAAATATTTAATTTAATTTTTAATTCTTAATAAATTATAATTCATTGTAATAAATATTATCTTCTGTTATAATATAAATTAAAATTTGAAATCTCTCGTATTATAATAAAAATTATTAATTAATTTATTTTAAAATATTTATAAGATCGTGATGAAAAAAAAAAAAATCTTATTTTACTCACTTCTTATTACACGTTCGAGAGCCTTTCCACGTAATCTCAATCATTACAGTCTGTAGGAGATCAATGGTACTTAAATCTTCTCTCTTTGGCAGAATTGTCACCACTTTTTTTTGCAAATAACATTTGTCACATTTGTCTTGTGGTTGTGGTTACTAATTAACGGAAGACTTCGACAAGGCGAAGGCACCGGAAACTTTCGTCTCACCATCTCTCAAATCCGAAGCCAAAAGATCCATTGAAAAAAGGACGGGAACGCTTCGTCTCCGGTGTGTCTTCCTCCCCGTCTCTGCTTCGCACCACCGCCATGGACGCCCTCGCCGCCTGCGCAACCAGGGCCGCCCCGCCCCTTCCCCTCGCCGTCTTCTCCCCGAATAGGAGGAGCTGGCGTCTGCATCTTGCCGTCACCGCCAAGGGTGGGTTGCTGTCTCTCCTCCGCCGATCTCCTTGGCGTTTATCTTCTTCCCTTCTTCGGTTTCTGAGACGTTTAGGGTCTCGCTTTTGCCTTTAGGTAAGGAGAACGAGTCCGATCTACAGAAAGATGCTGGCAACAGCAGCCTTGTTCCCTTCCTCGGGAACCACGGCTCCGTCTCTCCTCTTTCCAAGGTATGTATAGGATGTAGAAGATCCTCCGCTCCACGTTGTTAGAAAACCGTGTTTTTTTTTTTTTTTCTGTTTCCATTTGTTCTTGTCGTTTTATCCTAAAATTTCTTCATTCCACCACCCCCCCACCCCGGCACCCAAATTGGTAGGATGCCGCTATGGGTTTGGTTCTTAGCGCAGCAAGAGGCAGGGGATGGACGACAGGTTCCGGCATGGAAGGACCCTCCGTGCCTGCCACGGACGCAGGTTCGGATGCGAGCAATCACGTGGTATCGACTTTTCCGTGGTCTCTTTTCACCAAGTCTCCCCGCCGGAGAATGCTCGTTGCCTTTTCCTGCAATGTTTGTGGGCAGCGCACCACGCGAGCCATCAATCCTCATGCCTACACCGATGGCACTGTCTTTGTTCAGGTATTAATGCTTGTCTGACCACTGCCAGGCCAATTCCTTTTCCTAATCAATTGACCACCTTTGTCAAGTTCAGTTCTTTTCTGTTGATTTCTGCGGCTTTAATTCCTTGACGCAGTGTTGCGGCTGCAATGTGTTCCACAAGTTGGTGGATAATCTCAACTTATTCGATGGGATGAAGTGCTACGTGAACCCAGACTTCAATTACAAAGGCAACAACCCCTTCGACCACATGGAAGAAGAAGGTGGTGATATTTTTCCGATACTGTAAGCAAAAGAAGGCAACGAGAAAATAGTGTACAACAGCTTGTACATTCGCCCGTTCTCATCTCAATCCCTTATGTGGAAAAAGGAGGAGCACTAATAGCGTTATCATACCTTCAAAAAAAAAAAAAGGGATCATGATCAGTTACTATTCCCTGTTGTAAATAGACATCAAACTAGACAAGAAAATGTAAAATTACATAATATGATTCTGAGATTGGCTCTGAACGTTCACTTTCCTTTCAATTTTTTTTCCTTCTGCTTTCTTATTTTATTGCTCATTTCCTTTGTTATGTGTAGTTCTAATAAAAATAATTTAGAATCAGCACGGTTACTTATCAACTGTAGGTCTTTAGCTTTTTTTTATGCTATATTTTCCATTCTTTTTTGTTATCATGGGCATGAGATATGGGCTGAAATTGCTTAGTCTATTGAATAATGTTTTTTCCCCCTTCAATGTGGTTGGAAATCTGCATCATATTTTAAGGAGAAATGGAGTCGAAACCAATGCAATATCGGTTGCACGCCTTCATCTATTCATAAATTTCTTGTTGGGGCAAGCATATCACAACTGGATCATTTTCCTGGCTTTTATCAGATTACTGTTTCTGTTGCATATTGCTCTGAGATTGTTATGCCTGTTTTTTGACCCTTTGTTTGATTTTCAAATGATTTGCTACTCTTGATACGAACAGTCATTGTCATTTGTATGATTGTTTTGGCTCTTTACTTGTAAAGTTGTACTGACAAACTAAAAGCAAATTATACATTGTGATAGTTGCAGGCTATAGAGCTACCCGAATTAATCCCCATCTTAGGCACCATTGTTGGAGTAAAGATGAGAAGGATTATGATCATTGAAATCTTCCAGCCTGTTCACATGCGTTCCAAAACGAGTAAAATCTCATCGTTTTCTGCCACCCCAAAATCGGACTGGAGGAGAGAGAAGGCTCATGGTTGAGACCATCTGGATTCCACCACAAGTGGCCTGAGATGAGATTTTATGGTGGATGGAGAAGGATATGACAAATTTGCCTACCCTTTTCTCCACTCCCAGAGCTTCCCAAACCAGCATGTCGTTATCTTCCTTTCTGCAACTTGCCCACCTGTATCTTCCATCCCAATCCATGTTTGAGATGAAGTCACCGCAAGGAAGAAAGGTTCAGTTGCTGGGATGAAACAATTTGTGATTCCAGTGAACTGGCACCAGATAAGGATGGAGTTCTTCTTCCTCTATCAGATCTCTTTCCATCTATTGATGCCCCTAAATCAACCATTCCCCATTCTCCTGATCTGCATCTCTCCCTTCCTTCCCTTCCCTTCCTGCGTCTCATGAAGAGCCCATTTGATCCCCACCATCTGCAGCAGGGTTAGCACTGGTTAGCCCCAGTTTTGTGTGGCCGGCAATGAAGATTCTGTGTAAAGGTCATGCTGAGTGGCATATTGGGGCTTTGTGTTTAGAAGCTACCTGATTCCAAAATGGAATTTCAAACCCCGGAATAATGGTGGCAAATCTGCGTTTTTCTGACACAACTGCAAAATCTGGTTTTGAAGAATCAAGTCCTTTTAGAAGCTTTCCCAAACAATGCCTTGGATTGGTGATTTATTCCGACGCTATTCCGCTCCCTTTCTTTAAAATTTCAGCCATCACCTCTTGGATGCCAAAGTAAAAATGAAAATTTTACCTGTTCTCATCATGTGCAAACGTTTTATGTCATGGCTCGCTGATATTTGTTAACTGGATTTTGAACTAGTGAGGTATTGTAAATTTAGGTTATGTGGCTATGTTTGTTATCGTCACTGTTCACTTGACATTTTGGCGTGCACTGTGGAAGAAATCATCATAGACATAGAGCTACTCACTTCCAGCTGATATATATATGGTTTATAATTCTAATCTGTTGGTTATTTCATTCATATGCTTATTTGCTATTTCTCTTGGAGTGTTGAGTTGCCACTTGCATCAGAAAGGAATTTGCTTTCTGCAGTGTTTCGGATTCCTTACTCACTTGAAACCTATCCAGGGGGATCGGCGTTGGATTGATATTATCAAAATGTTCATGGTAGTGAGTTAAATCATCACGTGATGTGTAGCGAAAAGGAAAAAAACGAAGAGTGCCTGGAACTGGAAAGACCCAAACAAGATAAGACTTAACCCTCTCAAGAAACGATCAAAGAAATTTACAGTTTCTTAAACAGGACGAGCAACTTTATGGATTTGGTCGAGCCTACTGCCTTTTTCTCTTGAATATATTTTCTGTAATGTGCTCGTTGAATAAAAGGATGTCACCGAGTGAAGCTTATGTAAATGGATGGGTAAATGTTGTCTCTGACATAGCTAATTTTTTTGGAAGGTGGTACTCACAAACGCTTGGTGTCGTCTAATATGGTGCAATTGATGCGTATTAACGGACGCAGCATTTAGTTTCAGCTCATTCGTGACGTGTGCGTGGGGAATTGTCTTGCCTTAGTGAATTGTTGGAGGGAATTTATGTGCAGCAGTCCAAGTGAAATTTGAAGTGCAGGTAGTCTGGAGATCAAATACATTGCTTATAATTTTATTTAGAATATCACAACGGTTTCGTGTTCTTCCGTTCCCATAAAAGACAGGTGCAAGTCCCCATCACTTAATCCATCCATTTTTTTGGGTGCATCGAATGCCCTCTTCAAGTTTGAAATTTATTCCTTCTGGTGGTTCTTGATTTGTCGAGGTGGATTGTTGCGAATTGAGTAAAAAAAGATCCCTTAAGTAGGAGAGATTGTTTTAAGTTTTTCAGCACAACGTTGAGTAATGCGAGTCCGGAGGTCTCACAACAACAGCCGCTTCTTTGGAGTCCAGTCAGATGAAGCCGATGCAACTGATCCTTGGGTGTACCGACCGTGTAGGCCACAACGCGGGAGGAGTTGCCCAGGTCGAGATCGAGAAGATTGAAGGGTTCGCTTCCTTGTCCCCTCACGAACTTGTGGGAGCACCAATAATAAGCTTGCAGAGCGTCCTTCCCACGGAGACGGGGACGCGTCTTGTAATCAATATTTATCCACTGGAATAGTTGAATGTAGGGATGTCAACGATGATAATCTATAATTTGATAATCTTCTGTTTCATTAGCTTAATCAACAGTAAATAAATATTTTTTTGGACAAATTAATTAAGAGTCTCTATCAGATTTTTGACTTATTTGTTAGTCCTAACAGAGCTGTAATTCATTACAGTAAGTGTTATCATATCGTCTGTTACAGTATACGTTAAACTCTGTTACAGTAAAGACTTCTTTATTATAGTCAGGAATTTCAAATTAATTTGTCTTATTTTTTTTCTATTGATAAATTATCGAATACAAATACGGATATATTTAATATCTTAATGAATACAAAAATAGATGCACCCCATATCAAATTCATATCCGTTTGTTACCGCTAATATATATATATATATATATATATATATATATATATATATATATATATATATAGCGTTTGGGAATATGGGTGTAAAAAGTAAACAACAAAAAAATCTGATTTCACACCATTTTCTCACACATGAGAGATTGTAATCATAGCATTTTAAAATCACCTGCTCTATTTGAGAACAATCGCATGCAACCCGCTTCCATCACTTTAACAACTAATATTTTAATAAGTAAACAACGGTTACCCCATCCACATGCTACTTTAGGTGAGTTTAATGATGTTTACTTTTTCAAAAGCGGCTAGAAGCGGCCTCCCTTCCGCTTTTGATGGAAGGGAGAGAAAAAACAATGTGTCTATCTCTCTCTCCCACTCAAAAATCGCTTTGCGCCAAATCCGGTACAGGTTGTCTTCATTTGGAAAGTAATATGGGATTTGTCAGAGATTTTAGGTGTAAAATCGGCAGAAACCTCACTGCCAAACAATGCCTTAGATCAAAGAGTGGATATCAAAAAATTGCATTAACCCAGAAAATTTATTGCAGCGCCCCTGATACTCAGTACCTATTTCCTTCGTCTGACATGAGAGTTCTTGTAAAAAGTCTTATTAATATTTTTTATAGTTCACACATTTCTCCAATCTTACATGAGCCTCTATAACCGTCGACCGCCCAACACAACTGGTCTTTCCCAATTTCCATTTACGACCAAAGTCAGCCTCCTCTCTATCGGCTTCTCTGATTCTCTTGACCTCCTCTCTTTTGATTCTCTTGACCTCCTCTCTTTTGGATCTCCCTACGACCAACACTTCTAATTTGCTCGCCGTCTAAATGACTTATCTCAACCTCCTCTCTCCTCTCTCTCGTTCGGTCCTCCAACACGCAGTCTCTTCTCTTCTCTCTCTCGTTTGAGCCTCTTTTCTTTCCTCTCTTCTCTCTGCAACACAATGTGCAGATAGTAGTAATGCGGCCGCTGATGGGGTGGCAACACAGTGAACTATGGTGCATGAGTCTAGTTCACATCGCAGCTTCCTCTCTCCTTGCTCTTGGCCTCCTCGATCATCTTTCTTGGCTTCCTCTCTCCTTGGGCCTCTTCGAAGGTTGAGCAGAGCCTACTCTCTCATCTCTTTCTTCTGACAACGCTGTGCGCAACAGTGCGATAGACAATGACGCGATGTTAATTTCATTATATATATTGACTCGTGAATAATGATGATGAAAACTTTGTTGAAATATATTTGTTTATCACATAGATCTTTCATTTCAATTTAAATTGTATTATGATTGAGTTAATTTGCACCATAAATTTTAATTTTGTATATACTTTTATGATCGGTAACTATCCGCTAACCTTCTGTTATCATTTTCTTGGATACTCAAAACGGGTTTTGGATACACCATTATTCGAATTCTTAGCGAATAATAAATGGATACGGTACTTCCTTAATGAATGCAAAAACAGAGTCTATTATCCGCACCGTATACGACTCGTTGACAACTCTTGAAAGTTCACCTATTAGGTTTGGGATAGTGCTGCCCAATCCTTCGCTTAGTGCGTCAGAGATGACGGGTTTCGGATCCAATTTTTAAAACTCCCTCCTCAAAGATAAGTTTAATTAAAGTAAGGGAACTAAGCTCCGACATGTTAGAAATTATCTATGTTTTCCTCTAGCTGTGCACTTTGGTGGGAGGAATGGGATTTTTTAAGTTGGAAATAGTTTGGCTATGTATATACTTGGGAAAATTAATTAAAAATTCCTATCAGAGAGGGACCTATTTTCTTATCCTTGTCAAAAAAAGACGTCCCAAGTAATCTTTTTTTGGTGGACTTTAACAATCAGTCTTTAAAAAGATAATTTCTATCTTCTATTTTATTTTCCATTTTACCCTTTGTGAATACATATCTTTATTCTTTACTATCAGATATGCATAACTATTGTGTTCATTCTTTAACTGATTTTCTTATATACTTTAACTGTTTTTCTCATCTAGTTTAACTTATCCTTTGTATTTTTATTATCTGGTCTTACACTTTAACCAGATTCTTTTTTCTATTTTAACTCACGTACAATATTATTTTAACATATTCATTTGTGTACTTTAATAGAGATGCTGGCCTTCTCTATAACTTCAACATTTTTATGTATTTTACAGTTTGATAAATTGTTTATTATTTTAACATCATATAACTTTACTTTAACCTTTTATGTTACATAATATATCACGTATGTAATTATTGTAAAGCTTTAAGATAAGAATTCAAAGTCGTTAAATTCATGGTTGATCGTATCGTACCGCAAGAGTACGACCGTTCCTGCGCGTGCTAGGGCGTTCGCGAGGTACAACACTATTGATCCATTGGGCTCAAATAGATCGATCGATTTCATCGTATCGGTCGACCAATTCATCTAGTGAGCGCCCTCAGGTACCTAGCATGCCAAAGTCTAAAATCAGTCGATCGATTTCTATCAGGGTGGTAATTTGGCATCCATATCCCATGGCCTGTTTGGTCTTCAAATAGAGACAAAAATGGTCGGCCGACTTGACATTTTCGGTCTATCGATCGGTATGGTACGGATCGATCAGACTATGCTAGGGAAAGTTCGAGTTGATCGGTACAGGCGGTACGACCAACCTTAGTTAAAATATGTGCGATGATAAGTTAAAATATATAGGACTTAAAGTCACTGTAGATATGATTTAAAGTCTAAGTTTGAAGATGTTAAAGTAAGAGTTCGAAATCATTAAAATATATGTAATGATGAGTTGAAATGTATGAGACTTAAAGTGATTGTTGATGTGACTTAAATTTTAAGTTTGAATGTGTTAAAGTAGAGTTTGAAGACGTTGAGGTAAGACTTTGATGTCGTTAAAGTATGTGTGATAGTTAGTTAAAATGTGTGAGACTTAAAGTCACTGTTAACATTACTCAAAATCTAAGTTCTAAGATGATAAAATAAGATTTTGAATTTGTTAAAATATGTGTGATGTTGAGTTGAAATATGTGAGACTTAACGTAACTGTTGACATAAGTTAAAGTCTAAGACATTAAAGTAAGAGTTCAAGGTCGTTAAAGTATGTGTGATGGTGAGTTAAAATGTGTGAGACTTAAAGTCACTGTTGGTATGACTTAAAGTCTAAGTTTGAAAGTGTTAAATTAAACGTTCAAATGCATTAAAGTACAATTTGAGGATGTTAAAGTATGTGTGATGGTTAATTAAAATGTGTGAGATTTAAAGTCATTGTTAACATGCCTTAAAATCTAAGTTCTAAGGCGATACAATAAGAGTTTAGAGTTGTTAGAGTATGTGTGATGTTGAGTTAAAGTGTGAGACTTAAAGTAATTGTTGACATAAATTAAATCTAAGTTTTAAGACATTAAAGTAAGAGTTCGAATGTGTTAAAGTAAGTGTTCAATATTGTTACAGTGTGTGAGACTTAAAACCACTATTGACATGACTTAAAGTCTAAATTTGAATATATTAAAATAAGAGTTCGAAGACGTTAAAGTAAGAGTTCAATGTCGTCAAAATATGTGTGACAGTTAATTAAAATATATATGACTTAAAGTCACTGTTAACATGACTTAAAGTCTAAGTTGTAAGACGTTAAGATAAGAGTTCAGAGTTGTTAAAATATGTGTGATATTTAGTTAAAGTGTGTGAGACTTAAAGTAACTGTTGACATAAATTAAAATGGTAAAGTATGTGTGATGCTGAGTTAAATGTGTGGGACTTAAAGTCACTGTTAATATCACTTAAAGTCTAAATTCTAAGATGTTAAAATAAAAGTTTGAAGTTGTTAAAGTATATCAAAAAACATAGGATCCATCTAGCTACTTGGAATATAGGAACCTTAACGGGCAAGAGTTTAGAGTTTGTTAAGTTAATGAAGGATAGGAGAATTAGCATAGCATGTCTACAAGAAACTGGGTGGAAGGATCTAAAGCTAAAGATATTGATGGTTATAAAATTTGGTATACAGAAACTAGTAACTCTAGAAATGGTGTGGCTATAATAATAGACAAAGACTTAAAAAAGAAAGTTGTAGAAGTTAATAGACTGGGGGATAGACTTATTTTGATAAAACTTATTGTAGGTGAGTTTACTATGAATGTAGTTAGTGCATATACACCATAAGTGGGTTTAAAATAGGGCATTAAAAGTAAATGTAAGAGGCTATTGATAGATTGATCCAAAATATCCCTAGTGAAGAGAAATTTTTTATCAGTGGGGATCTTAATGGCCATGTGGGTAAAAATAATAGAGGATATGAGAGGATTCATCGAGGATTTGGCTTTGGCGAGAGAAATGACATGGGCACTAGTATTCTTGATTTTGTTATGGCCTATGATCTAGTAATTGCTAATACCTTCTTTAAAAAGAGAGATGAACACCTAATAATATGATATAAGAGTGGTACACATAAGAGTTAAATTGATTATTTTCTTATTAGAAAGACTGATGGAGTTTTGTGTAAAGATTACAAAGTTATCCCTTGAGAGAGTTTAGCCCCACAACATAAGTTACTAGTAATAGATGTCCTTATCCCAAAATTTTAAAGAAAAACCATCATAAATAATTGCTCTAAGATTAAGTGGTGGAATTTGAAAAGTAAAAATTTGGAAATATTTAAAATCATATAGTAAAAGAAAATATTTGGAATTTTGATCAAGAAGTTAATGTAATGTGGAATAATGTTGCAAATTATATAAAGAATGTAGCAAAGCAACTCTTAGGTGAATCTAAAGACAAAAGGAATGTAGAAAGAGATACTTGGTGGTGGAGTGAGAAAATTCAAAATACTATTAGAGTTAAAAAAGATTGTTTTAAGACTTGGCAAAGTAACAAAAATAGTCAAACTTTAGAAGCTTATAAAACAGCTAAAAAGAGGGCTAAAAGACAAGTTAGTGAAGCTAAATCAAAGGTGTTTGAAGAATTATATAATAAACTAGGAACCAGAGAGGGTGAAAAAGATATATTTAAACTTGCTAAATTAAGAGAAAAGAAAAGTAGAGATCTAGATCATGTTTGTTGCATTAAGGATGCAGATCAAAAGGTTTAGTGAAGGATTTAGATATTAAAGAGAGATGATGTAGCTATTTTCAGAAATTACTTAATGAATATTGCTTTAATGATGTTTTTTTAGAAGAAAATCATGAGTCAACAAAATGTGATAATATCAATATTTCAAGCGTATTAAGATGTCAGAAGTGGGTGATGCTTTAGGGAAAATAAAATTGGGCAAGACCTTATGACCGGATGGCATACCTATTGAAGTGTGGAAAGTCTTAAGAGATATTGGTATTAAGTGGTTAACTAAAATTTTCAATAAAATTTTGAAGGGACGAAGAATGCCAGAAGAATGGAGAAAAAATGTCGTGATTCCTTTCTATAAAAACAAAGGGGATATTCAAAACTGTAATAATTACCAAGGAATTAAGCTTATGAGCCACACTATGAAACTTTGGGAAAGAGTAATCGAGAAACGAATGCGATGTATGACTACTGTATCAGAAAATCAGTTTGGTTTTATGCCAAGTAGATCTGTTATAGAAGCTATTTTCTTATTACGGCAGTTAATGGAGATGTATAGAGAGATGAGAAGAGATTTATATATGGTTTTTCTTGATTTGGAGAAGGCATATGATCGAGTACTGAGAGATTTGATTTGGTGGACATTAACAAAGAAAGGAGTTTCTCAAGGATATGTTGACTAGATCCAAGAGACGTATGAGGGTGCCACTACTAGTGTGAGAACTATTGCTGGAGAGACTTGTGAATTTTTTTATCACAGTAGGTTTGTATCAAGGTTCTGTTCTAAGTCCGTATCTCTTTACTCTAGTTATAGACAATGTAACTAAGCAATTGCATGATGACATTCTTTGGTGTATGTTATTTGCGGATGATATTGTCTTAACTGATTTGAGTATTGATGATTTAAATGCTAAGCTAGAAAGTTGGAGGCATGCCTTGGAATCTAAAGGTTTTAAAATCAGTAGAAGTAAGTAGAGTTTATGCATTGTAATTATAATAATAAGAGAGTGTTATAGGAAGATATGGTTCAAATTGATGAATAAGACATTCGTAAGAGTAGTAGCGTTTGATATTTAGGGTCTATCATCTAAGAGAATGTGGAGATTTATGACGATGTGGCACACATGATTAAGACAGGTTGGCAAAAATAGAGAAGTACATCTAGAGTCCTCTGCGATTGTCGCATACCAGTGAAACTTAAAAGAATTTTTTATGGAACGACAGTGAGACCTACTTTATTATATGGTACCGAGTGTTGGACAGTGCGAAAAGAATACATTAACAAAATGTGTGTGTGGAGATGATGATGCTGAGATGTATGTGTGGTAAAACTAAGAAAGATAAGATTAAGAATGAACATTTCCGTGAGGATTTGGGGATAGCTCCAATCGATAAAAAAATGAGAGAAAATAGACTTTAGATGGTTTGGACACGCGCACCATCACCCTAATTCGGCGCCGGTTAAAAATCTGACAAAATCTTAATAGATACTGGTAAAAGAGATAGGGGAAGACCTAAAATGACATGATGCGATGTTATTAGGAAGACTTAGACCTCTTGAGTTTAAATACTACTATAGCATTTTATAGAAATTTGTGGCGGAAAAAAATTCATGTAGTTGACCCCAATTAATGGGATAAGGTTTTGATGATGATGAAGTTGTTAAAGTGCATATAACAATGAGTTAAAATATGTGAGATTTAAAGTAACTATTGACATGATTTAAAATATAATTTTAAAGGCGTTAAAGTAAGAGTTAAGTTTTAAAATAACAGTTACTCACAATCAGAAAACGGAAAAATGTTACTTAGAGATCGTCAGTACAGATCCCAATAAAATAGGGACTAAAATTAATATTTCTAAAATATCTAATTTTTTGTGTAAATATTTTTGACAGAAACCTACAGTTAAGATTTTCTCATTGACAGAAACTTATAATTAAATATTCCCATATACTTTCACAATAGAAAAGTTCTGTCGAAAGATATACTCTATTTAATTAAAAAAAAGATTTGTGTCTCTAAATCTGACCATTTATGTGAATCCGTCATCCAAGAATGTGCACAATTCACATAAATTTATTTAACTTGTTCAAGGAAATCTCGAATGCGTGTCATGTCCGTCTTACACAGGTTTTCTACTTTTTTAAAAAACTATTTTAACCTGCTATTCCAAATAATTTTATCAAAACCCCTAGAATACGACGACTTATCCAGATTGTTGTAACCAGAAGAAGCATTTCTCAAAATAGAGATGTGGGTCGTTCAAGAATATCTAATCCAGGCGTAACTAGTCCTCTATATCTATCTAGTTCAGTTATCCAACATGTCCTTGTGGAGTTGACTCACACTCACAAGTCACAGGTTGTAGCCTTCCCCTGGCGGGCGTTCTTCAAGCACCTGGAGTGCTATCTGAGGTGGCCTGACCAGGTAGAGTGAGGACATTTTAAAGTGTTCCACTAGAACAGTCGGGCATCCTGCTATAACGGCATCCGAAACACTATTCTGGAGCTCCATGGACGAGGCATTGCCGTAGTTGGGCTTCTCCTGTCTACACAGATGCATGGCTTGCATCCTCCTCCAGGGTTTAGACGCCTAAGTAAACCAGGCCTTGCGTGGCTCAGATCCCTGTGTGTGGTGGTGCGTGTCCGTCGGAAGCCCTTCAAGGACTCCCATGACTACACGAGTTTCTTGCGAGCTTGCGTTAGCTTGAAGGGCCTCAAGCAAATTCATGCGCAGATTGTAACCGCAGGTTGCGGCCACAACCCCTATCTCGCCGCCCAGCTGGTGAGCAAGTACGTGGAGCTCGGTGGTGCAGGCATGCGGGACGCCCGCCATGTTTTTGACGGCATTGTCCATGGAGATGTTCTTCTGTGGAACGTCATGATCCGGGGTTATGCGGCCCTGGGACCCCCGGAGGAGGCGCTAAGAGTCTACTGCCGGATGCGGTGGAGCAGCATCTCCGCTAACCTCTACACCTACCCTTTCGTGCTCAAGGCCTGTGCGGGGACTGGGGACGTGAGGAACGCGCAGAAGGTCCATGGGGATGCTCTGAAATCTGGGTTGGAGGCGGACTTGTTTGTGGTGAATGCGCTGGTGGCGTGCTATGCCAAATGCGGGGATCTTGCTACTGCACGGCAGCTGTTTGATGAAATTCCCATGAAGGACCCTGTCAGTTGGAACTCCATGATTGCTGGGTATAGCCAGAGTGAGCACCCCCAGGAAGCATTGCTTCTGCTACACAAGATGCTACGAGACGACACCGGGAGCAAACCAGATTATGTTACACTTGTGGGTCTTCTTCCTGCATGTGCAAAGCTAGCGGCTGCGCATGAAGGTTTGTGGATCCATTCTTACACTATAAAGTTGGGAATGGAAGTAGATGTTGTCCTGGCTAGCGGCCTTATTGCGATGTATGCTAACAGTGGCCGTCTGCATGTTGCTCGTGACATCTTTGATAGAGTCCCTGAGAAGAACATCGTGGTCTGGAATGCTATAATTAAGGGTTATGGGATGTATGGACATGCATCTGAGGCATTGTATTTGTTCTCACAGATGTTATCTATGGGCCTTGTACCTGATAGTATCTGCTTCTTGAGCATTCTTTCTGCTTGTAGTCATGCAGGGATGGTTGATAAAGGTTGGGAAATCTTCTGTTTGATGGAAGAGTATGGTGTGGAGAAGGTAGAGGTTCACTATGGATGCATGGTCGACCTCTTGGGTCGAGCGGGACTTCTCCAAGAGGCATTGGAGTTTATCAGCAGCATGCCCATCATGCCTGGGAAGGACGTCTGGGGTGCTTTGCTGGGGGCTTGCAGGATACACAACAATGTGGAACTCGCAGAAGTTGTTGCTGAGAGGTTATTCGTTCTTGATCCTGAGAATGCAGGGAGGTACGTAGCTTTGGCTAAAATGTACGTGGATGCAAGTCGAGGGGATGACGCGGCCCGGATGAGGATGATGATAAGGGAGAGAAGGGTGAGAAAGCCACCTGGATGCAGCTCAATTGAGGTGGACAGCATGATTTACATGTTTGGGGTGGAAGATGAGTCTCATCCCATGACAGAAGAGATCTACAATGCATTAGAGGGGCTGGGAAGGATGATTGAGGATGCGGATGTGGCTGCAATTGGTTGATGATCTCGTTATTCATCTGGTTGAAAAATTATATCACTGATAGGCTTACAGATATGGAAACAATTACTTTGATGTAAAAGATCTTAGAGGGCAAAGCCATAATGTGATTAAAGTATCTCTATTGAGGATGTGCTTGAGACGGATTCGACTTGACTCGGAAAATTGCATGCTCAAGTTCTGGATTTGGCCTCTGCCACTCTCCTTTGCATCAGTTACATGTTCAAGATATGGTCGGAAATTTGATGCTGCCATTTCCTATCTGATGTATGTTGAGAAGATTTAGAGAGATTCAATCATCACTTACTTTCTGTTAACAGATTACTTTGTTTTCATTCTTTGATTACTGTTGCTGTTACTTGTTCTAACATTGATGCCTAAGGACTCTACAGAACTCTTTGTTGAGTCACAGACGCTGGGAAGTTTCCATTACATTCCAATTGCAAGTCTGAGACACTCTTCTGGAACATCACTGCGCTGAACCTTCAGTTCCTTGTGGTTTGCATGTTCGATTGATCTTCTGCTGGCCCATTTATGCATCATTCAATCGTTATAACATCTACAACTTTGGATCTGCCGGTGACGACAATGGAGAGCACTGGCTTGCGTCTAATCCCAATTCTATGGTACGTACAAGTATGGTGTTAACAGAAAATAGGGAGAACTACCTTACTACTGTAAGGTAGCCATATCCAATACAAACAGGTGATGCTCCTTGACCCTCACTTTATGTTGCGTATAATGTTTTGGGGAAGATGTCTTTCTTTCTTTTTCTTTTTCTTCTAAATCCTCTAAACTTGTGGTATGCAGTGATTTAAAATCCCTTCTTTAGCCGTGCTGCAAACCACAGGACTACCCATGTTGATTAACTTGTAACCAGTCCAAAACGCTCGTTGATTTGTCTTCCATATATTCATTGACCTTTGAAGAAGTGAAGAAAATGCAAATGCACATTTTGATAAATGTCAGTCCAATGATGCGGAAGTGTATCCTACATTTGAATACACTCGTAAATCTTTCATTTGTAACCTTGCAGAAAACTTCCATCAAATATCTGAAGAATATCCCATCTCTGTCCTCATTTGTTATGGAAGGAGTCGAAGGACTTTTAAAGTGCGACGCTTTAGTATTACTTTCTTTGCCACTCCTACTTTGCCAGTTTGATTTGATATTGAATAGTTAAAGTTAATAACTTAAATTTAATGCTTCTAAACTCATGATAATTGGACTCTCTCTCTCTCTCTCTCTCTCTCTCACACACACACACACACACATTGAATAGTTAAAGTTAATAACTTAAATTTAACGCTTCTAAACTCATGAGAATTGGATTCTCTCTCTCTCTCTCTCTCACACACACACACACACACATTGAGATCGAGTAAGATGAGGAGGTAGAGAAAAAAGTGAGTGCCTATGTAGTTGAAAGAATTGTTCTTGTTTACAATTCTTATCAAAACTAAACAACCGAACAGGACGTTAAAGGTAGCTAAAAAGGACAAGGACGGCGAGGGAGGATAGGGATGGGGGAGACAAATAAAAAGAGAAAAGACGTGTGAGGATGATAAGGGGAAGAAAGGAGACCTTGACAGCCTCTCAAGTGCTAACCTTCATTTTGGTTGAGTATTGAAGAGAAGATTTTCTCTTTTAAGCTATTTAAAAGCTTATCTATTATCTTTACTGAATAATCCTGATTGGACTGATCTGAACACTGTAGATGTAAGAGTTGATGGGTTTAAAACAGCAATTCCGGGAAGGAAACTCAAGTCCCCAATGGGTTATTCCAAAGATTTTCCCCAACTGCAGTTACCGTTAAACTCATGGGTCCTACATATGAAAAGCTAGAAAGAAAATCAGAATGAAAATGATGCTGAATTATTCAACAGGGTCATAGCTTCCAAAATCACCTTTTGGGGGATTTGGGTTTTCAAGACAAAATACAATTTGCCATTTTCTTTCAATTGCTCGAATAATCATATGATATCTACATGCCTGTAATATGTGAATACCCATCATGGCAAACATCTGCGCCATTCCTATGCTTACTAGTCATTAGAACTGCCACTTTAAGTTCCCAAATCATAGTAGCAGAATCCCTATATTAGTAATAAACATTGGGTAGAAAGTTTGCTAACAATCTCGTCTCCTCCCCATGCCACTGTCCCACAAGAAAACGGAACAGAATATCCTGCAAACAGATTGTGGAGGCATTCCCTGAGTCCTAGTGGAAAGAAATATCTAACGGAAAGCCTGGAACTGAAGTTTGAGGCAAACTAAAGGCTGTGACAAATATTGTTTGTTTTAACATTGGTACGGAGATAATGTCTCAATCGAAGTATCTTACAGTCTCGTAAGTCCTTGCCGGTGAAGTCCACATCTCACGTCTGTCTTCGTAGCAGAGCTCCTCCACATTTCGCCTCTTCTCTGGTGCCGATAGGGAGGGGAGGGGGTGCCTCAAAGAAGGCCCCCCTCCCCCTCCTTTCTGGTCGCCTAGGAAGGTAATCGCCTCCTCTTTGGGGTTTTGTTTCCAAAAGTTTTCTCTTTTGGATTTTATCTTCCCTTTCATAAGGGAATCGTATCTGGTACTTACTTGTAGATCAAGGTTCTGTTGGGGGCCTTTTGTTTTCTGGAGTTTCTCTCTTCTGGTTTTTGTCTTTCCCTTTGGGGAAAGGATCTGTCTCCGATATCCATCGGAGGATTTAGGCATCTAGCTTTCTTCCTCTCAAACTAGCCTTTAATTTCCTTTATTTTCCTCATCTTGCCTCCATCTCCCTTACGTATTACTTCCTGTTCATCTCTGTGGGAACGTGGAAATTTTATCACCGCCGGCCTGGATCGACGATGCACACGCACTCGCGTGCGGGCACATATGTACGTATGTGATATGCTTGCATATATATATATCTATGCGTGGGCGTGCCAGACTGTTTAATAAAACAGACAAAGTTTGATATTTATGAGATGCACAAGGCTATAGGCCCTAAGCCCTCGAACATTTGTATATTACCGCGCGCGTCCGTTTTATCAGACGATTGGGGTGGTCGTGTACTGGACTATTTCCCACCTACCGAAGTCGGTGTTTTATTTACATTGAGTAAAAACTCGAAGACCTTCGATACAATACATTTGTTAAAATACCTTGCCGAAATTAAGAGGTTATAAATGATATTTCAAACATCCACAATTTATATCCACCAATATTTTTTTGTCGCATTTGCATATATGTCCTTAATGGAGTATATGTGCCTCCATTAAGCGTTTACAACATCATGTCTTCCCGCACCTGTTATTTTAAAACGTAGAAGGACTTTTTTTACAAAAGGAGCACGGTCAATATATAGACCTGCAATGTCTTCTTTCCACCAACGGTCTTTCACCCGTCAGAGCACCGCCAGGCACAGGACCACAAGAGAGGTACTTTTCTCCCCTTTTCCCCTCAGCCCCCAAGGAGCACTCTTCAAGAAAGAAACTTTCAGAATAAAAAAAACTCTCCAAGTCCCCTCTTCTTCATGACCCTTGGCCTCTATTTAGGGGCTTGAGGGCCCAAAGGGGTACCCCACGGCCCCTTGGGGCTTTGGCGCTAAAACCCCCTCGTGGGAGGGGGGTGCGCATTGGGAAAAAGCCCCCTTGGGGGGGGGGGGGTCCTACGCAGGGGACCACCCCCCACAGGGTGGTTCGGCGCCGGAACCACCATGTAGGTGGGTGGTCCAGCGCACGTGGGGGTGTTTTGCGCAAGAACCACCCCGCGGGGGGTGGTTAGATGCCACAAACACCCCGTGGGAGGGTGTTCGGCCGGCCCCAGCTATAAAGTGGGCCCTGGGCTCCTTTTCCGCCCACCTGACACCGTCCGAAGTCCGTTTGTGGAGCCGTTTGAAGCCTCGTTTGTTTCCATCTTCGAACGTCGGGTTGCTTTATCTGCCCGGACACGTGCACGACGCGTATATTATGTCGGACTTAGACTGATATTGAGGTTGCCCGGCAGAGGGGTATATACCTTGGCCTGCCACGTTGTCAACTATCATAATTAAAACATTATCCCAAATTGAATTGGAATAAATATATCCGAACCTGTTTATCTCAGGTGCTCGAAGTAGACGAGTCTGGGGATTTTTCCCGAAACTTGGCACTTTTCCGGGCGAGTTTATTGCCCGATCTTTGTTTAAATCTCGACATTTTTTTTTCGGGTTCAACAATCTCCTTCGTATTAGGGCTTCTTTTCATATTTTGGAGCAACTATTCTGAAACCCCATCAACTATTTCAAATCTCTCCTGCAAGTAAATCCACATCTCCTCCGACTTGCCATCCTCCCTTGGTGGTGGTATTTAGGGCTAGTCGATTGCTTATTCACGACCCTGTCGTGCTTCTTTGGAGTATATGTGGAGTTGTCATATGAGAGATCTCACTAGCATTCTACGAGCCTCGTCAGTTCGAAGCACCATGAGCTCTTTCCAAGTGGAAGGCTATCAACCGAGTGTTCATTTTTCCTATGGATGTTGCTGCTGTTCAAGCAAGTAGTTTAAATAGGAGGATCAAGACTTCATATTTTCAAGAGGATCGAAGAACACTCAAGTTCGTTTCGACATTGACAACGTCCTGCCGGCGTCAAGATCATCCTGGTGGTTCTCCTTTAAATGTTTCATCAATCTTTGTATCCAGTCTACAGATGGGTGCGGCTGGGTTTGGGATTTGTACGCCATGTTTGGGGATCCTGTTTTAACCTGTATGTTGCCCTTTGAATGAATGAGAAGCCTATCTTCTTGTGTCAAAAAAAAAAAAAACTCTTACAGTCTCATAATGCAACCAATCTCAAAATAAACTACTGTTCTACCTATTGTAGCCACGATGCGATTGTATGGACAAGTATGCTGAACATCCAGAATGGTCTGGACTCTGGAGAAGGTTGCGGGTAAAAAAATAAAATTGATAGTTGAAACATAATCCGATCTCTAAAATTCAGAGATTCCACTTACTTAGGCCTCTAGCTACCACCAGTGAGATCATCATCCAAAGACAAAATGGAACGGACAGATGTTAAGAAAAAGATCTTTCTCAAACTGTCGGTAGAAAATAGTCAATTTTCCACTGGACAACAGTGGCAGTAGCCTCTCCAGGCTGCCAAGTTGCAGGTACTAGTGCAATGTGAGAACTACTTGTTTGACCCCTCCTCTCTGTACAACGAAAGAAAGAGCTAGGGAACTTCGCAAAGTCAGCCCAGGGCGTGTTTTTTCAGTTTGACGTAACTGATGGAAAGCCCGCAGAGCATGGGATGCTCTTCCTAAGTTCTATTGCTATCTGCATGACAGATCTCAATGACACACATGTGCACATGTGCAAAAAAAAAAAGAAGACATGATATCATCAGCAGTTGGACCAATGGCCCGAGATCTGTAGAGCAGAGCAATGGATATGGACAGAAGAATCAAACAGGAGAGGTACAGATCACATCCTTATATTGAGAAACAGTAGAACAGAAAATGTGCAGATTAGATGCATGGAATCCTCTGGAGGGAATGTTTTTACCGTCAATGTTGATTATCCACGTTAAATTAGAAATGCAGCTTTAGGTTTCTGGAACAACGGCAGGAAACTAGTAGGTGTAATCCGATGCATGGTAGTGGAAACTATAGTCAACAGAGCTCAGCTAAGGGAGAGCTGTATTGGATCAAAGTAGCATAATTGAGGACAGTCACTGTAGCATCAATCTTGGTTAGGAACTCTAAGACTGCAGAGGCAAATAAGATGTTTCAAAGCAGTAACCATTCAATAAAGACCATAAATCTTCATATCTGCAGTTTTTAGGAAAAACTGAATTTTGGTATTTGTCAAATCAGAATTTAGATTGGAGCTCACCTTTTAAATGTGATTATATAAGACTTTTAGTTGTCACAATGAAGGTGGATTCATGTTGGTTGTCTCCTAAAACTGTACAAGAAGCACTTATCATGTGTCCAAATACAAAAGAGAAACTTGATCTGAATCAAATATTAGGTTTCCAACAAGGTTGATCATGACACTAGATGTTTAAGACAAAAGGAAATTTAGTGATATGTACAGTTTCTAGTTAGACATCAACTATACAACTTTTGAATGTGTCTCAAAGTCCGTAGCAGCAATAACACCGTGCAAGTAAATAAAGGGCAAAAAACTTTTTTCCATTTTCCACAACAATAAATTGGTAAATTCTAATGCAGCAATTTCACTTTAAGCACAACAGAATAGAGTCAGTGGAACTACATTGTTAATACATCAGGAAGAGGAGATCTTTCACCTAAAATCTTACCACCAACATCGGGAAATTCCTCACAATCAGGCAGAGGTCCCACTTTCCCGTTAGCTTCAACCTTTACTGGGTACTTGAGAAGGTGTCCCTGCAATGGTTTCATTTCACCAGACATATATATCTTCCAATTTTTCTCAGCTATTTCATTCACAGAACTGACGCACTCCAGCGTGTGAGGCTCCTCGAAGCAGTTCCTTACAATGCCTAGATGCTCAGCCCATAGTGACATCCTGTATCCATGTACCTGTGATTTGCAACTTTACAATTAGTGACAATGGAGAATGAACACTTTGCAATTGTAAGATATTTTTGCACTGTTAATGACTCAAGACCTGCAATTAGCTTTGTATATAAACCACACACTTTCCACCGTAGTGCACTATGCTGAGTTTACACAAGACGGCCATCCTATGGCAGTAGGCCCACAATGTCCCCTCAGCCAGTAGGCGGGGCTTACATGCGTCTGTTGGTGGCTCATGTAGAGAGATTAGAACTTTACTAACTTTACTGGGGAAAGAAAAGTTCCACTCCGAGCAATCAGTGAAATATGGACTACAGCAACAAATGTCACATTTGTAAATATTAAACTTGAATTGTCAAGAAATGCCAGAATGAAAATCTGAATATTTGCAGAGATAACTACTTGACAGTTTCAGACAACAGACATCTTTCCATCTCAATCGAGAGCAGTATTAAATTATTAATCTCTTACATGACTGGCATTTCACTGTGTATAGTACCAGATTGTTCAGTCTAATTTACTGTCTTCCGCAATAGGGTTTGGGGGGAGGGGGTTGGAAAAACCTATTTTGCAGTAGTTTGTCTCTAACTTCATTCAGTGTGATGGATGTGTGGGTGCAGTGTTCTGTCTACTGTCCTGGTAGATTTGACGAACTTTGGAACTCTCTGTTTTATGTACTTAATGAAATGTGGCCTTGTGGTCACTCTCTAAGGAAAGAAAGCACAATTGTTTCAAAAACATTCAACTTACATTGATGCATAGCATAGGGAAATTCAGGAAGAGAAATCTACAAACCTGACCATGTGGATATCTCTTCTTCTCTGCCCATGTATGATGGGGTTGGTATGCACCCATAGCTATCTCTGTGTCTCTTGAACCATCCAGAGATCTTTGGTTAATGTTAGCAGATCCCAAAATCACATAGTCATCATCTACTATCATCCCTTTGGAGTGGACATAAATCATAAATCGCCTGCTACTCTGTGATAAGGCCTGAAAAATTAACAGGGGCATGTTTGCATCAATTTTCTCATGCATTGGAAATAACTTTGGTCTGGACATTGATCATTAATTTCTTTGAGAAGATCTTCAAAAGATTGTTAAGTCTTCATAAGAAACAAATGTTCAAATTATTTTGTAACCAAACTGATAATGATTGATCATACAAAATGCGATAGAGAAAAAAGAGTTGCACATGCATATGGCAATTGTCTTTAATAAGACATATAAACAAGTTTAGGGCTTTCAGAGATGGCTTCTAAGAAAACCCCTAACATATTGCCTTCTTTTTCCTCTTACTCTACTGCATATGCAATCGAAGAACAGAAGAAAAAAAAAGGTAAAATGGACAATAACAGATGATGAGAAAATAACTGTATGCAATTAACTGAAATATCTGCCAAACTGAATTAATTAAAAGTTGATATGCAATTAGAGAGACTTAATCTATTATCTTCTTAATAATGATGTTATATTACATTAGAATAATGTTCGCCAAAATGTGGTAACATAATTTGAAAAAGGTTCAAATTATGCCAAAAAGGTCTGTAGCTGACATAAATCATTTTTAAAAACTGAAACAAAAAACAGACAGATTTCGTAAACAAAAGAGTCTAAAAGAAATGCTCTGAATGTCCTATATAGGAGGCCTTGTAAGTGGTGGAGATGACCCACCGCAAAGTCCAGTGCAAAAAGTGAAGGCAAAGCAACATCTATAATGACAAGGTTCATTGAGACCAGAAATGCTTGGACAACAGAATCCACAATGCTAACAGTCATTCTTCCAATGCAAGTAGTTCTAGGTAGCAAAGGGTGAATACTATGTTGATTTTCTCAGGTACCCAGCATTAAACATATGAAACACAGTGTGACAAGGCTTTGTTGGAAGATGCCACTGCAACTGATAGTCTGATACAATCAAGACAGCAACTTGCATAATGTTCGAATTTAGCCAAGGACGTCGGTAGAAATGATAAAAAAAATGAGATGTTTGAAATACCGAGGCATTCTTTTCTGAATCTTGATTATTGGCATCTGATGTATCCTCCAGCTCCAGACTACCAAGGCAGTAGAAATTCAAATAATCCTGTGGATGTTGGTTTGAGTTCATGGATTCTAGCTCTTGCCCAATAACTTTATACATCATTTGCATAGTCTGACCCTACAAGGAAAAACAATGTTTTACCAACTCTAAAAGCAAGAGTAGCATCATCAAATCAGTCACCCATACTTTGCATTTAGTGTGACCAAAATCTAGTTGCTATCAAGAGATATAATTGTGCTTTATCATACATGATGATCTCAAAACTTGAGGAATACTGGAATGAAGCTGAATAATAATCCACATAGGATACTCACTACTCCACTCTCTAGTGAAGATGTATTAGTAGATCAAACCAAACTTGCAGACTCAGTTTATGTAGTTGAAGGGTGATGAAGCTTACAGACCATTGATTTGAAGTTAATGAAAAAACAGAAGGTTGCCATTATAAATGTAGGTGGGACAGTTGGGCATAGGCATGGCCATTTCTACTGAAATACTCTATCCGAACATGGAAGCTGAAAATTATAAATTATACTTCAAATTTTTTATCCCCTACACATGGCAAATAGTACCAGTTGATTGACACATATCGTTAACAATAATCCCCCTCTGCACTTATCAGCAGCATACTGATTAAATAAATATAGCTGTCATACACACTATGGTGAATGTATGCTGCCTAAATATTATCTGGTAGAGTATATGGAGCAGTTTAGTATTGTAAGAATTCATAGCTACAGCCCTATTTTCCATCTATCTTCAACATCCTAGGACAAACTATTCTAAGTAATAGAAAGTCAGAAAAAACTTTAGGCCGATTCCTGCAACAGCAGATATGAGCTGCTTGAATGCTTAATCAGTGCATGAACTTTATCCGAGTAAATCCAAATAACCTTGGATGTCCTATACATGTTATTGTCAACTAAAAACTGGAAAATGACTGTTTTCAGATAATTTTAATTGTTTGAATGCTTGAAAAATCCATAATGAAACCTCATGTCCAAAAAATTCGAACTAGCTTCTTTTTACAAGTAGCTAACAAAGACATGCAGTCTTAACCAATCAACCAGCTCTTTTTATCCATGCGAAGAACACTTTGGCAAAGTTTTCTTAAAAAAAGAATAAATAAATAAAGAAGGGATGAAACAAGAAATCAACAATGGAAGTACAATTAATGAAGGGAAATCCAAGAAGGATAAAATCTTGTATGCATAACTTGCATTGCTGCCTCTGGAAAAGTTTTCTCATGAATATCTATGGCTAGCCTTATCAAGATATCTTCTAACAAGGGAAATCAATGGGTGCCAGTAAATAGTTTCTTGTGATAAAGATGTAAATAAAATAGTTTCACAGAGTGAGGTCTCGTTTCAGAAACATTATAATAATTAGTACACAATGCTTTAAGGCATCAAGAGAGCTCTAATTACAGGACAGTCCAATCGATCCCATGAATGATGTGATCCAGAAAGAAAGTGAAATAATGACATTAAGGACAAATAACAAAAAGGTGAATGTTCTGGCTCAACTTTAATTTTGAAAGCAGGAAGAGTCACTCAAACACTTTAATCATAAGTAAATCCACCTGAATATAACATATTAGTCCATGGGGACATCATTTTGGTAAATATTGTGCAACTGAAAAGTCACTCTTTAACTTTCTTTGACCCTCCCACCCCACAGTTAGCTAAAGAGAGATTTTGATATTGTTACATATTTGAGAAGAGAAGCAAAATGTTACTTTTCATTTTGCATCAGACTTAGACCTGCATTTTTGTAGCCCTTCATGTGCATGTATGTGTGGAATGTGCACGTGTGTGCAGTTGTTCATGCCCGCATGCATCTTGACATGCATGTGTATTCCTGTGCTACATATAGCCTTACTTTCTTATATGCCAAAAAGAGATCATTAATGTTGTAATCTTATCCCTAGGCAACTTCACAAATTTACATCGTGGGCCATGAGCACCTCAGAAAGTATATAATAAGAGTACAATTGGTGTCCCTCAGTAGGAAAGAGATGAAGAGTTGGGTAAGCACTTCATGGGAAACTGTAAGGTTGCAGTATCAAGTCCCACTATGGGCATGCAGGCAGGGTGGGTACTAAATCAGGGCTCAAGTGGGTTTCAACCAAGGTTCACCAAATCAGTGAACCGTGCCGAACCGGATATCTTCGGTATGGTACGAGTTGTACCATACAACACTGGTTCAGCAGTCCCCCCCAAACAAGAAACACCATCACCTGGGCCACATATGGAAGCAGAGGTACCTCCTCTACGGCCCTACCGGTACCGGCAAGTCTAGTTTTGCCGCCGCCATGGCCAGGTTTGTCTGCTACAATATCTATGACCTTGACCAGGCCTAAGCCGCCGAGGGCTCCGACCTCAATGCCCTCCTCCTGTAAACAACCCCCTAGTCGGTAATCTTGGTGAAGGACCTCAACCGGTACCTCCACACGGCACCTGCAGTGGGCCTGTCCGGAATACTAAGCTTCATCGATGCGGTGCTCTCTTGCTGCAGGGAGGAGCGGGTGATGGTGTTCACCATGAACAAGGTGAAGGAGAGAGCATGGAATACGGAATCGGCCTATTTCGGATCAGATTGGGGGGGGGGGGCATGGATGGCAAAGTCGGCCGATTCGGGTTGGAATCGGCCAACTAGGGTCGGAATCGGCCTATGGCGACCCAATTTGGGGGGGAAAACGACGACCCACCCACAATGTAATGTGGGATTGGAGGGGATCGAGTAGAATCGAACTGGATCGGGCCGATCCAGTCCGATTCCACACGATTCCATGATTCCATCTGATGTAGCCCGATTTCCTCAGGTTAGCTTAACTACGTCTGATCCCCTCCACTTACCTGAACATCATTTAAGTAAATGTTATATTTGTAGTTTCATTTACTTAAGATATTACATATAAATAAGAAAGTACCCCCTGTTTAAATCTAATAAAAATATCAGAAAAATCATATCTCTTATAAACAAAAAGTCAACTCTCCCATCCAAAAAGAAAATTGTGATTTCGGTGGTTCCATCAAAATAGCGACTTTTAAATCTTTCATAATTTGACATATCTAAAAATTTCATAATTCAAATAAACTCAATAGAATATTAAAAGTCTAAAGTCCGATAAAAAAAGTCAAACATGCATATGACTTCTCCAAGGGAGCCACTCTCCTATTGGCAGTACTTAGTCTGTTTGAGATCTCTCAGGATTTGGACAAACCTAAGCTATCATCACCTAAACTCATGAGAATTTTCACTTTCTAATTGAAAAAAAAATATTAGAAAGTGACAATTCTCACGAGTTTTAGGGAGGGCGACTTGCTTGCTAGGTTATAAGATTGGCAAGTTCCCATTATCATATCTAGGACTTCCACTTATTTGGGGTGCTTTTAGGTGTGCAGATTGGCAGCCCATCATCAGTGGATTTGAGTCTAAATTGGCGGGTTAGAAGGTTAGAGCTCTGTCTTTTGGAGGGAGATTGGTATTGTGCAGTTCGATGCTGGAGAGTTTGCCCACTTATTTTCTTTCCATGTTTAGAATGCCAAGGACGGTGGGAAAGAAGTTCAAGTCCATCCAATGCAGATTCTTTTAGCATGGCAACAGAGGGAGGTGGATGGGCTAGCATGATATTACTTGGGGAAGGGTGGCCATTAGTAGAATTCAAGGGGGTCTTGGTCTCAAAAATTTCACACATTTGAACTACGCCCTTCTTTGTAAATGGATTTGGAGGCTAGGAAGTGGAAAGGAGAGACTATGGGCCACAATGATTTGAGAACAATACTTTGGTAGGAGTGGCTGTTGAGACTTGCAACCTTCTACAACTAGCACCTATCCGCTCTAGTGCAATATTCTCCATTACAGGGATATTACTTCTTCAGGAGCTAGGGTATATCTTGGTAGGGGGGATGTGACATTTTTTTGGACAGACAGATGGTGTGGGAACTTTGCATTACAGTATCTATTCCCTTCTATATTCTAGATCATGGCAGACCCCCTGGGGACAACCCAACCCTACTAGGTGGGGTTTGGACGCTGACCTTTTGAAAGGACCTTAGACTTGATGAGATGGTGCAGTTTCAGGACCTTTTAGTCTTTCTCACTCCATTTTGTCTGACTACCAGAGAGGATGTGTGGAAATGAAGGTGAAGAAGGGAGGATGCTTCACAGTTAAATCTGCCTACCAGATCATATCAGATGGTAGGGTGTTGTGCCGAATTTTGCCCGGCCCTCTCCAAAGAGAGAGGTAGAGAAGTAAGGAAGAAGAAAGAAAAAAAAAAGGGGAAAGAAAAGGGGGGTTATCTCCCTTATGGCCGGCGAAGGCCCTGAGGGCCACCTTCGCCGCCCTCAGCTACTGCTGCCGCTGCTATCGCCGACGCCCTAAACAGCAGCCGCCGCTGCCGCCACTGCTGCTTCCCAGCGCTGCCGCCGCAAGAGGAAGATGACCCCGCTGCCGCCGCTGGCCCCTGCTGGTCCGCACCGCCGCTGGTCCGCACCGCCGCGCCACCCCTGCTGCATTGCCGCCGCTGCCGCTGGTCCGCACCGCCGCCTCACCGTTGTTGCTAGCCCCTGGATAGGCCGCCGTCAGGAAGGGAGAAGGAGGAAGGAGGCCGCGCGCCGCTCCTTCCCTGCTCTGTCTCGCGCAGAGACAGACCAGGAAAGGGCCAGACAAAAAAAGGAAAGAAAAAAACAGAAAGAAGAAGAAAACGACAGGGGCTAAAGCGCAAATTGTCAAGTAAATTCCCTGATAAAATTTCGTAAACCCCCCCGTGGCCTGTGGGGTACGCAGGCCTCCCGGGGGAGGTACACATATGCCCCGGCCATGGTCTCTCCTCCTTCCACTATAAAAGGAGGGGGGTGCCTAAGCCAAAGGGGAGGATTTTTGGAGTTTGAAAAAATCAGAGCAAGGCTCTGAGAAGGACTGCAAGGCGGTCTGGGAGAAGGGTCTGCAAGGCAGCCCTATAGAACATGAGAAATGCTACCGCGTGGAGGGGCGGGCTCCCCGCATTAAATGCGTCCAATTTTTTTTTTTTTTTTTAACATTTTGTGCACACAAATGATGTATTTGTGCACACAAATACATCATTTGTGCACACAAATAGTGCACAAAAAATGAAAAAAAAAACACCGCATTTAATGCGGGGGCGTAGCATTTCTCAAAGAACATTGTGCAAGGCACAATTTTGATTTTTCTCAAGTCTCAAGTAAGGTCCATTGGGCTTCCCTTATTGGGCCAAATTTCTTATTGGGCCTCAAATTGCTTATTGGGTCGAACTTGCATCTTTATGCAAATGACTATGATGCTTCATACTTAATGGGCCTAATGATGCTTAATTGGGCCGTCATTTGATGTATTCTCACATGTGATGTTGAATGGGCCTATTGTGCTAATTTCACTTATTTAATCATACATTTTATGAATAATTACATGTAGTGTCAAATTTTTTTAAACTTTTCACTACTTGATTTCTTAATCAAAATCAACCAATTTTTCAACAAACTTTAATAAAATATTTCACAAACATTGTTGTTTAATTTTCAATAACATAAAAATAACAAACAAATCATGTCTCATGTCATTTTGATCCACCTTAAGTAAATCTCCCTTTAAATCAAATAAATAAATGAAAACATTAATTTAATTCACATAACCATAATTTAAATAAATAAATGACGAAAATAATTAAATAAATGAAATCAATAATTTTAAAAATACCCAAAATTGAGAAAACAAATTTAAAAATCAATAAAAATGAAACAAATATTAGAAAATTCTAAAAAAATAGATTGCATGCTTGCAATTTTGTTTTCTTTCATGTATAATTCATTTCATTCAATTGTGAGTCACGTTCTTCTATTCCAAAGGCGTCGTCTGATGGTTAATCAAGGGTGATCAGCCTTTGTGCTGATATAATTAACACTAACTGAGGTTAGTGGAGGAGGTCAAACGAACTAAATAAGACCATGTCCATGTAAGTAAATAAAAGCCAAATAAATCAAATTCAAAGATAAAATTAAAATTTTAAAAGTGTTTAAAAAATAGTTCTCACAGAGATGGCGACTCCGCTGGGGACCTCCCTTCCCTTCATCTCTCCATCAGACAACACCCTAGCAATAAGATGTACTCACATTCTAATTTTTGTGCAGGTCATAACTCTGCGATGGCGGCTGCAACTTACACTCCGGGTGTGTTCTTCGGCCCACTTGTGGTTCAAGACCACATAAGGAACGGCTATCTTATAACACCAACTAGGTTTGGAGATTTCTCCCCGGTGGTGGAGTCTCCATACTTCCTCGGCGTGATACCAGCCGTGCTACCAACTGCTGCCAAGGCCCACGAGGCAAAACAAGCAAAAGAAGAGCCTCAAGCTCAGGAGGCCAACTTGATACAAATGTTTGCAACCTATGCCATCAACTTTGTTGATACTCCAACTACTGGAAAGAACAGAAGGCGCAAGTCTAGCAAGAAGCCCACAACACGTGGCATCTCAGGTTCTGGCAAGACCGTCCGAGTTGGCGATCTCCGGATCCGCCTGGACGGGAGTGAAACCCTAATAATACCGGAGCGGCATGCAGCTACTATACCGGTAAAGAACAGTTTTGGCATACTGCCTGAAGTGCGGCAGGACAAGCCGAGTTTCAAGGTGAAAAATATGAAGAAGCAATGGAGGAAAGCTGAAACCAAGAACCACAAATTTGACAACATTGGCTTCAAGAAATACAAAGCCAACATTGGGAAGGATGAGATATATAGCTCGCCTCGTGTTAAACAGGTGTGGGTCACCACAGAAGAAGCTCAAGAACTCCGAAGGACAAGGGCCCTGGAATCTCTTGTAAGGCGGAAAAATGTAAGAGCGGTCATGAAGCAAGACCCAACAAAGTGACAAACTTTCAAAAGAAGAAGTGTCCCAGACAGACAAAAGGAACTTTCACAAGAGTCTTAGACCAAAGAATGCACCCCTTCTTTGTCGGTTGATCTGCAAAGAGGATCTAAAAGGAAATGGGTATATCAAGAAAGAAGGCAAGCCAGCGTGGAAACAGGGCAAAATTCCAAGTCTGAAGAACACAAAAGGGATGATAATATCCCTAGAAGATCAATTTTCCAACGCCTGGGTGCTACTGTACGCCCTAGGCAAAAAAAAAGAAGAACGGTGCAGATCACCGAGGAAGGTACGCGAGTGTATACTTGCTGTGCTTCCAACATCAACAATCTGCCCCCGGCAAATGACATACCTGAAAATCTAAATATTGGCATACGTCATGGAATAACAACTAGGGCTCAGGCACATGCTCTGTTGGAAAGAATCAATAACGAGGTAGAATCCCTACCTCCTGATGACGATGTGGCAGCTACAGATGTCGTCGGCACCTCCAACCCCATTATACTGCCAGAACAAAGACAATTTTCTGAAGGGGTACACATGGGGGCAACCTCATCGCAAACCCTAGAAATGGTAATACAAGAAAATCAAAGGTTGAGAGCACTGCTCGAAAGCCTTATGCAAAAGTTGTTGCAACCTCAATAGGCTACATTGCCCACAACGGTACCAACCCTGGGAAATTTGCCACCAAATACTCCATGCACAAAACCTCTAGCCGAACAGCCTTTGGGGAATCCAAATTCAAGCCATGAAGAAACCCAAGAGCTACATATAACAAAAAGGAGGCATGATGCACCGCAGATAAATACCTCATTCGAAGAAACAATGGTCTCTCAGAGGGCCATGATTGAGCAAATAATTGAAGCAAAGATGGCTGAGCAGAATGAGGGGTCTGCCACCTATGACCTATATAGGGTACAATATCCTGTACACCATCTCTTCAAAAAGCTCCCAACAGAACACCCAAAGGTCCCTAAATTCTCAAAATTCAATGGGGATGGGTCACCTCATGAACATATAGCTCATTACATGAGCATCATGGGAGAACTGGCAACTGAAGAGTCATACCTTTTGAGGTACTTTTCAACATCACTTACTGGGCCAGCCTTCCAATGGTATGCTCGATTGAAGCCCAATTCAATAATTGGTTGGGAAGACATGCAAAGAAAATTCTTCGAACGCTTTCGAGAAACAGAAAGAAGAGTCACCCTAGCGGAACTCATATCCTTAAAGCAAAATAAAAATGAATCTGCTCTGGACTTCATCAAAAGATGGCGTGACATGAGCATGAAATGTGAGCAACCACCAGCACATGAAGATGGGGTGAAAATATGCCAAAGAAGTCTGAAGCCAGAAATCAAGGAAAAGCTCCTAGGGGCCAATATACAGACATTTGAACATCTCAACAACACAGTGGCAGAGATAGAAATCTTCTTTGTCAAAAATCCCACTGCTTCATATGGAAGGGGTAAACCTCCTAAAGACGAAAACACCAGGTCACGAGAAGTAAATACCGTGGACTTTTCGGCAGCCCTCGAGAAAGCTAGGGGCAAGGGAGATACCCCCACCTCTTTAAATTTAAAGAAAGAAGAAGGGAGACTAGCCCCCACCCTAAGTGAGAGGCTCAACACTCCTTATTCATTTACCAGGGAGCATACAAGAGAGCTGTTGGACATATGTCTCCAAAAAAATCTCATAACACTCCCAGAGCCCAATTGCCCAGAAGAAGCAGCAATGGTGGACAAGCCCAATTATTGCCCATATCATCGCGTGCTGGGTCACGCTCTAGAAAATTGCTATCTATTCAAAAATCGAGTAGAAAAGTTAATCCAAGCAGGAGTTATAGATATGGGGGAACATATAGTAAACCCACCAAAGCCACACCAACAACCAAAACTCACGTTCTCTGCAACGTGATCCATGTTATGGCCCAGGCTAGGTCCCAATGAAGGCCAAGCACAAATGGCGCAGGTAGGATAGCTAGATGAGCTGTCCAGAGTCGCCGCATATCACTCCCGAGGGAGGTAGTGGAAGGTGCTATTCAGGCAACATTCCACTATGAGCAAGAAGAAGCTAGCTGGACCCTGGTGAATACAAACAAGAGGCCAGCCCCTAAGAAACTCCAAAAGAAAGAACGACCTAGAAAGTCATGCCTTGGTGGCGTCGCCCCACCTAAGGAAATAGCAAAAGAAACAATCCTCCAAGAATTGGCAGTCTTGAAAAGGAAAATAAAAAAATCAAAAGAAGAATGAGAAGAGGAAGAATCTGCTATTGAAATAAATAAGCCAATGCCCGCAGTGGCAATAAATGAGAAACCATCTCAAACACCAATTAAGGAGGGGGAAAAGGGTTTAGTACCCCTCAGAGCTGAACAGCTTCCTTTAGAAAAAAGAAAAAAAAAACGAGAGTAGGAAATGGGCGACAATGCCGCAATCCTCCCTCTACCACAGCCATGCAAGGGTTTAGCAAAAATGATGCCCCCTTAACAAGGAAAACAAAGGCAAAGAAATAGTGGGGACATCTCAAAAAAGAAAAGGAAAAATCACTGTCAATAAAGAAATAACAACGACATTAAAGCTCAGCATGTAGTTGGAGGATCCTGAGCGAAGGCCATTACAGCTGTATAGGCCCATTGTCAAGCTTGGAACTAATGTCATCAGCCAAGTAATAGAAGTTGGCATACCATTGCCATTAAATCATATACAAACGATAATCCCTCAGTTGGTCCACACACTGGAGCCTCAAATTCTTTTTAGCTTACCATGCTGAAGGAAAGCCAATAGTGTTCTATAAAGAGAAGCCTATACCCAAACAGCCTCCAAATGATTTTGGCTAAAAGATGCTGCTATTAAATTGATTGAAATGGTCGAAGATCTGAAAGACATGTCAGAGCACATAAAGGTAATATGCCGGAAGCAAAATATTCAAGTTCAAAGTCGAACGAGAGTCAAGCTATATCAAGCAATGTGGTACCCTACTAATGTCAGGGGGCAACCACCATTCCCCCACAACGACAGAGGAGGTCTCGGATGGGAGACACGGGAAGGTCCCGCAATCTGCTATGTTGCAAATATTGTCAGCATAAAGCTTCCAATAATTGAAACAAAGATGGGTGAGAATGACTCCCAGATGGACGATGATTTCTCCACAAATGAAATAAGGGTTGTTCAAAACCCCAAAGAAAATTCAAAAAAAGGCTTATCTTTCTGAGAGCAAGAATGGAAGGTATCAACCCTTACATACACTGACAAAGAAAGGAGCTCCATTCATACGGGATAATGAATGTCAGAAAGTCTTTGACAAAATCAATATTTGCTCAATCCTCCTATGCTAGGAGCACCTATCAAGGGCAAGCCTTTAATTGCAACAATGTGTGCATCACTGGGGGTATTACTAGTTTTAAAATGAAAAAAAAAAGAGAGAAGAAAGAAAAAAAAAAAAAAAAAAGAAAAGAAGAGAAAAAAAAAAGAAAAGGGGGGGGGGGCAACGCATGACAGAGTGCTTAACAACCCATCCAGTGCCAGAAGACTCCCCTCTAAATACAGAATTGATTGATGAGGTGCTCCCTGCTCAAGAAACTTATGAAGCACAAGAAACTCAACTTGAATATTGACAATTATATTTTGATGGGGCTGCACGGGCTTCTTTGAAGGCTGATGGCACATCATTAAATATGGCAGGGGCAGGAATTGTCTTTGTGACCCCAGAAAAAAGGGATATTGCATTACTCATGTGCTCTAATGGAATCCCTCACAAATAATGAAGCAGAATATGAAGCCCTCATAGTTGGCTTGGAAATTGCCATAGAAATGGGCATAAGATGTATTGAAGTATTTGGCGATTCATTACTGGTCGTCAAACAAATGTTGGGCATTTTTGAGGTCCGAAAAGAAGAATTGAAAGCCTACTTTGAGGCAGCTACAAGACTCAGCGACAGGTTCTACCACTTCAAAATAAAACATGTCAGAAGAAGTCAAAACTCGCAGGCTGATACATTGGCCAAACTTGCATCTGCCCTTAAACTTCCCCCAGAAGGTGAACCGGGAATTACCATAAAAAAAACAGAAGATTGCTTCCAAACACCCTGAATTGCCATGATGGTTTGACAACCTTCGAGGCAAATGCATTGGAAGAAAATGAAAGTCAAGAAGAAGATGATTGGCGTATTCCCATTATCAAGTTCAAAAATGGTTGCTTACCAGACAAAAGAGGGGAGCGAGTGCAATTGCTGCGAAGAGCTACTTCCTACAAATTGAAAAATGAGACATTATATAAGTTCGCACCTGAAAAGGACAAGGGTACTGTTGAGATGCCTATCTCCGAAAGAAGCCAAGATAGTCATGTGGGAGGTACATGCAGGACTGTGTGGAGCCCACCAATCTGGCTCAAAAATGAAAATCAACATAAATAACAAAGGCTTCTATTGGCCAACAATGTTTACAGATTGCGAGCGGTTTGCTCGAACCTGCCCCCAATGCTAGGCCTATGGGCCCGTGCCAAGAAAACCGTCAAGCAAGATTCATCCAATAACGCCTACATGGCCATTTGCTGAATGGGGAATGGATATAGTGGGTCCCCTCCCCACATCATCCAAGGGATACAAATACATACTTGCTGCCACAGATTATTTCTCAAGATGGACTGAGGCCATACCTTTGAAAGAAACTACTGGAGAAGCGGTGGCTCACTTTGTCCGACACCACATCATATATCGATTCGGGGTTTCGAGTCAAATCATATCTGATAATGGCACTCCATTGAGAAATCAGACAATATACAAATTGATAGCAAATTTCCATATTGAGTGGAGGACATCAACGGTTTATTACTCTCAAGCCAACGGGTTAACCGAAGCCTTCAACAAAACTTTATGCAAGCTCATGATCAAATTGGTAAATGGTCGAAGGCGCGATTGGGACGAAAAGATGCATGAAGCTCTATGGGCCTATCGCACCGTCTACAAAACTCCTATAGGGTGCTCGCCCTTTTCCCTTGTCTATGGGACCGAAGCAGTCATCCCTGTTGAAATTGAGCTCTCATCTTATAGGGTAGCTCTCCACTACGGGCTCCCTACTGACGAGAGGAGTGAAATTGAAAGACGGCTTGAAGAGTTGTCAAATTTGGAAGAAAAACGTTTGGTTGCATACCAACGTCTTCAAAATTATCAAGCACAGATGTCCCGCGCTTTTGACAAGCTAGTGAAAGAAAGAGCTTTTAAAAAGGGAGATCTTGTCATGGTCAAGTAAAAGGACGTCATGGCCTCTCGACCCAAAAGTAAATTCATAGCCAATTGGCTTGGCCCATTTGTGGTCGACAAAGTGTTTGAAGGTGGTCCCCACACAGTAGTCGACCAAAAAGAAAATGTTATATTTTTTCCTTTAAATGGCATATACATGAAACTGTACCATACTCCCGAGTGTGAGTACATCTGCGCAATGCAACAAATGGATCCGGATCAAGTACACACCAGAGAAATATAAGTGATCTCTCTGCAAGATCTTCCAAATAAAAAAAAGAAGAAGAAAAAAGGGGCTTAAAAACGAGGTGCCCCGACAGACTTGGTCTATTACCTCATAACGGTGGACTAAGGGCAAAAAGGCCTAAAACCCAGCTAAGGTGAAAACCCGAAAGGGCACCTCAGGCAAAAATGGGAAACCCTGCTGCATGAAAACCTGAAAGGGCGTGCAGGCAAAAGAAAGAAGGGGCTAATTGTGGTGAAAACCCAAAAAGGGCTTCACAATTGGTATATCAAAAAAAAAAAGATGAGGGTACTCTCTCGACCTTTCTTAGAGCGAGATTGAGTTATCCCGCATTCCTTATAAAAGGAAAGACACAAGAGTTGTCAATGACGAGACAACCCCTAAGTTCATTCGAACGAATAATCAAATTCAGGAGCTACGACCGAGACAACGATGATTGTGTCTTTCCGCCCTTATAAGAAGTGTGGGAAACTCGAACTCTGCTCGAAGAAAGAGAGAGAACGAGAACCCAAACAAAAGAGAAAGCTCTCATTCCAAAAAAAAAGTCAAACCTATGCCTTTTGGCTTACAAGCCGTCAAGGCCAGTCAAAAGTCAAATCCCGAGCTTCTTTGGCTAACAAGCCGTCAAGGCCAGTCAGAAAGCTCAAAATCCAAACCTCTTGGCTAACAAGCCGTCAAGGCCATTCAAAGGTCAAAATCCACGTCTTTTGGCTAACAAGCCGTCAAGGCCAATCAAAAGTCAAATCCCGAGCTTCTTTGGCTAACAAGCCGTCAAGGCCAGTCGAAAAGCTCAAAATCCAGACCTCTTGGCTAACAAGCCGTCAAGGCCAGTCAAAGGTCAAAATCTGTCTTTTGGCTAACAAGCCGTCAAGGCCAGTCAAAAGTCAAATCTCGAGCTTCTTTGGCTAACAAGCCGTCAAGGCCAGTCGAAAAGCTCAAAATCTAGACCTCTTGGCTAACAAGCTGTCAAGGCCAGTCAAAGGTCAAAATCTACATCTTTTGGCTAACAAGCCGTCAAGGCCAGTCAAAAGTCAAATCCCGAGCTTCTTTGGCTAACAAGCCGTCAAGGCCAGTCGAAAAGCTCAAAATCCAGACCTCTTGGCTAACAAGTCATCAAGGCCAGTCAAAGGTCAAAATCCAGGTCTTTTGGCTAACAAGTTGTCAAGACCGGTCAAAAGTCAAATCACGCACCCTAGAGGAGCCTCAATCCTCTAAACATATTTACGGCTCTCAGGGAAACCTCTAATTCCCTACCATACCTAAATCCAAACTCTCAATCTATGGCTCTCAAGGAAGCCTTTAATTCCCTACCATACATAAACACAAACTCACAATTTACGCCTCTCAGGGAAGCCTCTAATTCCCAACCATACATAAATCCAAATCCTCAATCCATGGCTCTCAGGGAAGCCTCTAATTTCCTACCATACATAAATTCAAACTCTCAATCCATAGCTCTCAGTGAAGCCTTTAATTCCCCACCATACATAAACACAAACTCACATTGACGGCTCTCAGGGAAGCCTCTAATTCCCTACCATACATAAACCTAAATTCTCAATCCATGGCCCTCAGGGAAGCCTTTAATTCCCTACCGACCATAAATCTAAGTTGTTAGCCAAGACACCATCAAGGTTAACCAACTCAACCAAGAAACACTTTCGAATTCCAACGGCTCTCAGGGAACCCTTGACCAACACACCATCAAGGTCGGCCAAGTCAGCCAAAATCCAAATCCAAATTCTCACGGCTCTCAGGGAAGTCTTTAATTCCCTACCATATATAAATTCAAATCCTAATGGCTCTTAGAGAAGCCTTTAATTCCCTACCGACTATAAATCCAAGCTTCTAGCCAAATACATCATCAAGGTCGGCTAACCCAGTTAAAATCCAAATTCAAATCCTACGGCTCTTAGAGAAGCCTTTAATTCCTTACCGCATCCAAAACCTCATGGCTCTCAGGGAAGCCTTTAATTCCCTACAAAAAAAGAAGAAATAAAATAAATAAAGGCTTAAAAAGGAGGTGTCCCGACGAACTTGGTCTACCACTTCATCATGATAGATCAAAGGTAAAAAGGTCTAAAACCCGGCTGAGGTGAAAACCCGAAAGGGCGCCTCAGGCAAAAATAGGTAAACCTCTCAATGCGAAAACCTGCAAAGGCGTGTTGGAAAAAGCTAGAGGGGGTCAATCTTGGCGAAAACCTGAAAGGGTGCTGAGGTTGATAATGTGAACCAAAAAAAAAAAGAGAAGAAGAAAAAAAAAAGAAAGAGCAAAATATGCCAGCTGCACTGTTATGGACATTCCCTATCCATGATGGCCGACCAAGTCAAAATTTACGTCTTTTGGCTAACAAGTCGTCAAGACCAGCCAAAAGTCAATCATGTGCTCGAGGGAGCCTCAATCCTCTTACCCAAATCATGTGCCCGAGAGAGCCTCAATCCTCTCAACCAAAATACGTGCCTGAGGGAGCCTCAATCCTCTCACCCAAATACGTGCCCGAGGGAGCCTCAATCCTCTCAACTCAAATACGTGCCCGAGAGAGCCTTAATCTTCTCACCCAGATCACGTGCCCGAGGGAGCCTCAATCCTCTCACCCAAAATATGTGCCCGAGGGAGCCTCAATCCTCTCAACCAAATCACGTGTCTGAGGGAGCCTCAATCCTCTCACCCAAATATGCGCATGAGGGAGCCTCAATCCTCTCAACCCAAATACGTGCCCGAGGGAGCCTCAATCCTCTCAACCAAATCATGTGCCCGAGAGAGCCTCATTCCTCTCAACCAAATCACGTGCCCGAGGGAGCCTCAATCCTCTCACCCAAATACGTGCCTGAGGGAGTCTCAATCCTCTCAACCAAATATGCGCCCGAGGGAGCCTCAATCCTCTCAACCCAAATACGTGCCCGAGGGAGCCTCAATCCTCTCAACCAAATCATGTGCCCGAGAGAGCCTCAATCCTCTCAACCAAATCACGTGCTCGAGGGAGCCTCAATCCTCTCACCCATATACGTGCCCGAGGGAGCCTCAATCCTCTCAACCCAAATATGTGCCCAAGGGAGCCTCAATCCTCTCAACCAAAACATGTGCTCGAGAGAGCCTCAATCCTCTCAACTCAAATACGTGCCCGAGAGAGCCTCAATTCTCTCAACCAAAATATGCACCCGAGAGAGCCTCAATCCTCTCACCTAAATACGAGCCCAAGAGAGCCTTAAATCTCCTCATCAAGATTATGGCTCTAGAGAAGCCTTAATTCTCTAACACAAGCATGTTATGGCCCTAGAGGAGCCCTAATCCTCTAAATGAAATAGCTCAAGGCTTTTGGGGAAGCCTTAAAACCCCTGTTATCAATAAAGATCACATGTTGATAGTGGAACTCAGAAGCATAATGTATATATCAAATAAAAGTTCACATCTCAAGACAGACCCCTGGGATAGCCCAAAAAAGGAGAAGTCAAAATGAATGGATAACATGTGTTGATGCTAAAAACAATATCCTTCAAACAACTCTATGCTCCAGTGTCGCCTGTCCTCAGAAGGCCAACCTGTGCAAAAGAATGGCACGAACGGCTCTGTCATGCATAAGCGAGGTCGTCATCTTATGCCAATTTATGGCTTGCATGATTTTTGCAGAAGTTATAGTGGTCTCTGCTTGCAAAATTGCCAGCTGGGTCTCTATGATTTTCGGCTCCAAGTAATCTCCTTCAATGTCATGTACCTGATCCAACTCTGCAAGGTCAAAACAACAGGAGATCATATTTTTGCCACAAAAGAACGAGAAAAGAAAAGGATAAAGCAGCTTATCAGAAGATATATTGCAGCAAAGTCACAATTCTCAATGCATAAAGCAAAAATTTGGCATTGTTGTCATGAGATGATGGTCATTGGTACTACAAATCCAAAAGAAATGGAAAGTTTACTGCAAGTATGTCATAAGCTGTGACATATCAAATTCACAAGTATAACATCTCTAATATGGATCTCAACAAAATCAAAATGGCTGAAATGCATTGGCAGAATAAATGAAATGGACCCTCAGAAGGGCAATATGTGCTAAAATATAGCTGAAAAGATTCACACGAGACAGTCGCCCTATGTTTCACTCTCGGACGCCAGTCTCGTGGGGGGCATTTTTTGTGCCGGATTTTGCCTTGCCCTCTCCAAAGAGAGAGGTAGAGAAGCAAGGAAGAAGAAAGAAAAAAAAAAGGGGAAAGAAAAGGGGGGTTACCTCCCTTATGGCCGGCGAAGGCCCTGAGGGCCACCTTCGCCGCCCTCAGCCGCTGCTATCGCCGGCGCCCCAAACAGCAGCCGCCGCTGCCGCCACTGCTGCTTCCCAGCGCTACCGCCGCAAGAGGAAGATGACCCCGCTGCCGCCGCTGGCCCCTGCTACACCGCCGCCGACCCTCCACTGCTGCCGCGACCGGCCCCGATTACCCCCACCGCGGGCCTTGCCGTCGCTGCCGCTGGTCCGCACCGCCGCGCCACCGCTGCTGCTAGCCCTTGGATGGGCTGCCATCAGGAAGGGAGAAGGAGGAAGGAGGCCGCGCGTCGCTCCTTCCCCTGCTCTGTCTCGCGCAGAGACAGACCAGGAAAGGGCCGGACAAAAAAAGGAAAGAAAAAAACAGAAAGAAGAAGAAAATGATAGGGGCTAAAGCGCAAATTGTCAAGTAAATTCCCCGATAAAATTTCGTAAACCCCCTAGTGGGGTACGCAGGCCTCCCGAGGGAGGTACACATATGCCCCGGCCATGGTCTCTCCTCCTTCCACTATAAAAGGAGGGGGGCGCCCAAGCCAAAGGGGAGGATTTTTGGAGTTTGAAAAAACCAGAGTAAGGCTCTGAGAAGGACTGCAATGCGGTCTAGGAGAAGGGTCTGCAAGGCAGCCCTAAAGAACATTGTGCAAGGCACAATTTTATTTTTCTCAAGTCTCAAGTAAGGTCCATTGGGCTTCCCTTATTGGGCCAAATTTCTTATTGGGCCTCAAATTGCTTATTGGGCCGGACTGGCATCCTTTATGCAAATGACTATGATGCTTCATGCTTAATGGGCCTAATGATGCTTAATTGGGCCGTCATTTGATGTATTCTCACTGTTTGATGTTTAGTGGGCCTATTGGGCTAATTTCACTTGTTTAATCATGCATTATATGAATAATTACATGTAGTGTCACGTTTTTTTTTAACTTTTCACTACTTGATTTCTTAATCAAAATCAACTAATTTTTCAACAAACCTTAATAAAATATTTCACAAACATTGTTGTTTAATTTTCAATAACATAAAAATAACAAACAAATCATGTCTCATGTCATTTTTGATCCACCTTAAGTAAATCTCCCTTTAAATCAAATAAATAAATGAAAACATTAATTTAATTCACATAACCATAATTTAAATAAATAAATGACGAAAATAATTAAATAAATGAATCAATAATTTTAAAAATACCCAAAAATGAGAAAATAAATTTAAAAATCAATAAAATGAAATAAATATTAGAAAATTATAAAAAAATAGATTGCATACTTGCAATTTTGTTTTTTCATGTATAATTCATTTCATTCAATTGTGAGTCACGTTCTATTCCAAAGGGGTTGTCTGATGGTTAATCAAGGGTGATCAGCCTTTATGCTAATATAATTAACACTAACCGAGGTTAGTGGGGGAGGTCAAACGAACTAAATAAGACCATGTCCATGTAAATAAATAAAAGCCAAATAAATCAAATTTAAAGATAAAATTAAAAATTTTAAAGTGTTTAAAAAATGGTTCTCACATAGGGTTAACACAATTTGCATGATCATGTTTAGCTCCCTAGGAGTCCCCTTAGGGTGAAGGTCTTGATTTGCAGAATCTCTCATAGGCACCTTCCTGTGCCGCTTTATGCCAGATATTCCAGAGTCTTGTGTTTTATGTGGGGAGGTGAACAAATCTCTTGGCCACCTCTTTGTAGGATGCTCCTATTCTCAGGGAGTATGCAGGGAGGCGGCTTGCAGGACCCATTGTACTTTCCGGTAGCACTCAGATGTCCAACAACTTTCTAGGCAATGATATAGGCAATGGCCTCTCAAAGGAGATAGGATGATCTGGTGGATAATCCTTCATGCCACCCTCTGGACATTGTGGGGAGAGCGGAACAGTCATATATTTAAAAGAATTTCATGTCATGAAGGAGCTGTTTTTGATGCTGCTTGTGCTAGAGTGTAGGAATGGGCTGTTTCTTTTTGTAATGTACATCCAACTACTTCATCCCTTTTTCGTTTATTGGGGAGTTTTTCCGCCACACAAACTTAGTGTGGAACTCCACGTATAGGTGGAGGGGTGTTATTTTTTTACTTGTGCATTCCATCTACTCTTTCATTAATATATTTGTGGTACTATTCACTTCCCAAAAAAAAATAACATAGATCGCCTGATAGACTAAAAATACTTTTGTATAACTTCAAACATTCGGAAAGGAATTGTTCTTCAGTCTATCTAGATGTTTTTATACCTTCCAAACGGTAATATTATTATACCTGCCAAAAAAGAATTTCCTGCACAGAAGCAGAATGAGGGTCCCCTTCAGGCCACATTGGTATCACTATATAAACAGCAAACCTCTCCTCTGCTCGAATTTTGCTAGCAATCTTTAGGGCTAATTCCATTGGAATCAAGTTATCAGCATCTGCACAGCACATATCAGCATAGCAACTTACATTGCATTTTGCGGGCACATGAATGGCATGTTTCAGGGGGGAAATGTATCAAGTAGCATAACATTTTGCATATGGAGATTTTATTCAAAATGAAGATCACAGAAAGTGGAAACTTGGAAAAGGATCATTAGAAACCTGGAGTCCTGTAAGAAGGCCAGTCATATGATGAACCAATAAAATACTGATTTTCAATATATATGAAGTGTTTCGCTGATCTAATTGCCTCGACATATGCTGTGTGTATACTCTTGTCAATCCTCAGGTTCTTTCCACAAACAAGGTTCTGCAAGTAGAGATATGAATAAGCTGTAGTTCCTTTTTCTATTAATAAAATTGGTGGTACAAGCCACTTCTTTTCAAAAAAAAATCTGAATAAGCAAAAGGAGTTCGGATTTAGACAAAACATCAAACAACTGCAGAAAATGCATCACACGAATATATCACAAAGCATATCTGTTGGAGGCAATATTGCACCATGGAAAAAGAGTTATTGTGGGAAATGTATGATAAGAATGACAATGTACATAGAGTAATCCATGATATGAGGAAAATCTTATCCCCAGAATCTGATGATTTCCTTATTTTTCCTCTCAAAGGACCCCAAAAACTGGTCCCACATTATTCATAGAAAAGAAACTGCATGATCTAAATCCACACTTGTATTTGTGATGAAAACTGCTAGTCCATTACAAAGATCAAAACTATTTCAGTAGTTAAACCTGGTTTTCAGCTTCTTTGATATTCTTGGGGAATCCTTTAACAGAGCTAGAGTCAATAGACCTGAAAACCTAGAAAGTGAGAAGAGAAAATTTACAGGTTATTTACAACTAACTAGGACTGATAAAGTAACAAACAGGATTGGCAGATGAAAAGCAGAATCTTGCAACCTGAACGTGCCAGTTTTCAGTATCTTCTTCCTTAGAAACCCAAAGCATAGGATCATTTTTGGTACTGTAGGTGAGGGGCTGAGGATCCATGAAACACGTTCAAGTTTTACTAAGGCATCCTCTCTATAATAAGCCTCTGCTTTGAAACAAAATCTGAGTTTCCACCACCTTGTTGCCTTTTGCCAGCGTTGTTCAAAGTTTTTAAGAACGTCATAGGCAGCAGGACCTTCAATCTTGGAGTGCAAATCGTGCCATGGTTGTCGTGGGCTCTAGTTTCTGCCTACAAAAAACATGGAGAAAACTATTCAAGAGATAAATATCATTGTGCATTGTGAGACTATAGGGTTTTTAGGACCAAGTCAATCTGAGATTTGGATTTCACTGCTGCATTTGTGGGGAACTTTTTCATGATATATGCATACAGCCTAGTGTTGCCTAAGTTCACTTAAACTATGATTTCCTTTGGAAAAATAAAGATAAAAGAAAGCCACTTGAACAAGGAAAGCGGAAATATGAATACGGTTGGGTAATCGTTGACTTTTATAGATGTCCTGTCCTTAAACTGAGAGATTTCCTTGCATGCTATTTGTAACTTTGAACAAGTCAAAACAAATCAGCAGTTGGTGAGATAAATCATTTTCTTCAATATCTTGAGAAGACAGGCATAATATGAGGAAATCATCAAAAGGCATTTCTCAACAATTGCATAAATGGTTGGGCATGTGTTGGCACCGAAAATTTCTGTACCCAAAAAACCCAAAAAAATACCCAAAAATACCAAAATACCCCCCCCCCCCCAAAAAAAATCCCAAACTCATAAATTTCCCAAAACTCTCATCTCCAGAAAAATCCCCAATTTCCCAAAACCCAAAACTCTAAAATATTCAAAACCCAAAATTCCCAGAAAATACACATTTCTGAAAATTCCCAGAAATTCTCCAAAAATCCCTCAAATACCAAAAATCCTCCCAAAAATACCCAAAAAAACACCCCAAATGGGGCACCTCCGGTTGGAGCCCAACCGGAGGCACCTCTGGTTGGAGTGAGTGCCTCCAGTTAGAGCTCCAACTGGAGCCCCCTCCCTCTGCCACCCAACGGGGGGGGGGGGGGGGACGACAACCCACCCACGATGTAAGGTGGATCGAGCAGAATCAGACGGAATCGGACTGGATCGAGCCGATCCAATCTGATTCCACACGATCCACCTTGATTCCATTTGATGTAGCCCGATTCCCTCAGGTTACCTTAATTATGTCTGATCCCCTCCACTTACCTTATTAAGTAAATGTTATATTTGTAGTTTCATTTACTTAAGATATTACATGTAAATAAAGAAGTACCCTCCATTTGAATCCAATAAAAATATCAAAAAAATCATATCTCTTACAAATAAAAAGTCAACTCTCCCATCTAAGAAGAAAATCGCAATTTCGATAGTACAATCAAAATAACGACTTTCTAATCTTTCATAATTTGGCATATCTAAAAATTTCATAATTCAAATAAACCCAATAGAATACTAAAAATTTAAAGTCCGGTAAAACAAGTCAAATGTGCATATGACTTCTCCAAGGGAGCCACTCTCCTACTGACAACACTTAATCTGCTTGAGACCTCTCAGAATTTGGTCACTCCCAACCGAAGGGTGGGGGGGGTGTGAAACTGGAGCTACCCCCCCCCCCCTCCGGTTGGGAGTGGCGGGGGCTACCGGAGGTACCCCCCCCCTCTGGTTGACAGGGGGGGGGGGGAGGGGGGGACCAGAGCCACCCCCCCTCCGGTTGCGACTGACCGGAGGTACCCCCTCCAGTTGGGTCCCCTCCTTCTTTTATAAAAGGAGGGGTGGTCCCCCATGTCCCACCTCCATCCAAGGACCAAGGGGGGGATTGTTGCAATTTTCTGAGTTTTTCAGGGGCATTTTTGCAAAGGGGAAATTTCTGTGGTATTTTTGTAAAAGGTGGATTTTCAAGGGGTTTTTGTGTAATTTCTGGATTTGGTGGATTTTGGGAAACCATTTGGTTGGGATTTAAAGACTTGGGTGGATTTTGGATTTTGGGGTTTATTTGGGGTATTTGTCTGGATTTATTCCAAGGGTATTTCTGGAATTTGGCCATTTGTGGCTTGAGGTTTGTGGGTTTTGGGCTAAGTTTGGGTCATTTGTGGGGCTTTTGGGCCTTGGAGTTTTGGGCTATTTATGGGGTTTGAGGTTTGTGGGTTTTGGCTAAGTTTGGGCCATTTCCCTTTGCCTCACATGGACGCGGTTTAATACCGTCTGTCCATGGAGAATTGGCTTTTATAGTAAAAATAAATGTCCGTTTCATATTTCCATGGACAAATAATTTTTACAGCCAACAGATAGATATCAAGTACACAGCTGCTGTTTCATTTGATAGAAAATAGACGAACAAAAATATCAGGTTCACCCAACTTCTAGATATATACACTAAACCCCAAATAGATGAACAAATAGATATCAAATTCATCAGATAGAGGCATAATCATATCAGGTTTATCAATCAACTTATCTTATTAGAATATTTTCTCATAATAAAATATGTGAACTTAAACCTAATGTATTTACCTGTTATCAATCATTCAACTGCTACACTCTGCCTTTACCATGCTGATTATTGCAAAGTGCAGGCATGTGTTTCCACTATTTTATTCCCAAATAAAGGGCAGAACCCAGGTTGGACTAGATAACATTGCTGGACTTTGCACTTCCTTTGTAGGTACACCGCTTGCCACGAAGCTGGCTAGCCATGCATAATTGTTGACGTTGCCGTCATGTAAGAGACAAAGCTCATCCTCCCTGGTGGTCCTTGTTTCTTCATGTCCTTCAGTCCTTTGACCTCAAGTCCTGTCTGTCACCTGACATCTTGAGCTTCACTAACCTTATCAGTCCTAGAATCAAGATTACAATGGTCTTGTGACTCGTGGGAAAAAGATCACTAGTAAGGGAAGAAAAAACTTTTAGGTCCTAGATCAACAGGCAACTTGAAGTGATGTCGCATCACACCATTATGTATGTTTCCTAGATGTCTAACTACCATGTATGCAAATAAGACCGGAAATGCTAAAAAATATTAGGTCCAACCAAACACAATTCAACTCCAATTGTGTGATGGATTAGCACACTGGTCCTTTCTCCTACACCTGAATGATGGTCCAAATCCAACTTTATTTCCTCTTCAACATTTGAACTGTACATGCTCCTAGCAACTTTACCATGTGGGAATCCCCCGTTTGCCACCCTAATGCTGCAATGCACTAGTTGTCAGCAATCTTCTTTAGTGTCGGTCTGCACATGAATTTATGAAGCACTAGAAGCATCAGACCTTCTCTTGCTCAGAACTTTTGCTATGATGTTAGGGATCTCTAGAGAAACAGAAACTACTTTCCAGAGCTTCTGCACCACCCTGCTCCAGCAGATAAGAGGTTGGTTACTGTAGGCACATGGTTCACGTTTCCTCTCATCAGAGAATGTGTTCGGAATTCATCACTTTCATTCCATCAGAAGCAGCCTCCTTTTTCTTGGATGCTTGACACAGTTAAAACAACTTAAAGACACATACAGTTCCATCTCTTCACAGGAAAAGATGAGGACGGATGAATAAACTTTTGTTGATTTATGTCAAGCCAGATGAAAATTACATCTTCAGCTTAACAAAGATTGTCTGATTTTAGGTTTCTCTAAATCTTATTAAAATTAATAAGAAAGAGAAACACTATGAGAATGCCTGTCCTAATAATTACAGGAAGATGCGCACACATTATGGATTAACCCAACATATTAGCAAAACATTGGGACCATGCAATTGCAGTAGCTTTATCAATTAAATGACACTCGTAATACTAAATCTTTTGCAGCATAGTATTTTATGTGCAACAATGTGATTTTATTATTCACATTTACAGCATGTGCCCAGTTAATTCAACCAAACTATCTGGAACTACATGCACTTTTAATCTTGTATGCATTTCATTCACAAGACTTATTGACGGTATTGCCCCTGTCAACAATATGCAATCTTTACACTTTAAGAAAAAGAAGTGGTACTTACCCACCTCATAATATAAATAACGGGATAAAGGTGCCAAAAATCATATAAATAAAGGTGCACTAGCTATTAAATGACCACAATGAAAGACATAAGCAACAACATAAATGAAGCTCATATGTTCCATAACAAGGGTGTCATCCAAGATCCAGAGGTGATGATGATACTCACAGGAAATGTGGGATTGTGGAAATCACTGAGAAAGACAGTGTCAAGATCACGAAATAGTCTATGCTGTGGCGTATCATAGCGACCATCACAGAGATCAAGACCACCTATGAAAGCGGTAATCTTTCGATTACCTTGGGAAGCTTGTGTGTCAACTAACACACATTTCTGATGGTGTGTAAAGAGGTTCCCGACAACCTATGCATGAAAATTAGAACAGAAATTGTTAGCACTTTCAGCTTTAATGAAAAAACAAAAACAAAAGGAAAAGAGTTGAGAAGGATCAAGAAAGTGTCGGAATGGGTAAAAGCTTGTGGCTTGCCCAAGGAGTCCGATCCTCAAGGAATATAATATAGTGATTCAGAAGATACTTCGGGAGAAATTTTAGATAAATTGCATCTCTATTCACATGATATTGGGAGTTTTGATTGACAAATGTGCAGTTCAACAGTAGGACTGATAAATCAGTAAATTTCATTGCAATTGAAGCTTATATGCAAAAAACCTCTCTATTATTTAGTAAAAACCTGACTGGCTTAGTACATGAACCGGCAGAACCAAACAGGTCCTAACTGGTTTAATGCTACTTCCCCCAGCTCCAGTCCAAACTGGCTTGCTTTCGAAATCCCAAATCTAACAAACAAATGCATTTATCTCTAGAAAAGTCAGAGGTCAGGGAAAATATATAATCCGAACACGAAGTAATGAAGACCATTTCCATTCCAGAAGCCAAAGATCAATGATGGCAAAATATCATCCGGAAAGGGGAGCCCTTTCATATGTTAGACATGCTTGCTTTTGAAGGTCAAAGAAGCACCTAGAACCAGTTTTTCAAAAGATGAAGAAAGAAATATCTGAAACAAGCTAAAAGTGTCTGAAACAAGGTAAACTTACGAAGAAAAGTAATATTAAAGGGAGAAAGTATTCCTCTGAAGTAAAAAAAAAAGGTAACAAAATCCTGATGGATCACATTGATTGTCCCACCTTTTTAAATGGCCTACGCACATATGTTTTGAGACTGGCAGTCAGCTAGTGGTGTTTAGCTTATTCCAATCAAAAACATTGACGGCGCAACAGAATGAAAATATTATACTTTTACCAGGAAAAAAAAAGGCATAGGCTAAAACTTACCTGTTGCTTGAAAAGACTAAGCTTACTGCTGGCATAACGAGGTGACAGCACACAAATGACAGAAGAATGCTCGAAAAATTTCCGGGTTTCTTCATCATGAGTTTGCATTACTCCTTCCTGTAGAAACCATAAAGATTACTGTTTCCATCACAACATTAGAAGAGGCAAGACAGACCTAATTAATCAAGTTACTGAAAAGAAAGGAAGATCGCTTAAGCTGCATGTGTTTTTTGCTTGCAAGGATAAAGCAATTTATTTTTGCCTATTTTGCTCAAACTAGACGGAATAAACATGAATATTCTAACATAAATATCACCAGATGAGATCAAACAGTTCGAGAGAGGTGTTCCTCCACTCATTTGATAGCAAGTCATATCATTCAAAATCTTTTCCTTTTCTAAGAGAATACAGATGACCTTTACCAGACAGAAAATTGTGTAGAATGAATTAAATTGTCATAAAGCACGAATTTGTATTTCTGTGGGGGAGGGGTTGGAATGAAGGTGGCTTCCGGTGTTGCAGTGCACGGGGACAATACACTAGCTCAGACTAGATATCACTTCGAGTATTTGGTTTAACGAAAGACAAACTCTTTCTCCGTAGTATATCTGTACCACCAATTTTATTAAATAAACAAACAGAGCATAGAACAAATTAAATTGTCATAAAGCAGTAATTTGTATTTCTGTGGGGGAGGGGTTGGAGTGAAGGTGGTTTCCGGTGTTGCAGTGCATGGGGACAATACACTAGCTCCGACTAGATATCACTTCGAGTATTTGGTTTAACGAAAGACAAAACTCTTTCTCCGTAGTATATCTGTACGACCAATTTTATTAAATAAACAAACAGAGGTAGTACAATCCGAAAAGGCGAGGAGAAATTCTTCATCGGTAAGACTACACTGCTAAAAATCAAATGAAAATTTGTAACAAGACGAGAAATTCTTTTAATCCAAGTCATTTTCTAAAACAGAGCAGCAGTAACCATATAATTCAGTTGCACCTCTGCTCTTTACTCTGTAGCAATAGTATCTCAAGTTCTACATGATCGTAATTTTGAGATCTGTCGGAAGAACTGATAACTTTACCGTTCTGAAAAAGAATGTGTCATGCGAAGTCTTATCATCCCAAACCAACAAGCACACCCTAACACCCTCCTGAGATTTATACTTGAGCAACTCCCCCAGATTCAACTCCATGCCAGCTTTTGGAAGCGGTTTTGTGGGCTCTCTCACGAGCCTTACCTTGTGATAGATTGACCAACCGGCTATATAAATCAGATGGCGAGCCTCCAGTATCGCAAGGCAGATATCCTCCCAGCACTTGTGATGGTAGAACACCTTCCCATCTTCCAATTCGATTTTTGGGAGGTCCCCGTCCCTCACATGCGCATCTTGATACAGCGTCACCATTCCTCCATTCCTCACGGGGAAGTACGTGCCCCGGACGCCCAACTTCTGAGGATCACCAGCTATTCCATCCTTGTACAACGGATTGAGCTCCACCGGCGTGTAATGCAGCGAGATCTGGAGCGCCGCGTCCAGCCTCGGAGGCTTCCCGGAGTGCCCAATGACGGGGAACCAGCCCATGATTTCCTCCCCCGAGGCTACCCGGCTCGCCGGGATGTTGACGGTCCCGATAAGATCGGCGCCGACGACGTCATTGTCCTTGACCATGAACTCGACAGACGTGGCGGGATGGGCCACGGGAACGACGAAGTGTTGGTTCCACACGGGGAACTCAGCATTCCTTATGACGCGGGTGCGGGCCACGGTGGCGCCCGCGAGGCGGACGGTGACGTATGGGTCACTGGTGATCCTGCGGCCGCGGTCACGGCGGGTCGGGGCGGCTTCCTTCTCCCCTTCCCTGGGCCTGGGGGGGCGTCTTCTCCCGATGACCGCCCCACAGGGGGCGAAGCAACAGCGGAGGCGCTCCCAGAACAGGTCCATGTTGGGGAGTCTCCGGGCCTCGTGGATCCAGATCTCCAGCTTCCCGTGGAGCAAGACGGCATCCGGGGAGTCGCGGCCGAGGCTCTCCGCCGCCATTGGAGAAGACGGGGGGTCGCGGGAACCACCCCACGCGGGCTTATGAAGGCAGCGGGGACAGGAGAAGCACATCCCGCCTTTGCTTGCTCCGCGTGCGAGCGGGGATTCGCGCGCGGCTGGGGCCTGGAAGGCTTCGGACCCAAGATTTGGAGGAAAAGGGGGGGCGACGGCGGGGAGGCGCGAGGGGGACGTGCCATCGCCCTCGGCGGTGCGCAGCATGGCATGCCCGCTACTGCTGGCACACGCCTAAGGGCAGGCAGGAGGAGGGGGGGGGGGAATCCCGCTTTGCTTGTCCGCTGGGCGGGAAAAAGGGAGAAGAGGACGGGGGAGAGGGAGGGAGGCATGGTGGATGGGGAGGAGGAGGAGGACCGCCACCGGAGGGGACGTCGCCCTCGGAACACCATTTGTGGAGTGGGCGAGGGGAAGTCCGAGGTTCGCTGGCGGGGAAGTTGCTCAAAGCGGTTATTTAAATCTACGTGATATTAATAGATTATTTGTTTTTGTCTGTTTAAAAAGCACATTTTAAAAAAGATCATCTTCTTACATATATAATTGCAAAATGTTACTCTTATTTTAGTTATACGCACATATTAATTGTAATCATGGTATGTCATTGTCCATGAAAAAAAAATGTTTCTATCATTAAGCATTATATATAGGGAGAATTAATTCTAGGTTTTTGACAAAGTCCCTGTCAAGTTTCTTAGAACCTGAAAGTCCTTACTTTTTGAGGGACTTATTTTTAAGTCTCTAAGCATTAACTCCTCTCATGTGCACTTTTTCAATACCAAGTCTACCCCCACCTTATATAACTAGGTAAAAGTAGTTAAGAAGAGTGTATAAGAATAGTAAGTAAATATGTATGTGCGTAATTACATAATTACGTAATTATGTAAGTTACATAGTTATGTAAGACTAGTAGCAGGTAAGTATGTAAGTACGTAGTTACATAATTACGTAACTATGTAAGTTACATAATTATGTAAGAGAAGCAGTAGGTAAGTAGATAAGTGTGTAAGTACGTAATTACATACTTACTTAACTATGTAAGTTACTTATTTACTTACATACATACATACACGCATGCATGCATGCATGTATCCATCCATCCATCCATACGTATTTAGATACATACATACATAATGTTTGCATCTAAATAAGTATGTATGTATCTAAATATGTATGTATGTAGTATATATGTATGTAAATACATACATATGTATGTATGTATGTATGTATGTATGTATGTATGTATGTATGCATGCAGAATGTATGTATGTATGTATGTATGTATGTATGTATGTGTGTATGTGTGTATATATGTATGTATGTATGTAACTTACATAGTTATGTAAGAGAAGTAGATAAGTATGTAAGTCCGCAGTTACATAATTAAGTAACTATGTAAGTTACATAATTATGTAAGAGAAATAGTAGGTAAATAAGTAAGTGTGTAAGTACGTAGTTGAACAATTACGTAACTATATAAATCACTTACTTGCATACATACATAGTGTATGTATGTATGCATGTATGTATATTACATATGTATGTATGGATGGATGGATGGATGCATGCATGCATGGATAGATGGATGTATGTATGTATGTATGTAAGTAAATAAGTAAGTAACTTACATAGTAAAGGTGGATTTGATAATGAGATAAGAGAGTTTATCCCTCTTTTAACACTGATTTTAAATCCACAGATAATTTGATAACTTAGATAGGATAAGTAGATGTGATAAAACTAAAGTATGATAAAAGGGGGATAAATATGTGATAACTTATCCCTCCCATGGAGGGGGATAAAAGTTATTCTTAAGGATAACTTATTATTTATTGATATTTTACTCTAAAAAATCGTGTCTTTCTTTATATATAGAGAAATAGTGTCAAAATAGAGATAAAAAGTAATAACTATACACATTCTATCACATCACATCATATCACATAAAAAATTATCCTCCTTTATAACTATCTCATTAAATCATCTCAAACAAAAAAAATCTCTAAACATAAATAACCTATACATGACTAACCTATCTTCAATCTCTTTATCTCGTTATCAAAGTGTCCTTTAAATAATTATGTAACTACATACTTACACACTTATCTACTTACCTACTACTTTTATTACATAACTATATAACTTACATAGTTATATAATTATGTAACTACGTACTTACATACTTATCTACTACTACTCTTACATAGCTAGGTAACTTACATAGTTACTTAATTATGTAACTACACACTTACATATTTACCCACTATTCTTATATACTCTTCTTACCTACTTACCTAGTTATATAAGGTGGGGGGAGAATTGGTATTAAAAAAAGTGCACATTAGAGGAGTTAATACCCAGGGACTTAAAAATAAGTCCCTCAAAAAGTAAGGACTTTTAGGTTCTAAGAAATCTGACAGAGACTTGAAAATAATGTCAGGTCACTGTCAAGGACCTAGAATTAATTCTCCCTTATATATCTGCAAAGTGTAAACTACTGTTAGAAGGATTCAATTAACTTAGAAAGGGTTGACACTGAAGAAACTACTTGACCATTATGTTGAACTTATAAAACTCTATATATATATATATATATATATATATAGTAGTGCTATGGTACGGCGGTACAACCCCTCCGTACCATAGCACGATCTAATGATGGGAAATTAAAAATAAAAATAAAAATAAAAAATAATTTGCACGTGTTGTTGCTCACGCCTACGACGCGTGCACAACACAGGCCCCATCGCACCCTAGACTTTACCTATATATATATATATCTAAGATAATATACAATATTTTAAAGGTACATATGGTATTATTATTTATTATTACTATTTTATTGATATGAGATTATTAAATATTAAACTAGTATGTTTTCAGCTTTAATGTATCTAAAATCAAGTTACATAAACAGTAGATAGCAGCAAAAGCTTATAAGATGGAGTACCATGCATCACGGGGGGTTATACGATGAACTTCATCTACATTTAAGTCTTCCTCTCATGGAGGGAACAACTGTCCAATCTCACCCAATCTTCCTCTCAACAGAAGGAATAACTATCTGGTGCCGCACATACATGTCTTCCTCTCAATAGAGGGAAGCACCCCGGATCATATTTGTAGCACCTCAGAAATCTAGTAATTGAAAAGTGGGAAATAAATTGAAAATAAAAATTTATTATTTTCAAAATAGATAAAATAGTAGAGGTGTCAACTGAGCCGGGCCGGCCCGAAGGCCCAGCCCAGTTTTATATGGGTTTGAGTTAGATATTTTAATCTCATTTAAATTTTGAGCCCGGCCCAAAGTAAGATTGGGCCAGGCCCGGCCCGGGCGGTCCGGTATTTTTTTTTTAAAATTAGTAACACGACGGTAATTTTAATACTATAAAAATTGGATTGAAAATTGTGTTGTGGAGCTATGTTTAACAACTCAATATTTATTTCATATTTGTAACAATTAGAAATAAGTTTATTTAGATTAGTCTAATATTTATTTTATGTTGTTTTAATTCAACGAACATCAATTTTATTGTAAAAATAAATAAAAAATAAAAGTAATACCTTTAAAAAGGTAAAATCAGGCAGGGCTGGGGCTCACATAATCGTCCCGGGCCCGAGCTGGTCAGTTAGAGATTGGGCTAGACCGGGTTGGACCTGGGCCAACCCAGGCCCGGCCCATTGCCACCCCTATAAAATAGTCAACAATCGATGTGGGCTGGTCAACAATCAATATGAAACTATGGTTATAACATCAATCGGTAGAAAAATAACAGCAATCGATGTTTGCTTAAGAGCAATCGATATTATAGAGACAATCTATGTGTAAGACAATCAATATGCATAATAACAATCGATCTTTGCTTAAGCGAAATCGATATTATATAGACAATCGATGTTGGACAACAATAGATGTTTAATGACCAATCGATGTTGGACAACAATCGATGTTTAATGACAATCAATGTTGGTCAGCAATCGATGTTGGACAACAATCGATGTTTAATGACAATCGATGTTGGTTAGCAATCGATATTTGAGAAGTAATCGATGTTTAATGACAATCGATGCTGGTCAGCAATCGATGTTTGAGGATCGATCGATGTTGGTCAGCAATGATGTTTGAGGAGCAATCGATATTGGACAGCAATCGATGTTTAATGACCAATTGATGTTGGTCAGCAATCAATGTTTAATGACAATCAATGTTAGTCAGCAATCGATGTTTGATGAGCAATCGATGTTGGGTCAGCAATCGATATGGATTATAAAGGCAATGGATGTATAAGGCAATCGATATATGAATTCGACTGCCAACTTCGACTGGTCAAGATACAACGTTGTCAGTCAAAGTGGGACTTCGTATATGACGAAGTTAAGCTTCGACTAACCATGATCAAATCGTATACGACGAAGTTGCCTTTAACGTATTACGATCGAATCATGTATGACTTCATATATGACGAAGTAGATTTCGTATATGACGAAGTGGGACTTCGTATATGATGAAGTTAAGCTTCGATTGATCACGACCAAATCATGTATGACTTCGTACATGATGAAGTTACCAATCATTGCCAGACTATAAAATGCATGTTAATTTTATACTCGATGATAAAAAGGGGTTAGTTAAGAATCCTCTCCCTAAAACTAACCAACTAGGAACGGACTTGTTACGAAAACAACTCCTATGGAAATTCTAAAACTAACCACATAAATAAATTCATGTTAAGTTTATACCCGATAATAATAACATGTTAGTTAAGATAAACATGAAAAATATGGGCCATAAATCATGTCTAAACCCAAGGCTAACTTGGAAACACGGGTTTGCTTCCTAAAACTTAGAGATGGATTGATAAAGAAATAACTCTTATGGAAATTCTGAACATGGTAGGACTCCTACCAAGAGTTTAGGAAACTACAAACTCGGAAATTGCACCATCACGATGCTATAAAACCATTCTAAGACCCCATAGCCAACCCTAGATCCTTTTTCTTTGTTGCTGGATGAATTTCTGGGAGCAAGGGAATGAACCAGTAGAAGTAATTCCGGGATTATTCATCCCTTAACGTCTGCTTCGACTTGTAAGAACCTGGTGTTAGAAGCAATCAAAGGTAGGTAATCTCGGGTGCCAACTTAACATAGAGTATATCATATGAAAGTCCTTGAAGTTTGTTCTTATATGACCCTATTATTTCCAATTATCGTCACCCATACAGAGAGTCTCAAGTTGTCTCTGAACTTCGTATATGATCTGGACCTTTTGTCTTCTTGTAACTCATGTAACTGGGGTCAAACCAAAGCCATAGATCCGTTCTAGCAACCCTTTCGTTTATAGTTTCATCCCAAAAACCCTAGATTTAGAGTCATGGATCAAGCAAGTGAGTCTACGTCGTTTTCTTGGTCTTACCAATATGTTGATTAGTCTATGTTTGTACTTTAAAAGCCATCAACCACGTGTTAAAAAATATTAATTATATGAATATGATTCTAACGTTCTATATGGAAGTTATTGATCATACTCTTCATTGATTATGTCTTTTCGTCCTTATATTCCAACTCAAAGTTAAAAACATCTTGATATAATTTGTGTCATAACCATGTTGGTGAGAATATATGCTAGGTTTCGACGTGAGTTTACTTTGTTTTATTTCCATGATCCTTACAATGACCTAACTTTCCTTATTGAATATGCTCTCCGATTATTGCATATACTGTTGTTCCTTGCATACAGTTGTACCATTGAAGTACCCATAAGATAGAATGCACTTCTTATCTTGTGTCCTGCTCATGAGTGGACTTTATAATCATGAAACCAAGCCATTAAAGTAAAGATTTAACTAAAAGTGTAAATTGAGCCATTATGTTGCTGGAATTCTCTCTCGACTATTGTTATCATGAAATCATGTTCACATGACTTGCTTTTTCTTGAAATCACCATGAACATGATATTGAACTGTATACTTCTTGAAACTCTCGTTATTGGCCATGATTAACTGTGGGTATCTACATTTGAAATAGTGAGATGTGTATCGGGCACGACGAGTGTCCAAGGGATCTAGTCTAGCCCCATCGACAGAGAGTCGAAAATATATTGTTAACCATGTGGTATAATGATTACTGGCGTTGCATCTGCGCTAGGAGTACTTTCGTGTTGAATGCTAGATATATAACCACATACACATGTCCTAGTGTGCATTCCAATGTGGCATAGATCCTTAGTGCATATTAGTCGCATCGTGCCTGATTATTGTTACATGTTAAAAGTTCTTGCTCATGCGTGCTTGTTTGCTTGCATGTTATGGCCATCCTGCGTTCTTGCAAACCATTGATATCATGCGTGTTTGTACATACTACTCTACTGTTAGTTCTTTCTTGTTATCTCATTCTAGATTTTGTTCAATCACTTGTTCAATCTATCTTGCTCATGTATCAGTTTTAATGAAATTTATCGTTCATGCATATCTTAATAATCGTGCCTACCTAGTTATTAAAATGTTAACCACTTTTTTCAAAACTCGCACATCGAGATATAAATCCTACTGGGCTAGTTTGCTCATTACCTGCTTCTTAACATCTTAGGTGACCTTGACTTGGAAGATGAAGGCTAGGATATGGATGGGAATACGTTTGAGTGAAGAGCATGTTCCAACCATAGTATCTACTATTAGTTTACTTTGAGAGTTAGATTGATGTAGTAGGTAGTAAGAGACAATAATACATTGTAGTTTTCCCTTTTCTTGAGTCATTATTAGTTTGAAGTTAATGGAGTCATATTTGAAATTAGTGAGATATTGAATGAAAGCTTAGTTGTCTTCATTATTGGGGGCCTTTATGTTTGTGTTGATATACATCTAATGCTCGCTAGCTAGAGACTTATTTGTCGACTGCTCACATCTCAGGACATTCATTTAATCTAATATTTCTTCTACGTAATTCTCGAGACGTGACAACATTGGTCCTCTCAACAGAGGGTACAAGGGCACATAGTCTACCACTTCTGAAGAAGTCTACATGTCAAATCCCAATCCAACTCTTGTACAACATTGTTCGCTTTGAGCCCCCATGCACCTGCACGGTTTTGTCCTCAAAATGCACCTCATAAGTTATGGATCATGAACCTACGTACATATGTAGCCCAGTAACCTTTTCTCGATTCTCGATATGGGATAATTTGGTTCATTCCTACCCCAGCCCCCATACCCAGTGATAGCTCAACTCCTAGGGGTGGATGTAGGTGGAGTTCAGTGGGGTCCTGTGACCTCACTAGATCTCCCCCCTAACCTATTTTTCTCCTTAATTTTAGGCCCAATTTTTTTTTATATTATGGTGACCCCACTAGATTTTAAGACTGATCAGTTGGTGCACCCATTGGACTTGAGGTCCATCTTTTCTAATGGACCAAATAGCCCATACTCCCTCATCCTCCCAACAAAACAGATAAAAAAAAAAAAAATACCCAAAAACTACTTTAATCGGATCCCCCAAAATTCAAATCCCAATCAGATCCCCCCCATTACGCCCATTTTGTTGCCCTCCCTCACCATCCCAAGTCCCCCACCCCATTTTCTCTTCCACTCTCCCTCTCCCTAGGTTTAGCAAGATCTAGACCAGCACGGCCCCCTCGCTGCCGTCGCACATCCCCCCCTTTGCCGCCACCGCACAGCCCCCCTTGACGGCCTACCACTCGTCTCGCGTGCGTCGGCCTGCCACATAGGCTCAGGAATAGCCTTGATGCCGCGACATGTGGCCCGTTGCGTGGCCCACTGTGGTCTCTCTCTCTCTCTCTCTCTCTCTCTCTCTCTCTCTCTCTCTCTCTCTCTCTCTCTCTCTCTCTCTCCCTAACTCGACGATCTGTTTCTTCCCCAACCCCCACCCAATCGTGGCCCCCCTTTTCTCTCCCTGATGGGCCTTGCTGGTCGGCGACCCTAAAACTTTCCCTCGCCCAACAGGTAACAACCCCCCAAACTTGGTTGGCAGCCCTAAAATTTTTCCCTCGCCCTAAAATTTATTTCTCCTCCCTCTATCTCTCATGCTATCTAAGTTGACTTTCTTCGGGTGGCAGAGCCTAAACTATCTAATGTTCCCCTCTCTCACAAGCAGCCCCTTGCCCCTCCCTCTAATGACTGTGTTTTGACAGCCTAATGAATGTACTTGCACAGTCTCATTACTGTGTTTTCACAGTCCATCGTTAAAAAAAGTGTTTTCATAGTCTAATATATTTTATTATTGTCTTTATGTTGTTAGACATTTGTTTGAACTTCCCTTTGTAACTTCATACTACTTTTATTTTCTAATTATAATGTCTCACATTATGATTTTTTTTTTTTTGCACGTAGCTTGACCTTCTCCCACATAATCAGACTTATTTATTGCCCATTGTCTTTACTGTTGGCCACCAAGGTATGTGATCCAGCGAGCCTGGGTGGTGGCTCACTTTTATAATACATATTTACATTGTAATTGGTGTGGTTATATATGTGAATGTGATCCAGTGAGTCTAGGTGGTGTCTCACTTTTATAATACATATTTACATTAATTTGTGTGGTTATGTGAATGTGATCCAGCGAGCCTGGGTGGTGGCTCACTTTTATACTGGATATTTTAATTAATTTGTGTGGTTATGTGAATGTGATCCAGTGAGCTTGGGTGGCGGCTCACTTTTATAATGCATATTTACATTAATTTGTGTGGTTATGTGAATGTGATCCAGCGAGCCTGGGTGGTGGCTCACTTTTATAATGTATATTTATATTAATTTGTGTGGTTATGTGAATGTGTTGGTTTTATAATCATTGATTTTTTTGCTAAGATGAAACGTTATTTGGTTAAACCAAGTCAAGGATAGAGCAATGTAGCTAGTTCAAGTAGTTCTAGAACTTCACAGAGTCCACTCACAAGTCAACAAGAATCTTCGTCCATTGATGAACTTGATTTGACTACTTTGGAATCAAATCCAGGGTTAAGAAAGAAGATATTAGAGTATCATCCAAAATTGCAAGATGATGTGAGAAGAGCATATCTATTAAAAGATCCTTACCAACCACATAATCATAATTTTCCTTTGAAGCTTATGTGTGGAAAAATGCGTAGATTCGTTACTTCTTAGTTTGATGAGTATGAAAATTGGTTAGAATATAGCACAACAAAAAATGCTACATTTTGTTTACCTTGTTACTTATTCAAACACGACCATGAAAAATAATCAGGTGGTGATTCATTTGTTGGTTAAGGTTTTTCAGCTTGGAACGAAAAAGACAGATTAGATGTTCATATTGGTGGTCCTAATAGCTCACATAATGTAGCTGTAAGAAAGTGTGAGGACTTGATGAGACAAAAATAAAATATTCAAGTGACTTTTTCAAAGCAATTAGACCAAATGAAGAATGATTACAGAGTCCGCCTACAAGCTTCAATATATTGCATAAGGATTCTTTTGCGTCAAGAATTAGCATTTTTGTGGACATGATGAATATGAAAGTTCATGTAATACAAGAATTTTTTTTGAGCTCTTGAGATTTCTTGCAGATCATAGTTCATTTATAAATAATGTTGTATTGCACAATACTCCTCAAAATGTCCAAATGATTTCTCCTCACATACAAAAGGACATTATAAGTGCATGTGCAATTGAAACAACGAATGTAATCATCAGAGAATTTTGAGATGATTTGTTTGCAATAATTGTTGATGAGGCTCGTGATGTATCTGGTAAAGAACAAATGACTATCATTTTACGTTATATTGATCACAAGGGTTTTGTTGTTGAGAGATTTTTGAGTATTATTCATGTTACTAATACTACTGTTGTATCACTTAAGACTGCAATTGAATCTATTCTGATAAGATATGGACTCAACTTATCTAGAATAAGAGGATAAGGTTATGATGGAGCTAGTAATATGCAGGGTGAGTTCAATGGTCTTAAAGCTTTGATTATGAGAGAGAATAGCTCGGTATATTATATTCATTATTTTGCTCATTAGCTCCGGTTGACACTTGTAGCTGTTGCTAAGAATTATGACGATGTGTCTTGGTTTTTATGTGTTGTTTCTCAAATTATAAATATGATTAGTTCATTTTGCAAGCGTCGAGACACTCTTCGAGAAAAACAAGCTGCTAGTGTTGCAGAAGCTTTAAGTAACAATGATCTTTAGAGTGGTAGAGCTTTGAATCAAGAAATACGTTTAAAAAGACTAGGTGATATCTGTTGGGGTTGTCATTATGGATGCCTCCTAAATTTGACTGTTATGTTCTCTTCTGCAGTGGAGGTATTTGATGTTATTTATCAGGAAGGAACTTTGGAACAGAAAAGGTGAAGCATGTGGTTTATTATTTGCATTGAAAACTTTTGATTTTATTTTTCTTCTACATTTGATGACAAAAGTATCGGCCATCACAAATGAGTTATCAATAGCTTTGTAAAGAAAAGATCAAGATATCATTAATACCATGTCACTTGTGAAGCTTTCCAAACAATGGTTGCAAGTTATGAGAGATGAAGGTTGGAAAGATCTTTTTAAAGAAGCATGTTTACTTTGTGATAAAGAAGATATTTTTATTCCTAGTATGGGCCATCAACATTTTTTTCCTGGAAAATCTCAACACAGAGCTCCTTGTATCACAAATTTACACCATTATCAGATTGAGTTTGTGACAGACTAGGTAGTTCAAACCCGCTAACCTAATAACGAGCTTGATCTGACTCCGCCTCCCGCGAACAGGCAAAAGCCTCTCCAGAGATATCAACACACATGTTCGTGGAAAGATGAAAGAACACACTGAATATATATAAGATTTTACATCTCATACACATTTACATAAAGATTACATAGCCAAATCTCAACAAAAGTCAAACTCAGAGTACAGGAGCCTGGGGCATATCCCGGGGCAGAACAGAAAGAAAATTACACTACTGGAGGTGTGGACCCAACTCCGCTGCGGTGCGGCTCTGGACTAGAAGACGGGTGTGAAACCTCTTGCTCTCCCTTACCTGAAAGGAGTAGGGGGGTGAGCCTCACAAGTCACTGGCTCAGCAGGGAAACTCCCTCAAAAGTCGAATCAACATTAAACACATGAGAAGCAGGAGTAAGACATTAATATAATCAATTAACACAACTACCTGAGCATGAAACTACAATCAAAGTAAATAAATTAAACTATGCTAACAACACAAATTCAGCTTTATAAAGAAATGGCAAACCATGCTCAGTAGTACGAGCTAAAGAGGGTGTAGATTCCGCTTTTCGTCTTTTGGAGAACTACGAGCGTCCACAAAGAAAATAATGATGAAATAAAGGAAAATAAAAATGGTAGAGCACGACTCCTGGATGTGATTGTGATCGCCAAGCACTCAAGGGTACCGAAGGAGAGTGCAGCGTGTTGAACCACTCCTATATTTTACCCTTTTATTTTGGTGATAACAAAATTTATGTTTAATTATTTATTATTAAAAATATTTAATATCATGTTTTTCTTAATAAATATAAATTTATGTGATTAATTGAAAATTAAATATATTTAATACCATGATTTTTATAATTATAAATTAAATATCATGATTTTCTAATAAATATAAATTTATGACATTATTACCGTAATGATTTGCACTAAACACATAAATCGATGTCCATTCAATATATATCGATTTCAGTTCAAAGTGCCACATCGATTTGCTCTCATAAGGATTCCTTTGTACTCACACACACACCTTTGTAACTCATAAGGATTCCTTTGTAACTCACACAGACTCCTTTGTAACTCATAAGGATTCCTTTGTACTCACACAGACTCCTTTGTAACTCATAAGGATTCCTTTGTACTCACACAGACTCCTTTGTAACTCATAAGGATTCCTTTGTACTCACACAGACTCCTTTGTAACTCATAAGGATTCCTTTGTAACTCACACAGACTTCTCATAAGGATTCCTTTGTAACTCACACAGACTTCTCATAAGGATTCCTTTGTAACTCACACAGACTTCTCATAACGATTCCTTTGTAACTTACACAGACTTCTCATAAGGATTCCTTTGTAACTCACACAGACTTCTCATAAAATTCCTTTGTAACTCACACAGACTTCTCATAAGGATTCCTTTGTAACTCATACAGACTTCTCATAAGGATTCCTTTGTAACTCACACAGACTTCTCATAAGGATTCCTTTGTAACTCACACAGACCTCTCACATGGATTCCTTTGTAACTCTCATAAGGATTTGATAAGTGAAACATCGATTCCTTTGTAAAACATGGATTTCTTTGTAAAAACATAGATTTCCTTTATATTTCAAAGTGTCTTTTGGCATCTAGTGAAAAAGTCAATATTCTTGATTTGCGTAATCCTCTATCTTTCTGACAGGAGATCTTTTTGCTTATCTTTCTAGATCTCTTCTCTCCTGCCAACAAAAGAGAGATTACTTACCACTTCTGGGTGGCATCAGAAAACATAAAGGTATGAACCTTTTTGACAGAAACACTCTTTTATCTAAACACTTTTTTCTATGCTTGCAGACCTCGTAGACCACAAATTATCAGAAGAAAGAGAAGATGAGCAACGGCTAGAACTCCAACGGATTTATTCAAATTGTTCATATAAAAGATGAAGCAAGGCTGAAGAAGAACAGAACTTTTCCTGAAGATCTTTTGAATGAGTGTACAACCAGTGAGGAACCTGAACTCCAAATACACTCAAAGAAAAAGAGAGAAAGAGCCTGAGCCCAAGAAGAAGTGTTCAAGCATCTGAAGCACTGAAGCATTCAAGCTCCTTCTCCTCTCTTCTCTCTCTCTCTGTGTGCATCTTGTAATCTGGGGGAGAGAGTCTTTTGCTGAGAGTTCTTTTAGTTGGTTTTTATTTGTTCCAACTCTCAGCTTTGTTCTTTCTTTTCTAAGAAAGACTTCTGCCTAGCTGTAGGACTGTATATAGTGTAGAACCTAGCTAGGGGTTTGTGTCTAGCAGAACCGTACTGGGGTTTGTACCAGGAGGTTGGCTTCTTTACCTGTAAGAGAAGTGGGCTGCCTTCTTGCCCGGGAAAGAGAAGAAGACCAGCTGGGGTGCTGGGTGTTGTAGTGTCCTTAAGGGGGACTGTACCCTTGGTTAGTGAAATCCCAAGAAGTTGCTTGGGGACTGGACGTAGGACTTCCATGTGGGAAGGGCCGAACCAGGATAAACTCCTTGTGTCTTTGTGTGATTGTTTATTTGCTTCCGCACTACTCTCTTTATCACACTAAACTAACCAAACCTTCAAGTGTTGATTTCTGTGTTTAAGTTTCTATTTCAGATTTCAGAAAAACCTATTCACCCCCCCCTAGGTTAGCTTGCTGCCGTACCAAAAGGGCCAACAAGTGGTATCAGAGCGAGGTTCTCTGATCTATCAAGAAGATCTAACAATCTTAGAGAAGATCCATGGCAGCTCAAGGATATGCTGAAGGTCAATCAGTCACCAGACCTCCATTCTTTGATGGAGAGGACTACCAATATTGGAAGATGCGAATGGAATGCTTCATTCGGGGCACAGACTTCGATCTGTGGCAGGTAATAGAGGTAGGTGATTTTGTTGTTATTCCTGTTCCAGGCACTACTGCTATTACAATAGCTGATAAAAATAAACTATCTTTAAACTTTAAAGCTAAGAACTATTTATGTTGTGCTTTATCTAAAAAAGAATTTAGTAGAGTATCTGCATGTAAACCTGCTAAAGAAATATGAGATAAACTGCAGATAACTTATGAAGGAACAGATAAAGTAAAACAAACTAGAATAGATATTCTTGTCTCACAATATGAGCAATTTAAAATGTTTCCAAATGAAAATATCACTCAAATGTATAATAGATTTTCAAGTATAGTAGTTGGTCTAAGCTCTCTTGGTAAAATCTTTCTGATGAGGAAACTGTTAGAAAAATACTTAAATCCTTAACTATTTCATGGACACCTAAAGTAACTGCTATTGAAGAGGCCCATAATTTAACCAAATTGTCAATTGTTAATTTAATAGGTTCTCTCATGGCACATGAAATAAATATGGAGCGATTGTCTGAAAGCTCATCTAAGAAGAAATGTACTAATGCTCTTAAGGTTGTACTGCTCCTTCCACTTCTTCTTCTAGCTCCAAAAATGCAGATTCTGAAGACAGTGACGTAGATGAAGTTCTGTCCAAGCTTCAGAAAATTTTCAAGAAGAAGAAAAATGGATCGAAAAGGATTCAAAAGAAAAACAGAAAAGAGAAAGAACCAGTCTGCTATGAATGCAGAAAACTTGGACATTTGAGACCGGATTGTCCAAGACTCAAGAAGACTGGTCAAAATGAAAAACAAAAAAAAAAGCACAAGAAATTCAAAAGAAAAGCCATGGCGGCTGCTTGGGAAAATGAAGAGACCACATGCTCAGAATCATCAAGCTCAGAATCAGAGAAAGAGCAGGTAAATCTAGCCCTCATGGTAGGACTAGATGAGGTACATCCTAACTCATCTTTTGATTCTTGCACAGATTCAGGATCAGAATCTGAAGACTTAGAAGAAGTATTTAATGAACTATATGAAAAACATAAAAATGTTGTAAAAGAATTAAAGAATCTGAAAAACAACACTATTTGCTTAGAAAACATCAATTCTGATCTTAAATCCGAATTGGAGCAACTAGAAAAACAATTAAAGGATAGTAAAGATAACATTTATCTTTTGGATGAATATTTAAAAAATAAGGAGAATGAAAAATTAGAGTTAGAAGAAAAATTAAAAACTCTAACTGAAGAAAATCTGTATTTAAAAGAATTAGTTAGAAAATTAACTAAAGGAAAAACATCTTTAGCCCTATGCTTAAACGGATCAAAATCTGGAAATAACAAACAAGGGCTTGGTTACATACCTCCTGAAAAAGGAAAACATGTCATAATTCCTGAAAAATATCCATTACCAAAATTTGTAAAAGAAACCAAGATGCCTCAGAAAAAGGCCCCTGTAAAGAAAAATGTTTCCAAAAATTGTGTTCTAAACAGACAGTACAAAGATAATAAGAACAACAAAATAATTTATATTCATTGTTGTTCTCATTGTAATAAATTAGGACACACAGTAAACACCTGCACAACAAAGCACCTAGTATGGATTCCGAAAGGATATCTTTATGCATCTAACCATCAAGGACCCAAAAAGATTTGGGTACCTACTTCTGAATAGTTTATTTGCAGGATGGCCTTGGAGCATCAGGAACAAAGGATGCTCAAGGCACTGGTGACTGCCAGCTCTTCATCCATCTCATATCTGAAGAGGGAGTAGTCATTAATTTATTTGTAAATTTTAATATTACTAACAATTATTTTCAAGTCTCATTCAGGCGGAATCTCTCACTCCGGAGGAGCACAGACTAAGGGGGAGTTATTCATTTATGTCAATCATTGTTGAACCCCTCAATGGTAAGAATTTCTCTCACAAAGGGGAGAGAATGCAATGGTAAGAACCTTCCTTTTTGGTTTATGACAAAAAGGGGGAGAGTATGCATGGTATGCATCATCTGTGAATTTTCTGTATTTTCTATGCTTTACGTATTTTTGTTAGAAAATTCTCATAAATTTTGTCATCACCAAAAAGGGGGAGATTGTTGAACCACTCATATATTTTACCCTTTTATTTTGGTGATAACAAAATTTATGTTTAATTAATTATTATTAAAAATATTTAATATCATGTTTTTCTTAATAAATATAAATTTATGTGATTAATTGAAAATTAAATATATTTAATACCATAATTTTTATAATTATAAATTAAATATCATGATTTTCTAATAAATATAAATTTATGACATTATTACTATAATGATTTGCACTAAACACATAAATCGATGTCTATTCAATATATATCGATTTCAGTTCAAAGTGCCACATCGATTTGCTCTCTTAAGGATTCCTTTGTACTCACACAGACTCCTTTGTAACTCATAAGGATTCCTTTGTAACTCACACAGACTCCTTTGTAACTCATAAGGATTCCTTTGTACTCACACAGACTCCTTTGTAACTCATAAGGATTCATTTGTACTCACACAGACTCCTTTGTAACTCATAAGGATTCCTTTGTACTCACACAGACTCCTTTGTAACTCATAAGGATTCCTTTGTAACTCACACAGACTCCTTTGTAACTCATAAGGATTCCTTTGTAACTCACACAGACTTCTCATAAGGATTCCTTTGTAACTCACACAGACTTCTCATAACGATTCCTTTGTAACTTACACAGACTTCTCATAAGGATTCCTTTGTAACTCACATAGACTTCTCATAAGGATTCCTTTGTAACTCACACAGACTTCTCATAAGGATTCATTTGTAACTCACACAGACTTCTCATAAGGATTCCTTTGTAACTCACACAGACTTCTCATAAGGATTCCTTTGTAACTCACACAGACCTCTCACATGGATTCATTTGTAACTCTCATAAGGATTTGATAAGTGAAACATCGATTCCTTTGTAAAACATGGATTTCTTTGTAAAAACATAGATTTCCTTAATATTTCAAAGTGCCTTTTGGCATCTAGTGAAAAAGTCAATATTCTTGATTTGCATAATCCTCTATCTTTCTGACAGGAGATCTTTTTGCTTATCTTTCTAGATCTCTTCTCTCCTGCCAACAAAAGAGAGATTACTTACCACTTCTGGGTGGCATCAGGAAACATAAAGGTATGAACCTTTTTGACAGAAACACTCTTTTATCTAAACACTTTTTTCTATGCTTGCAGACCTCGTAGACCACAAATTATCAGAAGAAAGAGAAGATGAGCAACGGCTAGAACTCCAACGGATTTATTCAAATTGCTCATATAAAAGATGAAGCAAGGCTGAAGAAGAACAGAACTTTTCCGGAAGATCTTTTGAATGAGTGTACAACCAGTGAGGAACCTGAACTCCAAATACACTCAAAGAAAAAGAGAAAGAGCCTGAGCCCAAGAAGAAGTGTTCAAGCATCTGAAGCACTGAAGCATTCAAGCTCCTTCTCCTCTCTTCTCTCTCTCTCTCTGTGCATCTTGTAATCTGGGGGAGAGAGTCTTTTGCTGAGAGTTCTTTTAGTTGGTTTTTATTTGTTCCAACTCTCAGCTTTGTTCTTTCTTTTCTAAGAAAGACTTCTGTCTAGCTGTAGGACTGTATACAGTGTAGAACCTAGCTAGGGGTTTGTGTCTAGCAGAACCGCACTGGGGTTTGTACCAGGAGGTTGACTTCTTTACCTATAAGATAAGTGGGCTGCCTTCTTGCCCGGGAAAGAGAAAAAGACCAGCTGGGGTGCTGGGTGTTGTAGTGTCCTTAAGGGGGATTGTACCCTTGGTTAGTGAAATCCCAAGAAGTTGCTTGGGGACTGGACGTAGGACTTCCATGTGGGAAGGGCCGAACCAGGATAAACTCCTTGTGTCTTTTGTGTGATTGTTTATTTGCTTCCGCACTACTCTCTTTATCACACTAAACTAACCAAACCTTCAAGTGTTGATTTCTGTGTTTAAGTTTCTATTTCAGATTTCAGAAAAACCTATTCACCCCCCCCTCTAGGTTAGCTTGCTGCCGTACCAAAAGGGCCAACGAGGTGCAAATGAAAAGTGATCGCATGGAATACCTTTGGCGGGGAGATTGTGCGGGAAGGATTGGGGTCCTCTTCTTCTTCTACGAGCACGACCGACCGTGGTAGAAGACACTTTCTTTGTTGATTACCCTTGCAAAACACAAATGAAAATAAGAGGATTAGCCAAGTGACGTGTAGTATCAACTCATAAAGGAATTAAACAACATGAAGAACATGGAGGTGGACACACCTTGTGGTGGCTTTTAAACCCCTAGAAAGATAGGTGTGTGTGTGTATGCATGCATGTGTATATGTATGATGATTAAAAGGAGGATAAAAGAGTGGAAAACAAAGAGAATAGATATGAACAAAGGAGTGGGAGATGCTTCCCCAATGAAGATGGCGCAGGTGGCTGCTGTTAGAGCTCGTAGAAGCTTGAATGGAGAGGAAGAGGATGCAGAGGATGTCGCTGAATCAGCTGTGGAATTAGAGAGGATGGCGTCAACGCGCTTGAGACGGAAATCCGACAGGGCTTCGCCTTGAAACGGCCTCTCGCAACTCTCTGGAATCGAAGTTCTTAACCTCAGGACATTGGCCCATGGGTCATATTTATAGGAGAAAGCTCAAAGTTCGAGGTTGACAGCAGTTGCAAATCACGACGGGAGACATGGTCGTGTTTACAGTTGAATCGCGACGGTCTTGATGGTCGCGTTCATGAATTTCCATTTTTAGCCAAAGCATGACTCTTAATCTCGACGGAATTGCACGTCGTGTTTATGAATTTTCGAATTTTGCTTTTGGAAACTTGCTAAATACCAATTATGGAAATTAGAATCACGACGGCTAAAGCCGTCGCGTTTCAGAAAATGGCAATAGGTATTTCTGCGAATGAACTAAGGTAATAATGAAAAATAGGGAAGCTTTGAATCGCGACGCTCAGTGCTGACACATTTTTAAACATGGCCCAACAGTCGAAGTTGAATCGCGATGGTAAAGCCCGTCGCATTTACGGCCAATCGATCGGCCAATCGATTGCTACAGAATTGCGACTGTCAGACTCGACGCTTTTTAGTTCTGTCCCATAAACGCGACCATATGCCCCGTCGCGATTTGCAATGTTCTCCATAAGCCTTGAAAAATGATGGGGGAAGCACTGAAAAAATGGAAAAAATCCCTAAATAATGGGAAAAACTCTTGCAAGGCAAAAGAGGGCCATTTTGCGTCATTATGGCGTAATTTGAAATTTTGTCTGCGGTGGTGTCAATTCCGTGTGTCTACAGCTGCCACGCCTTAGCGTCTGCTTTGCAGGGGAGTGAAGTGTAGGGATACGAAGTGGAGTGTAATGGAATGAAAAAGAATGGAGCGTAGCGAAGTGGAGCGAGGTGAAGAGGACTGATAAGTATGCGCCAAGGTGAAAAAGAGACACGCGTAGCATTGTGGTGAGCACCACCTGATGAGAGTCTTTCGCCAAGACCCAAGGAAATCAACTCCAGAGAAGAAAACTGAAAAACACAATGTTTGGATGGAAGGAAAGGAATGTGTGCGCGAAGGGTACTAAGGTGAGTGTGTATGTGGTACACGAAGGAAAGGTGCCATGTGGGGCACAACAGGGAGATCAACTTCCAACGTAGGGGAAGTACCTAAGGACACAATCCGTTAGGTTGCACCATTGGGGGCGTTTGCCACTGCCAAGGTGGATCTATAGGAGGCAAAGACGAATGTGGGGGATAGATCTAAATAAAAGAGTTTCAAGGAAATCAGCCTGGAGGCGACAACAAAGGGAATTATGTACTTGACTTGGAATGGAATATTTCAAATTGATTTAGAATCGAAGCGAGAATGGCTCTCAAGTTGTATAGGGAAGAGTGGTTTTCCACAGTAATTTCAAATATGCATGTATGCTGGGCTAAAAGAAAAATAAGGATAAAAAGAGTAGAAAATAATCAAGGATATTATTGTTACGACGCTGAGTTGGGTCAAGACATTGTCAGGTGTTCGTCATCCTCACATGCAAAGCGTAACGATCTATCCGTGCGGCTAAGGATCTTCTGGAATAATCATCGTTTTTGTTAAAAGGGAACTCAAATTCCAGATTCCTCAGAGCCACAAGGTCCTTGATGTGCTCTAAAGGTATACCATATACTAAAATGTAGATAACTGATGGTAAGTGTTGCTCAGCTAGAAAGCCCAGAAGGGGGGGGGGGTGAATGGGATTCTTAAAAATATTGAGTACCTTAAACCTGTTCATAAAACAGTCACACAAAACACACTTCGATGGGTGTTAGAGTTAGTAAAGAAAGATAGCAAACGCAAAGCAAGCACACAGACAACACAGGGAATTATCCTGGTTCGGACCTCCTCTCTACAGGAGTCCTACGTCCAGTCCCTGAGCAACAACTCAGGCTTTCACTACCCAAGGGTACAGTCCCCCTTATGAACCCTTACACACCCAGCCGCAATTGATCTTCTCTTCACAACCCGAAGAGGAATTACAACACCCTGGATACCACCAGGTCTTCCTTCTACTCGAAGGGAACACACACCCTGGAACCCCCAGGTCTTCCTTCAACACGAAGGGAACACCAGAACACAAGAATGTGAAATGAGATCAAGCCCCTAGATCAAGCTTATACAATGCTAGATCTGAAGCTAAAACTGAGAGGGAAAGTTCTACAGTGAGGAACACTCTCATTTACAGAAGCTCTCAAGACTAACACAATGAATGCAGAGAGCTAAGAGCTAAACAATCTAAGGAGTGAGGCTTGGCTCTTCTAGATGCTCGCAGAAAAGGCTTGTAAAGAATTGTCATTTTTCTTTTCAATCAAAAAATTCTTATTCTTCTGGAGCTTCAGTTATCTATATATATCTTCTATTTGAAATTTGAACGTTGAAGTGTCCGTTGTCTCTAAGCTTTTGTTTACGTTATACTGCATGCCACTGTAGAGCAGTCTTTAGCTTTCCATGCACGCAACGAAAGGGAGAGGATCTTCTCTGATATCCGTTATCTACCATATTGTCCAACGTTGAATTGAGGTGCGCTGTCAGAGACCTGCACGCATTAAATGCTAAAACAATAGACAGCTAGGCTGTCTCTTGTTGTCAGTCAACGTTAGAATGATTTTATACAAAAATAGAAGTTCTATTCTATTCTTCTAAAAAGATGTTTACATAATATGCATGAGAATAGAAGATATCGTTTGCATGCATTGCAGTGATACGTTCAGTCATAATAAATGCATGGTTGTCAGAACGATATACGTGAAGACTTTGACTTTTCAACGTATTAAAAAATGAGCTCAAAAATCAAATCATTATTTTCACATGGAATCGTTATATGCATGACTTATGAAATCATTGTGAGTGAATCGTTGTGCACTCATAAGTAAATCATTATGCACAAGTCGTTATAATCAAATCGTTAAAGACAATGTGAATGAATCGTTGTTTGTTGTATCAAATCGTTACAACGACCAAGTCGTTATGTAACTTGATGAATCGTTACAGTAACAGAGTCGTTATGTAACTTATCGAATCGTTATAGGGATCAAATCGTTTTGAAACTTGATGAGTCGTTGTGACACTGAAATCGTTGTTCTCACTTATCAAATCAATGTGAGAGCAAATCGTTGTTCTTTCTTAAGAAATCGATGTGATCACTTATCGAATCGTTATGGAAGCAAATCGTTATGAATACTTAACGAATCGTTATGAAAGCAAATCGTTATGATCACTTAAGAAATCGTTACGAAAGCAAGTCGTTATGAATACTTAGCAAATCATTATAATCACTTAAGAAATCGTTACGAAAGCAAGTCGTTATGAATACTTAGCAAATTGTTATGAAAGCAAATCATTATGATCACTTAAGAAATCGTTACGAAAGCAAGTCGTTATGAATACTTAGCAAATCGTTATGAAAGCAAATCGTTTGCGATCACTTAACGAATCGTTGTGAGGGCAAATCGTTGCGATCACTTAACGAATCGTTGTGAGGGAAAATCGTTGCGATCACTTAACGAATCGTTGTGAGGACAAATCATTGTGATCACTTAACGAATCATTGTGAGGTAGACTGCAATAGAATAGCAATGACTTATGAAATCGTTATATAACCAAAATCGATGTGAATAAGGAAATCATTATGATTCTAAGGAAATCGTTATGATTCAAAGGAAATCGTTATGCCAACTAAAGAGTCGATGTGAACTTAGAAAATTTCATGCTTTGAACTTACATTGCTATAGAATAAATACTACTTACCCATTTAGCTTGATATTCCTTGTTTCATTTTCTGTGCTCAAATCTCATAGAGAATATGTTAGATTAAACTTTATATAGTTTTTTTAATCACCAAAATAAATATGTAATTAATTTAAATTATATGGGGATAAGCTGATCATCAATCTCCCCATTTTTGGTGATGACAAAACTTAACAATAAGCATAGATGAACTGAAATGAATCTAAATGGAATTGCGGAAATATAAGAGATATGTTTCAGAAGTACTATAATTTTCTCCTCCTTTTTGTCATTAAGCAAAAAGATACAAGAGTGAGACAAAGAAGAGAGAAAAGAATTAGAAGAACAGGGGATCATTTTATTGACTGGGTACAGAAAGATAGAAAGCAGGAGACAGAAGAGAGGCATAGTGAGAAATGACTTCCCAAGCCTTTTCTTCTTGCTTCTCAAAATGCAGCCTAAAAACCCCAGGTTCTAGAGAATAAGAAGGTCCCATGATAGAAGCCATCCTGGTAAGATGACGAACTAGCTGCTCATCTAAGAACTGAGCATACCGATCTCGATCAAGGGAAACTTTAAAGAGGGAAACCTTCCCAAAACTAGCACAGGCAAGGAACTGATCCATAGAGACTGGATAGAAAAGCTCCTTGTGCTTCAATTCTAGCCGCATGGCCACATACACCTTATACCTTTCAACTCATGTCTGATAAGGATCATGAACAAGGTGAATGGAATTCATGTCCAGAAATGTGGCAGCTGAAAGTGGAGGTTTGCCTTCCCTGGCCTGAGATACATTCAGATCAGAGAGCTGCTGAGCAGATATGGGATAGAATCTGGCCCACTCTGAAGGAGAGAGTCTTTCACATTCAGACAAAAGAGGGGTGAGGACATTTGCATTGACATGGCCCTGGTGATATTCTCCGAACAAAAATCTGTAAAAGGCAACCAGATGTCTCTTCTGCACTTTGATTCTTCCCATGACTCTGACTAAACACTCAAAAATAATTGAGCCAACAGCTGATTCCATGACCAGAGAGTGAAGAGGGGGAAGAAAAACAACATCAGGGAGCTCGAGGGTGGCAAAATCAACCTGGATAGCTTCAGTGTGAGCTTGAACATACCCTAGAGCACTGATAGCCTGCTTGAACTGACCAAGCTGAATTTCGAGAAGACGATGGAGATACCGATAATCATTGAACATTTGAAAGTACCAGATCATCTTTATTTCCTTTTGAATGAAAGGATCCCAGGTGTCCTTGTGAAGGATCTAGAACCATTCAGAGAAGGTCAAGGAATGATCCCGGGGAGGGAACTGGGCAGATTTGGTAAGAAGAAATTTATTGTACAAAGTCTTGTGGCCTCGAGCCCACTGCTCTTCAGTTTTGGACTCAGCTAAAGAGAAGATTTTTGATTTATCAGATTTGGAAAGAGAGGTGTAAGGCAAGATGACATTAAGATGATCGGTAAGATTTAAATGAGGAAGATTAAAAATAGTAGCATAAGCAACTTTCTGAAGGAATTCTCTATAGAGTAGTTTATTTTTGTTGTCCACTGTTAGAGAAAACCATAGAGGTGGATAACAAAGGTCAGAAGAAATAGAAGAGGTGGAGGTGATTTTGCGTTTCTTAGGAGCAGGGCTAGAAGAGCCTGTCCTATGAACATGAGTACCAACCTTTAATACAGATCGGAGAATAGCTTCTTCAAACTCATCTTTGAGGTCCCTAAGAAAGGGATCATCAATCTGAGCACTCTCCGGAATAATGGTAATGAAGGAAGGAGGAGTAGTGGGATGAAGAAAAGAATGTGAGGTGGAAGAAGGTATATCCGTTGGTCCAAAAGAGGAGGGACCTGAGGATGAGGAGGCTCCAGCTGATGAGGAGGCTGGAGGAACAGGAATGTGAGTGGTGGAGATAGGGGATGAAGAGGACTGTAAGGGAAATAGAGTAGGTGAAGAGATATTTCTGGGTAGTGGTTGTTTGAAAGTGGGTGGAGCTGGAGGTGCTGTGGAGGATGAAGGTGGTGAAGAAGGAGCTGGTGTCTGAATGGGAGAAGGAGCTGGGGGCTCAGAAGCTACAACTTCAAAATCAGCTTCAGGAATCACTGGCCCTGACAGATCCTCAGTTGGCCCGCTTGGCCCAGATTCTTCAGCTGACACCTGATCAACAATTACTGGCCCTGATGGCCCAGCTTTCACAGCTTCATCAGGAATAGATGGCTTTGAAGGCCCAGACTCCTCTGCCAAAACAGGCCCTGATGGCCTAGCAATTTCTTCATTTGCATCCTCAGAAGGCTGAGGAGTAGGTGGTGTGAAAGCAGGAGGTGCTGATGCTCTTACCTCCTTTAGAATGTCTGACAAAAGAGTCTTCATGCTTCCCATTTTCTTGTTTAACCACTTTACTGCATTTTTCACCATGCTCATTTCTTTTGCTGCCGAAGCTTGGCTCATAAAAATAGAATTAACATCCGATTGCACAGAGCAAAGAATTTCACCTTGGGCATCTAACCTTTCAATCACAGGTTTTAGGTTAATGACAAACCTCTGTCTTTGTGGCCTCTGAAATGGTGCATCAGCAAGGAGAGGAATTTCTGAAGCCACTTCCTTTCCTTTCTTACTTGCCCTAGCAATGGGCTCCTCAAGATCATCATGAGCATCTTGATGATCTGAATCAGAAGAACTGGCGGTTACTCCTTCTTGAAAATCATTTACTGGGGATTTTTCAGTTCTCTTCCCCTGAGACTGACCTTCTTTCTTACCCAAAATTTTCCTTTCAGCAGGGGAATCTTCCATAGGTGCATCATCTTGGACTTCTGCTGCTTGCTCCCCTTGGACAGAAGCATCTTCCATCTGAACAACATTGTGGCATGATGCCATGGCTTCACCTTCCTGATCTTGCTCCCCCTGAGCAGGAGCATCTTCTACTACAGTCCTTTCAATGTGGCCTGATGCCACAACATCTGGTGCTACGGATTCACTGAACCTTTCAGGCTCCCCTTGAGTGCTAGCAATGGATTCCAGCACATCTCTAAGAATGGATGCCACAATAGTGGTGGGGTTCAGATCTTCAGCGGTTCCTACAACTCGCACAATATTCTCTGGAGGAATTTCCTCAATTAGGCTGCCAGTGACCACAGATTCTTCTACTGTGGTCTCTGCTGCTGCTGGTTGATCTGCTGCTGCTGGAGTCACTGCTTCTTCTGCTAGTGCTGCTGCTGATTCTTCTTGAACTATTTGGACTGCTGCTGCTACAGCTGCTTCTCCTACCTCTTCCTGGACTTCTTGGGCTTCGCCAATAATGGCCTCACCCTCAGCCACAAAGGTCTTTGACCATACACCATTTACAACTGAAAATCCGCGTTTCCTTAAGTTCCTACTGCGGATTGCCTGCCCCATCTTTTCAGAAACATCTCCTACCACACTGATGCCATAATGCTGAAATACCTTAGTTAAGAGATGGGCATAGGGTAGAGACACATTCAGCTTACTTTTCTTATCCCATACTTGTGCACTGGCAAATTTCATCCTTTCTATGATGATTTCGGCCAAATTGATTTCCTGATTCTGGATGGCCCAGAACATTAAATATGAGTCTGCTTTGGTGCATGTTGAAAAAGTAGCGCTTCTGGGAACCAAAATTTGACAGACTATAAAGTGCAAAAGACGATTAAATGCATTCAACTAGTTGATATCTAGCTTCCCGTCCTTCAATTTGTATTGAGGACCAACAATCCCTAATCCTTTTGCCTGGATATCCACAGTGTGAACTCCACCTTGACCGGAAGTAGTCACACCGAAGATTGATGCTAGTAACTCTCGTGTGACCCTAATCTGAGTTCTCTTGACCATGGAAGTCAAGGTTCCATCTTCTTCTATCTTCAGACATACATAAAACACCTTTACTAGGTCAGGATAACTTACTTCTGAGAAGGTATCCATCTTCGACCACCCCAATCTGTCCATAGCTGCGACGATGCTACCCATTCCATTTTTCCGTAAATCTGCCACATCCACTGTTTTGTGACCGCACAGCTTAGTCTTCACGGTCGCAAACCTTTCCTGATGCTCGGCGGTGAGAAATTCAGTTCCGTAGCCCCCGACGCTGCCGGAAACACCAGAAGAGGCCATGGTTTTGGATGGAAAGAGTTTGCCGCACAGATTTTGGGATAAAAAAAAGGAATGACCTTTAGAATTTGGAGGCGCCATGATGGCAGAAAACAACAAACTGACTAGTTCGATAGGAATAAACTCTTATAAAATAACGAACCGTCAAGACAAACTTAAAAGGATAGGCAATAATTGGAATTTTGCTCAAATTTTGGGAGGAAAAATAATTTAAATTCTGAAAATTAATATTTTAGTTTTAAACAGATAATTTTTTCACAATTTACACATGCCTAATTCCCTTCTAAGAGAAGTAAATCTCTCTTCAGGTAAGGCCTTTGTGAAGATATCTGCTAACTGATTGCTTGAATCAATAAATGAAATATCTATGTTGCCATTTGCTACATGATCACGAATGAAATAATATCTAACCCCAATGTGCTTAGTCCTTGAGTGCTGTACTGGATTCTTGGTTAGATTTATTGCACTGGTGTTGTCGCATAATAAAGGAATTGCCTTGATCTGGAGTCCATAATCCTCAAGTTGTTGCTTAATCCATAGGAGTTGTGTACAACAACTTCCAGCAGCTACGTACTCAGCTTCAGCTGTTGACAGAGCTACTGAATTTTGTTTCTTTGAGGACCATGATATCAGACAACCTGCAAGGAATTGACAACAACCACTGGTGCTTTTTCTGTCTATTTTGCATCCAGCGTAGTCAGCATCAGAATATCCTACTAAATTAATTTCACATGATTTTGGATACCATAAACCTAAGTCATGGGTTTTTGCTAAATATCTAAAAATTCTTTTGACATTAATTAAATGAGATTCTTTGGGGTCTGCCTAATACCTAGCACACATGCATACACTAAATAGAATATCGGGTCTACTGGCTGTTAAGTATAGTAACGAGCCTATCATACTTCTGTAGATTTTTGATCTACTTTCTTACCATCCTTGTCACTGTCCAGTCTTGTTGAAGTGCTCATTGGTGTTGACAGTGGTTTGCTATTTTCGAATCCAAACTTCTTTAGCAACTCTTTGGTGTACTTAGTTTGACAGATATGAGTCCCTTCCTTTCCTTGTTTGATTTGCAATCTAAGGAAGTAGTTAAGCTCCCCCATCATGCTCATCTCGAATTCTCCCTGCATGAGCTTTTCAAAATACTTGCAAAGAGATTCATCAGTGGACCCAAATATTATATCATCAACATATATTTGAACAAGCAAGATATGTTTGCCTTTAGACTTAACAAATAATGTACTGTCTACTTGACCTCTAATAAAACCATGATCTAATAGAAATGCACTTAATCGTTCATACCATGCTCTAGGTGCTTGTTTCAAACCATATAATGCTTTGTGTAATTTAAATACATGATTCAGAAAATCAATGTCATCAAAACCTAGAGGTTGTTCCACATAAACCTCCTCTTTTATGAAACCGTTTAGAAAGGCAGACTTTACACCCATTTGAAATAATTTTATATCTAATGTAGATGCATATGCAAGTAATATTCTAATAGCCTCAAGTCTAGCTACTGGTGCATAGGTTTCATCGAAATCTATGCCTTCCTCTTGCGAATAGCCTTGAGTTACCAATCTGGCCTTGTTTCTTATGATTACACCAGCTTCATCTAATTTATTTCTGAACACCTATCTGGTGTCAATCACTGGATGATCTGATGGTCTAGGAACAAGTGACTATACCTGGTTTCTCTTGAACTGATTCAGTTCATCTTGCATGGCTAAAATCCAAGATTCATCAGTGATAGCTTCATTGACTGTCCTAGGCTCTATTTGAGAAACAAAAGCTAAATAATCACATGGAATTATGTTACCTCTTGTTCTTACCCCTACAGATGGATCACCAATAATGTTTTCAGGAGGGTGATCTTTCTTGTATCTCCATTCCTTTGGAAGATTCTCATGTACCATGTCCTTTTGTTGTAGGTCTTCTAGAGGTGGATCTTCCTTGTCCTCAATGGATGTGTTCTTTAATTTCTTGGACAATTCATCTGTATCATCAATATCACTATCTTCTTCCTTTCTCAAAGAAGGGTTAGTTTCATCAAAAATAACATGTACTGATTGTTCAATTAACAAAGTACGCTTATTAAATACTCTATAACCTTTAGGTTTAGAGGCATACCCCATGAAGAGACCTTCATCTGATTTTGCATCTAACTTACCAAGATCTCTTTTGCCATTGTTGTGAATGAAATATGGACATCTGAATGTCCTGAAGTGACTGACCCTTGGCTTCTTTCCCTTATATAATTCATATGTTGTCTTCTTCAAGATGAGTCTGATCATCACTCTGTTGATTATGTAACAAGCTGTGTTAACTGCTTCAGCCCAAAAGTACCTTGGCAGATCATATTCTGACAACATTGTTCTTGCTCCTAGACCATTTTGCTGTGGTGTCCTTGGTGCTTAGAAATTGTACTCTATTCCTTTGTCATCACAGAATTTGACAAATTTTTCATTCTGGAACTCTCCTCCATGATCTGATCGGATTCCAATAATACTGTACTTCTTATCTTTCTGAACCTTTTTACTGAAACTTACAAAGCTTTCAAATGTATCATCTTTGTGTTCCAGAAAGGATACCCATGTGAATCTTGAATAGTCATCTACTATAACGAATCCAAAATTATTTCCTCCAAGACTTGTGGTCCTCATTGGCCCAAATAAATTCATATGAAGGAGTTCTAAGGGTTTAGAGGTTGTTACCACAGTCTTTGACTTGAAAGATGACTTGGTGTGCTTTCCTTTTGCATATGGTCCACAGACACCGTCCATTCTTGTGCTGACCTTTGGTAGACCTTCCACTAGGCTTCTCTTGATCAGTTTTCTCATGCCATCCAAACTGCAGTGGCCCAATCTTCTGTGCCACAGCTCAGTTGACTGCTCCTTACTTGCTGCTAAACAGATGTCTTGATCTTTCAGTTCTTCAAGGTAAAGTACGTACATATTTTTTTCTCTGTTAGCTTCAAAAATTACTGCTTCGTCTCATGATGCTGCACTTAGACTCTTAGAATCTGATTTGATGTCCTCTGTCACATAGCTAGCTTATGCTGATTAGGTTGTGCTTCAGACCTTTTACACATAGTACATCTTCAATAAACATTTTCTCTTTATTGCCGACAGATCCGCATCCTATCACTGTTCCTTTTCCATTGTCTCCATATGTCACTGTGCCTTCTTCAGCTTCGAGGTGAGAGAACAACTTTCTATTACCTGACATATGCCTTGAGCATCCACTATCCAAATACCATTTGGATGCTCGAAGGTTTCCTTGAAATGAAAACATCAAGCTTTAGGTACCCAAGTTCTTTTGGGTCCTGGTTGGTTAGTGTCATCAATTTTTCTTTTAATTATCCATTTTTTGAGTTTGGTTGGACAAGTTATTTTACTGTGACCTAGTCTGTTGCAATGGCTACAACATGTTGTTTTAGTTACCCTTTCATACGGAACATACTTAAAGTTTGATTTATATGAAGTATCTTGTTCAGCTACAAATTTAGGAGTTGGATACGTTTTAGGGTATATTATAGTGTCTTCATTATCTGGAGGTGTATAGCCTAATCCTTGTTTTCTTTTTCCTGACTGTCTAGCACCTTTTAATATTAAGGAATTTTTCCCGTTGGTGAATTTTTCTAGTGTACTAGATAGTTTTTCATTTTCTTCTGTTAGAGTTTTAATTTCCTTTTTCAATTCGTCTAAGGTTTCTTGTTTTTCTAATTTTATTATTTGTTTATTTTTATCTTTTAGATCTTCACGTAACAGATCATTTCTTCTTTTAAGTTCAGTGATTTGTTTATCTAGTTGTTCATTTTTAGATTTTAAGTTTGAATTTGTGTTTTCTAGGCAAGCATGATTTTTCTTTGTCATTTTTAGTGATTTACACACATCCTTGTATTTATCATAAAGTTCGTTAAACGCTTCTTCCAAATTGTCAGAATCAGATTCAGTACAAGAAGTAAAGGAATCAGATGTTACCTTTTCGTCGATGTTTGCCATGAAGGACAGGTTGGCCTTTTCTTCCTCCTCTTCACTTGAGATAGCCTCGCTGTCAGAGTCGCTGCTATTGCTCCAAGCTGCTGCCATCGCTTTCTTTTTGTATCTTCTGAATTTCCTAGAACTGTCTTTCCTTTTGAACTCAGATTTCTTGAGCTTCGGACATTCAGCTTTGATATGTCCGGGCTTCTTACATTCATAGCATATGGGCTCAGCTTTCTTTGGATCCTTTACTTCTGGCTTCTTAAAGTCCTTATTTTTCTTGAAATATCTTCTATCGAACTGATACTTCTTCTTTTTGGCTAAGATTCATTGTAGCCTCCTAGACAGCATTGCTTCTTCATCTTCGCTGTCTTCATTGCTTTCATTGTTATCTGAAAATTCTTCTGATGAGTCTTCTTCAGCTTTGAGAGCATTTGAGTGTTTCTTCCTGCTCGAAGACTCTCCCAGTCTTCCATGTTGATTTCATGGGCCATAAGGGACCCAACGAGTTTCTCCAATGACATCCTCTTCAGGTCATTGGCTTCTTCTATGGCTGTTACTTTGGGAGTCCAAGAAGATGGTAGAGATCTCAGAATTTTTCTTACCATGTCTCCCATTTCGTAGATTTTTCCAAGACTGGCTAACCCCTTTGTGATGTCTGTAAATCTGCTGAATATTTGAGTTATTGACTCTCTTGGCTGCATCTGAAATCTCTCATATTGAGTCACCAGTATGTCTATCCTGGTTTCCTTGACTTTGTCGGTGCCTTCGTACGTGATCCTGAGCTTTTCCCACATTTCCATGGCGATTTGCAGGCATAAATTCTATTGAATTCCTTCTTGCTGAGTGCACAACATAGAATGCTCTTGGCTTTGCAGTTTAGGGAGATCTTTTTCTTGTCGTATTCAGTCCACTTATCTCTTTCATTTGTAACCAGCAAGTCTCCTTCTTCAGCTATTGACCAGATTTGATAGTCGAGTCCTTGTAGAAAGTACTCCATTCTAGTCTTCCAGTATGTGTAGTCTTCTCCATCGAATAGAGGTGGCCGGTTGACAAACTGACCTTCGGAGTGACCTTGGGCTGCCATCTGATCTTTTCTCTTCAGATCGTTGGATCTTCTTCTTTGTCGAAGAGACTGGCTCTGATACCACTTGTTGCCCAGCTAGCAAGCCCAGAAGGGGGGGGGGGTGAATGGGATTCTTAAAAATATTGAGTACCTTAAACCTGTTCACAAAACGGCCACACAAAACACACTTCGATAGGTGTTAGAGTTAGTAAAGAAAGATAGTAAACGCAAAGCAAGCACACAGACAACACAGAGAATTATCCTGGTTCGGACCTCCTCTCCACAGGAGTCCTACGTCCAGTCCCTGAGCAACAACTCAGGCTTTCACTACCCAAGGGTACAATCCCCCTTATGGACCCTTACACACCCAGCCGCAACTGGTCTTCTCTTCAAAACCCGAAGAGGAATTACAACACCCTGGATACCACCAGGTCTTCCTTCTACTCGAAGGGAACACACACCCTGGAACCCCCAGGTCTTCCTTCAACACGAAGGGAACACCAGAACACAAGAATGTGAAATGAGATCAAGCCCCTAGATCAAGCTTATACAATGCTAGATCTGAAGCTAAAACTGAGAGGGAAAGTTCTACAGTGAGGAACACTCTCATTTTACAGAAGCTCTCAAGACTAACACAATGAATGCAGAGAGCTAAGAGCTAAACAATCTAAGGAGTGAGGCTTGGCTCTTCTAGATGCTCGCAGAAAAGGCTTGTAAAGAATTGTCATTTTTCTTTTCAATCAAAAAATTCTTATTCTTCTGAAGCTTCAGTCTTCTATATATATCTTCTATTTGAAATTTGAACGTTGAAGTGCCCGTTGTCTCTAAGCTTTTGTTTACGTTAGACTGCATGCCACTGTAGAGCAATCTTTAGCTTTCCATGCACACAACAAAAGGGAGAGGATCTTCTCTGATATCCTTTTTCTACCATATTGTCCAACGTTGTATTGAGGTGCGCTGTCAGAGACTTGCACGCATTAAATGCTAAAACAATAGACAGTTGTAGGCTGTCTCTTGTTGTCAGTCAACGTTAGAATGATTTTATACAAAAATAGAAGTTCCATTCTGTTCTTCTAAAAAGATGTTTACAGAATATGTATGAGAATAGAAGATATCGTTTGCATGCATTGCAGTGATACGTTCAGTCATAATAAATGTATGGTTGTCAGAAAGATATACTGTAGCAACCTGAATTTTTAAGAAAAGTAAAAATTTAAATAAAGAATTAAAACCTAGCTAAATGGATATTTAAATGAAAAGAGCATTAAATAAAACCCATTAAATGGAAAAGAGTAATGGGCTTTGCTTAATGGACCATCTAGAATTTATTGGGTCAAAATATGAATTTACAAAGGGAGAATAATAAGAAAATACCTTAAATTCGGAGTTTAATTATATCATAATTGGAAATGGGTTATTAAAGCAATAAAAGTGGCAATTAGAGTTGGAATTGGATTCTTAAACCTACCCCATATAGTCTAGCACGAATTTAGATACTATCCTAACCCAACTAGAGATTGGAAAGCAAGAGAGGAAAGGTGGAGTTAGGAAATCTTGGAATTAAGAGAAATTTGAGTAGTAGTAGGAATAGGAACTTGTGTTTACATAAATACATCTCTTAAACCCTCTTGGCCGACCCTAGCTCGTTGCCAAAGGTTGTTGGACGTGGAGAAGAGGCCAAGGAGGAGAGGATCTCGTGGGGAGAAGGAGTTCTTGGAGCTTCTTCCTCGTTCTTGAAGTTCTAAGCCCTAGAAGATAAATCGAGTCAAAGGTAGGCATTCTCACAAGCATAAACCATGAAACGTTTTTTGTAGGATGTCTCATCTATCAGGAATGAAACCCTCAAGTTTCATAATTTTCCATCGAGCCAATATTTTCTTCTTGAATTTTGAAGTTCTGCAACTCTCTTGACCCCGAACCCTCTTCATAATTCTTGTTCTCCATGATTACTAAATCCCATGCCTTGAAATTTTTATGGGAGATACTGATGATCATTAGGGAACTTTCTCCCCTAAAAGCCCTAATTTTTATCAAGCATGTTGCTCAAATTAAATCAATCTTGCTCTCTATATCATGTTCTGTGTTACTCATTCTTGTTTGTTCTCAAACCATATTCAAACCATGCTCTCTCTCGAATTCCTATTTACTGTAAGTACTCTCGCATGTCTAGTTTCATTTGCCACTGATTTTGTGAATTTTCATCATGTATATAATTAGTTATGATTTTCTAAACGACCATGTATCCAAATTTGAATGTTCTGGTCCGCAATCCAATGTCTGGTCTGACTCCTGTCAGAGTCAGGCGCAGACCACCAGATCGCGACTGCCCGATATGTCGCCTTCTGGGGTCTGATTGCGACAGCCTACCCGTCGTGACCAAGAAGGCGACAGGTAAGCCGTCGCGTTCCCAGTACCTGGTCTGCAAGCCATGTCGCGACCCTTATATGATCCTGTCGCGATCCTTACAACCCTATGTCGCCTTCATAGGTTTTTGATAAAAACCCATAAAAATTATTTCTGTCGCTTTCTAAATAATTCTTACGCCTTTTTACAGCTATACCCCCAGTAAAACTTGTTTTAAAAATAGAGCTACATTGAATGATTTAAAATACATATTCACGACTTATTTCTATCTATGATTTCTCTTACACATGCACACACATGAACCACCCATATATGACTGAAATCTGGCATAAAATATCTCATAATGTATCTGGTAATTTATGCAATGAAGTATATTACTTGCCCTATTTTAAAGGACTTGTATTCGTTTCTTGCGTGGGTTATATACCGATATCGACGCTCCACTGTTCTAGATTTCCTCTAGAACGTCGAGCACCTGTTTTATATACACACTTTACTTGTTTACTTGGCTTGTGGTGAACTCTCCGTCGGATATTCCTTTCGCCGGACTAGTGAACCCTTGCACAAGGCCTCCGTAAGTCTCCTCTGATCATGGATTCCCACATGGTCGACGAGCCGGTTGTACCCTAACACCCATTACACCTTTAGGGATCGATATGGTCCAAACGGCTATTAGAAGTTTGCTCTTACCTTAAATCACATCGGACCTCTGGACTTGTGTATAACATGGCCAGTGGGAAGATCGTGAATTCCACCTGACTGCCAATACGACATGCGCGTGTTGTGCAACTGTTACTATCGCCTGTTTACTCGTCGCATTACGTGCAGTGTCCACTAGCTCTCATCTGTACTCTACTCGCTCGTCTATTCACGTTCACACTACTATCTCGTCTATTCATCTAGTGCTCTCATCTAATTCTTGGTACTCTATATTGGCCATTGACTGATTGTCTAAAGATAAACAATATAACCAATGCCTGGCAATATATAAAGGGCCCGATCTGGTCCTGGGATGTGCGCCCGAAAGTGCTAGTGCCCATGGGAGTTAAATGATCAGAGTGTTTGGCATTACACTCAAGTGCTATCTATCTCAACTATCTATATGACAATCAAAACACAAAACGTGCTATACTCTCTCGATGTCTAGAATGACAAACAAGTGCTATACTCATCGTGCTATCACCATACTTGTGCTAGTTGTGCTATGGCCATCCTGCTATTCGTGCTATACTCGATACTTGTACTATTTTTGGAAACTATACTCGATCTCATGCTATTGTGCTATCCTGTTACCTGTTGTGCTATCCCTTGCTATATTTTGACTCTCTTGTACCTGCTATCTTTAGATACTCTGCCATTAAATGCGTTAATTATTTTAAGCCTGCTTGAGCCTGAGATTTAAGTCCTACTGGGCGTTATCGCTCACCCTACGTTATTTGATGTTGTGTTCTCAGGTGAGACCGAGGATGACACATACACTCACGAGGAAGGGAATGACCAAGAGTGAAGCCAGGAGTACCATCGAGTCGTTATGTTATCTTAGAGTTGTAGTTAGTTATTTCCTTTTATTGAAATGTAATTGGGCCCTATAGAATGGCTCTGATATTAGTGGTTGTAACTAGACATTTGGAAAATTATTAATGAGAAAGATTTGCTTTAGTAATATTCAATGTGCAATGGTTTGATGTCTAGTACTCGCTCTATAACTTTGATTGCAACTGCCTTCGCGCTCCGATATTCCGCGTCGGGGCGTGACATATACGTGAAGACTTTGACTTTTCAACGTATTCAAAAATGAGCTCGAAAATCAAATCATTATTTTCACATGGAATCGTTATATGCATGACTTATGAAATCATTGTGAGTGAATCGTTGTGCACTCATAAGTAAATCATTATGCACAAGTCGTTATAATCAAATCGTTAAAGACAATGTGAATGAATCGTTGTTTGCTGTATCGAATCGTTACAGCGACCAAGTCGTTATGTAACTTGATGAATCGTTACAGTGACAAAGTCGTTATGTAACTTATCGAATCGTTACAGGGATCAAATCATTTTGAAACTTGATGAGTCGTTGTGACACTGAAATCGTTGTTCTTACTTATCAAATCGATGTGAGAGCAAATCGTTGTTCTTTCTTAAGAAATCGATGTGATCACTTATCGAATCGTTATGGAAGCAAATCGTTATGAATACCTAACGAATCGTTATGAAAGAAAATCGTTATGATTACTTAAGAAATCGTTACGAAAGCAAGTCATTATGAATACTTAGCAAATCGTTATGAAAGCAAATTGTTATGATCACTTAAGAAATCGTTACGAAAGCAAGTCGTTATAAATACTTAGCAAATCGTTATGAAAGCAAATCGTTATGATCACTTGAGAAATCATTACGAAAGCAAGTCGTTATGAATACTTAGCAAATCGTTATGAAAGTAAATCGTTATGATCACTTAAGAAATTGTTACGAAAGCAAGTCGTTATGAATACTTAGCAAATCGTTATGAAATCAAATCATTGCAATCACTTACCGAATCGTTGTGAGGGCAAATCGTTTGCGATCACTTAACGAATCGTTGTGAGGGCAAATCGTTGCGATCACTTTGTTGCGGATCGGATAGGTGACTTTGGTAAATGAACTAAGAGATTGTATGAATAGCAGTGGAATTAAAATGAGTAAAATACACAATTCAATCAGACCCAAGTGTGGTGTGTGAGAATAGTGATTGAGAATAGCAAACCACACAACAAACCACAGTGCACTGAGAATTTTAAGGTGGTTCGGAGAACACAACTTGTGTCTCCTACGTCCACCTCCTCACAATGGAGGAACCACTAGCACAAGTGCAGTACAAACAACTCAAAGAAACCCAGGAGATAGGCACAACGACCTACTCCAAAGACCACTTGTGAATTCAGCAAATTCACAAGCCCTTGAGCACTACGGCTCAAGCACCAGAGCACACGGCTCCAACTCAGAGCACTAGGGCTCCAAAACAGAGTACAAAGTACTCAACCCTCTGGATCACAATAGATCCAAGTTCTGCTAGCACAAGCACACTCAGAGAATAGATCCTCTAGCACGATCTATCTCAATACAATAGAAATGATAGAAACAAATCGAATTGGGAGATCTGTGTAGAACACATACACAGATTCCCCAGAAAATTCAAGACTCTGACCAATTACAAACTTGGCTGGATCTCCTTCTGGATCAGCACTCTTGCAATCTCGAGCTCCTCCTCTTCTTCTCCTTCTTCTCCCTTTGGCGGCGCTGCTCTGCTCCTCTGGATGTAGATGCCTCTTTCCCACTCAAATCTCCTTTTTCCAGAATAGTCTTGGCTTGATCTGTCGTGGGATGCCTTGGAGTGCCAAGGACATGGGTATTTATACCCCCATATGTCCATAAAAGGCCTTAGGGTACGTGGGCACAAAAACCTAGACAGATCCCCTTGAACCCCAAGCGGCCACGTGTCCAGATGATTTCACGAAATTGAGTTTTAGCCGGAGTGTGTCAACACTACTACAGAGTGTGTCGACACACTGTCCCAAACTGGCAGAATTTGATCTCTGGGAAGAGTCACTAGTGTCGATACTACTTCAGGCTGTGTCGACACACTGTCCAGAACTGCCAAACAGGTCTTCTGGGAACTGGATCTAGTGTCGACACTACTTGAGGCAGTGTCGACACACAGTACAGACCTGTCAACTGGGTTCTCTGGGAACTGGGACTAGTGTCGACACTACTTGATCCTGTGTCGACACCACTTGACCATTTCTTCATCATTTTGCCTTGGGTTTGAAGCATTGTGTCGACACCAGTAGAGGGTGTGTCGACACCACCATGACAAAATCTGCATACACCTGCAAAATTAACACATAAATCATTAGTACAAGATATTATCATTAAAATATGAGATATTAAACATCAAGAACATATCATCATCAAAATCACAATGTGTCATCATCAAAATCAAAGTATGAGTGATGTTCATTGGTTATCATTGAAATACAACTTTAGGAAATTCCAAAACACACTCAACCCAACAATCTCCCCCTTTTTGATGATGACAAAACATATGCACAATCTCCCAATAACCTGACTTTCTTAACTGCAACAACTCTCCTTGACCATCATGTACACCTTTGAACTTACTCCCCATAAAGACTTTCTCCCTCTAGAGACTTCTCCCCCTTTTTTGACAACATCAAAAAGATAGATAAGAGAGAGAAACAAAGATTGTAAGAAATGAAATGAGGGAAATGAATGGACAGAAATGATCAAAATAAATGAGGCAAAGTGATATTGACAGATGAGAGAAATTATTGTGTTTTTGTTATTGTGCAACAAAGTTTAATCACAAAGACACACTCAACACAAAGTATAGCAAAGAATAATGATCTGAATGTGGTTAAAATAATGAGGTAAATGTGAAGTAAAGTGACCTATATGAGTGAGCAGAAATATTTAACAAGGATGTTAGGAGCTTTAAGTTTAACACAATGTAAAATAATAGGTCTAAACTCAGTATACATGAACTTTATGAAGGTCTTAAGCTTTTCTATCCTATCTTTTTGATTTTCTTTCAATTTTAGTTGGGAAAGAATACAAGAATAAATTAGTTAAATCTCACTTTTCAGTGCAAGAGATCACATTGATCAGATGCAAGATCTTCTGATTACTCAGTGGTTTAACTTTCATTATCTTATACAGAGTTAAAATTTTTTGATTTTCACTTTTTGACGCGAAACATATCACTTTTTAGGTGAAATGGCCCAGTTACTCAGTGGTTCAAGAATTTGCATTGCTCTGTTTGTATCTTTCCAGATTGTTGATCATTTTCATCATTTTCTTTTGATGTTTTGCAGGAATATGTTTGCTTTGACCAGACAAGTCATGACTATGAATTTAGAGAAATTATTCTTAACATGTGGTAAAATTGAAGCTTAAACATGCACATGTTGAATAGTAAAGTCACTCATGTGCCTACAAGTGTTTTGCAAATCATTTTAAAAATATTCAGTATTAAGATTGCTTAACCTTGAAATGATAATGAATCTTTGAAATTAAACTAAGTGCACAATGAGTTTAGGTTCAATGCTTTAATTCTCTCATAAGAAAATAGCACAATGACTCAAACATTCTGATGATTGGGGCTCAATATAGACAACAAATGTCAACAGAAATGAGTGAAGAATAGACAATAACTCCCCCTCAACAAATACTCTCCCTCAACAATTGCATAAAGGAATCTTGATACTTGGCGGAGACATATACTCACGCATAGTGAAAGTGTCCAGACAAGCTTAACTTGCCTTTCTTCAAATCACTATTTGATATACCAAGAATTCTAATGTAACTGAGAAGTAGGAATTTATTTGCAAGAGAGACTGGCTTTTATTTGCACAAAGAGATGAGATGAAGATATCAGACATGAGAAAACTTGCATAAACCAAGTTCCCTTCTAAGAGAAGTGAATCTAGGTTCTGCAAGAGGCTTAGTGAAAATGTCTGCAATTTGTTTTTCTGTGTCAATGAAGTGGAGTTCAAAAGAATTCTTTGAGACTTCATCTCGAAGGAAATGATGCCGAATGTCAATGTGTTTTGTGCGGGAATGCTGAATAGGATTTTTGGACAGATTGATAGCACTTGTGTTGTCACAAAGAATGAGAATGCAACCTAATGTGTGATTATAATCTAGAAGTTGATGTTTGACCCAAAGGACTTGGGTACTACAGCTACCAGCGGCAACACTCAGCTTCTACAGTTGAAAAAGCTACAGAATGTTGCTTTTTGGAAGCTCAAGAAATAAGACACCCTCCTAGATATAAACACAACCCACTAGTGCTTTTTCTATCAAGTTTGCACCCGGCATAATTAACATCACTATATGCAATTAAGTCCAATTTACACCCAGCAGGATACCAAAGACCCAAATCACATGAAGAAAGAAGATATTTGAAAATTCTTTTAACAGCAGACATGTGACTGTCTTTAGGATTAGCTTGAAATCTGGTGCACATGCAGACACTGAATTGAATATCTGGCCTAGAGGTAGTTAGATAGAGAAGAGATCCAATCATACCTCTGTAAAGTTTAGCATTAACAGGCTTACCAGAAGCATCACTCTCAAGTCTTACACTTGTGGCCATTGGTGTGTTGGATGGCTTGATATTCTGGAAGTCAAACCTCTTGAGCAACTCATTGACATATTTTGTTTGACTCAGAAAAATTCCTTCAGCAGTTTGATGTACTTGCAGACCTAAAAAGAATGTAAGTTCACCCATTAGACTCATTTCAAATTCAGATCGCATAAGATGGGCAAACTCATTGCACAAATTATTATCTGTGGAGCCAAAAATGATATCATCAATATAAACCTGAACAACAATAAAATGATTTTTTGCAGTTTTTGTAAACAAAATTTGATCAATTTTTCCTCTTATGTAACCTTTATTTACAAGAAAGCTCAACCGGTCATACCAAGCTCTTAGAGCTTGCTTAAAACCATATAGAGCCTTATTGAGTTTAAAAACATGATTGGGAAATTTGTCATTTTCAAAACCAGGGGGTTGTTTGACAAAGACATTTTCTTTTATGTAACCATTCAAGAAAGCACTCTTGACATCCATTTGAAAGACTTTGAATTTCAAAGAAGCAGCAAATGCAAGGAATATTCTAACAGCTTCAAGTCTTGCTACATGGGCATAAGATTCTTCAAAATCAATACCAAGTTCTTGGTTATACCCTTGAGCAACAAGTCTAGCTTTATTTCTAACAATTTGACCAGATTCATTCAATTTATTTCTAAAAATCCATCTAGTTCCTATAACAGAAGTTAAATCTAAAGGTTTTGTTACTAAATCCCAAACTTGATTTCGTTCAAATTGATGAAGCTCTTCATGCATAGCATTTATTCAGTTTTCACAAGATAAAGCTTCATCAACATTTTGGGTTCAATTTGGGAAAGTAGAGCCAAAGAATCTTCAACTAAGACAGAATGAAAAGATGATCTGGTTTTTATTCATCTTGCAAATTACCAACAATGTTTTCAAGTGGATGATCTCTTAAAAATCTGGGTTCAGAAATTACCTCAGAGTTTGCATGATTTTCAGGAAATGATTACCTGAATTACTTGAAGTTGGCATTTCAAGAACCTCATGAACATTTGGTACTTCTTGATCTTCAAGATTTGTAGATGGATGTTCAAGAAGATCATCTTCATCATCACATTTTTGAGTTCTGCACAAATCAGAAATGTCAATCTTTTGCAAATTTTCATCAAAAAGGACATGTGGAGATTCTTCTATAGTCTTATTTTTCAAGATGTAAACTCTGTAAGCTCTGGAAGTTTCAGAATAACCTAAGAAGATTGATTCAAAACTTTTTGCATCAAATTTATCAAGATTTTCTTTGTTGTTATTGTGAACAAAATATTTGCAACCAAAAATTTTGAAATATGACACACTTGGCTTTTTATTCTTGAACAACTCATAAGGGATTTTTCTGATCTTTGGTCTTACTAATGCTCTATTCAAAATGAAATTAGTTGTATTTACAACTTCTGCCCAAAAAGATTTAGACAATTACTTTTAATGAGCATAGTTCTGGCCATTTCCACAAGAGTTCTATTTTTTCTTTCTACAACTCCATTTTGTTCTGGAGTTCTAGGGGAAGAAAACTTATGGAGAATTTTCAGTTCAGTACAGAGATCAGAAAATGATTTGTTTTCAAATTCACCCCCATGATCTGTCAAGATGGAATTCAGTTTAAAAGATAAACCCACTAAGGCAGAATTGTAAAATCTTCTGAATTCTGAACATGTATCACTTTTATGGGATAGGAATAAAACCCAAGTATATCTTGTAAAGTCATCAATGATCAAAAATCCATATCTATTACCACTGAGACTTTGAGTTCTGGTTGGACCAAAAAGATCCATATGAAGCAACTCAAGTGGTTTAGATGTAAGTACTTCATTGAACACTTTAAAAGATTTTCTTGTTTGTTTTCCTTGAGCACATATCCCACAAATAGGATTGTCAATGACTGGGAGAGATTCAGGAAGACCTTTTACAAGATTCATTCTTATGAGTTTACTAATGGTTGTGAAACTTACATGACCCAACCTTTTGTGCCACAACCAAGCTGTGTCATTTTTATTTGCAATCAAGCAAACATTTAAGGAGGAAGTATCACACAAATCAATCATATATACATTATTTTCTCTTTTTACAATCAATTTAATTTGCTCAGAAGAGGAGTCAATTATTTTGCATGAGTCATGTTCAAAAAGAATCTTGTGACCATTGTCACACAATTGACTAATGCTTAGCAAGTTGTAATTCAAGCCCTCAACTAAACAAACATCATCACTTATGGTAATGCAAGACTTACCAATTTTTCCTTTGCCAATTATTTTTTCTTTATTATTACCTCCAAAGATGACTGATCCACCTTCCTTTTCAATCAAGCATGAAAATTTATCTCTGTCTCCTGTCATGTGCCGTGAACATCCACTGTCAAGAATCCAGATGTTGTTGGAATTGGATGCACGGCTTTCCTGCACATAACAAATTAGACAAGAAAAGTTTTTGGTACCACATGAGATTGGTACCAACATCCTGAGTGAGAAGAGATAACAAATCCTTTCTAACCCAAATTTGTGTATTTTTCTTCACAGTGTTTTTTGAAACAGAAGATTCAACTTTTTATTTTTCAAATTTCTGAACATTATGCCTCTTAGTTGGTTTGTTCCATTGTGAAAAACTTGGCATGTATTGTTGTTGGTATGCAGGAAGAGATGAATGATAGAAATAAGGATTGAACCATTGGTTACCATTGTACCTTTGGTTCCAAGACTTATTCCATCTTGAATTGTAAGAGAAGAAAACATTCCAATTTCAATGAGAAAGATGATTATTGATTGGTTTGAAAATTTTGTGATTTTTATAAGAAGGGTAGGTCAACCTCTGACTGGGATAGGTTGACCTGTGCATAGAGTGTGCCGACCTAGGTAAGGTATGTGTCGACCTCTCAGGTTCTTTTTGTTTTTGTATTTTCCTTTATTTTCATATGAACTTGCCTTGACAAATTTATTAAAGGAGTTTTTGATGATTTTGTTTTCTTTGGAGATGATTCAGTTTTCTTTGAATTTTGTGGTTCAAAACCTAAACCAAATTTGTTTGAATTCATCTTAACTCCAAGTAGTGCATTTAGATTGTCTTTACCTTGAGTGAAGTTCTTGATGATTTCTTCTTTCTCTTTAAGGCAAAGATTTTACTTTTCAATTTGATTCAAGTTTTCTAGATTTTCCTTTTCTTTTTCTTCAAATTTTTTAACAGAGTTAATAAGTTCTTTGTTCAATTTTTGAATTTTCAATTTGAGATTATCAACAAAGATCAACAGTTCATCATTTTCTTTGAGTTGATCTAAAACTTGAGCTTCCAATTCAAAAAACTTTTCAGATGATGAAGTATCATGAAGAATGCTTTCAATTTTTCTTTTCAAATATTTATTTTCTTTTCTAACATCAGAAAGATTTTCAACTAAATTACCATATGCTTCTTACCAATCATCAATGGTAAATAGTTCAAAGGATATATCTACCTGTTCTTCACTGCTTCCAGCCATGAAGCAGATTTCATTCCCTTCTGAACTTGAGGATTCTTCATTGCAGTCTGAGCTTTCATCATCTAACCATGTAGCCACCATGGCCTTGTTCTTCTTTTTGTGAAACTCCTTCTTGTGGGTTTTGTGCTTTTCCTTCTTACCTTCTGGACAATCAGCCTTCATATGTCCAGATTTATTGCACCTGTAACACACAAGAATTTCATCAGTTTTCTTATGATCAACATGAGAGAAATGTTTCTTTTTACTAGACATGGCATTTTGCTTATTACCAAAATTCTTCTTGTTTGATTTCAGAAATGCCTTAAATTGTCTAGTGATGAAAGCAAGATTATCATTATCAGATTCAGATTTCTCTGACTCAGAATTTTCTTTAGATTTTCCTTTATTACTAGATGAAGCTTTAAGAGCAATGGTTTTTGTTTTGAGCATGTGTTCTTCTGATCTCTTAAGGTTTAACTCATATGTCATTAATGATCCAATGAGTTCATCCAATGTGATTTTGGATAAATCCTTTGAATCTTCAATGGCAGTTGCTTTAGTGTGCCATACAGGAGATAATGAACGCAAGATTTTTCTTACCAATTCTTCATTTGAGTATTCCTTACCCAAGGCTCGAAGTCCATTTATAATGACCATGAACCTAGCAAACATCTCAGATATAGTTTCATTAGATTTCATGATAAACAACTCATAATCAGAAACTAACATGTTAGCCTTAGTCTCCCTGACCTGAGATGTGCCCTCATAAAGCAATTCTAATTTATCCCACATCTCCTTGGCAGACTTACACATGGAGATTCTGGAATATTCCCTTGGATGGATGGCACATTGCAGCATGTTCATGGCGCTGTAGTTCAGGGTGACCCTTCTGATCTGCTCCCTGGTCCATTGGTCTTCATCTCCAGTGACTTCATTTGGTTCTTTTTCAACAATTCTCCATACTTCATAGTTCTGTGCTCTAAGAAAAACCATCATCCTATTCTTCCAGTAAGGATAGTCAGTACCATCAAAAAATGGAGGCCTATTGATTGAATGACCCTCATCAACAAAACCTCTAGAGTCCATGATAGAAACAATCAAACCAAAGCACACAGCAAATTGAGCAAGTAATTGAGTGATCAAAATCTGAATACAGAAAATTCACCAAAACACCTCAGAGTATAGAATTGACTCTGACCGGCTTTGATACCAATTGTTGGGGATCGGATATGTGACTTTGGTAAATGAACTAAGAGATTGTGTGAATAGCAGCGGAATTAAAATGAGTAAAATACACAATTCAATTAGACAGTGATTGAGAACAGCAAACCACACAACAAACCACAGTGCACTGAGAATTTTAAGGTGGTTCGGAGAACACAACTTGTGTCTCCTACGTCCACCTCCTCACAATGGAGGAACCACTAGCACAAGTGTAGTACAAACTAGAGCACGACGACTCTAACCTCTTTGAGTTCAACAACTCAAAGAAACCCAGGAGATAGGCACAACGACCTACTCCAAAGACCACTTGTGAATTCAGCAAATTCACAAGCCCTTGAGCACTACGGCTCAAGCACCAGAGCACACGGCTCCAACTCAGAGCACTAGGGCTCCAAAACAGAGTACAAAGTACTCAACCCTCTGGATCACAATAGATCCAAGTTCTGCTAGCACAAGCACACTCAGATAATAGATCCTCTAGCACGATCTATCTTAATACAATAGAAATGATAGAAACAAATTGAATTGGGAGATCTGTGTAGAACACATACACAGATTCCCCAAAAAATTCAGGACTCTGACCAATTACAAACTTGGCTGGATCTCCTTCTGGATCAGCACTCTTGCAATCTCGAGCTCCTCCTCTTCTTCTCCTTCTTCTCCCTTTGGCGGCGCTGCTCTGCTCCTCTGGATGCAGATGCCTCTTTCCCGCTCAAATCTCCTTTTTCCAGAATAGTCTTGGCTTGCTCTGTCGTGGGATGCCTTGGAGTGCCAAGGACATGGGTATTTATACCCCCATATGTCCATAAAAGGCCTTAGGGTACGTGGGCACAAAAACCTAGGCAGATCCCCTTGAACCCCAAGCGGCCACGTGTCCAGATGATTTCACGAAATTGAGTTTTAGCGGGAGTGTGTCGACACTACTACAGAGTGTGTCGACACACTGTCCCAAACTGGCAGAATTTGATCTCTGGGAAGAGTCACTAGTGTCGACACTACTTCAGGCTGTGTCGACACACTGTCCAGAACTGCCAAACAGGTCTTCTGGGAACTGGATCTAGTGTCGACACTACTTGAGGCTGTGTTGACATACAGTACAGACCTGTCAACTGGGTTCTCTGGGAACTGGGACTAGTGTCGACACTACTTGATCCTGTGTCGACACCACTTGACCATTTCTTCATCATTTTGCCTTGAGTTTGAAGCATTGTGTCGACACCAGTAGAGGGTGTCTCGACACCACCATGACAAAATCTGCATACACCTGCAAAATTAACACATAAATCATTAGTACAAGATATTATCATTAAAATATGAGATATTAAACATCAAGAACATATCATCATCAAAATCACAATGTGTCATCATCAAAATCAAAGTATGAGTGATGTTCATTGGTTATCATTGAAATACAACTTTAGGAAATTCCAAAACACACTCAACCCAACACACTTAACGTTGTGAGGGCAAATCGTTGCGATCACTTAACGAATCGTTGTGAGGGCAAATCGTTGCGATCACTTAACGAATTGTTGTGAGGTAGACTGCAATAGAATAGCAATGACTTATGAAATCGTTATAGAACCAAAATCGATGTGAATAAGGAAATCGTTATGATTCTAAGGAAAACGTTATGATTCTAAGGAAATCGTTATGCCAACTAAAGAGTCGATGTGAACTTAGAAAATTTCATGTTTGAATTTACATTGCTATAGAATAAATACTACTTACCCATTTAGCTTGATATTCCTTGTTTCATTACCTGTGCTCAAATCTCATAGAGAATATGTTAGATTAAACTTTATATAATTTTGTTAATCACCAAAATAAATATGTAATTAATTTAAATTACATGGGGATAAGCTGATCATCAGTAAGGGCAACAATTGCAGCTTGATTGCTTGATGTAACGCCAGATGAGGTAACTTGAACCTGCACTCAAAATCATTAGCCAAGAGATAACAAACATCATGGAATAACATCATTCACAGCAAGAAGCATGGATGAAGCATTCAATAAGAGACACAACTCACTCAATTTGTTTGTTTAAACCATGAGGATCAGTGGACTTGACCAAAATTAGGATATTGGAATTCAATGGCAAGAGGAGTCGATGATTGAAACAATTGAATAGATCTAGCACAATGAGAGATGCAACATACTTGCCATGTGCAATACCATCATGATTTTTTTTGAATTTTAGGTTATATTCAATTTTTATGGAAATTTGAAAATATTTGAATTTTTATGGGATTTTGAAAAGTATTAGATTTTTTTGTTTATTGATTTTAGAAATATTGCCATGCCATGACAGCATTAAAGTTATGAAAATTGACTGGCAATGGGTCCTCATTACCTCCCATTTCATTAAAGGGTGCCCAGAGTAAGGCGTGCATGTATAGTGGTGCCCAGAGGCTGATTGCTAGTGGTTAACAGTGTCATTATCAAAACCATACCCGAAAAGGCAATTAGGTTTGGCAGGGAGAAGGGAAAAAAATTGGAGATAAGCTTGATATGGGTGTTGAAGAGTTGGGTTTGACTTCCTTCCTTGGCACAACCATCAGAAGATTCAGTCTCATTAAGTATTTTAGCTTTTAGAATTGATGGACCAATTGTTTGTAGAGAGTTTGTGTAACGACCCGACCTCTGGGGCCCATGCCAGGGGCCCCGAGGGTCGCGCCGCCACCCACGGATCCGAAGATCCGGAAGGGTTAGAAGAAATAGTCTAGTGAGATATGTACTGAATTTAAATAACTATAACAATATGTACAATATACAAAGGTCTGTACAACGTGTCCCAAGCAAAAGCACAGGTACAAGAAGAAATGTGCAGTCCTTAAGGGGCATACCCCGAGGACTTGCAAAGCATAACTCGCAGCTCACTCGGCTACAAGAGCTCACAACACTCAGCTCTCACTACTGCTGACAACACACGGCGCCACAACCGCCTCCGCAACCCGTCCGACACCGAGTTCCCGCGACGACGTGCCCCTAGCTGAAGGAAGTAGGGGGTGAGACTCGCGAACAAGGCTCAGTAGGGATTACCAGTCCCTCACCGGCCAGAGCAGTAGGAACTTCAAAAACAAGAAACTACCCTAGAAAGCTGTAAAGTGAGGAACACCTACAGCAGGGTACTACTAAGCAGCGGAAGAGAACAGCGCAACGCTACGACCACCAACCGAGGTCGGGCCACACACACGACTCCCGCAGAAACCAACGGAGTCAGGCACACAGTGGAAGCAGCCCTCGGCACACTCGCCGAGACCACGCAACAACCAGGTGAGAACGACGTCTCACCGCAAGCATGGCCACCTCAAACCTCCACAAGGTCGAGGGCCTACAAGAAGAGCCATCCTGGACCTCGGACACACCGCCAGGTCGGGAAGCCACACACGTCGGTACCACCACGGACTGGCACCCAAGAATGGGACTACGGTACCAAGAGGACACCGAGTGGAAACCACCAGAAGCATCGGTCTGCACAAAGCTAGACCAACGATGCCCACGGGAGCTAGGCACAGCTAGGCTATTACCGCCGTGCAAGCTAGGGCAACAGATAACACTTAGAAACGTCATGAGGAAACATCGTCACAACAACAACAACCAAGCCACCGCCGCTAGCAGCCAAGAGGGGGACCCGCAGTCCACACGCACTCTGCTCGCTAGCCTAGATCCTACCTCCGCCCCCGCTCAAGGGCGAGATAGAGCCACCACATAAACACACAACACGTAAAACCGCAGCCTGGCCAAGTTGCGGCCTCACGCCTAGCACCACTACGTGGCTCCGGAACCAACGCAGAGAGAGGCAGTGAGACAAAAGACTATCTGGGCCGCACCGAGAACAGAACCGCCTCAACGACCTCGGCGTCCCGCCCTAGACAAGAGAGCTCTACAAACGACTCAGCGCCGCTGTCTAAACCTCATTTTTCCCTCATCTCCAGAGTCTGTCCTGTCAGCTGCCAACTCGAGCATGCTCGTAGCCCGGAGCACTCCCTCAATAGGCTCCCGAGGATGGGGGTCCCAGGCAACTGAGACAACCTCTGAATGGGATAAGCCCTCAAGTGCCAAGCACCGGGTGAACAGGCGGGGCAGCACAATAGAACCACGCCGAACCACTGGCTTGACAAGCCCAACAAGCACGAGGCACGCACAAACCCCAGAAGGGCCGTCGGCCAACCAAACACGCACGGAAATGCCGGAGTCTCAGAACACCACCAGCAACACGAAAACTCGTCGCTCTTCTAATAATCGATTGACCGCCGATCAATCGATTATTACACAGACGCGACCCTCCTGGCACCGCTGCCAGGACACGGCCACGAAGGTGTCACCTTCGGTCACTGAACGCAGGAAGGCAACCAGCCGCGTTCCTTACCAGAAGGTCCTAAGGGCAAGGCCTACTTGGGGCACATGCCGACACATAACTGGGCCACGGAAAACACCCGAGGCAGCACAGGCACTGTCGCGACCCTCAAGGCCATCGCGATACCATCGCAATGGGGCGGGGCACCGCCACAACAACCCCTATTAAGCTGGGGCAGCATGTCGCGACAGGAACCCTATCGCGATAGGCAAACGCGCCGCGACAGCCCTGTCGCTCGGGGGCAGTACGTTGTGACAGGAACCCTGTCGCGACAGGCAAACACGCCGCGATAGCGCGCCTTATCACGACGGCCAAACAAGCCGCGATAAGGTCGCGCCCAACGGGACCGACGCCTCCTCTAGTGTCGCGACGTGCCGAGCGGATGCGACATTAGTAGAGAGGCAGACCGCTGGATCCTCAATCCTGGGGTCGCCCACGAGCTACAAACATGCACACACGGGGGAGGGAGCATGGGGAAAGCTGGAAAGCTATTCTACAAACCACGAGGGCTCCAATCCACCCATATTAGAGAGGGCACAAGAAATCCCTGCCAGTTACGAAAAACCGAACCCAAACAAGGGCCTTCACGACGCACGGCCGCCTCCTCCTCGCTCCACGATGCCACTTCAACTCTCCGCCATGAGCCGCAGGCGCCACCACGCCCCGATCACCGGAGGGGAACTCCCCCATCGCTGAAGAAGAGGGGAAAGGGAAGAAGAGGAGAGAGAGGGGAAAGGGGTAGCCGGCCAAGGCCTTAAGACTTCGGCACCCAGAACGCGACGGACCCCCCGTCGCGTTAAGAACCTTAACGCGATGGGTCAATGGACCGCGACAAGGACGCGTCTCACCAGGATGCCGCGACAATGTGATAGGCCATACTGACACACATGCCACTCTGACAGGCGTCAGATGATCGACACGACAGAAGGCAGTCGCGACCCGTTGACCAGTTGCGACACCAAGACGCGATGGAGACACCGGGTGCGACAATGACGCGACGCACATGCTCATCGCGACACGGATGACTATCGCGTCAGGCACCCCCGACGCGACACTAATGCATCACCCAGCCTGGACACGTCAGTGGCCAGTCATCTCAGACACCGAACGAAAAGCCGGGAAGCCGGGTCTTACATTCTACCCCCCTTAAAACAATTTCATCCTCGAAATTGGGGCAAGCCCAAAAGATCCCGAGGCACGAAATGAAACATAGGGAGCAAACGTAAGACCAATGAGAATAAGCTAGTGAGTCTCAGCACGACTTCCTCGTGGCAACGACTACACCGCCAAACGCACGCGGCACACGAAGCCGGAAGACCAACGGATCACACAACAAGCCCCACACACATGGGAATCATAGAATAGAATCGAAAACCCAATAGCTCACAACATGCTCCAACACTCCGGGAGCACCAAGCCGAGAAACCAACAGCTCACTTCAGCCACACGTGGGGCGCCCAAACGAAACGACAACCCCACAGGTGCCGAGCGACGCCAAATCCGGCCCGAACAGTGGAAAATGCCAGCCGAAAACTACACGGCTGCAGCCACCAACAGACCTCACTGTTGGGACCAACCAATCGACAACCTACTATGTCGTCGGCAAAACCTAACAGAGTACACAGTTGCCGACAGCAACACGAGAAACGCCTGAGAACCTACCACAAGTCTCAGGGGAACGGCCTCACGCTACTAGCAGTAGCTAGCACCGGTCACCAGCCCAACTGAGAAGCCATGCGAGCGACGAGAACCAGAGCAACATCACGCTCGCGGAGGATCCACAACACACGGAACGCCGTCCACTGTCACCACTAGGTCTCACCCAGACCTTCCTCGCGGTCCAACAGGGACAGTAAACGCACATGGAGAAACCTCAACACGTGAAAACGGCATCCACTATCACCACTAGGTCTCAGCCAGACCTTCCTCGTGGTTCGACAAGGACACCAAACGCACGCGGAGCCACAAAATCTAGGAGTTACACGCTCTACCACGTGGCACACCGCGACGAGAACATGGAAGACGTCTAAGGTTAAGCTAAAACTTGGCACCTCACAACGTCAACAAACCACGTGGTCAAGTACTAGCAAGCCAATAGGCCTCACTGTCACCAGACATACCGACATGAGACTCTGTCATCGGCTTCCAGACTCACCAACACCACGCACAATTGGAGAACCAACGAGAGTTGGCAGCACACCCGCCATGCGCACACAGGGCTCAGCGCGAGTGCCAACGTGCCAACCACCAGAAAGATGCACAACCATATGGCAACCGAAACAACTACAGAGTTCGAGGACAACACGTCGACCTCAGAGGGACCCAAACCGAAGTAGGGTACCACAACCATACAACTCGCTCCCAGAGCGAGAAGGAAAATCGGGACACTGGCCACGACCAAAGCCTGGCGTACCACCGATAGGGCTACCTAGATGAGGCAAAGCAGCCACTTCACAGCGATAATAGTACAACCACAAGGCACAGGCCAACACACAGTGTCCCAGAGGCGGAACGCTCAACGCCTCCAACACCGAGCAAATCTTAAAACGATGCACAAATCTCACGATCGGGCACACGGCACAGCACAGGGTGCTATCACAAGCACCAGAAGCCACCCAAGGTACAACACAATGCACCAAGGCTCCAGACGGCACAAAATCGAAACACTCGGACATGAACACATGGTGCTACCACAAGCACCAAAACTAAGCAGAGTGCAACACAGGTGCACTAGCGGCCGAAACAACACTACGGCTAACGGGAAGGACTCCTCACAAGAGACCCGCCAAAAGTCACACACAAAGGACCGCAAGCATGAAAGGGCACAACATGCCACATCGGCCCCAGCCCTTGAGGCACAAAAACATGAAGCACTGACTTTGCTGCATGGGGAGCAAAGGACCACAGCGACTCCCTAGCGCACAAGAGCAAGAAGCACCACCTCTATCTCGACCAATAGAGAGGCCAATCACAAAAACGACGACATGAAACGCCTCCAAGGCGCAAGCCGAGGTACAATCAAGCATACACCGGAATAATACTTGCACAAGCAAGCCAACCAGAAAACCGGTGCACAGCAGAGTAATGCCCACGCCTGCAACCCAACAAGAAAACGGTACTACCTCGCACTAAACCAAAAGGGACCCAATGCACCAAATTGTTCAGGCAGACAGCAAGAAACAATCAACGATGACGGCACGAACAGGTTCACCGATCCACGGTGCCACAAGGAAACGTCGGTACGAGGGGAGCAACCAGCTCAACCCAAAAATAACTCAAGGGAAGATGACTCCACTAGAGGGCCGCAATGATGCGCACCCTGGCAACACAATACTACAGTGGAGCATCACCACCCCGAGCAACCAACGGAAAGCAGAGGAAGAAGACATGCAACGCAACGAGTCTCTTCCACACGCGAGAAAGAAAGCCACAATGTAAGACTGACGCTTCCACAAGAAGCACAACCAGCCAGACACCCACTGCACTCACCAGACCACCATCTGGGAGAGCATGCCGGGCGCGAGAAACGAAGCAAACTACCCGAAGCACGGGGACACACGAAGTCCCACCGGATCAATCGAGAAACTTGGAAACGAATAATGAAACAAGCTGGCCAACATAGCAGCCAGACGCACGGCCAAGCGCACGACGCCTTGACCAGAAATGCCCAAGTAGACTGTAACACAGACAGTCCACCCGACAACAACGACAGCTCATCTCTACAGAGAGAGAGAGCAGCGACGACCAAAACAGCACGAAGCAGCTTTGGGGAGAACCTCCACCAAAAGCGCCAAGAGCTGTTTTGGGAGAACCTCGCCAGAACGCAGCCCCAACCAAACGGCACACTTCGATCCACAGGGGCAACACAACGGTGGCCCGAAACGAACACAAAGCACTCCTGGGAAGAACCTCCGCCAGAAGCGACCAAAGGACGATCCTGGGATGAACCTTCACCAGAATGCACAACCCAACCACTAAACAACACGGACCATCAGAGAGAACACTGCAGCAAGCAGAACTGTAGGAGCAACACAAGCTGGTCCTGAGAGTACCTCCACCAGAACCACCAAGGCACCGCTCTGGGAAAACTCGCCAGAACGCACCAGCCAAACCAACAGCACACCTCAGACTCTGAGGTAGCACGGCAACAGCAAAAACCAACGCAAAACAGTCCTGAGAGAAACCCTCACCAGGACAACAGTAAATGGTTCTGAGAAACCTCACCAGAACACAGGGCAACCAAGCGATGCACCCCAGCCTAGAGGGCAATGCCACAGCAACCAGAAACGAGCACAACACAATTCTGGGGAAACCTCACTTCTGCCAGAATCAACAGAAAAAGACTCCGAGAGCACCTCACCAGAGCTCACAACCAATCAGCACCAGGCCGACAACAACCATAGGCAAGTGTCGCAGCGCTTAACCAGCGATGCAACACGGCACATAGAACATCTGCTTAGCTTAAGCAACAACGCCGACCAAGCAGAGCACAGTGCACAATAGCGCACAGACCGAAGACCACACACAAGACCAACATAGCACACACCCCAACAACAGAGGGGCAACCAACAAGGCAGGGACACCTTCCACTGGTTCCACAGACAACCCTGCACTGGTGAAGACCACACCACACGCAGGCTCTCTCATCCTCAGCTGCACACACACACCCAAATGCGCCGAAGAAGACCAAGAGCACCACACCTGGACTTGCCTGCAAGCATCCTCCACATGGGGAAGACCACTGCCAGCGAGTCCACCGCCAACTGCGCCACCACGGCATGAACACGTCGAGCAACTAACTTGCCATGCGCGTGACACATCAACAGCTGCAACTCACTGCAGAGCGCACAGGAAACTTGCAGGGAAGCCGCACACCTGCAAAACAATTGAAAGCACAAGCCTAACACTAGTCGGAAGGTGTCAGCAGCGCACTAGTACCTTTCTTTGGGACAACTATAGTTATTAACTCTTTACAAATCTCAGTAGACTCCTCTCTCTGATACCACTGTAACGACCCGACCTCCCAGGCCCACACCAGGGGACCCGAGGGTCGCGCCGCCACCCACGGATCCGATGATCCGAAAGGGTTAGAAGAAATAGTCTAGTGAGATATGTACTGAATTTAAATAACTATAACAATATGTACAATATACAAAGGTCTGTACAATGTGTCTCAAGCAAAAGCACAGGTACAAGAAGAAAGGTGCAGTCCTTAAGGGGCATACCCCGAGGACTTGCAAAGCATAACTCTCAGCTCACTCGGTTACAAGAGCTTACAACACTCAGCTCTCACTGCTGCTGACAACACACGGCGCCACAACCGCCTCCGCAACCCGTCTGACACCAAGCTCCCGTGACGACGAGCCCCAAGCTGAAGGAAGTAGGGGGGTGAGCCTCGCGGACAAGGCCCAGTAGGGATTACCAGTCCCTCACCGGCCAGAGCAATAGGAACATCGAAAACAGGAAACTACCCTAGAAAGTTGTAAAGCGAGGAACACCTACAGCAGGGTACTACTAAGCAGCAGAAGAGAACAACGCAACACCACGACCATCAACCGAGGTCGGGCCACACACACGACTCCCGCAGAAACCAACGGAGTCGGGCATACAGCGGAAGCAGCCCTCGGCACACTCGCCGAGACCACGCAACAACCAGGTGAGAACGACGTCTCACCGTAAGCATGGCCACCTCAAACCTAGACAAGGTCGAGGGCCTACAAGCAGAGCCATCCTGGACATCGATCACACTGCCAGGTCGGGAAGCCACACACGCCGGTACCACCATGAACTGGCACCCAAGAACGGGACTACGGTACCGAGAGGACACCGAGTGGAAACCATCAGAAGCACGGGTTTGCACAAAGCTAGACCAACGACGCCCACGGGAGCTAGGCACAACCAGGCTATTACCGCCGTGCAATCTAGGGCAACAGATAACACTTATAAATGTCGTGAGGAAACGTCGTCACAACAACAACAACTAAGCCACCGCCGCTAGCATCCAAGAGGGGGACCCACAGTCCACACGCACTCTGCTCGCTAGCCTAGCTCCTGCCTCTGCCCTTGCGTAAGGGCGAGACAGAGCCGCCACAGAAACACACAACACGCAACACCACAGCCTCGCCAAGCTACGGCCTCATGCCTAGCACCACTATGTGGCGCCGAACCAACGCAGAGAGAGGTAGTGAGACAAAGAACTATCTGGGCCGCGCCGGGAAGAGAACCACCTCAAGGACCTCAGCATTCCACCCTAGACAAGAGAGCTCTACAAACGACTCAGTGCCGCTGTCTAAACCTCATTTTCCCCTCAGCTCCAGAGTCCACCCTGTCGGCTGCCAACTCGAGCACACTCGTAGCCCGGAGCACACCCTCAACAGGCTCCCGAGGATGGGGGTCCCAGGCAACAGAGACAACCTCTAAACGGGACAAGCCCTCAAGTTCCAAGCACCGAGCGAATAGGCGGGGCAGCACAACAGAACCACGCTGAACCGCTGGCTTGTAGCACACGACAAGCCCAGCAAGCATGAGGCATGCACAAAACCCAGGAGGGCTATCAGCCAACCAAACACGCACGGAAAAGCCGGAGTCTCAGAACACCACCAGCAACACGGAAACTCGTCGCTCTGCTAATAATCGATTGACCGCCGGTCAATCGATTATTACACAGACGCGACCCTCCTGGCACCGCTGCCAGGACACGGCCACGAAGGTGTCACCTTCGGTCACTAAATGCAGGAAGGCAACCAGCTGCGTTCCTTACCAGAAGGTCCTAAGGGTAAGGCCTACCCTGGGGCACATACTGACACACAACCGAGCCACGGAAAACACCCGAGGCAGCACAGGCACTGTCACGGCCCTCAAGGCCATCATGATACCATCGCGACGGGGCGGGGCACCGCCACAGTAACCCCTGTTGCACTGAGGCAGCACGTCGCGATAGGAACCCTGTCGCGACAGGCAAACACGCCGCGACAGCACGCCTTATCGCACGGCCAAACGAGCCGCGATAAGGTCGCGCTCGACGGGACCGACGCCTCCTCTATTGTTGCGATGCGCCGAGCGGTCATGACATCAGTAGAGAGGCAGACCACAGGGATCCTCAATCCCAGGGTCGCCCACGAGCTACAAACATGTACACACGGGGGAGGGAGCATGGGGAAAGCTGGAAAGCTATTCTACAAACCACGAGGGCTCCAATCCACCCGGATTAGAGAGGGCACAAGAAATCCCTACCGGTTACGAAGAACCGAACCCAAACAAGGGCCTTCACGATGCACGGCCGCCTCCTCCTCGCTCCATGACGCCACTCCAACGCTCCGCCATGAGCTGTCGGCGCCACCATGCCCCGATCGCCGGAGGGGAACTCCCCCATCGCCGGAGAAGAGGGGAAAGGAAATAAGAGGGGAGAGAGGGGAAAGAGGTAGCCAGCCAAGGCCTTAAGCCTTCGACACCCAGAACGCGACGGACCACCCCGTCGCGTTAAGAACCTTAACGTGACGGGTCAACGGACCGCGACAAGGACGCATCCCACCAGGACGCCGCGACAATGCTACAGGCCGTACTGACACACTTGCCACTCTGACAGGCGTCAGACGATCGACACGACAAAAGACAGTCGCGACACCAAGACGCGACGGAGACACCGGGTGCGACAACGACCCGATGCACACGCTCGTCGTGACACGGATGACTGTGGCCAGCCTGGATGCGTTAGTGGCCAGTCATCCCAGACACCGGACGGAAAGTCAGGAAGTCTGGTCTTACAGTTTGTAGGGACATGTGTACGCACATGTTCATTTTGAATCCCGCGGGGATTTTGCCACTCTTTGCCATGCCCTGTTATATTGACCATTTTATTTGGTTTTGCATGCATACGACCAGGTCCATTTGGATCTCTGCGGGGACTTTGCCACTCTTGACATGCATTTGACTTTGATTTTTCATTGGTCATTTGATTGATTGCCCTTTCTTGAGACATCCACTTGTCAGGAAATGCTTTAGGTTGGTTGCCTTGCCTATACTACTTCTACTACCCATATTTCGGCCGAGTGAGAGGAGAAGCAGACGTTCGTGCCTTTCAGGCATGCCTGTGATAGTGACGGTGTCTTCCAACGCAATCGGCTTAGGGTACCGTGAAGTGTGTGTAAAGTGCCCATGCCAAGGGCAAACCTTAATAAGAAGAGAGGGAATTTTGGACTCTTGGCACGGAGATCTCATAACGGAAGTGCTGCGATAGAATGATAATATTGAATATTCATCTTTTTATGGATTTTTGACACTGATAAACAATATAATAGCTTTTAAACCAAGAGTTCGGAGGGTAAAGAGAGGACGAATGCCCTGTGTTGGGCGAGACTCAGAGACCTTGAAGAATGTACAAAATTATTCGTAAATTAAAAAAAGAAATGGGGACTAAAACCCCAAATACAGTGAGAGAAAGGTCGGATGACCTGATTGAAAATAGAAAGGAGATAATGGCAGAAAGATTTTGGAGACTCTGGTGGTTCCAGAGGGAGTGGAAGAAGAGGAGGGGTGCGATGCCCAGTAACGGAAAAAGAGACCGGATAATCCGGAGGGGAAAGAGGGAAAAGTGGGCCATGAGGGGCTGAAAAGGAAGGTGCACTGTCACGTCCCGAGAATTACGCAGCGGATATTATTTCAAAGAATTCGAGTCGATATTTCGAGACGTAGACAGTCGGCAAATAAGCCTCTAGCTAGCACGCACTAAATGTGTATCAACACAACATCATAATAGGGCCCATATATTGAACTCAATATAAATTGTATTCAAATCTCGCATTTGTCTCAGATAAATTAATACAGGACTAAGACTCAATAAAAACAAAAGTACATAATACCTCACTTCCTACTACATGAATCTACCACTCAAAATAAACTAACTATAGGTAGACTCATAATTGGAACGCTCTTCACTCGGACGCATTCCCATCCTCGACTTGCTCTTCCTCTTGAACTTCATAGTCACCTAGATGGGGTAAAAGTAGGGAATGAGCAAACTAGCCCAGTAGGATTTATATCTCAATGTGCGGGCAATGATATAAGTGATTAACATTTTAGATCTAGGCAAGTACGATGAATGATATGCATGTACGAATAAAAACTCGTTAAAACATGATATAAAAAACAAGCTAGAGAGAGAGATCATGATAGAATAAGATTGATGAACAAGATGACAAGAGAGAACTAGAAATAGATCACTTTGTACAAGCACGCAAGATTTCACTTGATGTTAATAACTTTCAAGAACGCAAGATATCACTAGTTGAATTAAATGCAGGATGGCCATATCACGCAAGCAAGCAAGCAAGATTTCACAAGCATGATCAAGTAACACTAATCAGGCACGTAGACACCAATGTACACCAAGAAAAGATCCATCAAGAATGTACACCAGGACACGTGTATGTGGTATTGTATCTATCATTCAACAAGCAAGAAAGTACTCCCAGCGCAGATGCAACGCCAGTAATCATTATACCCCATGGTTAACAGTATATTTATGACTCTCCGTCATTGGGGCTAGACTGGAGCCCTTGGACACACGCCGTGCCCTGTCAGCATCTCATGTAAATTTTTAAATGTAGATACCCACAGTCATTAATAATGGCCAATGAGAGTTTCAAAACGTAGCATGTGTAATGTCATGTTCATGATGATGATGAGAAGATGTAATAATTAAATTGAACATGATTTCATGAGAACAATGGTCAAGAGATAAATTCGGCAGCATAACGGTACAATTTATACTTTCGTTCAATCTTTACATTAATGGCTTTAGTCTAGTTTGTAAGTCACACTCACGAGATTAAGAAGAGAAAGGAAGTGCACGCTATCTCCAGGGAACTTCAATGGTACAACCAACTCGTCGGCCATGTGGGAATCCATGGTCAGAGGAGATTTACGGAGGCCTTGGTGAAAAGGTCGCTAGTCTACCGATTCGGAATGACCGGTAGAGAGTTTCCAATTTCCCAAGAAAAGGCTACCTAACAGTGCTAGTGTGTAGTGCGGTACGCGTGTCTCAATTCTCAAACCATCGGTCTCAAACTCGGAGGAAGCACTTGACAATATAACATGGAATAAAATATACACTTTAACTAATCATGTTTTGCAAGATTTTATGATAATCATTATCATTTAAACATGGAGGAACAGTAGGAAGATTAAATCACAAGTAGAACGAATGGATCATAGCATTTAAGGAGCACTTAGAATAGCATTCATGTAATTAAAGCTTTTAAATGGGTTAATCAATTTTAAGCCATTAAATAACAATCATGTAATGATCAGACCCAAGACAGGTAACTTACACAGTAATTATCATATTTAAACAGACCTTGGGTATATGCGGAAAACTTTGTAAGAAAACAGTGGTTTCAGGTAAAAATTCTGAGAAGGCGACAGGGCTATATAAGGAAGGCGACATGGGTGTCAGATTGCGACAGGACAAGGGCCGCGAAGAGATGGCTAGAAGGCGACAGAGGGTTGTGAAGAACGCGACTGGGGCGGTCCGATTCAGGCAGCATGATCGCGACAACGGTCTTGTCGCAATCAGGTCGCGACATGTCGGGCTGTCGCGACGAGACCTCGGAAGGCGACACATCGAGCCGTCGCATTCACAGGATCTGCGCCTGAGTCCGACTGGGATCTGACATGCTCTTGGTTCAGACTTACCATGTTTTGACACAGGAGCGATATTCATGAAACGCCTATATCTCTCTATATGCTGACCTTTAGACAAAACTTTCAACATAGAAAATGTCGAGAACATCTATTGGAAGAACTTTGATGTTGAGGGTTTTACCTAATTCGGACTTTGCCCTTGTGAAAAACATGAAGAACTTAAAGTTAAATGCAACCAGAAAAACGCAGTATCATGCATGACTCTATTACGAAGTTTATAACTCTCAAACTAATGACATTTACACAAAACCTTTAACATGAAAGATGACCCTAACGACTAATAAAAGAACTTTCATGTTGGAGTCTTGACCTACTTCGGTCTTAAATCTCAAGAAAAACAGGAATAACCTAAGGCTAACTGCAAACCCGAAAACACAGTATTATGCATGACTCTCTTACGGGGTTCATAACTCTCTAACTAAAGACTTTTAGACAAAACGTTCAACATGAAAGATGATCGTAACATCAATTAGAATAACTTCCATGTTAAGAGTTTCCTCTAATTCTGTCTTGAATCTCGTGCAACATATTAAGAACGGGAAAAGCTCTAACAGTGCGCGACGTTGGCAAAACGCTTATAAATCAAGATCTACTAAATAAAATTCGATGAAACCAGTGAGAAATGAAAGTTAACTTGATGCTCTACACATTGGTATAGGATATGTTAAGATTTGGCCCGAGAAAACCTACCTTTGGTCAACTTCAAGAGAGTGGTTTGTGCAGGTCGCAGCAGATGAGAAGGGGAAGAAGAACGGCTTCTTGTGGTCGTTCCACAGCTCCTCAGCCACCAAGAGCTCCTCCACACGACCCTAGCATGTTCTAAATTCGTTCCTAGGGTTTGGGTGAAGAGTATTTAAGTAACCATGGTGTTTAGGAGTCCTATTATAACTAGGAAAGGAGGGTTTCGGGATTGGCATGTTTAGTTTCCTATTTTTGATGATTTCCTCCTCCCTTTGAGTATGTGAGGCATTAGGAAACCTCCCCTCATAGTTAAGCACGAATTTGGGTTGCCACGAATGCATGATTGCATCCCAATTCAACTCTAATTACCTCTTTTTAATTTCAGCTTATTTATGGTTACGAATTTCTATGTATTTTCTAGCTTCATTTGATTTTTTTGGCCAAATGTTGTCCATTGGCCCAATTATGATAATGGGTCATCAATATATAATGTTGGAAGTCTCCCCAAGACTTTTATTTAATTTTTGATTGCGTCGTATTTCCGTGTTAACAGTTTTCCGACTTGTTTCCTTATTTAGATAATCGGTCGCAATAACTCTTAAACCTAGCCCAAATGATTTTTATTGAACCAAATTTCTTGATGGGTCATTATAGGATATTATTTGAAGTCCATTTATGATTTTTATTTAATTTTCTAACTCATTCCAGTATGTGTGATAATGATTTTCCGACTTATTCATGAATTACGGTAATAAGTCGCAAAACACTTTAAACATGGATAATCTGATTTTTCTTGGCACAAATTTATTTGTGAAACATTTAATAATAATATTTAGGGTTGATTTATAATTTTTACGGAATTTTCAGATGTGTTTTAGCACATACGATAATGATACGTATGTTTTAAATACTTCCGATATTATGGAAATTATTTATTTCCATTTACTTTGAATTAAAATTTCCGGGGTGCTACATGCACCATGTGGGTCGAGAGAGGGAGACGCGCCACATGGGGCACAGGATGGAGATGCGCCACATGGGGCACAGGATGGAGACGTACCACGTGGGGCACAGGATGGAGACGTGCCACGTGGGGCACGATAAGGAGACGTATCACGTGGGGCACAGGATGGAGACGTGCCACGTGGGGCACCATAAGGAGGGTGGAAACAATGGGATGTGCCACGTGGGGCACTGAGGGGAGGATGGCGTGAACATAACGATGTGCCGCGAGGGGCACGAGGTGGAAAGCAAGGCGTGCAAAGAGGGGCGCGATGCCCAGTACAGAATGATGGATCATAAAAAAGGTGGAAGAAAAATATCTCCCTTGGGGAGGGAATGTGGAGAACCCATGGGAAGGTGCTAAGTAGCACAAAAGAAGATGCAAATGATGATGAAGGAGGTGGAGGTCCCCTTGTCTTTTGCCTTGCACGGCGTTTATGCTTTGCTTGGGAATCGACGTTCTGACCCTCAAGTACTTCCTCACATAGCGTGCTCAGCGGGCGGATGGTCTAACTCTTCTCGCATGATCTTAATGGCTCTCATAGGATGGATGGTTGTTGACTTTCGTTAGAGTTTCAAGCAATAGTAACAAATCCCTTGGAATGTAGTTCGATGAAATGGTGGGGAGTTCCGCTGGTGGAATTGGAATCAACAATGAGGGGATTGTGCCCAAAGATTGGATAGTGTTTTATGGAAAGGGGTACGTGCCCTTGAGTAATTAATTGTGCTAAGGATTTAGCTTTAGAGTGTGTGAGCACAATTTGGACGGTTGACCCCTTCACTTGAGTGGGAAGGTTCACAACAATAGTGTGAGGAGTCATGAGAGCATGGAGGGAGAAATTCCCTATGAGTATTTTGAGTTGAACATTATTGGCAACTGGAATGATTGGCATAACTTTAGAGGGCCTTGACGGCCATGAATGGATGGGAGGACTTCCGCTCAATGCCCGGTATGCAGACAATGATCGGCATGCAAGGATATAACCTTGGATTTTGACTAGCATGCCCGGTTCCGGGGCTTCTTTCTTTTGCTGATATGACTTGTCACTCTTCAAATGTTTGCACCCGCTCCATTGGATGGGGTTGGGTGTGGATGGAATAAGAGGTTGTATGGCCGGCAAAGGTGTAATAGGTATGATAGGGAGGTTTTGCTCAGGTTGAGTTACCAATGGGGTTGACGTAGTGGCATGTGTAATGATTGGTTTAATGGTAGGTGGAGGCTTAATGATGGAGGGTTTGGTGATAGTGGATGGTAATGTAGGAAGGGTAGGTAAATGACGTACGAACATGACCTTGGAAGGTTCATCGTCATAACACCAGATAGTTTCATGAACAGGTTGATTATTGGCAACTTCAGCCCGAGCAATGGGCTGTGATGGAAGTGGAGGTTGTTGCGAGGGTAGTGGTTGTTGTGGTGGAGGTATGGGAGCTGGCATGGGTGCCGGAGCAGGTGCAACGTCAGGCACGAGAGCTTCTTCATGCATGGGGGTGTTGTATGGCCCAGTTGGAGGTTGTTGAGTCTGAGGAGGACGAATCAGTGGACGCCTGGGTGGAGGCATGTTGTGGTAGATGGGTGTATATGAAGGTGTATGTGGGTGGATGTTGTATGGTGGCAAGGTGGATGGCGTCCACTGACCCATTGTACCTTGGACTAGCTTGATTGAACAAGTCTACGATTGGGGAGTTCATTAAATGTGTCTGGATGTAACGTCCCTGCTCCTAGAGCTCCTCCATCGTATCAATCTTGTTCATGGCCAAGATGTGCTTGAATTTCGGAGTAGAGTTTGAAATGATAATTTTGACTTGCTCTGACTCCGAGAGCACATGTTGCAATTGAGTGACCATTGACCTCCAATGGTCAGCGAATTGTACAAATCCCTCGTCAAGCCGTATTTTCTCAGAGGCTAGATTCGTGATGGAGAGGTATGGGCTGACACGGTCTTTGTACCTCTGAAGGAATTTCTTTTGGAGGATGCGGAAATCCCCTGCCTCTCTTGGCTCTATGGAGTAGAACCATTCAAGCACAGGGCCATCAAGAGACCTTCTAAAAAGGTATGCCAAAGCGATGGGGTCACATTGCCAACGTGAGGACTCATAGAGGAATTCTTTAACATGAATGTAGGGATTGCCCGTGCCATTGTATAATCGATACAACGACATCTCCAAAGGATGTATATGAATTTGAGGGAGAGCCGGCATGGTGGCAACGGGGTCACCCGTGGAATTTGAGAATTTGTTGATTTGCTTCTCCATATTGTTCAATTTTTGAAGAAGAGCATGTTGGAGTAGAGTGGGTTGCTGCTGGGCATGTGAGGGAGTCCATGGGGGTGACTGTGAATTAATGGGCCTTCCCAAGGGTTGGTCCGTACGGACCGGAGCATGGGAGTGCAAGTGGTCGGGGGAGCGAGGTGAAGGATGTACAGGAGGAGGCAGAAAAGTCACCGGAATGTACAAAGGCAGGTGCCTAGGAGAAGGAGAAGGGGTCACACTCTCAACCAAGGATCGAATCAGGTTTAATTGTTGAGGGGTGAGTTGATCTATGGCATTCAGAACACTTCACACTTTGGGATCTTGATGGGGAGAAGGCTCTCTCTGAGTTTTGATTGGAGTTAAATTCGAGGGAATATCAAGTTGGTTAGTGCGCAGCGTGCTCACATAACCATATGAAGTGGAAGTTTGACCCTCACGGTGGTGAGATGGACGGATATGGGATTGAATAGATTGGCCATCTAAGCTATCCTCATAGTCAACATAGTTGAATTTAACATGACGGCATTGGTCCATTTTTAACCAACCAAGCAAGCAATCAAATCTATTGACTTCTGTCCCGGTGAGGATTTGCCTGAGATTCCAATCTGGTTGGAGCTGCCCCAGCTCCCTGCTAACTTCTTCAATGAACCCATGGTTCGCTCCATAGCTGGGAGCATTGGTCTTGTTCTTCAAGTGGACAGGAACACCTTGTGCATGGCACGCACGCAATCTGCTCGAGTAAATGTTCAGATCGACGTGTCCAAGAAGATGCCTGAACGAATTTGGGTGGGCTGTGGAGCTAATGGGTTTTGGCAGCCCATCATATACCCAGACCCTCCTACCTTCTGCTCCTCATGCATACGCCTTGGATATCTTCCATCGGCCTACAAAAAGGACCCTGCTAACTCAAATCAACGAACTAGTGGCCCTGGTCAAGGCCAGCATGAAGACCACCTTGCTGCCAAGCCTGGCAAGAAGTCTAATGACCCTCCCTCTAGGCAGGCTAAGAAGCTTGTTTGGCGTCCAATTTCTGTTGGTGCTAAGGATGAAAATCCTCCTGGTTTTGAGACAGATTTCTCGTCAGGTGTTGGAGCTGCATTTAAGGTAACCGAGCCACTGCTCCATGCTATCTCCATTCAGTAGTCCGCCAGGGCCCCTGTGGATGATATTCTTGTATGCCCGGGTGTTCAGAGTGCTCAAATGACAGATATTGATGTTGCACATAGTCATGCCCAACCAATGTTTGAAGATATGCCTCCTCATCAATCAGATTTAGCACCTGTGACTGATGCTCCCCAGTTGCTCATATTATTGTCACAGATCCCACACCAAGTCAGATCCCTTTGACTGCTATTTCTGATGGCGTTCTTACTCCAGCTGAACCTACTCATAATAATGTTGTTCATGTGCTAACTGAGGATGCTCTGAAGGTGCCCCATGATAGTCTCCATCAGTAAGCGGCCACGGGTGTTCAAGATTCTGCTCCAAATCTTGCTATTGGCCCAGTTCTTGCAACTGCTCCTAACATGGCAGATCTATTTCAGAAGCACCCTCATCTGCCCTCCCCTTCTACTACATCTGCCAAGGCTGCACACTTAGATTTGCCTCAGCCATCTTCAACTCTGAATGCTGCTGCTCCTGCTAATTATGAAATTGTGGCGCAGCATCAATCACCTCCTCATGCTCAACATTCTCCTTCCGGGGTAGCAGCCTTGCCATCCATTGGAGACGCTTCCCTGTCAGCCCCTCGCGTGTCTTGTGCTGATGCTACTCGCATGAAGATTAGGAGAGATGCCATTGAGGGTCCCATTGTTTGCTTACCTGCTGATGATGCTTGCCCACCTACTGATTATGCTCCTGCATCCCCAGGCAGCTATGTAGGTGATCATAAGGGGTGCCTAAGGAAGATCTATTCAACCAAAGGTGTTACAACCATAAATACATTCCGCAAAGTAAACTCTATGAGCTCCTTCCAAGACCAGGTCTGATCCTCGGCCCGTTGGTTCACCTTTCGTTTTCTTAGGCTGATGCTTCACTTAGACTTGACCCCTCTGCGTAGGGTGTCTTCAGCTTGTGCCCCCGTTGTTTATGTACTTCTCTTCCCTTCATGCTTCTCATATATATAAAATTGTCTAGCTGATTACGACATTAAAGGTTCACTTTATTGTCGTATCAGCCTAGATATCACTTTACTTAAAAAAAAAAATCAAGGTTGAACAAGATATCAATCAATCAATATGGTTCAAACAAGTTATGATGCTTACGTTGATTTTAGGAGTTTCACAGTTATTTAATGGATTGAAGAATTGTACATCACTCCAGGTGAGATCTTAGTTGGGTTGAAGATGAATGCTTCGGGGTACAACTAGAAATCACCCTCACCACGCAATAGGATGTCTAAACCTGGGTCAACGGACGGTACAACCTGCTCGGTCCACCGTGAGGGAATCCACGGGGTACGGAAACTTACGGAGGTCTTGATAAAGGTCCCCTAGTCCAATGAGACGGAGTGCCCAAAGGAGAGGTCGCCCTTACCAAGAAGGTGTGTGGAGCCTAGGATATGAGTGAAGGAGGTTCCCCCGACCGAAATGAGATGCCCTGTATGCACGAGATATAGCTGAGAGTGTACTGAACAATAAAGGGTCGCGCTCTGTCTACAGTCTGAATCACGACGGCTACAGGCGTCGCGACTCAAACTGAATCACGTCCAGTCACCCGGTCATGGTTCTGAAAGCCCAGAAGGCTACCAAAGCCATGGCCGGTCCCTGTGGACGGGCTGTAGATAGAAACGCGACGGCCTAAACCGTTGCAGAACAAACTGGAATGTGACTGTTTGACTGGTCGCGTCTACAGGATTGAATCACGACCACTGGGTCGGTTGTGATTCAAAAGACAACCCGAAAACTTGAAAAAAACACAGAAGACGAGATATATGTACAAGAAATTAAACATACACAACATGAAACATGCAGCAGGGTATAAAGCAAGGAGAAAAGACACAATCTCATGTATATGGATCAACTCATCATCATTTTTATTTTTTCCAAATTTTCTTTGCAACCCACAATTGGCTAATCACTTGGGATGAAAGAGGAGGAAAAGGAGGAGGGGCACGTGAGGGTGCCAAGGGAAGGATGCCACGTGGGGCACGATGGAGGGGGCAATCAAAGAAAGGCGGAAAGAAGTCCCACCGTGATCGCCAATTTGTAGATTTCGCTTTTCGTCCTTTGGAGAACTACGAGCGTCCACAAAGAAAATGTTGAACCACTCTTTTATATATCTCATGTTTTGGTGATAACTAAAACTCATGACTATTCTTTATCTTATGATTTGGTGATACCTAAAACTCATGCAATTCAGTTATAAGTATGAACATTCATTTAATGCATCTGCATAAATAATCTTCAAATGCACTATAGTAATATCACAGAAAAAATATATGTTATAAACATTATTTGAATGGCGCATGTCCTGACTGCTCAGATTGTTTCTGATTTTTTCTAAGTCCACAACATATATATTGTTATCATACTGAATCTGAGTCGAATGCCTTTCAAACTATACCTCCATCTCAGAAATGTCCACAACTTTATACATGATTCGACTGTCCATTTCGACTGATACAGTCGAATGCTTCAGAATTTGATCTTCATGGTATCCGACTGCCACAGTCGAATGCTTCAGAATTTGATCCTCTTGATTCGACTGTCATCTCCGACTGCCATAGTCAAATGCCTCAGAAATTGATCTCCATAGTATTCGATAGTTAAAGTCGAATAACTCCTATTTCTTCAGTCGAATTGTATGTTCTTATGCATTCGACTTCACTGCTAATATTTGTACTTAACATCTTTTCTGATCCTTTTTAGGCTTAACACCTACTGTAAGCTTATCTCCTAATCTTTTCACATCCTCTTTAATGGATCTCTTATATCTTATTAATCCATCAGAAATATCATTATTTTATTATATTTCTCTGACAGGACAAGTCATATTAAACTTAAAATATTCATCTAAATCCCGTGCAAACTATTTCTAAAATATTTTTGATCTGAGCCTCATGGTCTTCACATCTTTGCTCCGGATTTTCATGGATACAATAGATACAGTGCATTCATGTATTTTCAGGAGCATGGCATCTGACATGTCTCACCTACCTCTGACCAGACCCATACTTTACTTTTTAGCATATCTGTCTGTCTACTTTTCCTTTCTAAAAGATTGTGCATTCGAGGTTTCCATACCTTCTTTATGTATTTTTTTGTCCTCTGTCCTTCAATGTAGGAAAAGTGTTGTCAGTTAAAAAGGTATTTTCCTACCACTTCTAGACTACAGCAGGAAACATGGAAGAAAGACAAGATATGGACTTTCTGACAGAAACACCATTTTCAGTCTGATTTTGCCATCTATGCCTACAGATCTAGAAGCTCTTCCCACCAAATATCTATTAGACAGAAAGAAAAGAAAAGAAGAAGAAGAACAGAAAGGCAACAGCTACAACAATTCCAACGGATCTAAAAAGTTCCAACGGCTATCTCTCAACAGATCTGTTCAAAGCTGCTCTATAAAAGATGAAGCAAGGCTGAAGAACAACAAGAGAGCTTTTTCTGAAGATCCTTCAAAGAGTGTACATCCAGTAAGAAGCCTTAACTCCACATACACTCAAAGCAAGAGAGAAAGAGCTCGAGCCCAAGAAGAAGTGTGCAAGCAACCATCTGAAGTCTTCAAGCTTTCAAGCTCCTTCCTCTCTTCACTCCCTTTGCTCTACATTGTAATTTTGGGGAGTGTCTTTCAGCTGAGGATTTCTGACTTAGAGTCCATCCTTGTAAATCTCTCAGTTTGATCTTTCTTCTCTAAGAAAGAGTTCTGTCTGGCTGTAGGACTGTTTACAGTAAGCCTCTTCTTATGTGACGAGAAGGCCAGTGGGGTACTGGCAGGTTGTGTCCAACTGAGGGACTGTTCTCAGTATAGCACCTAGCTGAGGGTTTAAGTCTAGCAGAACCGCACTGGGGTTTGTTCCAGGAGGTTAGCTTCTTGACCTGTAATAGAAGTGAGTATCCTTCCTACTCGGAAAGGAAGAGGACCAGCAGGGAGCTGGGGGGTTGTATATCCTTGGGGGGATTGTACCTCGGTTAGTGAAATCCCAAGATTTTGCTTGGGGACTAGATGTAGGTCTTCCTTCTGTGAAGTACCGAACTAGGATAAAAATCCTTATGTGCTTTGTGTGATTGTCTATTTGCTTCCGCACTGCTACTCTTTATCTCACACTATCACATAACTAACCAAAGTTTTAGTTGTAATAATTTGTGTGTTAAGTTTCTATTTTGTGCAGAAAATCTATTCACCCCCCCTCTAGATAGATTGCTGCCGTACCAAAAGGACCAACAAGTGGTATCAGAGCAGGTCTCTGAACTTTCAAGAAGATCCAATGATCTTAGAGCAAAGATCCATGGCAGCTCAAGGATTTGCTGAAGGCCAATCTGTCAACAGACCACCCTTGTTCGATGGTGAAGATTACAACTACTGGAAGACAAGGATGGAATTCTTCCTTCAAGGTTATGATTATCAACTATGGACCATCATAGAAGAAGGAGATCTGATAGTCCTCAACCCTAGAGAAGAATGGACGGATAACGACAGAAGGATGCTGTCCCAGAATAGTAAAGCAAAAAATCTAATATGCTGTGCCCTGACAAGAAGCGAATTCAACAGGATTTCAGCATGCAAATCAGCAAAAGAAATGTGGGACAAGCTGAAGTTCACATATGAAGGAACAAACAAAGTCAGAGAAACCAGGATTGACATCTTGGTCACTCAATATGAGAAGTTCCAAATGATGACAGGTGAGACCATTACACAAATGTATAGCAGATTTACTGACATTACTAATGGTCTTGCAGGGCTTGGAAAGATGTACAACACTGGAGATATGGTAAGAAAGATCCTCAGATCTCTACCAAGCTAGTGGACTCCAAAAGTCAGAGCCATCGAAGAAGCTAATGACCTTACAATTATGTCATTAGAAAAGCTGATAGGATCACTGATGGCACATGAGATCAACATGGAGCGACTATCTGAAAGCTCATCCAAAAAGAAATTTACTAATGCTTTCAAAGTTATAGCTGCTCCTTCCTCCTCTTCTTCTAGTTCAGAAAATGCAGGTTCTGAAGACAGTGATGTAGATGATGTACTGTCCAAACTTCAGAAGATCCTCAAGAAGAAGAAGAAAAATGGATCAAGGCGGATCCAAAAGAAGGAGAAAAAGGAAAAAGAACCAGTCTGTTATGAATGCAGAAAACCTGGACATCTAAGACCAGATTGTCCAAGACATAAGAAGATTGGTCAGTTAGAAAAGTCCAAGAAAAAGCACAAGAAATTCAAAAGAAAAGCAATGGCTGCTGCTTGGGACAATGAAGAAGTCTCCACATCAGATTCATCAAGCTCAAATTCAGAAAAGGAGCAGGTAAGTCTAGCCCTCATGGTAGGACTAGATGAGGTACACTCTAACTCATCTTTTGATTCTTGCACAGATTCAGGATCAGAATCTGAAGATTTAGAACAAGTTTTTAATGAACTTTATGATAAACACAAGGTTGTTGCAAAAGAATTAAAAAATATCAAGAGCAACCTTACTTGTTTGGAAAACACTAATTTTGATCTTAAATCAGAAATAGAACAATTGGAAAAACAATTGAAGGAAAGTAAAGATAATAATTCTCCTTTGAATGAAAATTTAAAGAGCAAGAATAATGAAAAATTAAAGTTAGAAGAAAAATTGAAAACTCTAACTGAAGAAAATCTTTATTTAAAAGAATTAGTTAGAAAATTTACAAAAGGAAAAACTTCTCTAGCTCTATGCTTAAAAGGCTCTAAAACTGATAACAATAAACAAGGCCGTGGATACGAACCTTCTAAAAAGGGAAAACAAGTTATAATGTCTGAAAATTATCTTTTGCCAAAATTTGTAAAAGAAACCAAGATGCCTCAGAAAAAGGTCCCTGTAACAAACAAGTTCTAACAAAAGAAACAGGCTTCTAAAAACCGTGTTCTAAACAGATATCACAAAGACAATAAGAATTGCAAAAACAAATTATATTCATTGCTATTCTCATTGCAATAAATTAGGACACACAGTAAACACCTACACAACCAGACACCTAGTATGGATTCCGAAAGGATATTTTCATGCATCTAATCATCAAGGACCCAAAAAGAATTGGGTACCTACTTCTGAATAAGATGTTTGCAGGACAACCTTGAAGCATTAGGAACAAAAGATGCTCAAGGCATTGGTGACTGCTGGCTCTTCATCCAAATCACATCTAAAAGGGGAGTAGTCACGGATCTGTATTTAATTTTATGGTGTTACTAACAATATTTGCAAGTTTTTTTTAAAGATAAATGCAGACAAAAATCTTGAAGACTTGACAAACAACAAGTGGATATGTCAAAACCAACAAGTGAAAATTTGACAGATCAGAGGAACCCTGAAGATCTAACTGCCTCACATTCAGGGGGAGCCTCATGCTTAGGGGGAGCCCTACTCTAAGGGGGAGTTACATATTACTGACAAAAGATTGTTGAACCCCTCTCCAACAACATTTGGTAAGAAGTATTTACAAAAGGGAGTAATAACAAATGGTAAGATCCTTCCTTTTTGGTTATTGACAAAAAGGGGGAGAGTATTTTATTTGTGAATTTTTCTATTCCAAAATTCTCTTTAAGAAAATTCACATAGTTTTTGATTGAGTTTTGTCATCACCAAAAAGGGGGAGATTGTTGAACCACTCTTTTATATATCTCATGTTTTGGTGATAACTAAAACTCATGACTATTCTTTATCTTATGATTTGGTGATACCTAAAACTCATGCAATTCAGTTATAAGTATAAACATTCATTTAATGCATCTGCATAAATAATCTTCAAATGCACTATAGTAATATCATAGAAAAAATGTATGTTATAAACATTGTTTGAATGGCGCATGTTCTGACTGCTCAGATTGTTTCTGATTTTTTTTCTAAGTCCACAGCATATATACTGTTATCATACTGAATCCGACTGTTACAGTCGAATGCCTTTCAAACTATACCTCCATCTTAGAAATGTCCACAACTTTATACATGATTCGACTGTCCTCTTCGACTGATACAGTCTAATGCTTCAGAATTTGATCTTCATGGTATCCGACTGCCATAGTCGAATGCTTCAGAATTTGATCCTCTTGATTCGACTGTCATCTCCGACAGCCACAGTCGAATGCCTCAGAAATTGATCTCCATAGTATTCGACTGCTAAAGTCGAATCACTCCTATTTCTTCAGTCGAATTGTATGTTCTTATGCATTCGACTTCACCGTTAATATCTGTACTTAACATCTTTTCTGATCCTTTTTAGGCTTAACACCTACTGTAAGCTTATCTCCTAATCTTTTCACATCCTTTTTAATGGATCTCTTATATCTTATTAATCCATCAGAAATATCATTATTTTATTATATTTCTCTAACAGGACAAGTCATATTAAACTTAAAATATTCATCTAAATCCTGTGCAAACTATTTCTGAAATATTTTTGATTTGAGCCTCATGGTCTTCACATCTTTGCTCCGGATTTTCATGGATACAATAGATACAATGCATTCATGTATTTTCAGAAGCATGGCATCTGACATGTCTCACCTATCTCTGACCAGACCCATACTTCACTTTTTAGCATATCTGTTTGTCTACTTTTCCTTTCTAAAAGATTGTGCATTCGAGGTTTCCATACCTTCTTTATGTATTTTTTTGTCCTCTGTCCTTCAATGTAGGAAAAGCGTTGTCAGTCAAAAAGGTATTTTCCTACCACTTCTAGACTACAGCAGGAAACATGGAAGAAAGACAAGGTATGGGCTTTCTGACAGAAACACGCCTTTTTCAGTTTGATTTTGCCATCTATGCCTACAGATCTAGAAGCTCTTCCCACCAAATATCTGTTAGATAGAAAGAAATGAAACGAAGAAGAAGAACAGAAAGGCAACAGCTACAACAATTCCAACGGATCTAAAAAGTTCCAACGGTTATCTCTCAACAGATCTGTTCAAAGCTGCTCTATAAAAGATGAAGCAAGGCTGAAGAACAACAAGAGAGCTTTTTCTGAAGATCCTTCAAAGAGTGTACATCCAGTAAGAAGCCTCAACTCCACATACACTCAAAGCAAGAGAGAAAGAGCTCGAGCCCAAGAAGAAGTGTGCAAGCAACCATCTGAAGTCTTCAAGCTTTCAAGCTCCTTCCTCTCTTCACTCCCTTTGCTCTACATTGTAATTTTGGGGAGAGTCTTTCAGCTGAGGATTTCTGACTTAGAGTCCATCCTTGTAAATCTCTCAGTCTGATCTTTCTTCTCTAAGAAAGAGTTCTGTCTGGCTGTAGGACTATTTACAGTAAGCCTCTTCTTGTGTGAAGAGAAGGCCAGTGGGGTACTGGCAAGTTGTGTCCAGCTGAGGGACTGTTCTCAATATAGCACCCAACTGGGGGTTTAAGTCTAGCAGAACCGCACTGGGGTTTGTTCCAGGAGGTTAGCTTCTTGACCTGTAATAGAAGTGAGTATCCTTCCTACTTGGAAAGGAAGAGGACCAGCAGGGAGCTGGGGGGTTGTATATCCTTGGGGGGATTGTACCTCGGTTAGTGAAATCCCAAGATTTTGCTTGGGGACTGGATGTAGGTCTTCCTTCTGTGAATTACCGAACTAGGATAAAAATCCTTGTATGCTTTGTGTGATTGTCTATTTGCTTCCACACCGCTACTCTTTATCTCACACTATCACATAACTAACCAAAGTTTTAGTTGTAATAATTTGTGTGTTAAGTTTCTGTTTTGTGCAGAAAATCTATTCACCCCCCCTCTAGATAGATTACTACCGTACCAAAAGGACCAACAGAAAATAATGATGAAATAAAAGAAAATAAAAATGGTGGAGCACAACTCCTGAATGTGATGGTGATCGCCAGGCACTCGTGGGTACTAAAGGAGAGTGTAGCGAGGTGTAAATGAAAAGTGATCGCGTGGAATACCTTTGGCAGAGAGATTGCGCGGGAAAGATTGGTGTCTACTTCTTCTTCTACGAGCACGGCCAGCCGTGGTAGAAGGCACTTTCTTAGTTGATTACCCTTGCAAAACACAAATGAAAATAAGAAATTAGCCAAGTGACGTGTAGTATCAACTCATAAAGGAATTAAACAACATGAAGAACATGGAGGTGGACACACCTTGTGGTGGCTTTTAAACCCCTAGAAAGATAGGTGTGTGTGTGTATGCATGCATGTGTATATGTATGATGATTAAAAGGAGGATAAAAGAGTGAAAAACAAAGAGAATAGATATGAACAAAGGAGTGGGAGATGCTTCCCCAATGAAGATGGCACAGATGGCTGTTGTTAGAGCTCGTAGAAGCTTGAATGGAGAGGAAGAGGATGCAGAGGATGCCGCTGAATCAATTGTGGAATTGGAGAGGATGGAGTCAACGTGCTTGAGACGGAAATCCGGTAGGGCTTCACCTCGAAACGGCCTCTCGCAACTCTCTGGAATCGAAGTTCTTAACCTTAGAACGTTGGCCTATGGGTCATATTTATGGGATAAAGCTCAAAGTTCGAGGTTAACAGTAGTTGCAAATCGCGACGGGTCTTGATAGTCGCGTTCATGAATTTGCATTTTCGGCCAAAGAAAATAATGATGAACTATTGCCAATGCACGTCGCGTTATTGAATTTCCCAATTTCGCTTTTGGAAACTTGACAAATACCAATTATGGAAATTAGAATCGCAACGGCAATGGCAATAGGAATTTCCCCAAATGAACTAAGGTAATAATGAAAAATAGGGAAGCTTTGAATCGCGACGCTCAGTGCCGATGCATTTTTAAACATGGCCCAGCAGTCGAAGTTGAATTGCAATGATAAAGCTCGTCGCGTTTACGGCCAATCGATCACCACAGAATCTCGACTGTCAGACCCGACGCTTTTCTGTTTTGTCCCATAAACACGACCATATGCCCCGTCGTGATTTGCAATGTTCTCCATAAGCCTTGAAAAATGATGGGGGAAGCACTGAAAGAAAATGTGAAAAATCCCTAAATAATGGGAAAAACTCTTGCAAGGCAAAAAGAGGGCCATTTTGCGGCATTATGGCGTAATTTAAAATTTACCCGCGGTGGTGTCAGTGTCGCGTGTCTACAGAGGGGTAACGCCAAACACGAGTCACGGAAACTGGTTTGTGACACCAGCCATTGACCCGGACAAGAAACACAGGTCTACCTCTCGGCCTCGTAGCCAAGGACGAAAGGTCCAGCTACCGCTCCACCTCAACTGAGTCAACAAACTATGGAGACCAAACAACACCACAACTGTAGCCCACACCGCTGCAGCTCCATGCCTGGCACCTTTAAGGACTCCGGCCTGAGCTCCCTAAAGTGAGGCATTGGAAACAGGACTAACTGGGGACCAGTACGTCTACTGGTGTTCGTCCCCCAACCAAGAGCATGCTATAAGCGACCAAGAACAACCACAACACACAAGTCACTGTCCCACTGTCATCTTTCCCTCCGTCGGACGTACAACTCAAACTAAGGAGTGAGGGTGTCCAGGAAGATGACACAGACCTCGATAGTACTCACAGTGTACCAGGACAAACCACGAGCACTACGTGCCTGGCTCACAAAGAACCTAGGGCACCCGACTCAAGAGGCAACCACGATAGGCGTCGTATACCCGACTTGCCACGTACACACAAACCATGCAAACTCGGCATTTTTTATAACAACACGTGCCAATGCACCTCTTACAACCCATAATACGTAAATTAATAGCCATACAGACCCATAGCTGAAGGTAGCTCATAGCGTCATGCAGACAAGCCACGGGTTGGGTGGCTGCCTTCTAAATCGCGACGGACACAGAGGTCGCTATTTGAAGGCAAAATCGCGATGGGAAAAACCGTCACCTTAAAGACTGAATCGCGATCGGATACCTTGTCACGTTCAAAATGCGATGTCTGGTTTCGTTGTCATTTTAGCCAAAAATCTCCCACCTAGAACCCCACTCCGAAAATTGCACAAACCACCTTGTACAACCATTTACATGAAATAATGCAATCAAATAAAAGCCTACACATGCATACTACTCCTCTTAACCGATTGCATGCATTGAATACCTTAACCATGATTCATTTAAAGCAAAAAAGAGAAGAATTCCCCTACCACACGAGGAACACAAAGAATGCGTAAAACGGTGTTGCCATGGTGTTTCCCGTGCTCCGAACAACCTCATCACACCAGAAACACGTTAATCTGCACGCCGCAAACGCCAAATCGCCCGGAAATCCCACAACAACCCTTCCCTCGGCTGAATAGTGCTTCTTGCACTGTTTGGCCAAGGTTTGGTCGAAACACAATAATAGTTTAAATCGTGACATATCGGGCCATCGCATTTAAATCGCGATGTACCCCACCATCACGTTTAAACCACGACGCCCCTACATGCGCCACGCAGTGCGCATGTAGACGCGCACCCTGGAAAATGGCATTTGAATCGCGACGAGGTATTTGGTCGATTTTTTCATAAACATACCGCCTGTGTTGGTCGCGTTTATGAAATGCGCACCAGAGGTTGGTTTGGCTCAGGTTCCAGGCCTCCAACCCCACACAACTTGTACAAACCCTCAAAAACACCACTACTGGGCCACACACTGGCCACCAAACCCATTAAATTACAATCTGAAAAGTCGCAACATTACATTACTATCATCTAAAAAGAAAATTCGGCCTCGAAATCCAGAAAAGCTTTAACAAGAAATTTATAAGCATTCACATAAGGTACTATCATCTAAAAAGAATTATGAGCTTACTTAAAAAAGTAAGGATACGCCTTGTACATTTCTTTTGCCAACTCCCGTGTATCTCCTCCTCCTTGCCTGTTCTCCCATTTGATCTTTACCAATTCTATTTCCTTATTTCTCAACTTTTGTGTTCTTCGACCTGTAATCTGCACTAGATATTCTGGCATTGACATGTCTGGCTTTAAAACATCTCGTGTATAGCTAACTATCTGCGATGGGTCTCGGATATATCTTCTCAACATGGAGACACAGAAAACATCATGAGTATTTGTAAAGTTTGCAGGAAGATCTATTATATATGTCGTTTCCCCAATTCTTTCAGAAATCCTGAAGGGACCCACATACATTGGGCTTAACTTTCCTTTCTTGCTGAATCTTAGAACATCTTTTGTAGGAAAAACTCTTAGAAAAACATAGTCACCAACCTCAAACTGAAGTGGCCTGCGTCTGATGTTGCATAACTTTTCTGGCGACTCTGAGCTGTTTGCAACTTTTCCTTTATGAATTTAACCATTTCTGTACATTGCTGAATTAGTTCTAGTCCCATAACTTGTCTTTCACCAACTTCATGCCAATTTAATGGTGTTCTACATGGCCTGCCATATAAACCCTCGTATGGTGTCATTCCAATACTTGTATGATAGCTGTTATTATATGCAAATTCTATCATTCCCAGATGGTGCTCCCAACTACCTCCCCATACTAAGCAACAAGCTCGCAACATGTCTTCTATAGTTTGAATGGTTCTTTCAGTCTGCCCATTAGTTTGAGGGTGATATGCCGAGCTGTATCTCAATTCAGTGCCAACTCTTTGTAGACTTCTCTAAAAACCAGATGTGAACCTTGGATCTCTGTCTAAAACAATTATTACTGGGATACCATGCAGTGGTACTATCCTGTCCACATATAATCTTGCCAATCTGTCCACTGTCTAAGACATGCTCACGGCTAGCAATCTGCATACTTTAGTCAATCTGTCAACAAATACCCAAATGCCATTGTGCCCTGCTGCTGTTCTAGGTAAACCTGCCACAAAGTCCATAGAAACATCATCCCACTTCCATTGTAGAATGGGTAACAACTGTAGTAATCCTTCTGGTCTTTGATGTTCTGCCTTCACTTGCTGGCAAACTAAGCATCTTGTAATAAATTTTGCTATTTCTTTCTTCATATGCGGCCACCAAAAGTGCCTTTTCAAATCTTAGTACATCTTAGTGCTACCTGGATGGATGGTATATCTGAATTTGTGTGCTTCCTCCAAAACTTTCTATTTTACCTCTATTTCCGTAGGAACATATATCCTGCCTTTGAGTCTGACCACACAATCATCATCAACAGTAACACCTTCCATTTTCACAATCTCTGCTAAGTTCTCATCTACTTTCTGAGCTTCCACTATCTGCTAATACACTAATGGTTCAATAGCACTGCTAGCCAACACTGCTTGTTGCTAACTATTTGGAACAAATAAAGAATTTTATGCTATCTCCTCATATAACTTCTATTCCTTAATCATCATTTGACTCAAAACTGCCTCTATGCTCAATGCATCTTCTACTACATTGGCCTTTCCAAAGTGATAGGCCAAGCTGAAATCATAATCTTTTAAATACTCTACCCACCTGTGCTGCCGTAGATTCAAATCTTTCTGGGAGAAAATGTATTTCAAGCTCTTGTGGTCTGTAAAAATTTCAAATCTTTCACCATATAAGTAATGCCTTCACATTTTCAAAGCAAAAAACCACAGCTTCCAATTCTAAATCATGTGTTGGATAGTTTTCTTCTGCCTTTTTCAATTGTCTGGACGCATAAGCTATAACCTTTTCTTGTTGCATTAAAACTGCTCCAAGTCCTCTTTTGGAAGCATCTGTATATAATACAAAACCTTCGCTACCTGATGGCAAAGACAGTATTGGTGCCACATTGAGTCTTCTTTTCAAATCCATAAAACTCCTCTGGCAATCAGCTGACCAAACAAATGATACACCCTTTCTGGTTAATCTTGTCATTGGTGCTGCAATTTTAGAGAAATCTTGATTAAAATGTCTGTAATACACTGCCAGACCTAAGAAACTCCTAATCTCAGTAATTGTTCTCGGCGCTTCCCACTTCATGACAGCTTCTACCTTAGCTGGATCTACTGTAACTCCCTCTGCTGAAATTACATGCCCCAAAAACTGAATTTCTCGCAACCAAAACTCACATTTATTGAATTTAGCATACAATTGATATTCTCTTAAATTCTGCAAGGTAATTCTCAAGTGCTCTGCATGTCACGCCCCCAATTTTATTTTAGCAGTAGAATAAATTGGGAGACGCGACGAACAAGCAAGCATTCAGAAGCTATAGACCAATAGCTTTTACAAATAGGGCCCACAATGCAATAATCAAATTTTCTTCCTTTATTTATCAAAACGAATATTACAACCTCCAATGTCAAATGAAACACTCCTTGCTAACCAATCTATCTATCTCTCAAAGAAAAGGAAAATTACATTAATGACCAATCTAAATAAAAATAAGAATGGACTCTCTAAGTGTACTCCACGCTCGACACACAAGTCCCATCATTTAGCTTTACCTTCACTACCTGAAATGTTAAAGAGAGCAGGTATGAGCGCACTCACCCAGTAGGATTTACATCTTCCAGCAATGATATAAGTATTTACATTTTAAAAGCTAGAAGGTATGAACATGATATGTACAATGCAATTAAAACATCGGTAGTAACATGTGTATAGTGTATCATGCAAGATAGTATGATCAAGAGATTGTAATGATCAATCTAGTAATAAGGTTGTGTTCAAGAGTTCAAGATATTGTGAACAATGATCTAGCAAGATGGTAACTTCATGAACAAGAGCAAGATAGCATGTAACAAGATGGCCATTTCACTAGCAAGCATTTTGAGTAACCCACTTGGAGCACTCCACAAGAATATCACGCAGGATCTACTGGTGCCTCATGCAAGTACGTCCTTCAGCCACTCGGGTTAAGGACCAGCACATAGTAGCAGGTAACAAGCAAGTAAGTTTATCACGTGTAACAAGTACATGCCATGCCAAGCACCAATCATGATTTCGCACCACTCCAGGCACACGACTTTGTTAGGGGATCAACCTAACAATCAACTCCTGGGGTAACGAATATCTTTGGGAAAACTGGGCAATCAACACCTTAGGGTAAATGAGACTTTGTCGGGGGTGAATCTGACAATCACACCCATAGGCAACAAGACTTTGCCAGAATCTCCAGGACCAGATACGGGCCCTCAGTCAGGTTCGTATTGCGCAACACTGGCATGAGTCCCAATGAGCCCGTCGACTCATGGGTGACAAGAACGAGTTTTGAGTCCATGACTCCAATATCATTAATGTACTTCAAGAACATATCACAAGAAGGCAATGTGTGTCAATAAGGATAGACTGGTCGAGAAAGTTCAAGACTATTATTTTAATAGTAATGATTATCAAGAGTGTCATGTCAATAATGATATAGAGTTCAAGGGTACGTTGGGAATATCAAGTCAAGAGTTCAATCCGGAAGCATAACGACACATTTACATAGATTGTATCTTTAATAACTTTGTTTCATATGTTATACTCGATCACTCCGAGAAAGTCAAGACGAGAAGAGAAAGATCTCGTCAAGAATGCCAAAGAAGAGATACGTGCACAATAACTTCCGGGTACTTCATTAGTACAACTTGCTCATCGGCCATGTGGGAATCCATGGTCAGAGGAGACTTACGGAGGCCTTGATCAAGGGGTCACTAGTCCGGCAGAAGGAATATGTAAGGTCTCGGGTCTTTAGTGGATCCTTATTGGGTCTGTAGAGGTCCTGTGTAGTTGACGGCCAGGGCTTGCCGTTAAGTCTGAGTCAGCGTCCAGTGATGTGGACGTCTGAGATTGAACTCAGCGACAAGCTATGTGGACGTTAATCTGTAGGCGGTTCAGTTGGCGGCCATTGATGTTGACGTCGACTAACCAGTCCTGTTGAAATAGGGCAGCCCGAGAGCAGAGTTCCTTCTTCTCCTTTTCTCTCCTTCCTTCCACCTTAGCCTTTCTTGATTTCTGTAGCTTCTGTTGAGTAATTTGAGCTCGTGGGAAGCCCCTGGATCGTGTGGCGTTGCTAGATCGGGCGGGAATCGCAAGGTTTTGGCGTGATTCGCGCGGAGTCTTTGGGGAGATCCGGCGCGATTGGTGGCTGTTTGGGGATTCTTAAGGCGTTCTGAGGTAGGGACTTAACCCCTATAACCCTCCCCAGCAAACCAGCATGCCCAATTAAGCAAATTGATGTGTAATTTATGGTTTAGGGTTTGGGTTGTATCATGCCGGGATTTGGATAAATTAGACAATCTAAGTGTTAGAATGTTTAGTTTAGATGTTCTGGTAGTGTAAATTGATGTGAGGATGTGTTTCCCTCCATCAGCAGAATGTTATTTAGTATTTCTGCCCTTTGGGACTGATTCGGGTCAGTTCTGGGTATGGGGAGCTGAAGATATCAACGTCCACATCTGTTGACGTTGAGATCTTCAGGGGTGAATTAAACGACAAGGTCGATTGCCGTTTAGTTCCTATTAACGACATGAGGGTTGCCGTTTACCCCATGTTGGCGGCAATCGATGTGGCCGTTTATATCCTGTCTCCCAGCAGACTTTAGCTGTGTGATTAGAGGCGATTGACATGTGATGTCCGCCCTAATAGCACATATGGGCCAGGCTTATTGTGTGACTCCGCCTGTGCATAGTAGTAGTTGTTTGTGGCACGAGGTGTTTACTACTGTACGGGGTTTCAGACGTTGAGTGTGTTCCGTCTGTTGTACGCGCGTTGCGTTACCGTGTACCCGTTTCTGTTGTGTTACCTAGGCGTGGGTGCGACTCCGTCTAGACGACTAGCGTGTGGTTGTCCTCCGCTAGTGAGCCGGGACATCGAGTGCGACTCTGTCCTGTGCGTACTCCTTTTGGTGGTTTTGAGCCGGTCTCCGTGGAGCCCCTTCTCTACCGCTAGGGTCAAGCGTAGGGGAAAAACCGGTCGTGGACCAGACGCGAGAGAGAGCGTCTGTAGTGTGCACACGTGGCTGGGGTTGAGAGCCTCTGTGGTGACGGGACGCCGAGCCACAGACCCTAGCTGAGTCCTACTTGCTGTGTGTGTGAGTGTGTGTTACTGAGCTGTGTGGTTTACAGTTTTGTGTGGTGCGACGTGTACTTACTTTCTGTTTTTACTTTCCGCACTTTAGACTGTTACTGGTGGGGTTACTTTTCCCTACTGGGTCTCTTTTCTTGAGACTCACTCCCTTCCCTTTCAGGTGGGTCTTCGTCGACTCCCGTTCCAGGCGAGTCTAGCCACTCCGGTGTTGGTGCTCCCTAGCTGCAGTGAGTAGTACCTTTTTGTTGTACTTCTGTACTCTGTACTTTGTCTCAGACTCTGAGGTTGTATATGATATGTTCATATAGTGAATTTTACTGCTTTGCATGGTGTGTATCTTCTTACATATAGTCTCCTCGGACTCTAAATTCCTACCCTTCCGAGCTTGTCTCGTGGGTTAGCGGGTCAGAATTCGGGTTACCGGTTGTTACTGGTAATGCGGGTTCTGGGTCGTTACAGTTTGGTATCAGAGCCTGGTCTGATGAGATATATATAAGAAAATGCCTACCATGTTAACTCAGAGTCTAAAGAGTACAGCTGCACTGTAGTTAGTTATGTAGTCCGGAGTTAGTTAGTGTATTTATGTGTGTATTTTTGTTCTGTGTATAGTTCTATGGCGCCTAGGCGACGTCCTAGAGAGGGAGTAGCTGAGCAGGCGACTCGTCCGGAGGTTGGAGATGCTCCGCCACCTCAGCAGACGCAGCCTTTGCCACAGGATGCGCATAGTGGTATTGTTCCGCCGCCGCCACCTCCACCCCAGGTAGCTCAGGGATTGGACATGACTCATTTTCTTGAGGGGATGGCTCAGTTTGTTGCTCAGCACCGTGACGCGCCGGTACCCCAGGGTGGTACTGGGAGGGTGTTGAGGGAGTTCTTGCAGTTTCAGCCTCCTCAGTTTTTGGGCCAGCCTGATCCAGATGTAGCGCGAGCTTGGCTAGATGCAGTGGAGCGGACTTTTCGTTCCATGGAGTGTGTTCCAGAGGAGCGAGTGCTGCTAGCCAGTTACCAGTTGCAGGCGCAGGCGTTGACTTGGTGGTCCGCTGAGTGGGAGACTACTTTTCAGTCTCGCCCACTTAGACAGATTCCGTGGCAGGAGTTTGTTGTTTCCTTTGAGAGAGCCTTCTGTCCTACTTACGTCCGGACGGAGAGGTTGTACCAGTTTCTGGACTTGCAGCAGAGGGACTCTACTGTGGTGCAGTACAGGGCCAGATTTGTGGAGTTAGGGCGTTATGCTCCGCAGATTATGGGAGATGAGGGTTTGAGGACTCAGCAGTTCGTGAGAGGCTTGAGGCCAGAGCTCAGGCAGGCGCTGATAGTTGCTCGTGTCACAGACTTGGATGCGGCCTATCAGACAGCGGCAGCGTTAGAGGCAGACACCTTGCGGACTCGTGCTCGGAGTGCAGAGGTTCAGACGCAGGTAGTTCCTTCCCAGCCTCGCCAGCAGCAGAATACTGTGCAGACGACCCCGAGGACTACGACTTCTTACGCGTCCACTTCTTCTGGGACGTCGGCGAAGTCAGGATCTCGGAGGAAGTTTCGGCGTGATAGGAGGCAGGCAGAGCAGAGGCAGCAGTCGGTTGGGAGTGTGCAGCAGCCGACAGGTCAGCCTTCGCAGCAGGTACAGCGTACTTTTGCTGGGCAGTGTTACCGGTGTGACCAGATGGGTCATATGGCACGAGATTGTCCTTTGCTACCTCGTGTACCGCAGCAGCAGACTCAGACTCAGCCCCGAGTGCAGCAGCAGCAGCAGCAGGCACCAGTGCAGCAGCGTCAGCAGACTGGAGGTTCTGGTGGGTCCAGAGGTAGAGGTCGTGTTACCCACTTGACTCGTGCAGACGCGGAGGCAGCTCACCTGGTGGAAGGTACTGTTTCAGTTTTTGGTTGTGCAGCTAGAGTTTTGTTTGATTCCGGTGCCTCTCACTCTTTTGTGTCTGAGGACTTTTTAGACTCCCTTGGAGAGTTGAGTTCGGGAGAGTCTGTTGAGTTGGCAGTAGAGTTGCCGACGGGGGACTTTGTCCTTACGTCCTACTGTCTCGAGGAGGTACCTGTGCAGTTGCAGGATCAGTTGTTGTCAGCCCGTTTGTTTGCCTTGCAGTTGCATGACTATGATGTGATTTTGGGTATGGATTGGTTGGAGCGGTATGGTGCAGTGATGGATTGCCAGAAGAAGAGGGTGCACTTGCGGATACCTGGAGCAGCGGCGTTCTACTTCCAGGGTATCGTACCTCTTACTTCTCGCTTTTTAGTTTCTGCTTTGAGGGCAGGGAGGTTACTTGCTTCTGGTTGTCAGGGTTTCCTAGTTTCTGCAGTGACTCTTGACCAGATTGCCTCGGAGTGGGAGACATTCCTGTAGTGTGTGAGTTTCCGGATGTCTTTCCGGAAGAGTTGCCTGGTCTTCCACCAGAGAGAGAGATTGAGTTTACTGTAGAGTTGGTTCCTGGCACTTTACCTTTTGCGCAGGCACCGTACCGTATGGCACCAGCGGAGTTGAGGGAGTTGAAGAGGCAGCTTGAGGAGTTGTTGGAGAAGGGCTATATCCGTCCTAGCTTTTCTCCGTGGGGGTCTCCTGTTTGTTTGTCCGGAAGAAGGATGGTAGCCTGAGGTTGTGTATCGATTATAGGAAGCTAAATCAAGTGACCATCAAGAATAGGTATCCTTTGCCTAGGATTGATGATCTCTTTGATCAGCTTCAGTCTGCTCGTGTCTTCTCGAAGATTGACTTGAGGTCGGGCTACTATCAGTTGCGGATTAGAGACTCGGACATTGAGAGGACTGCTTTTCGGACCAGATATGGACACTTTGAGTTTTTGGTGATGCCGTTTGGGCTCACCAATGCTCCAGCAGCCTTCATGGATCTGATGCACCGGGTGTTCCACCAGTTCTTGGACCGGTTTGTCGTAGTGTTTGTTGACGACATTCTGGTGTACTCCACTTCGGAGGAGGAGCACGCCGAGCACCTGAGGATCGTGTTGCAGACTTTGCGAGAGCACCAGTTGTATGCCAAGCTTAGCAAGTGTGAGTTTTGGCTACAACAGGTTCACTTCTTGGGGCACGTGATCTCAGGTGAGGGAGTTTCAGTAGATCCAGCGAAGGTTGAGGCAGTTTTGCAGTGGGAGAGTCCCAGATCTGTGTCTGAGATTCGTAGCTTTCTGGGTTTGGCAGGTTACTACCGCAGATTTGTTCGAGACTTTTCTCAGGTAGCTGCACCCTTGACTCGGTTGACGAGAAAGGGAGTTCCGTTTGAGTGGTCGGATCAGTGTGAGCAGAGTTTCATAGAGTTGAAACGACTGCTTACGTCGGCGCCAGTTCTTGCCTTACCTACAGGTGAGGAGGGTTTTGAGGTTTGCACAGATGCTTCAGGTGTTGGTTTGGGTGCGGTTCTGATGCAGCAAGGCCGAGTGGTGGCTTATGCGTCTCGTCAGCTTAAGCCCCACGAGGAGAGTTACCCGACCCACGACCTAGAGCTTGCAGCTGTGGTGTTTGCTTTGCGGATTTGGCGTCTTTACCTGTACGGAGTGAGCTTTGTAGTCCGTACCGACCACCAGAGTTTGAGGTATGTGTTCTCTCAGAGGGATCTGAATATGAGGCAGCGTCGATGGATGGAATATCTGAAGGACTATGATTTCAGCATTGAGTATAAGCCTGGAAAGGCGAATGTAGTTGCAGATGCCTTGAGTAGGAAAGCACAGATGAGTCATCTGATGCTTAGAGAGTGGCAGTTGTGGCAGTCTGCAGCAGAGGGGTCTTTCAGTGTTTCGTCCAGTCGTTTGTGTGTGTTGGGCAGTTTGTTAGCAGCTCCCGCGGTTGTGAGACAGGTTGCTGAGGCTCAGCAGGCAGATCCCGAGTTGTGCAGTGTGTTGCTTCTCCCAGAGGTTGAGCTTTGTGAGGACGGGACTGTTAGGTTCGAGGTAGACTCTATGTTCCTGTTGAGGAGTCTATCAGGAGAGTCGTGTTGCAGGAGGCACATGGTTCCAGGTACTCTATTCATCCAGGGCGACCAAGATGTACCACAGGTTGAGACATCAGTTTTGGTGGCCTGGGATGAAGAGAGACATAGCGGCTTTTGTTGCGAGGTGTTTGGTCTGTCAGCAGGTAAGGCCGAACATCAGCGTCCGGGAGGACTTGTGCAGCCGTTAGAGATTCCGATGTGGAAGTGGGACCATGTTACGACTGACTTTGTTTGTGGTTTGCCGAGGACAGCTGGAGGTTTTGATAGCATTTGGGTTCTTGTGGACAGATTGACGAAGACTGCCAGATTTTGCCTGTCAGGACTAGTTGGGGTGTGAGTAGGTTGGCTGCGTTGTACATAGAGCGGATTGTTCCTTTGCATGGAGTGCCGATCTCTATCGTGTCAGACAGATCCTCGCTTCACTTCTGGGTTCTGGCGCAGTTTCCAGAGAGCTTTGGGGACAGAGTTGGCTTTTAGTTCCGCCTACCACCCTCAGTCAGACGGTCAGTCAGAGCGGACTATCCAGACTTTGGAGGATATGCTTAGAGCTTGTTGCCTAGAGTGGCAGGGGTCGTGGACAGTTCACTTGCCGTTGGTCGAGTTTGCTTATAATAATAGTTATCACTCCAGTATCGGTTTGGCACCATATGAGGCTTTGTACGGACGACCGTGTCGCACTCCTCTTGACTGGTTCGAGGTTGGCGAACGAGTTGTCACGGGGCCGGAGTTGGTTCAGCAGTCAGTTGAGGTAGTTCAGCTTGTGAGACAGAGGCTTCAGTCAGCTCAGAGTCGGCAGAAGAGTTATGCAGATCAGCGTAGACGACCGCTCGAGTTTCAGGTAGGAGACCAGGTGTTTGTTCGTGTGTCTCCTATGAAGGGAGTGGTGAGGTTCGGTAAGCGTGGGAAGTTGAGTCCTCGCTTTATTGGGCCTTTTACCATTTCTGAGCGTGTCGGGAGTTTGGCGTACAGACTTGAGCTTCCGTCAGAGTTGGCAGCAGTGCACGACGTGTTTCACGTGTCGATGCTTCGGAGTACCTATCTGACGAGTCTCACGTTCTGCAGAGTGCAGAGTGGTCTGAGGTGACTCCAGTGTTGACTGTACCCGAGTTTCCGTTGCACATTGAGGATCGCCGAGTTCAGAGGTTGAGGAACAAGGCTATCCCTTTAGTTCGTGTTGCGTGGCAGCGACACTCCGGTGGTGAGTCGACATGGGAGCGGGAGGACGAAATGCGCGAGCATTTTCCGTACCTCTTTGGTGAGTTTTCTTTCCTGGTTTGTTTGAATTTTGAGGGCAAAATTCCTTAAGGGGGGAGAGCTGTAAGGTCTCGGGTCTTTAGTGGATCCTTATTGGGTCTGTAGAGGTCCTGTGTAGTTGACGGCCAGGGCTTGCCGTTAAGTCTGAGTCAGCGTCCAGTGATGTGGACGTCTGAGATTGAACTCAGCGACAAGCTATGTGGACGTTAATCTGTAGGCGGTTCAGTTGGCGGCCATTGATGTTGACGTCGACTAACCAGTCCTGTTGAAATAGGGCAGCCCGAGAGCAGAGTTCCTTCTTCTCCTTTTCTCTCCTTCCTTCCACCTTAGCCTTTCTTGATTTCTGTAGCTTCTGTTGAGTAATTTGAGCTCGTGGGAAGCCCCTGGATCGTGTGGCGTTGCTAGATCGGGCGGGAATCGCAAGGTTTTGGCGTGATTCGCGCGGAGTCTTTGGGGAGATCCGGCGCGATTGGTGGCTGTTTGGGGATTCTTAAGGCGTTCTGAGGTAGGGACTTAACCCCTATAACCCTCCCCAGCAAACAGCATGCCCAATTAAGCAAATTGATGTGTAATTTATGGTTTAGGGTTTGGGTTGTATCATGCCGGGATTTGGATAAATTAGACAATCTAAGTGTTAGAATGTTTAGTTTAGATGTTCTGGTAGTATAAATTGATGTGAGGATGTGTTTCCCTCCATCAGTCAGAATGTTATTTAGTATTTCTGCCCTTTTGGGACTGATTCGGGTCAGTTCTGGGTATGGGGAGCTGAAGATATCAACGTCCACATCTGTTGACGTTGAGATCTTCAGGGGTGAATTAAACGACAAGGTCGATTGCCGTTTAGTTCCTATTAACGACATGAGGGTTGCCGTTTACCCCATGTTGGCGGCAATCGATGTGGCCGTTTATATCCTGTCTCCCAGCAGACTTTAGCTGTGTGATTAGAGGCGATTGACATGTGATGTCCGCCCTAATAGCACATATGGGCCAGGCTTATTGTGTGACTCCGCCTGTGCATAGTAGTAGTTGTTTGTGGCACGAGGTGTTTACTACTGTACGGGGTTTCAGACGTTGAGTGTGTTCCGTCTGTTGTACGCGCGTTGCGTTACCGTGTACCCGTTTCTGTTGTGTTACCTAGGCGTGGGTGCGACTCCGTCTAGACGACTAGCGTGTGGTTGTCCTCCGCTAGTGAGCCGGGACATCGAGTGCGACTCTGTCCTGTGCGTACTCCTTTTGGTGGTTTTGAGCCGGTCTCCGTGGAGCCCCTTCTCTACCGCTAGGGTCAAGCGTAGGGGAAAAACCGGTCGTGGACCAGACGCGAGAGAGAGCGTCTGTAGTGTGCACACGTGGCTGGGGTTGAGAGCCTCTGTGGTGACGGGACGCCGAGCCACAGACCCTAGCTGAGTCCTACTTGCTGTGTGTGTGAGTGTGTGTTACTGAGCTGTGTGGTTTACAGTTTTGTGTGGTGCGACGTGTACTTACTTTCTGTTTTTACTTTCCGCACTTTAGACTGTTACTGGTGGGGTTACTTTTCCCTACTGGGTCTCTTTTCTTGAGACTCACTCCCTTCCCTTTCAGGTGGGTCTTCGTCGACTCCCGTTCCAGGCGAGTCTAGCCACTCCGGTGTTGGTGCTCCCTAGCTGCAGTGAGTAGTACCTTTTTGCTGTACTTCTGTACTCTGTACTTTGTCTCAGACTCTGAGGTTGTATATGATATGTTCATATAGTGAATTTTACTGCTTTGCATGGTGTGTATCTTCTTACATATAGTCTCCTCGGACTCTAAATTCCTACCCTTCCGAGCTTGTCTCGTGGGTTAGCGGGTCAGAATTCGGATTACCGGTTGTTACTGGTAATGCGGGTTCTGGGTCGTTACAGAATATCCGACGAAAAGTTCACCACAAGCCAAGAAGGGCTTTCTTATTGTGCTAGAGTGTGTGCGCATGGCGTGCATGAGAATCACTCGAGTGTGTGTATGAGAATCCGATTATAGAAACTTCATTTATAGAAACTCCATTTATGGCAAGTATCATGAGTTCTAAATCATGAAGTACTAATCACGCATGACCAATTTTAGGAAGTATCATTATATGTTTAGCAAGTTCGGTAACAAGGCAAGAACGTGAATAATCGACAGGTAGAGAGCATGATCATGAACTTAAGATCAATTAAAAATCATGTGAACATGTTTTAACTTTCATATGGGTTGTTAAATGCGTGATAATACTTTCTATAACCTTCCTAGAATAGATCAAACTCATACATGCAAGGAACGACACAAAACGACGAAAACCGAGATGTATGCCCCTTAGAAGGCAAATGTAGTCCCATCCCTTCACTTCCTTAGGTCATAACTCATTGATTTTTTATTCAAATATCACACATGAATATACCATATTTAAGCCCTTTGAATGAGGAATCCAGTAAATAAATCAGCTCATCAATCCGAGGTCTATAGAAAATGTTATGGCCGATTAAGTGGACATAGGCAGAAGGCGACACATTGCCTGTCGCCTTCAGAACATAAAGGAGACCATCATCTTGTCGCCTTCTGAAGAAGATCACGAAACTGTCTGATTTTTGGTATGGGTCGCGACCATGATATTGTCACATTCTGGTAGCGACGTGTCGACCTGTCGCCACCTGAATATGACGTTTGGGTTGCTTTTTCTACCTATTTCCAACTCTGACTTGGATTGGGTTTGACACCTACGGGTTTGAAAAATCAAAACAAATGCTAGGGTGATCCAAATCGGGTGAAACCACCTTTGTTAGTTAGAATAATTCTAATAATTTGTACAATAAATAATTGAGAAACAAAGGTTTTTGGACTGGGTAATAAAACGTATTGTGACTGACTATGTGATTCTAACACAGTGTTTATGTTTGGCTCATACTCTCAGTACAGTCAAAGAAAATTGGAGAAGCTAGTGCCAAATGAAAATAGACTCATAGGGTAACAAGTTCTATGTTGAACACTTGGTCCAAAAATAACTCCACAAAGAGGTATGAAACTCGTAAGACAAGTCAGGGTTAAATCATGACAGTACAACATCAAGATCATGCAAGTTTTAATTCATAAAACTCTCAAGATAAAAATTGGGGAAAATAGTAAGAACATGATCTATACATTTGTATGCAAGCATGGACGAGTTTAATTAGAGTTTGGCACGGAGATGACCTACCTTTTAGGTGAAAGAAAGTCGTGCTCCCTGATGACCAAACCTTCCCCATATAAATTAATTCAGTTATTTATATATATTAATTTTGATGATTAACAAAATAGTACTAATGAATTACTTGAGCTTTGAGAACAGGAAATAAAAGAAAAATGAAAGTTCAAGACAATCAGGTAAGTCTCATTTCATGCTTTGTCCAAGTCTTTGTATCGACTTCTATTGATAAGCATAACGATTTCCTTCTGACCGAAAAGTTCAATCAAATCGATACCGCAACGACTTTCTAGCCGTAACGATTTCTTTAGTCCTCGTAACGATTTCTTTAGAACTCGCAACGACTTTCTAGCCGTAACGATTTCTTTAGAACTCGCAACGACTTTCTAGCCGTAACATTTCTTTAGTCCTCGTAACGATTTCTTTGAAACTCGTAACGACTTGATAGTCATAACGACTTCTTTAGTTCTCGTAACGATTTCTTTGAAACTCGTAACGACTTGATAGTCATAACGACTTCTTTAGTTCTCGTAACGATTTCTTTGAAACTCGTAACGACTTGATAGTCATAACGACTTCTTTAGTTCTCGTAACGATTTCTTTGAAACTCGTAACGACTTGATAGTCATAACGACTTCTTTAGTTTTCGTAACGATTTCTTTGAAACTCGTAACGACTTGATAGTCATAACGACTTCTTTTCTCGTAACGATTTCTTTGAAACTCGTAACGACTTGATAGTCATAATGACTTCTTTAGTTCTCGTAACGATTTCTTTGAAACTCGTAACGACTTGATAGCCATAACGATTTCTTTAGAGTTCATAACGACTTGATAAGTGTTTATAACGATTTGCTACAACTCATAACGATTTCATCATTATAATTTAATAATGCTCTGTCATAACGATTTGTCTGTTATCGTATAACGATTTCATAAGTCATGAAGGCATCGGGATTGTTCATATCGACTTTTTTGCTGTATCAGTATAATGCTTTTTAATAGCGTTGAAAAGTCAAAGTCATATCTCGTCTGTTGACTGCTACGCATTAAATGCTCTCTGATCGTATCTCCCATGCATGCAGACAATATCTTCCATTTTTATGCTACTCTGTCTACGTCCTTTTTTAGACAAAAGGAGCTTTGCTATATATTGCAATATCTGTTCCAACTGCAACTAACAATCGACGACAGTCCTAGCTGTCCTCTATTTATTGTTGATATGCTCGCAGATATCTGACAAGACTCATCTGTACAACGTTGGACACAAGATACAAGATTCTAAAACATTTTTCTGGCATGTACTAAAGGATAAAAGACTGAAGATCAAAAGCTTCCTTACTGACCAGTCTAACGTACACCTGGATGAGAGACAATGGTTCTTTTAACATTCAAATTTCAAGTAGAAGCTTAAATACAAGTCTCAAGACTGAGAAGAAGATATACAACGAAGAGATAACATTATTCAAAAAGAAAGCAACACCAATTCTTCGAGTCTTCTGAGTTCCAAGCAAGAGCGAAGCGACCATTCCAATTGTTCTCTTAGCTCTTTAGCTCTCAGTGTTCAAAGAAGAAATTCTTGTGAGAGCCTGTGTAGTCTTTGGAGAGAAACCAGTGTCAAATTCTCTTTCTCTCTCGAGGCTTGTTTGCTTCAGCTTGTAGCTGGTTAAGCTAGTGTCTGAAGCTTGTTCTTAAACTTCGTTTCTTTGGTTTGTACCCTTCTGGACGAAGGAAGACCTGGTGGTATCCAGGGTGGTTGTTTTTCCCTTCAAGTTGAAGGAAGACCAGTTGAGGCTGGGTGTAAGGATCCGTGAGGGGGATAGTACCCTTAATTAGTGAAATCCTGAGGCATTGCTCAGGGACTGGACGTAGGTCTCCTGTGGAGAGGAGTTCCGAACCAGGATAAAACCCTTGTGTCTTGTGGTTGTGCTTATGTGCGTTTGCTGTCTTATTTCGTCCAACTCTAACGTTTGTTTAAGTTGTTGTGTAATCTTTTTAGTGAACAGGTTTTAATCAAAGATCAAATTTTAAATAACCCATTCACCCCCCTCTGGGCTAGCTAGCTGGGCAACAAGTGGTATCAGAGCGAGTCTCTTCGACAAAGAAGAAGATCCAACGATCTGAAGAGTAAAGATCCATGGCAGCCCAAAGTAACTTCGAAGGTCAGTCAGTCAACAGGCCTCCCTTGTTCGATGGAGAAGATTACACCTACTGGAAGACAAGAATGGAGTACTTTCTACAAGGCCACGATTATACAATATGGTCCATTGTGGAAGAAGGTGATCTTCTAGTCACAAATGCAAAGGCTCAGTGGACAGATGACGACAGGAGAAGAATATCCTTAAACTGCAAAGCCAAGAGTATTTTGTGCTGTGCCCTCAGCAAGAAAGAATTCAACAGAGTTTCAGCCTGCAAATCCGCAATGGAAATGTGGGAAAAGCTCAGGATTACCTATGAAGGGACAGACAAAGTAAAGGAGACAAGAATCGATATTCTTGTGGCTCAATACGAAAGATTCCAGATGCAGTCAGGTGAATCTATAACTCAGATGTTTAGTAGATTCACAGATATTACAAATGGATTAGCTGGATTAGGAAAAGTTTACAATGCACCAGACATGGTCAGGAAGATCCTCAGATCTCTGCCATCCTCATGGACTCCAAAGGTAACAGCCATTGAGGAAGCCAACGATTTAAAGCTAATGTCATTGGAAAAACTAATAGGATCCCTGATGGCTCACGAGATAAACATGGAAAGATTAGGAGAATCCTCCAGCAGAAGGAAGCAATCAAACGCTCTCAAAGCAAATGAAGATATATCAGAAGAATCTTTGGATAACAGTGAAAGTAGTAAAGACAGTGATGATGAAGAAGCCATGCTGTCTCGAAGACTTCAGAGAATCTTAGCAAAGAAGAAAAAGTTCCAGTCTGGGAGAAGATTTTTCAAGAAGAATAAAGATCACAGAAAACCTGAAGTAAAGGATTCAAAGAAAGGAGAAGTGATTTGTTATGAATGCAAAAAGCCTGGACACATAAAGGTAGACTGTCCAATGCTTAAGAAAAACGATCACAAAAAGAAGGATAATTTCAGAAGGTTTAAGAAGTATAAAAAGAAGGCAATGGCAGCTGCTTGGGAGAATAGCAGTGACTCAGATAGTGAGTCAAGCTCTAGCAGTGAAGATGAAGAAGCCAACCTGGCTCTCATGGCCAACACCGAAGACAAGGTAACCTCTGACTCCTCGTTTGATTCCTGCAATGATTCAGATTCTGATAATCTAGAAAGTGCTTTTAATGAACTCTATGATAAATATAAAGAGGTATGTAAATTACTTAAAACTAGTAAGAAAAATGTAATCTGTTTAGAAAATACAAACTCAGACTTAAAAACCGAAAATGAAGAACTTGAAAAACAAATAACTGAACATAAAAGAAGAAATGAATTGTTATGTGAAGAATTAAAAGAGAAAAATAGAAAAATAATTCACTTAGAAAAACAAGAAGACTTAAGTGGACTTAAAACAGAAATAGAAAGACTAAATAAAGAAAATGAACATTTAACAAGCACCATAAACAAGTTCACAAATAATAAACCTCTTCTATTGATAAACGGAGCTAAAAGATCAAACAAAAAGAAACATGGGTTTGGTTACACTCCCTCAGAAAATGAAGAAACAAAAGTCTTTCCTAACACTTATCCAACCCCTGAGTTTATATCCGAAAAAGACAAAGAACATAAAAATTTTAAATACACTCCAGTTGAAAGAATAACCAGAATAACCTGCTGCAATCTTTGTAACAAACTAGGACATAACAAAGCAACTTGTCCCACTAAGAACAAAAAGTGGATAATAAAAGAAAAATCAATGATACTAACCCATCAGGACCCAAAGGAACTTGGGTACCTAAAACTTAGTGTTTAAATTTCAGGGAAATTCAAGAGCATCCAAATGGTATTTGGACAGTGGATGCTCAAGGCACATGTCAGGCAACAAAAGATTTTCGTTGATCTCCAAGCTGAAGAAGGAACAGTTACCTATGGAGATAATGGAAAAGGCACTGTTGTAGGAAGTGGGTCCGTGAACATCAAAGGAAAGTCAGTTATTGAAGACGTAATGCTGGTCAGAGGATTAAAACACAATCTCATCAGCATCAGCCAGCTGTGTGACAAAGGCCATCAGATTCAGTTCCAAGAATCAAAGTGCAGTATATTAAAGGATGGTGCAGTCATATTTGAAGCTTACAGAGAAAGAAACTTGTATGTTCTCTATCTCGAGGAACTCAAGAATCAAGATGTCTGTTTGGCAGCCAGCAAAGATCAATCAACAGAGCTGTGGCACAGAAGATTGGGTCACTGCAGCTTGGATGGTTTAAACAAGCTCAGAAAAAGAAATCTAGTGGAAGGACTGCCAAAGGTCAACTCAAGAATGGATAGTATCTGCAGACCTTGTGCAAGAGGAAAGCACACCAAGAGCTCTTTCAAATCAAAGACTGTAGTAACCACCTCAAAGCCCTTAGAACTACTTCATATGGATCTATTTGGGCCAATGAGGACTACCAGTCTAGGAGGAAAGAATTTTGGATTTGTCATAGTTGACGATTATTCAAGATTTACTTGGGTATCCTTTCTAGAACACAAAGATGACACCTTTGAAAATTTTGTCAGCTTCAGTAGGAAAGTTCAGAAAGATCAGAAGTTCACCATTATCTCTATTCGATCAGATCATGGTGGTGAGTTTCAAAATGAAAAGTTTGCAAAGTTCTGCAATGATCAAGGAATTGAGCACAACTTCTCAGCACCAAGGACACCTCAACAGAATGGAATTGCTGAGAGGAAAAACAGAACTCTTTTGGATATGGCAAGAACCATGTTATCAGAATATGACTTGCCAAGATATTTTTGGGCCGAAGCCATCAACACTGCATGCTACATCATTAACAGGGTGATGATCAGGCCGATTCTGAAGAAGACTGCTTATGAACTCTACAAGGGAAAGAAACCAAAGATCAGCCATTTCAGAATATTTGGATGTCCTTGTTTCATCCACAACAATGGAAAAAGGGACATTGGTAAGTTGGATGCCAAATCAGATGAAGGCATCTTTATGGGGTACTCTTCTAAACCCAAAGGTTATAGAGTTTTCAATAAACGTTCATTATTAATTGAACAATCTGTACATGTTATTTTTGATGAATCTAACCCTTCCTTGAAAAAGGAAGAAATTAGTGACATTGATGATGCAGATGACTTGTCTGAAAAATTAAAGAATACCTCAATTAAGGACAAGGAAGATCCTCCTCTGGAAGAACTGCAGCAAACTGAAATTCAACATGAAAATCTTCCAAAAGAATGGAGACATCAGAAAGATCACCCTCCTGAGAATATTATTGGTGATCCATCTGTAGGGGTAAGAACAAGAGGTAATGTAATTCCTTGTGATTATTTAGCCTTTGTTTCTCAAATAGAGCCTAAGACAGTCAATGAAGCTTTATCTGATGAATCTTGGATATTAGCCATGCAAGATGAACTAAATCAGTTCAAGAGAAACCAAGTATGGTCACTTGTTCCTAGACCATCCAATCATTCAGTTATTGGCACCAAGTGGGTGTTCAGAAATAAACTGGATGAGTCTGGAGTAATCCTAAGGAACAAGGCCAGACTGGTAGCTCAAGGCTACTCCCAAGAGGAAGGCATAGATTTCGATGAAACCTATGCACCTGTAGCTAGACTTGAGGCTATTAGGATTTTACTTGCTTATGCATCTGCATTTGATTTAAAACTATTTCAAATGGATGTCAAATCAGCCTTTTTAAATGGTTTTATCAAGGAGGAAGTTTATGTTGAACAACCTCCAGGTTTTGATGATACCGAATTTCCAAATCATGTATTTAAACTTCATAAGGCTTTATACGGTTTAAAGCAAGCACCTAGAGCCTGGTATGAAAGGCTCAGTACCTTCTTATTAGATCATGGTTTCACTAGAGGTAAGGTAGACAGTACATTATTTATAAAATCTAAGGTTAAAAATATACTTCTTGTGCAAATATATGTAGATGATATTATTTTTGGATCTACTGATGAGTCTCTTTGCAAGTACTTTGAAAAGCTCATGCAGGGAGAATTCGAAATGAGCTTGATGGGGGAGCTGAGCTACTTCCTTGGATTGCAAATCAAGCAAGGGAAGGATGGCACTCATATCTGTCAAGCCAAGTACACCAAAGAGCTGTTAAAGAAATTTGGATTTGAAGGTGCAAAGCCATTATCAACTCCAATGAGCACATCAACCAGAATGGACAGTGATCAAAAAGGTAAAAAGGTAGATCAAAAGAATTATAGAGGTATGATAGGGTCACTACTTTACTTAACTGCAAGTAGACCAGACATTTTGTTTAGTGTATGCATGTGTGCTAGATATCAGGCAGACCCTAGAGAGTCTCATTTAATTTCAGTAAAAAGAATATTTAGATATCTGGCTAGAACTCATGATTTAGGTCTCTGGTATCCTAGATCTTGTGAAATAGAATTAGTAGGATATTCAGATGCTGATTATGCTGGATGCAAAGTAGATAGAAAAAGCACCAGCGGTTGTTGTCAGTTTCTTGCAGGATGCCTAATATCTTGGTCCTCCAAGAAACAAAATTCTGTAGCTCTATCAACAGCTGAGGCAGAATATGTTGCTGCTGGAAGTTGCTGTACACAACTCCTTTGGATAAAGCAACAACTTGAGGATTTCGGCATACATATCAAGTCAATTCCACTACTATGTGATAATACAAGTGCCATCAACCTCACCAAGAATCCAGTACAACACTCAAGGACTAAGCACATTGAGGTAAGATATCATTTCATTCGAGACCATGTAGCTAGTGGCAACTTAGAAATTTCTTTTATAGATACAAATGGTCAACTAGCAGATATCTTCACAAAAGCCCTACCTGAAGAGAGATTTACATCTCTTAGAAGGGAATTAGGGATGTGCAATTTGTGAAAAGATTTCTGTGATTTTATTGGCATATAAAAATTTTCAGATAGAAATGAAATTCTCTCTCTTTAACAATGAGCAAAATTCAGTTTGTCTACATTCCTTGACCGCTATCGTGTTAAAAGTTGTTTGACTCGTCAAACCTTTTTGTCGCTTTCTGTCTTTACCACCTTTTTGGCGTTTCACTTTTCGGTAAAGTAATATTAAATTATTCAAATCGTTCTGAGAACGACTTGTCTTCAACCTTTACCCTTTTCTTTTTATCTGTTCGCCCAAAGCCGATGCCCTAACGATTCCGGCATCGACCCCCTGCATCTTTTGAAGCTTTCTCTTCTTCCCGCGAAGAATCCCTCGAGAGCTTCCATCTCTTCCATCTTCCTCCTTCTCCAGAACCTTTCTCCTCTACCTATGGCCGCTCCGATGATCTCCGGAAGCGTAGGGGGCTACAGTGCTGAGTATCTGTCCCCAAAGGAGCAAGAAAGGTTTACTTTTGTGAAGTCGAAGATTTGCGGAAACAAGGCAGTGGACGTTCAGAATCTTGAGAAAAGTGGGATGAGCAGTTTAGTAGAAGCCTTGAGAAGGATGCATTGGATGGATGTTGCTACTTTCACCGAGGTAAGCTATCCGGACCTGGTGAAAGCTTTTTTCATTTGTTTGAAGTCAGAGGCAGATGGGTCCCTTGTCTCCTCAGTGAAGGGCACCCAGATCAAGATAGACCATGAATTATTGCATACTTTGTTTGGAGTAAAGACCTCTGGGCATAGTGGTGTTCACTCTGTGAATGATGAAGCGAAAGGTCTCGGCATTATAGGTCCAGGTTTCAGGCTGAAGGATGGGAAATTAGATATCAATCAGATGTCAGCTTTCAATCGTTTACTTCATTTCATTGTCTGCCAAATTATAGTTCCTCGAAGTGCTACTTTTTCTTCATGCACTAGGGCAGACTCGGACATAATGTTCTGGGTAATCCAGAACAAGGAGATCAACTTGGCCGCAGTTATGATTGAGAGAATGAAGTTTGCCAGTACTCAAATCTGGGAAAAAGAGCAAACTGAATGTTTCCTTGCCTTATGCTCATCTACTCACCAAGATTTTCAAGCATTTCGGAGTAGATGTGTCTGGAGCTGTAGTAGAGAAGATGGGCCAGTCTATAAGGTCCAGAAATTTAAAGAAGAGTGGCTTTTCAGTGCAGAATGGGATATGGACAAAGACCTCTGTGGCAGAGGGAGAAGCCATTATTGGAGATGTTCCTGAATTTCAAGAAGAGGCTGCAGATCCTCCAGCAGATTCAGAAATCAGATCAGTAGCAGCAGAGCAAGTGTCAGCAGCACCAGCAGTGGCAGATCAAGCAGAGGCTTCTAGCTCACCTGTCTTGGAGGTTGAGTCTCATCCTCCAGAAGTTCATATGAAAGAAGCTGTAGCAAGTGTGGCAGATTCCTTGCCCACCTCGATAGTTGCCTCTATTCTGAGAGAAGTTATAGATTCTCTTCCCTACACCTCAGTTGCTTCAGAAGCAGGTCGACCTGTTGAAGCAAACGTGATCTTGGAAGAAGCTCCTAGCCAAGGGGAGCAAAGTGTTGAAGAACCTAAAGTGTCAGAATCCGTGGCAGAAGGCCACTTTGTGGAAGTTGTCTTGGAAGAAGCTCCTGCCCAGGGGGAGCAAGAAGATGCTGAACTCCATGCTCCTATTCAGGGGGAGCATACTGGCAATGAGGAATCCTTAATAGAAAATGCTCCTGAGACAGCTGCACCAACTCAGGACTATCAAATTCCTGCCAGTGTTCCTGCTAGTGAAGGGCCAAGGCCAGCCATGTAAATCTTGAGGTGCCTGTCCCTCAGCAGGGCAAGCAAAAGAGAGTGGCTCACAAAAGGCCAAGAAAGAGTCACAGAAAGGTAAATCTGAAGCCAATTATGGCATTACTAAAGGCTCAGGGAGATATCCTGTCTTCAGTTCAGACCAGTGTACAAGGGATACTTGCTAGTCAAGCTTCAACTACCTCTGAGCTATCTTCAGTCAGAAATGCAATGAGGTGGTTTAATAAAGAAATGTCTGATATCAAGTCAATGCTAGCAGCCCTTTCAAGGTCTAGTGGAGTTTCTCTTGGAGCTACTCAGAGCAGACCAGCAGATGTTCCTCGGCCACCAGGGCCTCCAGCTCAAGGGCCAGCAGGGCCATCAGCTTCAGGGCCAGCAGGGCCATCAGCTTCAGGGTCAGCAGGACCATCATCAGCTTCAGGGTCATCAGAACCATCCTCTGCAGTCAGAGAAGATCAAGCCAAAGGGAAAGAGCCCATGACAGCTACTAAGGCCCCTGAAACTTCTAATCTTGCAACTCCAACCCTCTCCTCACCTCCATCTCCTTCTACAGCCCCTCCTGCACCACCAACCATAAAACACCCTGTGCCTCGCACCCAACCATCTTCATCCTTCACTTCATCTCAACCTTCCTTCTCTCCCACTCCTTCTCACACCTCAGCTCCATCATCACTCTCACCTTCTTCATCTCCACCTCAGACCACTTCAGTTCACCCATCCTCATCCTTCAACCCCAAACACCTTTTCTATCCTCCTACTCCTCCTTCTTCTGTCACCTTTCCTCCGGAAAACCCTCTACTACTTGGTGTCTTTGACACAAATCTGCCGGATGATTTTGAAAGAAACACCCTCATCACTATTCTCTCCACTGCTTCTCATATCCACAGGACTGATCCTCCCAGTCCTGCCAAGAAAAAGAGGAAATCTTCCTCCTCTCTTAGCACCCCCTCTGTACCTTTATTCCCTCCTCTTTGGTATTCTCTTACCCTCGACCCTAAGAGAAGACCTATCTACAGGGAATATCTTCAAAAGTGCATCCTCTCCACCGTCTATGGTATTCCTTTCCTCAACCTCTCTGAGCATCTAAACATTATTCTTCCTCTTACCCAGCTGTCCCACCCTCAAAAATCCAAAATCTTTGAGGGCACTGAGTTCAAGAATGAAGATCAGTGGGCATCTGTCAAGGGCAATAAGGCTCAGTATGAAAAGTATTTGAGTGCCAGGGCCGGATCTCTTACCCATAGAGCTCACCCACTCACTTTTTCTGAGTGGTTCATCATTCAGCATAAGAACTCATGGGGTCCCTTTATTCTGAAAGAGATTCGAATTGCAAAGAACTTTCAGCTGTACAGTGATTTTTGCTATTTGAACAAGCTGCCTGAAGTGCAGTTCTATCAATTTCATTCAGCCTTAGTGATGTTGAGATCAGAACGTCCAATAAATCTTCCCCTCTCAGTGGACTTTGCCAATCTCAAAGTTGAGCCTTCAGTTCTTCTGCCAAAGCTACACTCTTTAGTGTTTGACTCAGATGCTGGATCCCATGCACTGGATATGTTTGCTAGGCAGATGGGCGTTTGTCAGCCAAGTTGGGCAGATTACCCTCCTTCTTGCGGTTCATTTTCAGAGAATATCACTCTGGCCGCATCTCTTCCCAAACCTTGGCCCCACTCATTTCTGAATGTGAAAGGCTTACTCCCACCGTATGGGAAACCCTCTACAAGGAACCCCATCTTCAATTACAGGCAATTAACAGTCCTTGGTTCGTCAAGCTAAGCCCATTCTCTCAGCCGAAGCCTTCATGGATCTCAACTCCATAACCCCAATTCAAGAGATCTATGTTCAGTGGGCAGCCAGATATTCAACCTTCTATGCGTTGAAGCAGGATCTGCTTGATCAGAAGATTTTCTATCCAATCTCTCTGGATAGATTTCTCCATCGTGCCAGCTTTGGAAAGAGCACTTACTTCAGATTCATCTTGGACCCACATCAGTATGAAGAATTCCTGGAAAAGCAACGACAACTTTACATTCAAAGGGCCATTCCATCCATGGGTCCTATTTTTTCAGTTGCCTCTGGAGTTTTCCAACAAACTTTTGAAGACCTTGAGATCAAGGCATGGGCTGTCATCTCACAGCATGCCTCTTTATTGTCTCCTATGTACTATCTTCCTCACACTTAATACAATGATTTCTCTCTTCTTTGTCTCATCGCCTATCTTTTTGCTTATTGACAAAATGGGGGAGAAACTAAAGCTATTCTGAAAAACATGTTTGTTTGTTATATGATGTTTAGTATATTTTGTCATCATCAAAAAGGGGAGATTGATGACCAAACCTTCCCCATATAAATTAATTCAGTTATTTATATATATTAATTTTGATGATTAACAAAATAGTACTAATGAATTACTTGAGCTTTGAGAACAGGAAATAAAAGAAAAATGAAAGTTCAAGACAATCAGGTAAGTCTCATTTCATGCTTTGTCCAAGTCTTTGTATCGACTTCTATGATAAGCATAACGATTTCCTTCTGACCGAAAAGTTCAATCAAATCGATACCGCAACGACTTTCTAGCCGTAACGATTTCTTTAGTCCTCGTAACGATTTCTTTAGAACTCGCAACGACTTTCTAGCCGTAACGATTTCTTTAGTCCTCGTAACGATTTCTTTAGAACTCGCAACGACTTTCTAGCCGTAACGATTTCTTTAGTCCTCGTAACGATTTCTTTAGAACTCGCAACGACTTTCTAGCCGTAACGATTTCTTTAGTCCTCGTAACGATTTCTTTAGAACTCGCAACGACTTTCTAGCCGTAACGATTTCTTTAGTCCTCGTAACGATTTCTTTGAAACTCGTAACGACTTGATAGTCATAACGACTTCTTTTCTCGTAACGATTTCTTTGAAACTCGTAACGACTTGATAGTCATAACGACTTCTTTTCTCGTAACGATTTCTTTGAAACTCGTAACGACTTGATAGTCATAACGACTTCTTTAGTTCTCGTAACGATTTCTTTGAAACTCGTAACGACTTGATAGCCATAACGATTTCTTTAGAGTTCATAACGACGTGATAAGTGTTTATAACGATTTGCTACAACTCATAACGATTTCATCATTATAATTTAATAATGCTATGTCATAACGATTTGTCTGTTATCGTATAACGATTTCATAAGTCATGAAGGCATCGGGATTGTTCATATCGACTTTTTTGTGTATCAGTATAATGCTTTTTAATAGCGTTGAAAAGTCAAAGTCATATCTCGTCTGTTGACTGCTACGCATTAAATGCTCTCTGATCGTATCTCCCATGCATGCAGACAATATCTTCCATTTTTATGCTACTCTGTCTACGTCCTTTTTTAGACAGAAAGGAGCTTTGCTATATATTGCAATATCTGTTCCAACTGCAACTAACAATCGACGACAGTCCTAGCTGTCCTCTATTTATTGTTGATATGCTCGCAGATATCTGACAAGACTCATCTGTACAACGTTGGACACAAGATACAAGATTCTAAAATATTTTTTTGGCATGTACTAAAGGATAAAAGACTGAAGATCAGAAGCTTCCTTGCTGACCAGTCTAACGTACACCTGGATGAGAGACAACGGTTCTTTTAACGTTCAAATTTCAAGAAGAAGCTTAAATACAAGACTCAAGACTGAGAAGAAGATATACAACGAAGAGATAACATTATTCAAAAAGAAAGCAACACCAATTCTTCGAGTCTTCTGAGTTCCAAGCAAGAGCGAAGCGACCATTCCAATTGTTCTCTTAGCTCTTTAGCTCTCAGTGTTCAAAGAAGAAATTCTTGTGAGAGCCTGTGTAGTCTTTGGAGAGAAACCAGTGTCAAATTCTCTTTCTCTCTCAAGGCTTGTTTGCTTCAGCTTGTAGCTGGTTAAGCTAGTGTCTGAAGCTTGTTCTTAAATTTCGTTTCTTTGGTTTGTACCCTTCTGGACTAAGGAAGACCTGGTGGTATCCAGGGTGGTTGTTTTTCCCTTCAAGTTGAAGGAAGACCAGTTGAGGCTGGGTGTAAGGATCCGTGAGGGGGATAGTACCCTTAATTAGTGAAATCCTGAGGCATTGCTCAGGGACTGGACGTAGGTCTTCTGTGGAGAGGAGTTCCGAACCAGGATAAAATCCCTTGTGTCTTGTGGTTGTGCTTATGTGTGTTTGCTGTCTTATTTCGTCTAACTCTAACGTTTATTTAAGTTGTTGTGTAATCTTTTTAGTGAACAGTTTCAATCAAAGATCAAATTTTAAATAACCCATTCACCCCCCCTCTGGGCTAGCTAGCTGGGCAACACTCCCCGAAAACCCTAGTTTCGAACAGTCGTAGGAGAACGCTTAATACTCACGAACTACTGGGTAAAAATTGTGCAAAATAGTGTCATAAGAAACTAGACTCGAAGAGCTTTCCAAGGATGTATGGTTTGCACAGTTTGGTCGAGGTTTCACTAACCTTTGGTGATGATCTTGAAGGGACTCAAGTGCAGGTCGTTGTAGATCCAAGTTGGGAAGAGCACGGAATTCCTCCTTGCTCCAGCCTTCTCCTTGAGATCTCCAGCCACCATTGCCTCCAAGAACGCCTCCAATAACCCTAGGAGTCGTCCCATGGGAGAGAGAGAGACTTTATTTATAGAGAGAGGGGCCTTTAGTTGCCTAATTAAATTAGGAAACCTTTAGGCACGAATTTGGGTATACCTTTCCTCAACTTGGTGATTTCTCTCCCCAATTCATGATGGAATTGGTATGGAAGCTTACCTTAGGTGGTAACCACGAATTTGGGCTTGGTTTGAAGTCTAATGATGGTCTATAGGGTGAGAATTTACCCTATCATGGTCCATTAGTGAATATTTTTGAATTTCGGGTCATTTTTCTTTCATGAATTTATTTGTGATTGAAAGGACATCCTTCGGCCCATTTCTTTCATTGGATTGTCAATACCCATTGTTTGAAGTCCAACCATAATTTTTATTTTAATTTATGACCCCTTTATGGATATGTGATAATGGTTTTTCGACTTATTCCTTAATTAAGATAATAAGTCACAAAAATTCTTAAATTCAATCCAAAAGATTTTTATTGGTCGAAATTTCTTTATGGGTCACTTGACAATAATATTTAAAGTCTAACTATGATTTTTACGAAATTTGTAGATGTGTTTTTACATCTGGGATAATGGTGCGTACGTATTTAACTAGTTTTAAATTATTAAGTGATCATATTTTCTATTTATCTCCAATTTTCAATTATTGAAATTATCGGGTTGCTACACTGCATGTTCTTCCTCTGTGGCTGAGTACACCAGTATATCATCTATAAAAATCACAATAAACTGATCCAAATATGGTTGAAATATTATGTTCATTAAATTCATGAAAGCTGCTAGTGCATTGGTTAACCCGATTGACATTACCACAAACTCATAGTGACCATACCTGGTTCTAAAAGCTGTCTTGTCAACATCTTCCTCCCTAATCCTCAATTGATGATAACTGGGCCTCAAGTCAATCTTAGAAAACACTTTGGCTGACTGTAGCTGATCAAACAGATCATCTATTCTCGGCAATGGATACTTGTTCTTAATAGTAACTTCATTTAATTTCTGATAATCTATGCACATTCTAAAACTGCCATCTTTTTTCCTTACATACAATACTGGAGCTTCCCAAGGTGAGTGACTAGGCCTAATAAAACCTTTTTCCAGTAATTCCTGCAGCTGCTTTTTCAGTTCTTTAAGCTTTGTCAGTGCCATTCTATACGGTGCCTTTTAGATGGGCATACAACCTGGTTGCAATTCTACTGTGAAGTCCACTTCCCTGTGCGGGGCTAAACCTGGCAAGTCATCTGGAAATACATCCACAAACTCTCTGACCACTAGAACTGCCTCAACTGACTTATTAGAATCAACCAAGCTCACAGAAGCTAAGTAGGCCACACAACCTGCATTTATCAACTTCCTAGCCCTAAGTGCAGAGATAATAAACTTAGGAGTATAAAAAGGCATATCTTGAAGTTCAAACAAGGCTCCACTAGGATGACAAAATCTGACCATTTTCTTTCTGCAATCTACCACTGCCCCATAAGCTTCTAGCCAGTCCATACCCAGAATTACATCATATTCTAAAGCATATAATCTTACAGGCAACTGATTTCCTTGTATCACTATAGGGACCTCATCTATATAACAAGAAGTGAGCATTAAACTACCTGAGGGAACCTCTACCACTAACTCACACTGCTTTTCTTCCAACGGATGTTCCATGCCATCCATAAAATCCTCAGAAATAAAAGAGTGCGAAGCACCTAGATCTATTAAAACTCTTGATGAAAATTCAAAGATAAGTATAATACCTTCAATCAAGTTGGAAGCCTCTGCTTGTGCTCGGGTAATAGCCATAACCCGTCCACCACCTCGCTGGTGAGGTGGTCCTCTGCCTCTCGCTGCTAACGGCTGCTGGGGCTGCTGCTGTTGAACTCCTCTGCCATAACCATATTTCATAGAATAGGGACAATTCCGAATCAAATGCCCTGGCTGATCACAATTGTAACACCTGTAACCTGGTGGAACCATAGGCTGCCTTACTGTACTTTGCTGTGACTCCTCCACCTTTGGCCTATAGCCTCGCCCCTGCTGGAAAGTTTTATGGCGGCCACCTCCTCGTCCTCTGAATATTTTCTTCAAGTTTGAACCCAATTTTCTGAACCATGAAGAGGATGTTCCCGCTGATGCCTTACCCTTGCTTATTTCTGAGGATTACTGTGGTAACCGAAAGCTACTTTTAACGTCAGGGTCGTTCGGATATGTGTTTATTAGTTCTGGTGTGGTGCTCATGACCAATGTGGGGTCATTGAGCCTTGGTCATGGCGTGGCCTCCGTGTGTGGTGTGGGTGTTGTGGGCCGGAAATCCGGACCCAAATAGCCCACAAGTTCACTGGTTGTGAACGCGACAGGGTGGGGCGTCATATTTTGAACGCGACGGTCTCATGTGTAACAGTACGGTCGTTCGGATCCGGGTTTATCGGGTCTGTGTGTGGTGCTCTTGACCAAGAGATGGTCAATGGGCTGTGTTTGAGTTTTCTAAGCACAGAGTGAGCAGTGTGGGCCGGATATTCCAACCCATTTGCACTGCTGGTTCACTGTTTGGAATCGTGGCGGAGGAAGGCAACGCGATTATAAATGTGTCGGCCTTGCTGGACGCGATTCCGGGAACCGCCTCTATGACACGTAGCACGAGTTTTTGTTTGGCGTCGGACAGGGGGGACGTGTTTAAAAGGTTTAAACACGGCTTCTACCCTAGACACGATTTCGATTAGAGTGATAAAAGCTTCGTTTCGGCCAGACAGAGCAGAGGATGCTCTGTCCGACGCAGGGGAGGATGTTGTGGCATCCCTGATGGTGGTTTTTCTGACGATCTCCACTTCCGGCGGTCCGTGCGGCGCGGGAACCAAGCGAGGATGATGCTCGGAGCGTGGGCGTGCCGTCGGCGAGGAGGTTTTGGGGGCGTCTTATGTCGGTAGGGAGACTTCCTGCCATCGTTTCCAGCTTTTAAGCATGCTTGGTTGGGGTTTAAGGGTTGTGCATGTTTGGGTGGTTTGAATGAATGGAATCTTATGTTGTTACAACTTTAATTTGATGTTTTGTAAGTGTATGTGTGGTGCTTCTTCCATGGGGAGTGTGGGGTTCGGTCTGTGAAATGAAGTCACAGACGAGCTGGAGTCGCGTCGGGTGTCCCCGCCGCGATTCGTTGCACGTGTCGCATCGCGACGACGCGTTCTGCTTTCCGATGTGTTTGTTAAGTCGGTTGTCTAGTCGCGACCTTGTAGTCTGTCGCGTTAGTATGAAACGCGGCATCAAGGTTGGACGCGACTAGGTGTTGACTGAAGGTTTGACCGACTTGAGTCTAGTAGCATCGTGTTGGGCCTCGTGACTTGGTCGCGTCACTAAGGCTTGTCGCGACAGCCTTTGGAATAGCGTCTGAATGGGCTGACGCGACATGGTCACGGCACTTGGCCCTGTCGCGATAAGGTTTGGTATGGCGTCCAAACTGGTCGACTCGTTTTGTAAGGCGTCGACTGTCTTTGACGCATTTTGACTTCTGTGGTCATTCTGTGTTGGGTGTTGGGCAGTGAAGGTTCTGTGTAGACCTAGCCTGGGTTTGCTAATGTTCTTTAAAGGCTGTGGTAATGTTTAATGTGTTATGTAGTATGAGTTTCCAAGGAGGTCACTGGGTGACCAATGACAGGCAATGTTATATTCCAATATTGTTATGCTATGTTTATGCCTTGTGTTAAGCATGTTAAGGTATTAAGATAAATGTTTAATGGTTAATGTGTATAGATCTAACGTGTGATCTTGGCGGTCATGTGATGACCATGTTAATGAACGTTTGTGTGTAGGATGGCCTGAGGGTCACAGGGTGACCGATGATAAGCCATTCCTTACACTTGTGTACTGTGGGTTGTACCTAAAGGTTATATAAGTGTATATATCTTGGTTTGTGTGTTTGCTGAGTCTCGTAGTTCGGCCCCTATTTCGGAATACCTCTCTAGTCGGTTACCCTAGCACCGGGTGCTTAGGGCTTGTCCCGGTACGTGTGTACCGTAGAGGTCTGAGTCGTCTTCCTGGACACCCTCCTCTTGTGCTTGAGTAGTACGTCCGACTGAGAGGAAAGACGACTGAGGGCAGCGACTTATGTTTGTGAGTATGCAGTTACTTGTAGCGCGCTCGTGGTTGAGGGATGGACACGAGTAGACGTACTGGTCCTTAGCTAGTCCTGTTCCAGTGCCTCACTTTAGGGAGCTCGGACCGGAGTCCCTAAAGGTGTCAGGCTTAGGCCTACGGGGTGTGTGACCTGCAGGTTGTTGTGGTTAGTTAGTCTCCACTATTATTGGCTTGTTGTTGTGGAGCAGTAGTTGGACCTTCTGTCCGTGACTACGAGACTAAGAGGTAGTTCTTGTGCTTTGTTGTCCGGGTTGGATACTGGCATCATGAACCAGTAGTTCGTTCCCGTGTGGTGGCGTCGTTTCCGTACGACTCGTGTTTGACCACTGGTTGTGGTTTGTGTGTGAACCTCTGGTTAATGTTATAATCGTGAAACCGTTAACCGTTGTGGTGTGCCCTAGAGGTGGCACAGTTCTGTGGTTCAGTGTTGTACCTTGTGGTAGTAGGTACATGTACCCCTTGTGGGTAGAGTTGTGTTGTGGTATGTGTGTCTCATCTTCAGCTGCTGTTGAGGTGAGACCGTGCGTACTGTGGAGGTCTTGTGGTGTAACCCTCCACATGTTGTGTTATTTATACTCGTACCGTGTTTTTCTAGTTATGGTTTGATTTACGGGTGTTGGCTGGTTGCCGCCAATCCCGATGCTCCATGTGTGTGGTTAGCCTGTGAGACCGTAGCCTAGGCAGTGGTTTGCCGATGAGGCTTGTGGTCGAGGTGTTTTAGTTGAAGGGTGGACTAGCGGTGTTAAGCTAGTCTTATGTTTCCCTTTACTTTTCAATGACCTGGGTTTAGCCGGTGTGTTTATGATTAGTTGTAGTTTAACATGCTTGTGTGTGCACGTTATATTTTGGTTGCCGGTGTTGCCAATGAGACCCTTTGGGGTTGAGGTCTCTCATGTGGTTATTGTTTCTTTGTGGGAGGTCCCTACTGAGCCAGTGACGTGTTGAGGCTCACTCCCTTACAGTCTATTTCAGGTGTTGGCCGACTTAGCAGGCGTTGGATGACTTCGGCGTGGTTTACGCAGAGTAGTGCAGACTTGTACCACCAACAGTAGAGTAGTTGAGTCGTTTGAGCTTGTGCTCCCTCGGGGTATGCTCCAGGTAGTTGTACTCTTTAATTGGACATGTAATATTGTAATTGTGGACGATTGTACATTGTGATTTACAGTTATATACACTTGTACTTTCCTGTGTTATATACTGTAATTATGGTCTTTTATATTCGTACTAGACACGTGTTAGTGATATCCCTTGCGAGACTTCAGTCCGTTCGCGGGAGACGGATCTGGATATGGACCCATATTGGGTATAGATATCCAGGGCCGTTACATCATGTGTCACGTTCTCCGTACTGCCTTTCTGACGCATGGCATGATGAGTTTTTAGAAGGTGACGGTTAGGTGTGTCGCGTTCTGAAGGTGACAGGATGCTACGTTGCATTCTTATTTTTGGTTGGGATAAGTTTGGCCCTCCGGCCAAACAGAGCAGGAAGCTCTGTTCGATCGGGGAGAGGCTTGCTGCGGCGATTTTCGACGATGTCGGCCTTGAAGCTTGTGTCTTGATGTGGTTTTGGCACGTAGAAACTGCTTGGAGCGTGGAGAACACCGATCGAGCCTCCTTCTGCGAGTTCTTCTTGTTGGTAGGGACTTTCCTTGTCTTATTTGCGTTATTTGATTGATTTAAAGCTTGTTTAATATGTATCGATGTGTGGTTGTGTTTCCAGTATAGTGCAATTGATTTGTAGAAGCTTGGTATGCATGGAAATGAGGATTTGATCTGGTTTTTGTGTGAGAACCACAATATAGGGTTTCTATCTGTGAAGGCGACGGATCGGGCTGTCGTGTTCAGGTCACGACCACTGGCCCCGTCGTGTTCTGGTTTGTGAACGCGGCATGTCGGGCCGTCGCGTTCTTAATGCAACGGTAGACTCTGTCGCGTTCCAGTGTGGAATTGCGATTTGTCAGGCCGTTGCGTTTGTAACACGACAATGCCCCTCGTCGCGTTCTTATGTCTGAAGTAAGTTGTTAAGCCTTGGGCAATGAGAGTTCTGTGTGGACCTAGCTCCAGTCGTTTAGGGTATTTAAAGTTGTTTTGAGTTGATTAGTAAAGCATGTTTAGGTTAATGGTCATGTTAAGCATGTTAAAAGGTTATGCGATTCATGTGTGTGGTTTATGTGCATAGTGGTGTGTTGCTATGGAGGTCATGAAATGACCAATGACAGGCAAGATTGTAATGTAGTTTATGTCCTTAGTAGTGTGTAGTTGCTTGGAGGTCACGTGGTGAACAATGACGAGCTGATTATGGTTTGTGTATCGTGGTATAAGTTTTATGGTTGTGTTAAGTAATCGGCGTGGTTTGTGTGCTTTCCGAGTTTGGTGGTCCGGCACCTATTCCGGAATACCTCTCTAGTAGGGTACCCCAGGTTTTGTGTGAGCTAGGCATGTTAGTGCTCGAGATTTGTCCCAGTACTTTGTGTACCATTGAGGTCTATGTCGTCTTCCTGGACACCCTCACTCCTGTGTTTAAGTTGTACGTTCGGCTGAGGGAAAGATGACAGAGGGTAGTGACTTGTGTTTGTGGGTGTGCGGTCGCTTGTTGCGTGCTCGTGGTTGGGGGTACGTACACTAGTAGACGTACTGGGCCCCAGCTAGTCCTGTTTTCCAGTGCCTTGTTGGGTTCACATGTGTGATGTTTGTGATTACATGTTTTTGATGATGAACAATGTTAATTGATGTTGTATGAATGGTTGAAACATGATGACATTGACAAAGTCAAGCAAGATACAATCATATCAAAACATGTTTCAATTAATCATCTACATATTCATTATATCTCACTAACAATGTTCTTTAATGTAGGTGTGAATGTATGCAAGACAAGTATCAAATTCAAGAGCAAAAGCTCAAGAAAAAGACATCAAGCAAGTACCTGTCGACAGCCCTACAGGTCCCTGTCGACAGCCAAGCACAGGGAAGTCAGATAAGCTTCAGGACAAGTGTGCCTGTCGACAGCCACAAATCGCCTGTCGACAGCCATACACAGGAAAGCATTTCCCGAAGACCAGTGTTCTGGAAATTGGAAATCTGTCAGTACCTGTCGACAGATGAATAGTCACCTGTTGACAGACGAAGAGAAACTTCAATTCCGAGATTTGGATATGTTCTGTATTTGGGTGTTTCCTTTTACCACGCCTCTCCAAACTTGGACACCCATATATATAGAACATACAGAGTTATTTTCGCAGAAAGAAGCCACCATATCAAAACCCTAAGTAAAACCCAAGAGAAGAGCTTCTTCCTGCTGCTCTGCTTCAACCCTCCGTCCATAGAAAAGAAGATCCATCTTCCGAACGGAGTTGAAGTCGGTTTGTCCACGAATCAAGCTTCGTCTACATCATCTGATCTTCATCAACACGAAGCCTGAAGTTCTTCTGGACGACCACATGAAGAGTTCACACTTGGATTTGTTTCTATATCTCAGAACTCTTCTTTCCTTCCACTTTTCATATCTCTGTGTGTATGGTTGTGGTTCGAGCATTCCTTGTGCTTGATCTACGTGTGGATTGTTGTTCTGATTGCATATTTGCATTAGACAACGTGCGTGTGTGGTGTGTTGATCAGATCAAGGCTAGAGGATCTGATCTATTGTGGACTTGATCTAGTGTGTGTGTGTGTGTGGTTGAGCCATTGTGCTCGTGTGTGTGTTGTACTCAGTTCTTGAGTAGTGTGTCCTCACTGTGTGAGGGGTGGATGTAGGAGTCACGTGGTGTGATTTCCGAACCACCTAAAAAATCCCTTGTGTACTGTGGTTTGATTTGTGGTTTGATCTGTATTGCGCTAGATGCGTGCATAGGGATTTCGTCTACACACTAATTGTTAGTTTGCTCACACACATTGCATCAGATCAGAGGGGTTTTAATTGAGTAGATCTTTTAATTCGAAGTAATTTTTAAATTGCTTAAGTTTTCGCTGCAAATCTATTCAACCCCCCCTTCTTGCTTTGCCATCACTGAATATCCGATCCTAACATGCCTCACTTTAGGGAGCTTTGGCCAAAGTCCCTAAAGGTGCCAGTCATGGGCCTGCAGTTGTGTGCAGTCTGTAGGTGTGGTGTTGGTTGGTCTCCACTGTTCTTTGGCTTTACTGTGTGGTTGTGGAGCGACAGTTGGACCTTTCATCTGTGACTGCGAGACTGAGAGGTAGTTCTTGTGTTGTGTTGTCTGGGTTAGATACTGGCATCATGAACCAATAGTCTGTTCCCATATGGTGGCGTCGTTCCCTCTAACTCGTGCTTGGCCAGCGGTTGTGGCTTGTGAGTGGTGACCCACCAGTAGTGGTTTGACTCGCTATGGTGTGCCTTGTAGGAGGCACAATTGTGTTGCGGTTTTGTGTGTGGTGGTGGTTTGTTGTGGCACCTCGTGGATTTAGGTACCTGTACCCTATGTGGGTTGTTGGCTGTTGTGGCACGCAATGTGCTAGCCTTATCAAGTGCTGAGGTGGATCGGTTTCTGTGGAAGTCGCGTTGTGTGACCTTCCATTTGTGATGTTGTACCCTTGTGTGGGTAGTTCTCTGATGTGTTTGCTATCATGGGTATTGTGGTGGACTAACCCTTGTGGTTAGCCCCGTTACCTTTAGTTGGTTGTTGGCCTGTGTGGCCTTGCATCACTCGTTCGTTTTGTAGCGGACTGGCTCTTTGTTGTCAGTCTCGTTACCGTTGGTCAGTGGTTGGTCTATATGGCTTGTGGCATGGTTCTTTTAGCTGTCGTGGTGGACTGGTGTGTCTACACTAGTCCTATTGCTTCTTTTATTTCCTGTAAACCGTGACAATTAGTGTGTTCATATTTAATGCAGTTCCGTTATATTTATTGTTAGTACATTTTACTTCTGTAGTGCATCAGTTAGTGCTGCCAGTGAAACCCTTAGGGGTTGAGGACTTGGTTCCTTCTTTTAGTTGTTGGTTGTGGTTGTTTTTGGGAGGTTCTTGCTGAGCCTATGACTTGTTGAGGCTCACTCCCCTACAGTTTTTTTCAGGGCTTGTCGTGTGTTTGGCTTGCAGTGGCGTTGTGGCAGACTTGTACCACCAGCAGCTGAGTAGTAGTCGTGTTCAGTGTGAGCTTTGCTCCTTCGGGATATGCCCCAGGTAATTGTACTTTTCTCTTGGACATGTAATAATGTATTGGGACAATGTAAAATTGTGGTAAATGAGTATAAATACATGTACTTTCTTGTATATTATACTCTTGTGGTTGTCTTTTATATTCTTACTGGACACTTGTGTGAGTTATCCCTTGCGAGACTTCGTTCGATCGCGGGAGGCGGACTTGGATATGGAGCTTTATTGGGCATAAATATCTAGGGTCGCCACACTACCCGACTCCCCCGACTGACGAGTCCTTACAGACCTTTCTATTATGGCTGCACGTTGTGCCGCCTCCTCCATAGTCCTTCACATAAGAGGAATCACCGCATTATGCAATTCTGACCGCAATCCTCGAATAAAATATTCTACCATCATTGCATATTTTTAACAACATAAGGTGCATATCTACTTAATGCCATAAATCTCATTTGATATTACAGAACTAACGAGTTCCCTTACTGCAATGTCCTGAATTGTTCCCTCTTAGCTTGCTAAATTTGCACTGGAAAGAATGTATCATTGAATACCTCTAGGAACTCTGGCCAAGTAATAGTGTCCTCCGTCTTGCTTGCAAAAGTCATTTTCATTTTCAGCCTCCACCATTCCTGTGCAAAACCTCGCAGTTGGTAAGTAGCCAAAATCACCTTGTCCATTGGTGGACACCTCATTGTGACAAAAACTCGCTCTATCTCATGTATCCAGTGTTCCGTCGTATCTGGATTGGGGCCTCCTGTGTAGGTAGGTGGCTGCAACCTCAAAAATCTCTCAATTTGCATAGTAGACTCTTCTTCTGGTCGCACCGGTACTACTGGTGGCACAGGTACCATAGGGGGTACCTGCAATCCTAGTGGTGGTGGGGGTGGTACTACTGGTACTGGCTCTGCCTCCTCAACAACTTGAGGCCTTACTGTTGCTGGCTGACCTGGACTACTGGTCTAAACCTTGTTCTTATTTCTGCTATACTCTCCCATAACCTTTCAATCAACTGGTGCGTTGTCTCTTTAGGCTCATCTCCCCCACCTCCCTAATCTCTCCTATCTGCCATCTCAAATCCTACATAAACGGCATTCCAAACCACACAATATACTAATAAATCAATACAAAACCAGGGTCAACTACCAGCGGTGTACTAGAGTAGAGATCAAGCCATGTAATCTCCTTGTTCCTTCATATTTACACAGACCTTGCTCTGATACCAACTGTGACGGACTAGGTCATTCAAATCCGTTAACCCAATAACGAGCTTGATCCGACTCCGCCTCTCGCGAACAGGCCAAAGCCTCGCCAGGGATATCAACACACATGTCCGTGAAAATATAAAAGAACACATTGAATATATATAAGATTTTACATCTCATACACATTTACATAAATATTACATAGCCAAATCTCAACAAAAGTCAAACTCATATTACAGGAGCCTGGGGCATACCCCGGGTGTAACGACCCCGAGAACCCGACCCTCGGCCCACGCTGAGGACCCGATTTTCGCGGCCGCCCATGGATCCGGAGACCCGGAAGGGCTATAGTATATATCTAACAGGATATGTAACGGAAGTAAACGTCAATTGCTAAACTAGAAGCGTACAAGTGGAAACAGAAAAGAGAGCGAGACCACTGCGTACCGCTCTAAGTACAGTCCCAATGCACGCACGCTAGTACAAGTAAAAGGCAGGGGAAAAACAAATCCCTTAGGGGCATACCCCAAGGGTGACGTACACTGAGAAAGGGGAACCACTACTAGCTATGGGGACCTCCACTACCGTCCCGTCTCGTCTGCCCGGCGCGCACCCTGCCGCTGCTGAGAAGTCTCACCTGGGAAAGAAAGGGATGAACTTCACAACAGAAGCTCATAGGGACTACCAATCATCTACTGGCTCTAACAGGCAGAAGAATATATATATCAAATAAATAACCACAATTTATATCTTCTACCTACAACCGGAAGTGCACAAGCGAAGCTACAACTACCACGGTACGGAAGCACAACACGGTCGGAAACTCCGTACGACTGCTCGTCGTGACCACCACAAGGCTAGAAAACACAGACAGGGGGATACCCCGCCTGGACAAAGTACACTAGCTACGAAAGACACTACCACTAGTCAAAGGTCAGGTGCGCCCATCGACGTCTTATCCTCGACCTAGGTCCTAACCTTCACGTCTCATCAGAGCGAGGTAGGACACAAAGCACACAATAGTAACCACCGTAGTCTGGCCGGACTACGGTCCCACGCCTGGCCTCTCCAAGTGGTTCCGGGGCCACAAGGAGCAAGGCAGTGAGAAACAGGACTGGCTGGCCTGCGTCGGGTAGAACTCCTAACCGTCCTCGGTGTCTCAGACCAACCACGAGAGCTCTGCAAATGACTCAACACCGCTGTTCTAACCACCGTTTTCCCCTCAGCTCCAGAGTCCGCCTGCTGGGCTACCAACTCGAGCACGCTCGTAGACTGGAGTACTCCCTCAACAGGCTCCCGAGGACAGGGGTCCCAGGCAACGGTAACAACTCTAACACGGGACAAGCCCTCAAGTGCCGAGCACCGGTGTAGACGCGAGATTTGACCCATCTCCGCGTGGTTTATGGCCGAATAAGGCCTGGTTTGACCGCTTGTTGACTTGCCTCAGATTCCATGTAGACAGCAACATCGACTGCCGCTGACCTCTGGTTGGCGGCACATACCCTTGACGTCGATTCAGGTTGGCATCCACAGGGGTTGACATCTGCATGGGGTTGGCAGCATCATCGTTTGACGTCAACCGGGTTTACTTGGTCTACACAACTGCCCGAGATTCCATCCCACTAAACGCCCTCTTCTCGGCCATGCAACACATGGGGCCGTTCCCAATGGACAAATGGGCCACCTTGGCACCCCCTTGACCCAGTAAAAGTCCTACTTGGCCCCCTCTCATTGGTTCAAGCCTTAACACATGGATTGCCACATGTTTAAGTGTGTTTTCTCACACTTGAGCATCCAAGGCTCTCTAGCTCCGACCCCACTGCCTATATACCTCACTCCTTGGCCTTCTAAGGAGAGGGAGGAGATGCTGGACGTCCATGCCATATTGCTTTGAGAGAGGAGAGAGAAAAGTGACTTGAGAGCTTCCACCCTTGTTCCTCTCTTCTTCTCAACATTTGGAGCGTCCAGGGGGCTTCACCAAGTGCTGGAGGAGTCCACAAAGCAGCCATCAACGACCACAAATGAGGATCATCTCCCTCCCCTCTTTCTCTTTCTCTTCCTCTCTCCTTAGTCCTTGCATGTTACACACACACACACACCCTAGGCACATAGTGCACACTCCCAACACACCCAAAAGGAGTTTTCCAACCAAAAAAATGGAGGGAAGAAGGGTGGTCATAGCACTTGGCCACCCCTCTTCTCAAGTCCGCAACTGGTACGCAGTCTTCTTCAATATTGGCCTGATCATCGCCCGGTTGATTATATAGAAAGTTGTGTTTACTGCTTCAGCCCAAAAACATCTTGGCAAATCATATTCTGATAACATCGTCCTTGTCATGTCCAACAAGGTTTTGTTCTTCCTCTCAGCAACTCCATTTTGCTGTGGTGTCCTTGGCGCTGAAAAATTATGCTCTATGCCTTGATCATCACAGAAATTTGCAAATATTTCATTTTGGAATTCTCCTCCATGGTCTGATCGGATTCCAATAATGCTAAACTTCTTGTCTTTCTGTACCTTTTTACTGAAGCTTACAAAGTTCTCAAAAGTGTCATCTTTATGCTCCAAAAATGATACCCATGTGAATCTGGAGTAATCATCTACTATAACAAATCCATATTGCATTCCTCCTAGACTGGAGGTCCTCATTGGCCCAAATAAGTCCATGTGTAAGAGTTCTAATGGTTTAGAGGTTGTCACCATAGTCTTTGACTTGAATGAGGATTTTATATGCTTCCCTTTTGCACAAGGCCCACAGACACTGTCCATTCTTGCGCTAACTTTAGGTAGACCTTCCACTAATCTTCTCTTGATCAGCTTCCTTATGCCATCCAAATTGCAGTGGCCCAATCTTCTGTCCTATAGCTCAGTTGACTGCTCTTTGTTTGCTGCTAAACAGATATCCTGACCTTTCAAATCTTCAAGGTAGAGTACGTACAGGTTCTTTTCTCTGTTGGCTTCAAAAATGACCTCTCCATCTTTCATAATGCTGCACTTTGACTCTTAAAATTTGATTTGATGTCCTTTGTCGCACAGCTGACTGATGCTGATGAGGTTGTGCTTCAGTCCTCTAACACATAGGACATCTTCAATAACTGTTTTGCCTTTGCTGCTCACTGATCCGCTGCCTATCACAGTCCCTTTTCCATTATCTCCATAGATGATTGTGCCTTCTTCAGCTTCTAAGTGGGTAAACAGCCTTCTATTTCCTGACATATGCCTTGAGCATCCGCTATCTAAGTACCACTTGAATGCCTGAGGGTTTTCCTGAAAAAACATCAAGCTTTAGGTACCCAAGTTCTTTTGGGTCCTGGTTGGTTAGTGTCATCAATTTTTCTTTTGATTATCCATCTTTTATGTTTAGTTGGACATGATATCTTGGTGTGTCCTAGCTTGTTGCAGTGACTACAACATGTTGTTCTAGTTACCTTTTCATATGGAACGTATTTAAAGTTTGATTTATATGATGTATCTTGTTCAGTTATAAATTTAGGAGCTGGATATGTTTTTGGATACATTATCGTTTCTTCATTATCTGGGGGTGTGTAACCTACTCCATGCTTCTTTTTGCCTGATCTTCTAGCTCCTCTTATTATTAAAGAATTTTTACCATTAGTAAATTTTTCTAACGTACTTGATAGTTTATCATTTTCTTCCGTTAGTATTTTGATTTCATTTTTCAGTTCATCTCAACTTTCTTGTTTTTCTAGTTTGGTTATTTATTTATTTTTATCTTTTAGATCTTCGCATAGTAACTCATTTCTTCTCTTAAGTTCATTAACCTTCTTCTCTAGTTGTTCATTTTCTGATTTTAAATCTGAATTAGTATTCTCTAGACATGCAACATTTTTTACTAGCTTTTAGTAATTTAGATACTTCTCTATATTTACTATAAAGCTCGTTGAAAGCTTCTTCTAAATCATATGAATCAGAATCATTACAGGAATCGAAAGATGAGTCAGAAGTTACCTTTTCTTTAGTATTTGCCATGAAGGCCAGGTTGGCTTCTTCTTCTTCCTCACTGCTTGAGTGTGACTCGCTGTCCGAGTCACTGCTGTTACTCCAAGCTGCTGCCATTGCTTTCTTCTTATATCTCCTGAATTTCTTGGAACTGTCTTTCTTTTTGAATTCAGGTTTCTTGAGCTTTAGACATTCTGCTTTGATATGCCCGGGCTTCTTACATTCGTAGCAGATGGGTTCAGCTTTCTTTGAGTCTTTGACTTCAGGCCTTTTGAAGTTTTTCCCTTTCTTGAAATGTCTTCTCCCAGATTGATACTTTTTCTTTCTGGCTAAGATGCATTGCAACCTTCTTGACATTAGAGCTTCTTCATCTTCACTATCTTCATGGCCATCACTGTCATCTGAGAGTTCTTCTGAAATGTCCTCTTCTGCCTTGAGTGCGTTGGAGTGCTTCTTTCTGCTAGAGGACTCTCCTAACCTTTCCATGTTTATCTCATGGGCCATGAGGGACCCAATGAGCTTCTCCAAGGACATTCTCTTCAAGTCATTTGCTTCTTCTATCGCAGTTACTTTGGGAGTCCACGAAGATGGAAGAGACCTCAAAATTTTTCTTACCATATCTCCCATTTCATAACTTTTTCCTAGTCCAGCCAATCCGTTTGTAATATCTGTGAATCTTCTGAACATTTGGGTTATAGACTCTCCTGGCTGCATCTGGAACCTTTCGTATTGTGTTACCAGAATGTCTATTCTAGTTTCTTTCACTTTATCCGTGCCTTCATAAGTGATTCTTAATTTTTCCCACATCTCCATTGCGGATTTGCAGGCTGATACACGGTTGAATTCCTTTTTACTGAGGGCACAACACAAAATACTTTTGGCTTTGCAGTTGAGAGAAATATTCTTTCTGTCATCTTCTGTCCATTTGTCCCTTTCGTTGGTGACTAGAAGGTCTCCTTCTTCTACAATTGACCAGATTTGAAAGTCGAAGCCTTGTAGGAAGTATTCCATTCTTGTTTTCCAGTAGGTGTAATCTTCTCCATCGAACAGCGGTGTCCTGTTGAATGACTGACCTTCGGAGTGACCTTGGGCTGCCATTTGATCTTTACTCTTCAGATCGTTGGATCTTCTTCTTTGTCGAAGAGACTCGCTCTGATACCACTTGTTGCCCAGCTAGCTAGCCCAGAGGGGGGGTGAATGGGATATTAAAAAATATTTAATACTTAAAACCTGTTCATAGAATGGTTATAAAAACACACTTCGCAGATTGTTAGTGTTAGTGAAGGAAAAATCAAACACACAAAAGTAATCACACGACACAGAGAATTATCCTGGTTTGGATCTCCTCTCCTTAGGAGTCCTACGTCCAGTCCCTGAGCAATATCTCAGGATTTCACTAACCCAAGGGTACTGTCCCCCTTATGGACCCTTACACACCCAGCCGCAGCTGGTCTTCTCTTCACAACCCGAAGAGGAACTTACAGCACCCTGGATACCACCAGGTCTTCCTTCTACACAAAGGGAATCTCACACCCTGGATCCCACCAGGTATTCCTTCTACACGAAGAGAATCTCACACCCTAGATCCCACCAGGTCTTCCTTCTACACGAAGGGAACAAACACACGAGAAAGTGTTTTAGGGATGAAGCCCCTAGATCAAGCATATAGAACACTGCTTGATCTGAAGCAAGGACAGAGAAGAAAAGATCTACAATAGAGAACTCTTCTCTGAACTAAAGGCTCTCTCACAGATCTACACTTAGCACATAGAGCAGGAGCTAGAACAGATGGGAATTTTTGCTTGGCTCTCGAAAAGCTTGCAGAAGGTTGTAAGCGTTGTATCACTTGTTGTTCTCTAAACATTGTGTATTCTTTAGGAGCTTCATTCTTCTATATATATCACCCTTTTGAAATTCGAACGTTGAAGTGCCCGTTGTCTCTAAGCATAAGTGAACGTTAGACTACTTGACGCTTGGAATCTTCCAGTCAACAGTCCTTTATCCTTTCATGCACGCAAAGAGAGAGAGGATCTTCTTTAATATCCTTTGGCTTCTATTCTGTTCAACGTTGTATGACGAATGCTGTCAAAGACCTGCACACATTTCAGGCTTAAACAATAGATAGCTATGCTGTCTCTTGTAGTCAGTCAACGTTAGAACGAATGTTCATCAAAATAGTAATGCCATTTGTGTTCTAAAAGATGTTAACAGAGTAAGCATGATAATGGAAGATCTCGTCTGCATGCATGCAGTGATACGTTCAGTCTTCATAAATGCACAGCTGACAGAAAGATATGCGTGAAGACTTTGACTTTTCAACGTATTGAAAGTTAACTCAAAAAACAAATCGTTGTCTTCCATAAAATCGTTGTATGCATGACTTACAGAATCATTATATGCATGAGTGAATCATTATGAAATGTATCGAATCGTTACAGCGACCAAGTCGTTATGTAACTTGATGAGTCGTTACAGTGACAGAGTTGTTATGTAACTTATCGAATCGTTACGAGAGAAAATCATTATGATCACTTAAGGAATCGTTGCGGAAAGCAAATCGTTATTGTAAGACCCTGGATTTTTATTCTCTTTATATATCTGTATGTATAGGAATGGTGTGTTGGGTGTTCGGTTGTTGTGTGCTTAGCATGCGTAGTTCATTGTGCCTACTATAAGTTTTATCCTTCTTTTGAGCATGAGCATGTGTGTATATCTATATATATATATATACATGCGTGTATACGATAATTAGTGTAGAAGTGAACAATTAGCTAATTAGAAGGGTATTATGAATACCAAGAATCTCTGACTTAGGATACTTGAATAGTACTATGCGTGTGCTATCTAAATATTGAAGAATATCCTATACTACCTATTTCATGGGATTTTGTATGGGAGTGTATGAAGTACACATGTGTATGTACGTATGTATGTTATCTTGTGCGTGTGACAATTGTATACCTAATTCTACATGCATAACACTTTGGTGTATTTGTGTATGCATGTGTATGATTAGTTGTAAGCGTTGCTCATTTGCATGGTTTAGCTAATGTGTATATTGTACTTCGTACATTGCATATGCATAAAGAGTTCAAGCATGGTAGGTGTAATTAGTGGTTTATATTGAAATTCTATACTCCTCAAGAATAACATGCATGTATTTTTATGATATTTAGGTGAGAATAGTCAATTGGCTAAATTATGCATATAGTACATATTAAGGAATCCTATGCATATAGTACTTAAGAAATGTTAGGTAAAGTTGTGTAAGTTAATCTAATTACCGGTGCGCATGTTGTATCCATCTATTCCAAGCATAATGTACATAAGTATGCTACACCCGTGTGTGTATACTATATATATGTCAAATCAAGTGTGTGTGTGCAAGGACTATTTTATCGAATAGATTATTCCTAGCTAACATAATTCATATCACCTCCTAATGATTTGCGAAGCCCTCATAATTCTTGTCATTTACTTTGCCGGGTGTTGAGTCACACTTATGTAAAACATCATGTACGCATAGGTAGATATCTACGTACATTTATCTTAGTGTATTTATGTATGCTTGTGTATGCCTAGGTAGGAATGATATTGATTGCCTGGTATGGTAATATACATGTTACACCTTATACATTGTATGTATATATATAGAGTAAGCATAGTTTCTGCATGTTTTAAGTTCTGGCCGAAGGGCCAATCAGCGTCAATGTGTTTATATTAAATATAAATAAGGTATGTATTGCATGGTGATAGTATGGATATAATACCGTATACATATTGCATGTATATAAGCTTGGTATGCGTGGTTTTCTGCATAATTTAGGGTTCTGGCCGAAGGCACCTTGGCGTCAACCCTAGGCCGTTTATCTGGTGTCAGCGTCCAGACCTGGATGCCAATACTAACTCCGGCGTCCAGCGATATGGACGTCAATCTCTCTGGCCTGCATGCGCAGCAGAGCTGCAAGCTTCTGAAGCAAGGCAAGCCAACCATTGGGGGATGTCCCCCAACGGCTCTGAAGGGTGTCCTATCACCCTAGTGAGTGGGAGAGAGACTCCCTTAAGTCTGAACCCGAAATGGCTCTCCCCACTCTTTCCCTTCACCTTGCAAGAGGAGAAATAGAGAAAGAAAAACCCTAGAGAAAAGTCTGTGAGAAAAACCCCATCTTAGCACCCCCAAATCCGACCCCCTGGAGGCTGATCCGGCCATCTACTGCGACAAGAAGGAAGCTGGAGCAAAGGAGAAGGCCTACCCATCATCCCCTTGCTGTGGAGCTCACCCAGGAGCCCGGAGGAAGGCGATCTAGAGGGCGTTTCTGCAACTTCTTGGGACTGCCCAAGGAGGTCTTCACCAAGCCATAAATCCCTTGGGGGAAATTTTAGAAAGGCAAGTGACCTATCTATGGTGTCCCCGTATGAGTCTAGGTAGGTTTTGCTATTTTTATGGATTTTTCCTCGAGTCCTAGACCCTCCCATTCACCCAAGTTTCAGAGCTCGGGTCTGTGTTTCTGCACAGACCTGATTCGACGGCAAGGTCCCTGGACGCCTGTGATGAGCTTGGCGTCCATCGACCATGCCGCTGACCCTGAGTCAGCGGCCAGAGACCGCCGCCTAGTTCTTCTGGACAGAACAGTGAGCTGTTCTGTCCCTCTTATACAGTAATTTCGGTATGTTTTCCGTGATGAGGATATATGGTAAACCTTATACTCTATGTATATTGTTAGTTGTGATGTGTGGATGAATGTGGTGTGATGGTGAATGTGGGATAATGGTATCTTTTAAACTTGTGAGCATGACTTGTAGATAATCTTGCAAATCCTTGATCATGATTTGAATTAGTATGAATGCCTTGGTTTTAGTCTAATCATGAAGATCAATGGGTCAGCATCTCTGTTTACAAATTTTGGTAACTTATCCATGCTTGTGCAATTTGTAAATAAGCTCGGTTCGGTAAAAATAGAAGCATGCAAGAATGGTTTGTAGGGTTCAATCCATAGATGTATGAATTAGGGAAATTTTGTATCCTAAATTCCTGCATATGTTAGTAGCTTATATTTATACAGCAAGTGGCTAAATTACAAGATGTGTTAGACCCCATGTTAACTTAAGTTGTTAATAGCATGCTAATTAGGTATTTTATTTTCTGTAAATTCTATTTAGCCCAGAAAAATCTGAAAAATTGAGTGTATGATCATGAACCCGAAAACAGCATGTGGTTAAAATTTCAGGTCATTTGGATCAGTAAATAAAAAGTTATGTATTTTCATGTGAATTGTGATAATCTACGTATACTATCGAAATGTGCTTAGTTAGTGTCTAAAACCAACTTGATTGGTAAACTTCCTGTGTTAAACTCCTGAAACCTGTAGTAGCATGATTAGGAGAAAAACAAAGACACATTGTGCATGAGAAAACGAAGGAGATGTGAGTGTTATGTGTAAAATACATGTTAAAACTCGGTATGAGTAAAGTGTAAAAGTTGTGCCTATGTGACACTGCTACCCTAGAGGCATTGGGAGCCGTATATAGAAAAGTCCCTATAGAAGGCTCCATGTGATATAAGTTTGTCCCAAAGGCATTGGGAAAACCCGGAGGTGGACAAGTACCACTGGATAGGGTGGAGAGGGCTTCTCCCGGTCTGCGCAGTTACCAAGATTCACCGCTGTATTGCCTAGGTGGTGAGTATGTGTATGAGTTGTGTCATCTGTTGTGTTATGAGTTGTGTTGAGAGCTGTGCTAAGGAATGAGCACGAGCTATGAGATAGTTTTAGTGTCCTCTACTGGTGGTTAGGACTACGTGTCATGGAAAATTGTTTAAGTAATGAAAAATGACTAAAGTGTGAAATATGTGAACATGGAACGTGGTAAGTGCCCAAGATGCACGTGGTAAGTGCAATCGACGTGATATGTGATAAGTGAAAGTGGAAGAGAAAATGATGTGGAAATGAGTAAATTGTGTAAGTGTGAACATGTGTACATGTCAAATGTGTAAAAGCGAACAATGTGAATGAGTAAGTGTGCAATCATGTGAAACTGAAAATGCGAGAATATATTATTGAAACCCATGTGAGACAAATCTGAAATCATGTGAAATCAGTGAATTTATGTTATTATCATCATGTTATTATGTGCAAAGATGTCTAGGATCCATGTTAGGGATAATTGGGGAAAACGGGTACAAGATAGCATGATTGTTTGTTCACATGATATGTTTTAAGCAACGTTGTAGCTCTCATGTGTAGATTTATAGCCATTGAATCATGTGAAATCAGCAACCTAAAGCATGTAGAAATGTCCATGTATTTGTCTAAAAACATGTAAGATCCATGCTAGTTGTGTTTCCTTTCATGTGTGCACAATGTTCATGTTAGTAGCTCTCATGTCTTGGTTCTTTAAAGACAAGTTTCATAAGTAAATTGAATAGAGAGCATGTGATAGGTAAATTTTATTCCTACAAAATATGAAAGCATGATCCATGTATAAACTTGTCAAACTTTCATGATAGGTTGAAACCTCGGAAATGATTAGTATGCCATGTTTTGAAAATTGTAAATGTGCATGTAAAACCCCTATGACTTATACGTGTATGTTATGGGTAGTGTTGCTTGCTGAGTCCTTGGACTCACTCTTGCTTCGGCGTACAGGTTGACAGGTATCGTGCACTAGAAGGAAGCGTGACGAGGATCATCATATAGAAGACTATTTTGTGGAGCTGTTACCAGTTGTACTTTTCTTTTGCGCAAAAGGATTATTGTATGAACAATATTTGGACATTGTAGTTCTCTTTATTTTGTATTAATGTGGACATTGTCTTTCCATTTCGCTATTTAGATTGTGGAATGTGTGTTGGTGACGGGTTAAGAGTTGAGTTGTTTATTTTATTCCGCTGTACTCTATTGCTATCCAGGTACATATCAACCTATTGACCAGTGTTGGGTACATGTCCCACTGTGACGACGCCCTTTTTACCGATGGGGATTGGTATAATCGTACCGGTATGAAGAGGGTTGTCACAATTATGATTACTTAACAAATCGTTGCGAGAAATAAATCATTATGATCACTTAAGGAATCGTTGCAGAAAGCAAACCGTTATGATTTCTTAACAAATCGTTGCGAGAAACAAATCGTTATGTTCACTTAACGAATCGTTGTGAGGGAAATCGTTGCGATCACTTAACGAATTGTTATGATCTCTTAACGAATCGTTGCAAGAAACAAATCGTTATGATCACTTAAGGAATCGTTATGAAAGCAAGTCGTTGCAGTCACTTAACGAATCGTTGTGAGGGCAAATCGTTGTAATCACTTAACGAATCGTTGTGAGAAAATCGATGTGAACAGATTGTTATGAGAGAATCGATATGATTACTTAACAAATCATTCTGAGATCGACTTCATTGAATCCAAAACGTTGTTTCAGTCTTTGAGAAATCATTATGAATCCGAAATCGATAAGGCACTTACGAAATCGTTATGGGGAAATCGTTACAACTCTACTGAAATCGTTGTAGCATAAAGAAAGTCGATTTGGACTTAGATAGATTTCATGCTTTGAAACAAAATTGCTACAGTAGGAATAATGCTTACCATTTGGCTTGATTTTCCTTGTTTTATTTCCTGTGCTCAAGACTTATAGAAAATTTGTTAGAATAGTTTTGTTAATCACCAAAATAGATAAGTAATTTGTATAAATTACATGGGGACAGTTGGATCATCAAGGAACACCCAAGCAAGATCGTGGAGCTTCTTCTCTTTGGCCGACCGAAGAGAGGAAAGTTGGGATCCCATCGTCTACCGCAGCGTGAGGCACGTCACCGGCGCAATCATAGTACCTCCTTGGGCACAAGTAAGGCCCTGGCGATCACATCCTGCTCATTATCTTGTTGGTTTTCTTCTTTCTCTCTTTGGTCAACTTGGTCAAACTAGTGGTCAAAGAAGTCAACCAGCCATCATCCCACGCCAACGAGGGAGTAGCAACATTCGGGAACCTCCGGAGACGGCAAGTAATCGTGGGGGGCGCGGAACAGAGCATCCACAACCGGGCGAACGACTAGTGTAGGACCGTACTAGGAAACTAGCATAGATGCCACGAGTACAGTAAACGAAACAGAAATGGTGAAGACCAAACCTTTCTCTCGACTATAGTCGCACGCATCGGGCCGTCGCGACCTTGTCGCGACGCCCTTCCCTGTCACGAAGCTGTCGCGGTGGCCCTTGCCTTCGTGTCCAGGTCGTGACACCCAAGAGCGTCACGATCATGTCGTGACCAGCCAGGCTGTCGTGACAAGATCGTGACCTCTATAGTGGTCGCATCTTCAGTAGAGGGGGGGTTCCAGAGCAGTCACTTCGAGAACCACCCCAAAACACGAAATAAACATTCCACAGGGGGAGGGGAGCATGCTCAACATGTATTGAAAGCTGTAAATCCCTCCAAACCATCCTTAGAGCCTTACAAACATGGATTCACATGAATCTACACTCGAAGGAAAACCTCACTCAACCTCGAGCATGGATTTCTCACACTCCCAAGTCCCAAACCAAAGGGAAAAAATGATCTGAAGGGGGAAGGGAGCATGCTTAGAGCCAGAGGATCAAGAGTCCCTACCTCCACATGTAGAGCCGACCCGTTGGGGCCTTCACATAGGAATGACCACCTACTCCTCGCTCCACGCAACACGAACACAACCCCTGCATGACCAAGGTGACACCGCCTCAGCACGAACACCTCGAGCACGAAGAACGGACGAGAGAACCGCAAGAGAGCTTAGAGGGAAGGAGAGGGGAAGAAGAAGGAGAGAAAGGGGAGAGGGGGAGAATGGGGTACGGCGCTCGGTTTTAAACCGATGGCCCCCAGAACACGACGGGCCGACCTGGCGCGACAACTAACATGTCGCAACACCTCTAGGCATCGCGACCATGTCACGACGGCCGCCCTCGATGCGACCCCAAAAAGGCAGTCAAACCTCGAAGACTGGAAAAGCAATTGCGACGGCTGACCAGGTCGCGTCAACGCTGTGCGTGCCTGACAGGGCGGCTGACCAGGTCGCCCGCGGCGCGACCCCAAAATCAACTACAAGTCATGTCAGGCACGCACAGGCGATAGGTTTTCACCTAGAAAAACCCAAGAAACCTCCCTTTCTACAACCATCAACCTATTGTAACCAATCAAATCCAAAAGAAGCTATCCACACACTGCTAAACATCTATTTCCATGCATTAAACTATACAAATAACGTAAAAGAGCAAGAGAATTCCCCTACCAACTCGAAGAACGTGAAGAACATTGCTCGACCGGTGTTTCCCATGCTCATAACCTTAGGTGAATAACTCGAGGTGAAAGAAAGGAAAGTATTGCTGGAGTCACAATGACACCCTAAGTCCCCGTTTGAGTCTAGCGCTCCTCCCGCGAATCCTCACCTAAAAATATAGGGAGTGAGTCTCACAAACAAGGCCTAATAGGGATCCTCCGATTCTAGCAAACCAACGAGCGCCACAAGTATAAGAATATAAATAAGTAGGAAGAAATATAAATGTAGTAATATTAAAGAGTAGTTAATAAAAACACATTCCACTAACTAGTCGTCACTGACCAGAACTAATCACATCCACTAGTCACCACACATGACCACTAGTCACACAATCAGGGTGCCCACTGGTATATCAACTCTTAACTACCACTCCATGCCTCTAGCCTCGGTAGGTCGAGTGAAACGAGTGAGCAATGCCACAACACTAGCTAATTGTGGCCACACTACCATAGTTCTCGCCGCCTTCCCGTCCCCTACTCGGCTCTAGAACCTCATAGAGTACGACATGGTGAGGAAGTATGTGATTGACTAGGAAGCTACTATGGCCCGACCCACTGGGTGTCCACACTCCCAATCATGAGTACACTCAAGTGACAAGAATGTTGTCCCTATATGTTCTTTCCTCACTTACAGAGGGTCGTAGGAAAATGGCTCCAAACTCTTGTTGTGATACTAGCACAAAGACCAAACTCCATCTTTCCCCACACATGGAGGGGTCACAAGAAGATAGCTCCAGACATCTTTCTCTGCTCCTACATAGGGGACCAACCCCAACACTACAACCGGTGCAAAGAACTCTAGTACCCCACATACTGGTGTATATAAAGTGTAATGGGTCACAATCTTGACATATTCGTACTCCAAATGGTTGAGAAAACCCCTATTTTGGTTTCTTCCCTAAGACGCGTTGCCAACAGTGTCTGCATCTATAGTCACGGTTGCCAAGGACCTTACCACCCAAGTCTCAGGTGCATTGTACTGAACACCCTTGGGCTCTCCTCAGACCTCTACAAACACCATAAAAGACCTTGATCTAAATGCATCGATGACTGATCCCAGTGCATCTATAAACGCATCCTAAGAATAGATTGCGACTGTAGGCAGTGAGTGTGCTCACCTATAGATACCCAGATTCGACCACCCACCCCTCCAATCATCAAACTAAACCCATGTGGAGGAAGAGGAAAAGATGGGGAACCACTCAAACCCTTCAAACAATGCATGCAAAGCTCAAAAACGAGATTGAATGAAAGAAACCATCAAACTAGCCACTCACATATGCAGAACATGATTTCTCCCATTCCCAACACAATCCACACCCCAAACTTGTGTGCATGATGACTCCAGGTGTGAAATATGGTGAGAAAACACAATTTGTGCTGCCAAGATCAACACCCTACCTCTTGAAGGTTGGCACCAATCCATTGGGGGCTTCTAGTAGGTAGAACTCCCCCTCCTCGTCGGCTCCACCATGTCCATACTGCCAACAAAGCCGAGGATGACCACCACTCCACTACTAATGTCCCAACCCACCATCTGCTGCTGGAGGAAGAGAATATGGCAAAGAAGGGGTGATCGAATAGAGGTGGAAGAAGAAAATCGTAGAGCTTATGAAGAGAGACACCCCCACCCCCTTAAATAAAGAAAACCTATTGGCATAAATGCATTGGTGCGATAATTCACATCTCAAGACGTGTTGGACCACCCATTAATTGTGTTTAGACTCTAACCATCTGACACATGGTGCTCGAGTAGTGCTCTGATAGTGCACTACCTAGACACGTTGAGCAGACACGACATGACTCACAGACATTCAAGACGACACGTGGCTCTTGAAATAGATTGTGCAGCACACCCAACATACTCTGATAGTTGACAATCAATCGAAAACGACAAGATTGGAGACACGTCGCCCATACCCGATGTGTTTAGAGACATGGTAGGTATGTCATCCCCGTCTAGGCTCTTGCGTAGAAACCTCTTCGAAACCTTTCGAAGATGGTTCCGACTGGGTAGGTAGATATCCCCAAGACCTACCAAAGGGTCGGTCCTAACTCAAGAACCGTGAACTAAGATTTGGAAGGTCTAGGATCCTATAGATCTAAACAAAATGGGCTCATAATGGGCCAAGAATAGGCTCAAAAGCGATGATCAATTTAGGGCATCGTTAATATGAACAACAAAATAAATTTAATTTATAGGTCAAAAATAGATGTCAATAGAGTGTAGAGTTTTTGCTAAGCTAGGTTGCCATGTGTCTTTTCGCTCTTATCTGCATCACTTGGGCTTCCCTTGAAGAATGTCGTGTGTGGGAGGAAATTGGGACATCCCATATAACACTAAGATCTCTTTGTGTAACGTCGCGACTGTTCGGATCCATGTTTAATGGTTCTGATGTGGTGCCCTTGGCCAATGTGGGGGTCATTGGACCTTGGTTGTGGTTCCTGGTTGTTGCGTGGGTGTTATGGGCCTTAGGTTGTAGCCCATTTATCCTACTGATTTTCTGGTGAAAAAGGCGATAAAGTAGTTCATTGCATTTAAAACGTGACAGCTACCCCCGTCGCGATTCACCGAACTGCCTTCCGTGGCACGATGCGATTGGCCAGGTCTGTTGCGTTTAAAATGTGTTAAACGCAATGACTGCCTCCATCGCGATTTTGATTATGCAATTAATGCTTTGTTTCGAGCTAGATAGAGCAGGGTTGGCTCTGTTCGGCGAGGAGAGGGCTGCTGTGGTGGATTTGTGGTGATTCTGGCATTTTCCGACTTCCTGGTGGCTGGTCCGACATGGGGTCCACGTAAGGAGGGCATCCAGAGCATGGGCAGGCCAAGGATCTGGTGTTCTTCACATTTAGTGGGCTCTTCAAGTTCATAGGGAGACTTCCTTGGTGATTTCATTTGATTTAAATGCTTTAGAGCTTTGTAAAGCATGCTATTGTGGTGTGTGACAGTGCAGTGTTCTTTGTAAAGTTTTAAATATTAGCTTAAATGTGGTTTGTGAGGATTTTACGAAGGAAGGAGGGGTTCAGCCGTCTGCCTAAGAAGGCGACGGTGTGAACCGTCATGTTTTAAGGAGAATGTGACGGGATAGTCCGTCGTGTTTCTCTTCATTGTTTGCAATGGGTGTAAACGCGACGATGTGGTTCGTCGCGATTTACACTTCGACTGTTAAGTTTTGTAACGATTAGCATGAAGGCGACGCTTTAGTTCGTCGTGACCTTGGACCCTGTCGTTGTCTACTTGTAGACGCGACTGGTGGGGTCGTCATGATTTGAAAGGCGACGTATGTGTCCGTCGCATTTTAGCTTCCGAGGTCTATGTTATGCAAGCTGGCAGTGAGGGTCCTGTTTAGGCCTAGCCTTGGTTTTATAACTATGTTTGGTAGTGTTTTGGGTTTGGCTATTGTTAGCTAAACATGGTAAAGGTTTAATGGTGTGGTTGGTTAGTGAGTTATGATAAATATGATTATGTTAATCATGCTAAATATGTTATAAAGGTTATGTGATTCATACATATGGTGTAAGATGTGTTGCTATGGAGGTCATGAGATGACCAATGACAGGCAAGGTTTTAACGTGGTCATGTGGTTCATGTGTACAATGGTGTGTAGTTGCTTGGAGGTCATGTGGTGACCAGTGACGAGCTAGTTATGATACGTGTATCATGGTATAAGTTTTATAGTTATGTTAAGTGATCGGCATGGCTTGTGTGTTTGCCGAGGGTGGTGGTTCGGCGCCTATTCTGGAATGCCTCTCTAGTTGGGTACCCCAGGTTCTTTGTGAGCCATGCATGTTGTGTTTGTTGTGCTCGGGGTTTGTCCCGATACTGTGTGTACCATCGAGGTCTGTGTTGTCTTCCTGGACACCCTCACTCTTATGTTTGAGTTGTACGTCCGGCTGAGGGAAAGAGGGCAATGGGGCAGCGACTCGTGAGTTGTGGCTGTGTTCGGTCGCTTGTAGCGTGCTTGTCGTTGGAAGACGACACCAGTAGACATACTGGTCCCTAGCTAGTCCTGTGTTTCCAGTGCCTCACTTTAGTGAGCTCGGGCCAGAGTCCTTAAAGGTGCCAGGCATGGGCCTGCAGTTGCGTGGTCTGCAGGTGTGGTGTTAGTTGGTCTCCACATTTTGTTGGTCTTACTGTGTGTTTGTGGAGCGGCACTTGGACCATTCATCCTTGACTATGAGACTGAGAGGTAGTTCTTGTGTTGTGTTGTCCGGGTTGGATACTGGCATCATGAACCAGTAGTCCATTCCCGTGTGGTGGTGTCGTTCCTTCCGACTCGTGCATTGCCACTGGTTGTGGCTGTGAGTGGTGACTCACCGGTTATGATCTCTACTCGTGTGTGGTGTGCCATTGTTAGTGGCACAGTTGAGTTGGTGGTTCAGTTGTGGTACCTTACGGTTTCAGGTACCTATACCCTGTGTGGGTAATTGGTTGTGGTGGCACAGCATGTGTCTGCCAGTGTTTCAGGCGTTGCTGTGGAGCTGTGCTCCGTGGAGGTCGTGTTGTGTGACCTTCCACTTGTCGTGTTTGTACCCTTTATTGGGTAGTTCTCCGATATGGGTGTTACCGTAAGATTGTGTGGTGGATTGACTCTTTGTGGTAAGTCCTGTTACCCTTCATGGGTAGTTGGCATGTGTGGCCTTTGTTTTACTCGTTAGTTACTGTAAGGGACTGACTCTGTGTTGTTAGTCTCGTTACTGTCTGTTAGTAGTTGGCCTATATGGCTCGTGGCGTGGTGGTTTCTATTGCTATGGTGGACTGGTGTTTCTATACTAGCCCTATCGCTTCCTATATTTTTCTGTGAGCTGTGTCAACTAGTGAGTTTATGTTTAATGCAGATCAGTTATGTTTATGGTTAGCATGTTTTACTTCTGTAGTGCTTCAGTTAGTGCTGCCAGTGAGACCCTTAGGGGTTGAGAACTTGGTTCCTTCTTTCTGTTGTTGGTTTATTGTTGTTTTGGGAGGTCTCTACTTATCCTGTGACTTGTTGAGACTCACTCCCTTACAGTTCCTTTGAGGGTTTGGCGTGGGTTTGGCGTGCGGAAGCATTGTGGCAGACTTGTACCATCAGCAGTTGACTTGTAGTTGTGTTTAATGTGAGTCTTGCTCCCTCGGGGTATGCCCCAGATAGTTGTACTTTTCTCTTGGACATGTAACAATGTATTGGGATAATGCAAATTGTGGTAAATGAGTATGGATACTGTCATGCCCCGACGTGGAATATCGAAACGTGAGGCAGTTGCAAGTAAGCGAGTACAGAGCATATAATAGACATCAAACCATTGGACAAAGAATAATGCTAAATCAAATGTACTTCATTGATAATTCCACTAATGTCTATTACAACCACTAATTCAGAGCCATTATATAGGGCCCAATTGACATCATTACATTGAATGAAAGTAAAGGACTAAACTAAGACTCTAACATAACACTAGTGCGCCAAGGTACTCTTGATTTACTTCTGATCATCCCCATTCTCATGAGTGTTGTGGTCTTCCTCAGTCTCACCTGAGAACACATATCAAATAACGCAGGGTGAGCGACAACACCCAGTAGGACTTAAATCTCATGATCAGGCATGCTTTAAATGATTAATGTTTTAAAGAGCAGAGTAACTAATGATAGAGAGCGAGGGTCAAGTAATGTCGAGCAAGTGATAGCGCAATAGCATGATTTAAAAATAGCACACGTGTCAAGTATAGAACAGAGAGCAGGATGGCCATAGGACAAATAGCACAATATATTTCACGATAGCACAACGAGTATAGTATAGCACTTTGATCATCATTTGATAGTCGAGATAGATAGCACTTAAGTGTAATGCCAAACACTCTGGTCAATTAACTCCTGCGTGCAAATAGCACTTTTGGGCACACCTCCTAGGACCAAACCGGGCCCTTTATATTGCCAAGCATTAGTCATATTGTTTATCTTTAGACAATTAATCAAATGGCCTTAGAGAATACCAAGAATAGATGAGAGTATTTGATGAATAGACGAGAGTGTAGAGAACGTTAATAGACGAGAACTATAGGTCAATGCGCATGAAACTATGGCTGTTCATGGTTTGGTTTGGTTTATAGAAGATTTTTAAGAAACCAAACCAAACTAAATTCAGACCCAACCCGAACCAAACCAAACCAAAGTCCCTTGAAACCAAACCAAACCAAACCGAAATAAATTCGGTTTGGTTCAGTTTAACTTGAAAATAAATGGGCCTTTAGATTCTCTTAGTCTTAAATAAGATTTTAATCACTTGTTTCTTTAATAAATCACCATCAAATAAGATTTGAAATGAAGTATTAAATGTTGATGACCATATTACCCTCTATAATATGTATTTTTATGTAAATATATTGAATAAACTTGATAGATATATACAAATTAAAACTTATTATTGTAATTCGGTTTAATCGGTTTGGTTTGGTTTATGGAGCTTATAAACCGAACCAAACCAAATTTTTTCCATGTTCAAACCGAACCAAACCAAATTGAATCACTAGATTCGGTTTCGTTTTTCAATTTCAACCGAATAGTGAACACCCTTACATGAAACAACGTTAAATAGGCGATAGTAACAGTTGCACAACACACATGATTGGTGCTGGCAGTCAGGTAGAATTCACTAACCCACCACTGACCATGCTACGAACATAGTCTATAGGTCCGACTTGATCTCATGGTAAGAGAAAGAGCAATATAAGGCCGTTTGGATCATACTGATCCCTGAGGGTGTTATAGGTATTGAGGGTACAACCGGCTCGTCGATCATGTGAGAATCCATGGACATAGGAGACTTATGGAGGCCATGAATAAAGATTCACTAGTCAGGTAGAAGGAATGTGACGACCCTCATTATACCGGTACGATTATACCAACCCACATTGGTATAGTGAACGTTATCACAGTGGGGCATTTACCCAAACGCTATCACATGATTGAGATACACATAAATATAGATACAGACTAGCGGAAGTAAAGAAGCACTGTCTTCATTTCATTCATCATCCACATTTAACATACATGATTCAACTAACAATTTAAAAGAACTAAAGTCCACATAATTGAAGTGCTAAAATTTAATACATAGTTTGTCCACAATTACATGATAATTCTATTACAATGCCTTAATACATACTATGAAAGCAAAAGTCACACAATGTCTCCTCCAAGTTACTCGCCTCGCTCGGAGTCACTCTCCACTGTCTCCTCCAACGGTGTGACGTCACCAACTAAACCTGTACGCCGAAGCAAGGGGTGAGTCTAAAAGACTCAGCAAGTAATCTCCACACACATCATACATGCATATATCACGGTAGGTTTTTACATTCCAATTTACAAGGCAACACATATAGCATGCTTGAACACTGATAACGAGACAACCTACCATAGTAATTCTACAATTTAAACACATGGTACATGATTTAAGACATTCAACATAAATATCCTATCACATGCTCTCTACTCATTCAATCACATGAAAACCACATTTCAGATTAAACTATAACATGAAACGACTAAACATGGGCTTCTCACATACATGAAGGAAATCATTCCTAACATGGTTGCTACACATTTTGGCATATGTAAACTATCATTTTATACACTTTAAGGTTGTTGTTTTTGTCATGGATTAGAAATTCATACCCTTCACATGAGAGCTACATTCTTAATTAAACTACAACATGATAACAACGAGACATGGAATTGTTCACACATATGCAAGAAGTGCTACTAGCAAGGATCTACGCATTTTTACACATATGAAACATTCTCATAGCCACAATTAGGTTGCTGTTGTGACATAATTTCACATTATCATATCATGGACTACAATTTCACAATATCACATATTGGTTCCACATGTTTTCACCATTTCCCATTCATATAGTTCTCTTTTCACATATTGCACATTTACACATATTCACACTACACAATTTACACATGATCACATTCACATTTCACATTTTACACTTTAGTGCCGTGACACATAGTCCAAACCACCATAAGAAGGACACATCACATAACACATACACATAGACGTCACCTAGGCAATATAGTGACGACTCTTGGACTGCGCAGACCGGGAGAACAAGTCTCCACCCTAACCAGTGGTACTTGTCCACCTCCAGGATTTCATCCTAATGCCCTTAGGATCTTAACACATTGAACCTTCCCATGGGGACTTTTCCATGGTACGGTTCCACGGCCCTCTATGGAAGCAGTATCACACTTGGCACAGTCTTACACATTACACATACCGATTTTTACACACATTTTTACACATGGCGCACACACACCTTTACATTCTCTCATTCACACATGGCTCTGTTTTCCTAGCATGATACTACAGATGACAGAGATTACACATTCAGTAACTTATAGTAATCAGGTTGAAAACACAATTCAACTCATTTTCATAATGGCATGCATTAATTACATATTTTTGCATGGAAATCCCATAACGCATTCCACGGTTTTCCCAATGGCCTGTAAATTTAACCACATTCTGATTTTAGGTTTATAACCTCACATGCAAATTTCTAGATTTTTCTGAATTATCAGATATTTATAGAAATTATGACATTCATTTTCACGCTATTAAAAATTCAATTCAACATGGAACATAACACGAACATCAGGTTTATCGGTTCACAGCCCTGAACCCAACATACACATCATTTCAGAAAATTTCCCCCGGATTTAATGCACAACACACCATTTACTATAAATTTTGCAAGCCTACGCATGTTTGCTATTTTCCAAAGCAGAAATTTACAGTAAATCATAGGAGCATGGGAAAAATTCAGAAATTGCAGGGCACAGACTGACCCATACACGCATGGTTTATAAAATTTAGGGCACCCAAATTCTCCACAGATCATGAGAATAGTGGGTGAACATACATAGCCATATCTTCCACATGCATTCCAATAAGCTAATAAATTCTACCATCCACAAAAAATGCACAATAATTCTCCCACACACCACATTAACTAGTATACATAATATATAGAAGTTACATTATATCCTCATTGCGAAAACACATCGAAAATAGTCATATACCAGGAAGAATAGCTCACTGTTCTGTCCTGAAGAACTTAACGGCAGTCTCTGGCCGTTCAAGGGGTTGGACGGCAAGATCGCTAGACGCAGACTGGAGATCTTGGTGGCAAGGGCATTGACGCCAAGTTCCTGTCTGTGCAAGAGCACAAATCGAGCTCCAAATACAGGGTGAAAAGGAGGATCCAGGACACGATTTAAAATATGTAAAAATAGTAAAACCCTACTAGACATCTACATGGACGAAATGTATGGGGTGCTTGCCTCTAAATAAATCTTCAAAGGGATCAAAGAGGTTGATGAAGCTCTCCTTGGGCAGTCCCAAGAAGTCTCCAAAACTTCCTTCCTCCTGGTTCTCAGTCGATCTCCACAGCAGGTTGGGGTCGGGGAAGCCTTCTCCTTGGTCCACTCTGGCCTCCAGTTGCAAGGAACCATCGGGTGAAGCTCCAAGTTGCCGGATCAGAGCATGCAAAGTTCAGTTTCCTTCTCACAGAAGCTAGGGTTTCTCTCTCTTTGCAAAGAGCCAAAGAGAGCTCTTTCTGGTGCAGAAGGAGTTTTCTTTAAAGGAGAGGGGTTTGGGGAACCCCGGAGAGGTGATGTGAAGGCTTGCTAGCCGTTGGGGACATCTCCCCAATGGCTGGGCTTGCTTGCCCCCGGAGTTTCGGGGTCTGCAATGCATGCAGGTCAGAGATCTTAACGTCCACATCAATGGACGTTGGCTTAAGTATTGGCGTCCATCGAGGTGGACGCTGACTCAGCATGGGCGTCCATCCATGTGGACGCCAATTGGGTCCTTCGGCCAGAACTCAAAACATGCAGAAACCATGCTTAACTTACACATATATACATGCCATACATATGTATTATCATGTACACACTACCACCATGCAATTCATACATTATTTACAACTAATTATACACATGCACACATAAGTATAACTAGTTAATACGTACGTAGATTTGTGCATCTATGCATACACAAACATGAATTATTTACACGAAATAAAATAATACAACAAAATTCGAGGGCCTTACACCCTCTCCCCCTTAAAGAAACTTCGTCCTCGAAGTTTAAATAAAACTACTCAAACAAACGGGGATACTTCTTCTTCATCGCATCCTCAAGCTCCCAAGTAGCCTCCTCTCGCGAGAAGTTCCGCCATAGAACTTTCACCGACACAATACCCTTGTTCCGGAGATGCTGAACCTTCCAGTCAAGAATATCTACTAGTTGCTCCACATATGACAAATCTGGCTGAATCTCCACTGGCTCATGACTAATCACATGAGATGGATCTTGGACATACTTTCTGAGCATAGAAACGTGGAAAACAGGATGAACACTAGCTAAAGCTGGGGGTAAAGCTAGCTCATATGCCACACTGCCCAATTGTCTGAGAATCTCATACAGGCCAATGAATCTAGGGCTCAACTTACTATGCCTGCCAAATCTGACGACACCACGAGCAGGTGATATCTTCAAGAAGACATGTTCACCCACCTCGAACTCCAAATCCTTCCTCCTGTTGTCGGCATAGCTCTTCTGCCTATCCTGTGCCGCAACAAGCCTCTTCTTGATAAGCTGGACCTTATCCGAAGTCTCCTGAACTAACTCCAGACCGATCAGCTGCCTATCACCGGTCTCCACCCAACATAAAGGAGATCTGTAAGGCCTACCATACAACGCCTCAAATGGAGCCATACCAATACTCGCATGAAAGCTGTTGTTGTATGCGAACTCCACTAGAGGTAGATGACGCTCCCAATCATCCTTCCAATTCAGTACACACGCTCTCAACATATCCTCGAGCGTCTGGATAGTCCTCTCGGACTGTCCATCTGTCTGGGGATGAAACGCCGAACTGAGCTTCAGCTCCGAACCTAACGCATGCTGAAGACCCTTCCACAACCTCGAAGTAAATCTCGGATCTCGATCCGAAATGATCGACTTCGGCACACCATGCAATCTAACCACACTACTAACATACAATCTAGCTAAACTCTCAACCGACTGCTTCTTCTTCATAGGCATGAAATGCGCAGTCTTCGAGAATCTATCTACAACTACCCAAATCGAGTCATTGCCCCTTCTAGATCGAGGCAGACCCGAAACAAAGTCCATAGTGATAGCTTCCCACTTCCACACTGGGATCTCCATCCTTTACATAAGGCCGGATGGTCGCTGTCGCTCGGCGTTCACTTGTTGGCACACTAAACACCGGGATACATAATCTGCCACATCCTTCTTCATACCAGACCACCAAAAGGACCTCTTCAAATCCTAGTACATCTTGGTGTTATCCGGATGAATAGAGAATCTTGACCTGTGAGCCTCCGCTAACACATGCTCACGGACATCTACCAAATTAGGGACACAAACACGGTGATGGAATCTAATCACACCGTCCTCATCACGAGCAATGTCTGCCTTGCCCACTAACTCTAAGAGTCTAGGGTCGGCTTTCTGTTGCTCGATCATCTCATCCAAAACCGAAGACCTAAGGGATAACTGAGCTACAAAAGCCTGACATAGCGATGGCTCTAACTCAGTCAACGCGCAAGCCGCATCCTCCAACATCTTCCAGTCCTGCTGGAGAGATGGCCTCTTTCTACTCAGAGCATCCGCTACGACATTCGCCTTCCCAGGGTGATACTGAAGGTCGAAGTCATAGTCCTTCAAGAACTCAATCCATCTCTCTGCCTCAGGTTTAATTCCTTTTGGGAGAAAAGATACTTCAAGCTCTTGTGGTCGGTAAACACCTCAAATCTGACACCATAAAGATAGTGCCTCCAATCTTTAGTGCATGAACCACTGCTGCGAGCTCCAAATCATGAGTCGGATAGTTCTTCTCATGCTCCTTCAACTGACGAGAAGCATAAGCCACTACCCTTCCTTGCTGCATTAGCATACAGCCTAAGCCAATCCGAGACACATCCGTGTAGATAGCAAAACCCTCTACACTGCTCGGTAAGACTGACACCAGAGCTGACGTGAGCTTAGTCTTCATCAATTGAAAACTACTCTCACACTTCTCGGACCAGACAAACTTCACTCCCTTTCTGGTGAGCTGAGTCAATGGGGCGGCGATGGATGAAAATCCCTCAATGAATCGCCGATAGTAACCAGCCAAACCAAAAAACTACGAATCTCCGAAGGGGTCTTGGGAATCTCCCAATCCATAACTGCCTGAACCTTTGCTGGGTCAACTGCAACACCAGCACCGGAGATAACATGCCCGAGGAAATGAACCTCGCGCAACCAGAAATCGCACTTGCTGAACTTAGCATACAGCTTGTGCTCACGGAGAACCTCTAATACTACCCTCAAATGCTGACGGTGTGTGGCCTCGTCCGAAGAGTAGACCAGCACATCATCAATAACACTACAACAAAGCTATCTAAATAAGGCCTAAACACCTGTTCATGAGATCCATGAACGCTGCAGGGGCGTTGGTCAATCCGAAAGGAAGGACCAAAAACTCATAATGTCCGTAACGGGATCTAAATGCCGTCTTGGACACATCCTCACTCCGAATCCTCAACTGATGATAATCAGATCGCAAATCAATCTTAGAAAAGATTGATGCATCTTGCAACTGGTCAAACAAATCATCAATACGAGGTAAGGGATACCTGTTCTTCACAGTCACTTGGTTCAGCTTTCTGTAGTCAATGCATAACCTAAGTGACCCGTCTTTCTTCTTGACGAACAATACAGGTGCGCCCCAAGGGGAAACACTAGGGTGAATAAATCCCTTATCTAGCAACTCTTGCAACTGCCTCCTCAACTCGGCTAACTCCGCAGGTGCCATCCGATATGGAGCCTTCGAGATAGGAGAGGTGCCCGGAAGCAACTCTATGGTGAACTCTATCTCTCTATCCGGTGGCAATCCAGATAAATCATCAGGAAAGGCGTCTGGAAAATCCTGCACTACCTCGATCTCTGCAAGAGTAGGTGACTCATCAGCCTCTGAAACTAACACCACGCTGGCAAGAAAATCGTCACAACCCTTGTTTACCATGCGCATCACCTTCATGGCAGAGATGACTAGCTTTCCCGCCAAGTTCCTTGGCAAGGGATGAGAGAACTCATCCTCACCAGGAATGCAGAAAACAATCCTCTTCCCACGACAATCTACTAATGCATAGTGCTCCTCTAACCAATCAAGACCAAGAATAGCATCATAGTCCTTCATCTTTAGCAAGAAGAAACACCCTTCTAGGATTCCATCCTCAATGCACACAGGTAACGACGGAATGCACTTTCTAGTCGACACCGTACCCGCAGGGGTGTGCACAGACAAAGGGACCTCTAAATCCTCAGACTCTATGCCTGACTCTAGGGCTAACTGCCTAGCGAACCGCTCGGAAATGAACGAGTGAGTAGCACCCGTATCAAACAAAACCCGAGCGTGCACACCTAGAAGTAAAACCGTACCTTCGGTGACATGCTCCGCCTGCTCGGCGTCCTCGCGTGCTAAAGCAAACACTCGAGCTGGGGCTCGAGGCCTTCCTGGTCTTCCTATAGCTGGCGCTGCTGCCGCTACCGCTGCTGGGGCTGGCGCTCCGCGCTGGACTCCCTGCTGAAGTCTCAGACAATCCTTGATCTTGTGGTCGCTGCTTCCGCACTTCAAGTACTTTCCCGTAATCATCCAACACTCGAAACCACCATGTGTCTTGCCATAGTGGGGACACTCTTTCTTCACACCAGGGGAACGTACAGAGGGTACCTGAGTACTACCGACTGCTACTGATCGCTGTTGTGTCTGGTACACTGCTTTCTTCTTATCCTACCGCTGGAACGTAGTTGCAGGTCTCTTCTGCGAAGCCTTCTTCTCTTCGAGGTATTGCTCCATCTCACCCTCCTGTCTGCAAGCAGCACTAAGTGCCTCGTCCAAGGTGCGATGGTCGAACGCCACTAGCCTCATCCTCAGTGATGGCTTCAGGCCCATCACGAACTTCTTTGCTTTCCTGCGCTCATCCGTCATGATATGAGGTGCATATTTAGATAGTTCTGCAAACTTTGCCTCATACTCCAGCATGGTCATGGAGCCTTGAGTCAAAGAGAGGAACTCCTGCTCCATCCGATCTTGAATATGCTCGGGGACGAACTTGGCCCGAAAGAGCCTCACAGACTCATCCCAAGCAACATCAACCGCGCCGTCTTCAAACCATGTACGTAGTAATGAAGCCCACCATACATCGGCTCTTTCCTGTAGTACACCATTCATAAGCACCATCTAAACAAATCTAACTTAATAGAACATACAAACATACAAAACTAACACATACCTGAAGCATATAGGTGGCTAGAGTAACCTTATCCTCATCCGCACACCTAATAGCTCGGAAGATCTTTTCAATCTCCCTCATCCAACTCTCAGCTAGTAACGGATCGCTCTCCCCCTTAAAGAGGGTGGCAGCATCCTCTTGAATCTTTCCATGATGGAAGGTCCACCATGGTCCTGAGCTGGTACTTGAGCCTGCTACATCCAACAACAATAATACACATTCAACATAATACCATACAATTAAATAAAACAGACTACACTTGCATTAATTATGCTAACCTGAGCCTCCAACTGAGCCTGGAGTGCAGCCTGGGTGTGGGCCTGCGTCTGCATGGCCTGCACCAAACCTTGCATGAACACTCCATAATCCACATGAGGCGGTGGGGGAAGTACAGGACCCTGCGGTGCCGGGGCCTGCTGCTCCGCCCGCTCCTCACGTCTCGGCTCGTCCTCACGGGCCGGCGCTCCGCCACGCCTACCTCTCGAAGCCATGGCTGTAATAAATTTCAGCCACCATTAGAGCTACGTTAATTTATTTCCTAACCATTTTCTTATCTATTTTCATTCATTATTAATCAATTCTACACATGTGGACAATCTATGAAGATTTAGCATGTAATGAAGATGATGATTCATATATATTTATGTATAATCTCAATCGGTCGCTCTGATACCAATCCCTGTGACGACCCTCATTATACCGGTACGGTTATACCAACCCACGTCTGTATAGTGAACGTTACCACAGTGGGGCATTTACCCAAACGCTATCTCATGATTGAGATACACACAAATATAGATACAGAGTAGCGGAAGTAAAGAAGCACTGTCTTCATTTCATTCATCATCCACCTTTAACATACATGATTCAACTAACAATTTAAAAGAACTAAAGTCCACATAATTGAAGTGCTAAAATTTAATACATAGTTTGTCCACAATTACATGATAATTCTATTACAATGCCTTAATACATACTATGAAAGCAAAAGTCACACAATGTCTCCTCCAAGTTACTCCCCACGCTCGGAGTCACTCTCCACTGTCTCCTCCAACGGTGTGACGTCACCAACTAAACCTATACGCCAAAGCAAGGGGTGAGTCTAAAAGACTCAGCAAGTAATCTCCACACATATCATACATGCATATATCACGGTAGGTTTTTACATTCCAATTTACAAGGCAACACATATAGCATGCTTGAACACTGATAACGAGACAACCTACCATAGTAATTCTACAATTTAAACACATGGTACATGATTTAAGACATTCAACATAAATATCCTATCACATGCTCTCTACTCATTCAATCACATGAAAACCACATTTCAGATTAAACTATAACATGAAACGACTAAACATGGGATTCTCACATACATGAAGGAAATCATTCCTAACATGGTTGCTACACATTTTGGCATATGTAAACTATCATTTTATACACTTTAAGGTTGTTGTTTTTGTCATGGATTAGAAATTCATACCCTTCACATGAGAGCTACATTCTTAATTAAACTACAACATGATAACAACGAGACATGGAATTTGTTCACACATATGCAAGAAGTGCTACTAGCATGGATCTACGCATTTTTACACATATGAAACATTCTCATAGCCACAATTAGGTTGCTGTTGTGACATAATTTCACATTATCATATCATGGACTACAATTTCACAATATCACATATTGGTTCCACATGTTTTCACATTTCCCATTCATATAGTTCTCTTTTCACATATTGCACATTTACACATATTCACACTACACAATTTACACATGATCACATTCACATTTCACATTTTACATTTAGTGCCGTGACACATAGTCCAAACCACCATAAGAAGGACACATCACATAACACATACACATAGACGTCACCTAGGCAATATAGTGACGACTCTTGGACTGCGCAGACCGGGAGAACAAGTCTCCACCCTAACCAGTGGTACTTGTCCACCTCCAGGATTTCATCCTAATGCCCTTAGGATCTTAACACATTGAACCTTCCCATGGGGACTTTTCCATGGTACGGTTCCACGGCCCTCTATGGAAGCAGTATCACACTTGGCACAGTCTTACACATTACACATACCGATTTTTACACACATTTTTACACATGGCGCACACACACCTTTACATTCTCTCATTCACACATGGCTCTGTTTTCCTAGCATGATACTACAGATGACAGAGATTACACATTCAGTAACTTATAGTAATCAGGTTGAAAACACAATTCAACTCATTTTCATAATGGCATGCATTAATTACATATTTTTGCATGGAAATCCCATAACATTCCACGGTTATCCCAATGGCCTGTAAATTTAACCACATTCTGATTTAGGTTTATAACCTCACATGCAAATTTCTAGATTTTTCTGAATTATCAGATATTTACAGAAATTAAGACATTCATTTTCACGCTATTAAAATTCAATTCAACATGGAACATAACACGAACATCAGGTTTATCGTTCACAGCCCTGAACCCAACATACACATCATTTTAAAAATTTTCCCCTGGATTTAATGCACAACACACCATTTACTATAAATTTTGCAAGCCTACGCATGTTTGCTATTTTCCAAAGCAGAAATTTACAGTAAATCATAGGAGCATGGGAAAAATTCAGAAATTGCAGGGCACAGACTGACCCATACACGCATGGTTTATAAAATTTAGGGCACCCAAATTCTCCATAGATCATGAGAATAGTGGGTGAACATACATAGCCATATCTTCCACATGCATTCCAATAAGCTAATAAAATCTACCATCCACAAAAAAATGCACAATAATTCTCCCACACACCACATTAACTAGTATACATAATATATAGAAGTTACATTATATCCTCATTGCGAAAACACATCGAAAATAGTCATATACCAGGAAGAACAACTCACTGTTCTGTCCTGAAGAACTTAACGGCAGTCTCTGGCCGTTCAAGGGGTTGGACGGCAAGATCGCTGGACGCAGACTGGAGATCTTGGCGGCAAGGGCATTGACGCCAAGTTCCTGTCTGTGCAAGAGCATAGACCGAGTTCCAAATACAGGGTGAAAAGGAGGATCCATGACACGATTTAAAATCTGTAAAAATAGTAAAACCCTACTAGACATCTACATGGACGAAATGTATGGGGTACTTGTCTCTAAATAAATCTTCAAAGGGATCAAAGAGGTTGATGAAGCTCTCCTTGAGCAATCCCAAGAAGTCTCCAAAACTTCCTTCCTCCTGGTTCTCAGTCGATCTCCACAGCAGGTTGGGGTCAGGGAATCCTTCTCCTTGGTCCACTCTGGCCTCCAGTTGCAAGGAACCACCGGGTGAAGCTCCAAGTTGCCGGATCAGAGCATGCAAAGTTCAGTTTCCTTCTCACAGAAGCTAGGGTTTCTCTCCTCTTTGCAAAGATCCAAAGAGAGCTCTTTCTGGTTCAGAAGGAGTTTTCTTTAAAGGAGAGGGGTTTGGGGAACCCCGGAGAGATGATGTGAAGGCTTGCTAGCCGTTGGGGACATCTCCCCAATGGCTGGGCTTGCTTGCCCCCGGAGTTTCGGGGTCTGCAATACATGCAGGTCAGAGATCTTAATGTCCACATCAATGGACGTTGGCTTAAGTATTGGCGTCCATCGAGGTGGATGCTGACTCAGCATGGGCGTCCATCTATGTGGACGCCAATTGGGTCCTTCGGCCAGAACTCAAAACATGCAGAAACCATGCTTAACTTACATATATACATGCCATACATATGTATTATCATGTACACACTACCACCATGCAATTCATACATTATTTACAACTAATTATACACATGCACACATAAGTATAACTAGTTAATACGTACGTAGATTTGTGCATCTATGCATACACAAACATGAATTATTTACACGAAATAAAATAATACAACAAAATTTGAGGGCCTTACAAGGAATATCTGACGGAGAGTTTATCCAAGTCAAGAGAAAGTGTATATAGAAATAAGTTGCTCGACGTTCTAGAGAAATTCTAGAACAGTGGAGCGTCGGTAACGGTGTTCCGAAACCATGAGAGAAACGAAGACAAGTCCATTATAACATAGGGAAAAATGTACATTGTTGAAATAATTACCAAATGTATTATGGGATATTTTAATGCCATGTCAAGTCATATTGGATGGTTGCATGTGATAAAGAAAATCATAGATATGAAAGGTCAAGTGTATGACTTTTAAATTAACTATTACATGTTCATGTTCAAACATCTTCTTTTACTGCGCTTAAGATAGTTAACAGGATGTATAGTCACTGTAGAAAGACAAGAACCACAAAATTTAAGGTTTATGTACAAAATTCTAGAAGGCGACGTACCTCTGTGAGGATCGTGATAGGGTACTTCAAGAATGCGACGGGGTCTGTCAAAGAACGCGACAGGTCCGTCTGGGACATGCAGACAGAACCCGATGCAAGGGCCTATCGTGTTCAGAACGCGACGGGTTCCTTGTCGCGACCTACCCTTGAGAACGCGACCTATCAGGCCGTCGCGTTCTCAGGGTCTCTGCTTGAGCCCGAGAAGGGAAAAACCTTGCCTTGATTGCGATCCATGCTTTCCAAAGATTGACACATGGGTGTTTAAAAATCAAAATCTTGATGTACAATTGATGAAAAATCATGAAACAAGTTTTAAATGAAACTAAACTTGCAAGAGTATAAACAGTACAGAGTAATTAAAAACTTATCATGGTATTGATAGGCTATGATCTGGTTCTTTCTCGATGAACATAGAACATGACACAGTGATGGAAAAGGAATTAATTCGAGCAAAGTACTCAATACAAATTGGGGAAAAGTATGGCAAAAGATTCCTGACAACATGTAGCATGTACAGTAAAAATTGCATAGCACGAGATCAAGTGTAGATAGAGATTTAAGGTAAATATGATGGGTCGGGTACATGTTCTTAACAGAACTTCCAACAAGAAATTCACAAGATAGAGTCGATAGAAATTAGGGAAAAGAGAGGGCTTTTGTCCCTGGTATCAAGAACAGTCTACATACGAGAGTAATTTAATTTAGCTTGTGAGATTGCCTACCTTTGGGACGATTTGACTTCTAGGGCTAGAACTCGAAGAACAAGCTTGTAGATCTTCTAGAAAGCCTTCTCCCCACGATTTCCTTCTCCTTTCGCCTCTCCTCCACGTCTGAGAAGTTCAAGCAACGCAATAGGGTCGGCCATGAAGGGGTTGGGGTGTATTTATGCATCTAGTATGTTTAATTCCTAATACAACTCTAACTTCCATAAAACTCCAAATTTTCCTTATTTCCTCCAACCTTCCTAGCATTAATCCTCCTAATTCTGGTAGGTTGGATTCCAATTTCGTACCTAGCTAGTTAGGGTAGGGTTAGGAGTCCAATTTAGATATATATTAGCTATATTAATGATTCACTTGCCCTTTTTAATTTAGGAAACAATAGAATTATGAATTTTAGGGTATTTTCTTTTATCCTATCTTTCAAAACTCTTATTTTGGCCCAATAACTTTTATATGAACCATTTATTAAAAGCCATCACTTATTTTCGATTAACGGGTTTTAATTAATCATTTTTATTTAATATTTAAATTTATTTATTTATAAAAAAATATTGGGTTGCTACAAATATATATACTTTCTTGTATATTATACTATTGTAGTTGTCTTTTATATTCTTACTGGACACTTGTGTGAGTGATCCCTTGCGAGACTTCGGTCCGATCACGAGAGACGAACTGGATATGGAGCTTTATTGGGCATAAATATCTAGGGTCGCCACAATTGGTATCAGAGCATGGTCCAGTGAGAATATGAAAAGACATTAAGGTTACAATGTCCCAAGGCATGGTTTAATGTCCATTGCTGGTAGTAAGTCTGTGGTTTTACGTGGTTTACACATGTGTTTTTAGGTGTGTAATTTGTGTGTATGTGCTGGTATGGTTGGTAGCTGTTAGTGGTTGGTTGAGAATTGGTGTGGCTAATAGTGGTGCATTTTATATGGGTATACTGGTACGTCAGTTTGTTGCAAAAAGGTGTACTTGTTTGAAGGTTTTTAGCCAGAGAGATTAAAGAAATTATAGTAGAGATTTTTGAAATGTTTGTTGTGGGTATTAGTAAATGTTGAATAGTAAATCAGAAGGTAGAATGACCAGTGTTTCGAGAGATTGAGAAAATGGTATGAATAAAATTGGCTTTCAGGTAATGTATAGTTGATCAGAAGAACAAATGGTAGCAGTAGGTTTAAGAACAAGATTGTTAAAAGAGGTAATAGTGTTAGGAAGTTCGGTATGAAGATCAGTGAAAGTGTGTGCATATGTGAACTGTTGTGGATTGATTTGGTAAGCAGTAGTAGTTAAGAAAAAAATTTAATAGATTCAGTGATGTTATTTAGCAGAGAAAAGGTGGTCTTTTGAGAGGGATATGATTCAGCGCCACGAAAATGTTCTAGTGAAACAGAGGATCAGTAGAGATAGGTATATGGCAGTGAAAGTATATAAGTGTAAACATGATTTATTATGGAGATAACAGTGTGATAGAGTTACAATGAAGATAGTGTGTTGGGATGGAACAGTGTTGTGTTAGAGATAGTCAGCTATAAAGGATTGAGCAATATGATAAAGATAAGTGTTATATTTGTGATTTGTGTCAGTGGGCATTGAGAAGTAATCCAGTTAATAACATGGTTAGCGATATGGAAGATCTCAGATGGTTAAATGATTCAGATTAGCTTCAGATGAGGTATTAGTAGCTAGAGGAGTTGTGATTAGTAACAATAAAATTAAGTATGTTTTGTGATATGAAATGTTTATCAGTGTTAGAAAGATTTGTTCAAGGCTATGAAAGTGCAGAGTCAAGAATTGTTAATTAATGAAAGAACAAGTGAATAGGTTGTTAAGTTGGCGCAGATTTCTGGGACTAGTTAAAGATCGGTAATGGGTAAGTAGATGGTAGTTTTGAATGGTAGATTGTAGTTGTTAGTAGAAGTATTTGTTATATGATGCAGTGGTATAGGCAAATTTTGTTATGTTTTGCAGAAATATTCAGTGTATTGTAACATTTGAGGCAAAATAATAATATGAGATCAGGTAAGTGGGGTCGAAGCTACTTTGAGTAAGATTAAAGATTCAGCCAGATCAGAATATAAATTAAGAAAGGTGTTTTGACTTTTGTGAATTTGGGATTAAGATTTTTGGTAAAAAGAGTGGAATGGAAAGAGAAAGAGAAAGACTGGTTCAAGGAAGAGAAAGAATGAGGAATGCAGGATTGTCAGTATCAATAGCAGTGTATGGCAGTAATGGTTCAGTGAATAAGTATAGAGATGTGGCAGGAAGGTACCATAAAGGCAGAGGAAAGAATATGAGATTCATAGAGACTGTTTATTTCAGTGGAATAAAGTTCAATTGAATGGTGCAGACGATGTTATGAAAGAGAGAAGAGCATAACGTTGTAAGGAATCAGTATTGAGAATTGTGGAATTTTTAGTGTTTCAGTCAGAAATTTGTATGTGGCAAAAGAACAGTTAAGGAATTTGTCTTAGCCAATTGATAATGGCAGTGGTCAGATGATGTATTTATGGTCTGTTAGTATGGTATCCAAAAAGAAGTTAAAGGATGATCAACAAAATGTCAAGAAATATAAAGAGGCAGTTATAGTAATGATTACAAGCAGAAATTTACAAAATAAAGAAATGTTACAGTTGTGAGTTAAAGGAATTGAGCAGAGAGAAAGATACAAATGATTTGTATAAGTAAAAATAGATCTCAGTAAATGTGAAAGTCAGTTAATGATCAGTTAAGTAAACAAAGTCAGAAGGTTTGGAAAATTATCAAGTAGAGTTCAGAGAAATAAAATTAATTGAGTACAGGATGAACTAATTAACAGAGTTTGCAGCGGAATGTGTATGGTATCTTCTGGACAGTTTAGTACAGTAATTGGAAAAGCGCAGGAATTACAGTATCACAGATTTGGTAATTAAATAAGGGTTTGATTTTGAAGAAAATATAATTTCAGATTGATATAAGTTATTGATAATGTGTTGAGTACAGAAAGGACTGCCATGCCGTCCCCGACAACCCCCCCAATGTCCTTCGCAGACGCACTACGGAAAAAAGGCAAAAGAGGAAACACTAACAGGTGGAGAAACCAGCCACCCCTGCGTACATGGCTTTTGCCGGGGGATCCGGATATTCCTCGGCCTGGTCCATCTACCCGGCCTGAGTGAGGCCACGAAGTTTCCATTTTGCAGGTTGGACTGATGCGGTTATGAAAGATTGGTGAACTGGTTGTAATTTGCTTTGTTTTCTGGAGTAATTCTGCCATGTAACTTTGACCCCTCTGTGTAGGGTGTCCAGCTCATGCACATCTGAGCCCCCCGATGTCCATGTACCCCCCTTTCCCTTTATGTTCTTCACATATATATATAAAATATCCACCCGATATTGACACTGGAGGTTCACTCCTATGTCATATCCATTCAAAAAAAAAAAAGATAATGTGTTGAGTACAAAATGGAAAAGGGGTATCTCAGATAATGGACTTAATTAATGGAAGTCAGACATAACAGTGAAATGAATGTCATATTAGAGCAAAGTTACAGTTAAAAAAAAGGTCAGCACGAGAAATGATGTATTAGAAAACGGTTTAATATGATAGAAAGGTTAGTAGCAGTGATTAATGGTAGTATATTTTCAACAAGCAGAGTGGCACAGAAAAGGATGTTGCAAACGAAACTGGAAAATGTGGAAACAGGTTGAGTCCAAGGAGATAAAGCACCTACGGCAAGATGGTATTGCATGAGTTACGAAAGAAAGTGAAACAGAAAGAAAACAGTACTGAATTGACTGAGGCAAGCAAAGTAGAAAGTCTGAAAGAGCAGTTTGAAGCCATGAAGTGTATCCTTCTTGTTTTGTGAATGACTTTACTTCTTTTTAGGTGATAGTCCGACTTGCCGTGATTTTGTTCTGAATATTGAGGACGACATTTCTTTTTAGGTGATAGTAATGCAACATCACGACTGTTTGGATCTGTGTTTAATGGTTTTGGTGTGGTGCCCTTGGCCAATGTGGGGTCATTGGGCCTTGGTTGTGGTTCTCGATTATTGCGCAGGTGTTGTGGGCCTTAGGTTGTAGCCCAGTTAGCCTACTGGTTTTCTAGTGAGAAAAGCGATGGAGTAGGTCGTCGCGTTTAAAACGCGATGGCTACCCCCATCGCGATTCACCAAACCGCCTACCATGGCATGGTGTGATTGGAGACGGCTAGATCTGTCACGTTTAAAGTTTGTTAAATGCAATGACTGCCTCCATTACGATTTTGATTGTGCATTTAATGCTTTGTTACGAGCCAGACAAAGCAGGGTTGGCTCTGTCTGTCGAGGAGAGGGCTGCTGTGGTGGATTTGCAGCGATTCTGTCATTTTTCGGCTTCCTGGTGGCTGGTCTGGCGCGGGGTCCACGCGAGGAGGGCATCGGAGTGTGGGCAGGCCGGGGATGTGGTGTTCTTCGCATTTAGTGGGCTCTTCAAGTTGGTAGGGAGACTTTCTTGGTTATTTCATTTGATTTAAATGCTTTAGAGCTTTGTAAAGCATGCTATTGTGGTGTGTGATGGTGTAGTGTTCTTTGGAAAGTTTTAAATATTAGCTTAAATGTGGTTTGTGAGGATTTCACGAAGGAAGGAGTCTTCTTAAGAAGGCGACAGTTTGAACCGTCGCGTTTTAAGGTGAACGCGACGGGATAGTCCGTCGCGTTTCTCTTCGTTGTTTGCAATGGGTGTAAATGCGACAATGTGGCCCGTCGTGATTTACACTTCGACTGTTAAGTGTTGTAACGATTAGCATGAAGGCGATGTTTTGGTACGTCGTGTTTATGGTTTCAGATTACTATGATGCCTTAAGGGCGATAGATTGTCCCATCATGTTTATATAGGCTGGCTTAGTGGGGACGTATCGGGTCGTCGTGTTTATGTCACGACCTTAGACCCGTGTTTATGTCGCGACCTTAGACCCTGTCATAGTTTACTTGTAGACGCGTCCGGTGGGGTCGTCGCGATTTGAAAGGCAACGTTTGTGTCCATCGTGTTTTAGCTTCCGAGGTCTGTGTTATGCTGGTTAGCAGTGAGGGTTCTGTTGGGGCCTAGCCTTGGTTTTATAGCTATGTTTGGTAGTGTTTTGGGTTTGACTATTGTTAGCTAAGCATGGTAAAGGTTTAATGGTGTGGTTGGTTAGTGAGTTATGATAAATATGATTATGTTAATCATGCTAAATATGTTATAAAGGTTATGTGATTCATATGTATGATTTAAGGTGTGTTGCTATGGAGGTCATGAGGTGATTAATGACAGGCAAGGTTTTAACGTGGTCATGTGGTTCATGTGTACAATGGTGTGTAGTTGCTTGGAGGTCACGTGGTGACCAATGATGAGCCAGTTATGATATGTGTATCGTGGTATAAGTTTTATAGTTATGTTAAGTGATCGGCGTTGCTTGTGTGTTTGCCAAGTGTGGTGGTCTGACGCCTATTCCGAAATGCCTCTCTAGTCGGGTACCTCAGGTTCTTTGTGAGCCAAGCACATTGTGTTTGTTGTGCTTGGGGTTTGTCCTGGTACTGTGTGTACCGCCGAGGTCTGTGTCATCTTTCTGGACACCCTCACTCCTGTGTTTGAGTTGTACATATGGCTGAGGGAAAGACTACAATGGGGCAGTGACTCGTGAGTTGTGGTTGTGTTAGGTCGCTTGTAGCACGCTCATGGTTGGGGGATGGACACCAGTTATCACGTCCCGACATTTAATATATCTCTATAAATGTTGTAACGTGAGTGAATAAGGAATCAAGAGTAAATGTTGAACTTTTCGAGCAGAAATTGCTCGGGGCTTCATTAAATAAAATTAAATTAACTATCATTCTTTAGGTATTACATGATTCTCAAATTATAATTCAAAGGCAGATGCCGCAAAGGTTGATCTCTCAGCACATAAATCCCGATGTTCCGCCTTCTAGAGCTGTAGATTACCTGGGAAAAAGTAGGTATGAGCAATCTTGCCCAGTAGGATTTATGTGACGGCCCTGGATATTTATGCCCAATAAGGCTCCATATCCAGATCTGTCTCCCGCGAACGGACCGAAGTCTCGCAAGGGATAGTCGTACACGTGTCCAGTAAGAATATAAAAGACAACCACAACAGTATAAGACACAAGAAAGTACATGTGCTCATACCTGTATATAACAATTTACAACTAGCCCAATACATTATTACATGTCCAATTAAAAAGTACAACTACTTGGGTTATACCCCGAGGGAGCACAAGCTCACACAACACGATTAACTCTACTACTGGTAGTACAAGTTTGCCACAACACCTCCGCAAGCTACGCAAACGGCAAGCCCTGAAAAGAACTGTAGGGGAGTGAGCCTCAACAAGTCACAGGCTTAGTAGGGACCACCCAAAACCAACACACAACACTGAAGAGACCTCAACCCCAGAGGGTCTTACTGGCAACACCGATAGCCAAACCATATTATGCTCACTACAAAACATGATAAATACCAGCTAAACAATAAATCTCATTATCTAATACAAATCTCGGAAGATAAAAGGGACAAAAAGACTAGCACAGCACCACTAGTCCGCTCAACAACTGAACTGCCTAGGTCATAGACCTCACAGGCTAATTATGACAACCACTGGTCCCTGAAGCTACAAGCTTCACGGGGAACCTACCCACGAAGGGTAACAGGACTGGCATCAGCTAGCCAATCCACCTCACACCAACACCTCATACCAAAACATAATTGGAAGCTTACCCGAAGACAAGTAAAAACATAACACGTGGAAGGTCACTCCACAGACCTCCACAAAACACAAGTCCACCTCAACACCTGAAGGGACTGGTACACATTGTACCACAACACAAAGCTACCCACGAAGGGTACAGGTACCTGATGATCAGTTCATCCCCATATAATTTTATGAATTATATATCTATTTTGGTGATTAACAAAACTTCAATAAAGTGTCATCTAACAAGTTTTCATGAAGCTTAGGCACATGAAGTAAATCAGGCGAAATCAAGAAAATATGTAAGTATCTCTTACTTAGTAGCATTTAAAATACCGAGCAGAAAACTTCTCTAAGTTCACATCGACTCTCTATATGCTACAACGATTTCATTAGAATCATATTGATTTCATAACGATTTGCTCTCACAACGATTCGGTTTCTCATAACGATTTGAAAAGTGAGAACAACAATTTGCTCACACAACGATTTTATAAATGAGAACAACGATTTGCTCTCACAATGATTCGGTTTCTCATAACGACAAGTGAGAACAACGATTTGCTCTCACAACGATTTGATAAATGAGAACAACGATTTGCTCTCACAACGATTCGGTTTCTCATAACGATATGAAAAGTGAGAACAACGATTTGCTCTCACAACGATTTGATAAATGAGAACAACGATTTGCTCTCACAAGGATTCGGTTTCACATCGATTTGGTAAGTGAGAACAACGACTTGGTCTTACAACGATTTGTCTTTCATAACGTTTTGATAAGTTCCACATCGATTTGGTATTCATAACGATTTGACAAGGTACAACAACGACTTGGTCATTATAACGACTCAATAAGTTACACAACGATTTGCTTGCTGTAACGATTCGATAAGTCACAACAACGACTTGGCCTGTGTAACGATTCGATAAAGTAAAACAACGATTTGATCACTACATCGACTCGATAAGTGAGACAACGATTTGGTTATAACGACTTGTTCATAACGATTTGCTTATACTCTCATATTGATTTGTCTCTACAACGATTTGGTTATGATTGTATAATGATTTATGTTCACATCGATTTACTTATACATGTGTAACGATTTACATAAACAATGACTCATTCACAACAATTTCATAAGTCGTACTTACAATGATTTCATGAGCTATAACAATTTGATATTTAAACATATTTCAAATATTTTGAATGTCAAGGTCTTCCCTCGCTTTTCTCCGATATCCATGCATTTATTATGACTAAACATTTCACTGCACAATGCACGCTTAGATATCTTCTATTCCTATGCTTATATTGGAAACATCTTTTTAGAAAGCAGAATGGCATTTCTATTCTGATGTATATTCGTCCTAACGTTGACTGACAACAAGAGACAGCGTAGTTGTCTATCATTCAACATTTATTGTATGCAGGTCTCTGACAGTACAACCATTTACAATGTTGGACAAAATGAAAGATAAAGGATATCGAGAAGGATCTTCTCTTTGCATGCATGGAACGTAAAGGACCGTTGACTGGAAGCTCTACAATACCATGCAGTCTAACGTATACCAGAACATAGAGACAACAGACATATAAACGGCTACTTCCTCAAGAGAAGATATATATTCAAGTCTGAAGACTCTAAGAACATAACTTTTGGAAGAGAGCAATCTTTCACGCAAGAAGAGTCTTAATAGAAGAGCAATTTTCATTCCAACTCTTGTGTAGCTCTCGTTCTCATCATTCCTGTTCAATTCCTTGGAGAGCACATTTGAGTTCTGAGAGTTTCTTTCATTGTAGATCTCTTACTCTCAGTCTCTGCCTCAGATCTGGATTTGTTGTAAACCAGGTCTAGGGGCACTTCGCCTGACTTTCACACATTGTTTGTGTTGTTCCTCTTCGGGTTGAAGTGAAGACCCGTAGGTAACAGGTGGTTTTATTCCCTTCGGGTTGAAGGAAGACCTGGGTTCCAGGGTGTTGTATTCCTCTTCAGGTTGTAAAGAGAATGATAGCTGCGGCTGGATGTATAAGTGTCCTTGAGGGGGACTGTACCCTTGTGTAGTGGAATCCTGAGTTGTTGCTCAGGGGCTGGACGTAGGACTCCTGAGGAAAGGAGGTCCGAACCAGGATAAAATCCTTGTGTAGTGTGATTGTTTTTTTGTGTTTGGCGTGTTCTTTACTACTAACACTAACAGTCAAACGTAGTGTTTTTGTGTGAACGTTTTTTTGTTGACAGGTTTAGATAATCAAAGTTTAAGAATCCCATTCACCCCCCCCCCCCTCTGGGCTTGCTAGCTGGGCAACAAGTGGTATCAGAGCTAGTCTCTTCGACAAAGACGATACATCGATCTAAAGAGAAAAGATCAAATGGCAGCCCAAAGTCGCTTTGAAGGTCAGTCGGTCAACAAGCCACCATTGTTTGATGGTGAAGACTATACTTACTAGAAAACAAGAATGGAGTTCTTCCTACAAGGACTTGATTATCAGATTTGGTCCATTATAGAAGAATGAGATCTTCTGGTCACAAACGAGAAAGACAAATGGACGGAAGATGACAAGAAAAAGATCTCTCTCAACTGCAAGGCCAAAAGCATATTGTGTTGCGCTCTTAGAAAGAAAGAGTTCAACTGTATATCTGCCTGCAAATTCGTAATGGAGATGTAGGAGAAGTTGAGGATCACGTATGAAGGTACTAACAAAGTGAAAGAAACCAGAATAGATATTCTGGTGACACAGTACGAGAGATTCCAGATGCAGCCAGGAGAAATAATTACACAGATGTACAGCAGATTCACCGATATTACAAATGGACTGGCTGGTCTTGAAAAGACATATGAAATGGGAGATATGGTCAGAAAGATCTTAAGATCCTTACCAGCCTCGTGGACTCCTAAAGTGACAGCAATAGAAGAGGCTAATGATCTAAAGAGAATGTCACTAGAGAAACTCATTGGGTCCCTAATGGCCCATGAGATCAACATGGAAAGGTTGGGAGAGTCGTCAAGCAGAAAGAAACATTCCAACGCTCTCAAGGCAGAAGAAGTTGCATCAGAAGAATCTTCAGATGATAATGAAAGCATAAGAAGTAGTGAAGATGAGGAAGCTCTCCTCTCCAGAAGACTACAAAGGATACTTGCTAAAAAGAAGTACCAGTCCGGAAGGAGATACTTCAAGAAAAACAAAGATTTTAAGAAGCCAAAAGGAAAAGACTCAAAGAAAGCTGAGCCCATTTGTTATGAATGCAAGAAGCCCAGACATATCAAGGCAGAATGTCCGAAGCTAAAGAAAACTAAGATTAGAAAGAAAGACAGTTCTAGGAAGTTCAGAAGATACAAGAAGAAAGCCATGGCAGCAGCTTGGGACAACAGTAGCGACTCTGACAGTGAGTCGAGCTCAAGTGGAGATGAAGATGAAAAAGCCAACCTGGCCTTCATGGCTAACATCGATGATAAGGTAACATCTGACTCATCTTTTTCTTCATGAAATGAATCTGAATCTGATAATTTAGAAGATGCTTTTAACGAACTATATAGTAAATACAAAGATGTGTGTAAATTGCTCAAAGTCAGTAAGAAAAATCATGCTTGCTTGGAAAACACTAATTCAGATCTAAAATCTGAAAACGAACAACTGGAAAAACAAATTTCTGAGCTAAAAAGAAGAAACAATTTATTGTGTGAAGACTTGAAAAGTAGAAATGAACAAATAGCAAAAATTGAAAATCAGGAAATCATTAGTAAATTAAACCAAGAAATCAATACATTAACAAAAGAAAATGAACAACTGTCCAGCACATTAGAAAATTTTACAAATGGTAAAACAACATTAATACTAAAAGGAGCTAGAAGGTCAGGTAAGAAGAAATATGGATTAGGATACACCCCTCCTGATAATGAAGAAATAGTAGTACATCTTAAACTATATCCAACACCTAAATTTGTAGCCGAACAAGACATTGCATATAAGTCAAACTTTAAATATATTCCAACTGAAAAAAATAACTAAAATATCTTGTTGTAGCCACTGCAACAAATTAGGTCATACTAAAATAACATGTCCAACTAAACATAAAAGATGGATAATTAAAAAGGAAAAATGATGATACTAACCAATTAGGACCCAAAAGAACTTGGGTACCTAAAGTTTAGTGTTTTTCACCACAGGGAAGCCTTCAAGCATCTAAATGGTACCTGAATAGCAGGTGCTCAAGGCATATGACAGGGAACAGAAAGTTGTTCTCCCATCTCGAAGCTGGAGAAGGCACAGTAACATATGAAGATAATGGAAAAGGGATAGTCATTGGATGTGGAACAATTGGCAGTCAAGGCAGGACTCTCATAGAGGATGTTCTATGAGTAAAAGGACTCAAGCATAATCTAATCAGCATCAGCCAGCTGTGCGACAAAGGCCATCAAATCAAGTTTCAAGAATCAAGATGCAGCATTATAAAAGATGATAAAACTGTGTTGAAGTCTGCAGAGAGAAGAATCTCTATGTACTCCATTTAGAAGAATTAAAAGATCAGGATGTGTGCCTTGCCGCAAGCAAGAATCATTCAGTGGAACTTTGGCACAGAAGATTGGGGCATTGTAGCTTGGATGGAATAAGAAAGCTAATCAAGAGAAACTTAGTGGAAGGTCTGCCCAAAGTAAGCACTAGGATGGAAGGCGTCTGTGAGCCGTGTGCAAAAGGAAAGCACACTAAATCATCCTTTAAGTCAAAGATTGTGGTATCAACCTCAAAACCTTTGGAACTACTGCATATGGATCTATTTGGGTCGATGAGGACCACAAGTCTCGGTGGAAAGAACTTCGGATTCGTCATAGCGGATGACTACTCCAGATTTACATGGGTATCATTCTTGGAGCACAAGGATGACACATTTGACAGTTTTGTCAGCTTCAGTAAGAGAGTTCAGAAAGACAAGAAGTATACCATTGTCAGCATTCGATCAGATCATGGAGGAGAATTTCAGAATGAAAGATTTGCAAAGTTCTGTGATGATCAAGGAATAGAACATAATTTCTCAGCACCAAGGACACCGCAGCAAAATGGAGTTGCTGAGAGAAAGAACAGAACCTTATTAGATATGGCAAGGACTATGTTGTCAGAATATAATTTACCAAGGTATTTTTGGGCCAAAGCCATCAACATAGCATGCTATATAATCAACAGAGTGATGATCAGGCCAATCCTGAAGAAAACTGCATACGAGCTTTACAAGAAGAAGAAGCCAAAGATCAGTCACTTCAGAACATTTGGATGTCTATACTTTATTCACAACAATGGAAAAAGAGATATTGGTTAGCTGGACTCAAAATATGATGAAGGTATATTTATGGGGTATGCTTCTAAACCCAAAGGATATAGAGTATTTAATAAGCATAGTTTATTAATTGAACAAACAGTGCATGTTATTTTTGATGAAATTAACCCTTCCTTGAGAAAGGAAGTAGACAGTGATGTTGATGAAGCATATGAATTGTCCAAGAAGTTAAAGAATACATCCATTGAGGACAAATAAGATCCACCCTTGGAAGATCTACAACAAAAATATATATCACATGATAATCTTCCAAAGGAATGGAGATACAAGAAAAATCATCCGTTGGATAACGTTATTGGAGATTCATCGGTTGGGGTAAGAACTAGAGGTAACGTAATCCCATGTGATTATTTAGCCTTTGTATCTCAAATAGAGCCTAAGACAGTCAATGAAGCACTATCTGATGAATCTTGGATATTAGCCATGCAAGATGAACTTAATCAGTTCAAGAGAAACCAAGTATGGTCCCTTGTTCCGAGACCATCAGATCATCCTATGATTGGCACCAAATAGGTGTTCAGGAACAAAATGGATGAAGCTGGTATGATCACTAGAAACAATGTCAGATTGGTAGCTCAAGGCTATTCTCAAGAAGAAGGCATAGATTTCGATGAAACCTATGCACCAATAGCCAGACTTGAGGCAATTAGGATTTTACTTGCCTATGCATCAACATTGGATTTAAAATTATTTCAAATGGATGTAAAATCAGTTTTTCTAAATGGTTACATAAAGGAGGAAGTTTATGTAGAACAACCTGCCAGTTTTGATGATATCGATTTTCCAAATCATGTATTTAAATTGCACAAGGCTTTATATGGTTTGAAACAAGCACCTAGAGCATGGTATGAACGATTAAGTGCATTTTTGTTAAACCATGGATTTATTAGAGGAAAAGTAGATAGCACATTATTCATTAAGTCTAAAGTTAAAAATGTGTTACTTGTTCAAATCTATGTTGATGATATAATATTTGGTTCTACTGATGAATCTCTTTGCAAGTACTTTGAAAAGCTTATGCAGGGAGAATTTGAAATGAGCATGATGGGGGAACTTAATTATTTCCTTAGATTGCAAATCAAGCAAGGAAAAGAAGGCTCCCACATTTGTCAAGCCAAGTACACCAAAGAGCTACTAAAGAAATTTGGTTTTGAAAACGCCAAGCCACTATCAACACCAATGAGCACATCTACAAGGCTAGACAGTGACAAGGATGGTAAGAAAGTAGACCAAAAGCTCTACAGAGATATGATAGGTTCATTACTTTATTTGACAGCTGGTAGACCTGATATATTGTTTAGTGTATGCATGTGTGCTAGCTATCAAGCAGACCCTAGAGAGTCTCATTTAATTAGTGTCAAACGTATCTTTAGATACTTAGCAAGAACTCATGATATAGGATTGTGGTATCCAAAATCATGTAAAATAAATTTAGTAGGATACTCTGATGCTGATTACGCTGGATGCAAGATAGATAGGAAAAGCACCAGTGGATGTTGTCAATTTCTTGCAGGTTGTTTGATTTCATGGTCCTCAAAGAAGCAAAATTTAGTAGCACTGTCAATAGCTGAAGCTGAGTACGTGGCTGCTGGAAGCTGCTGTACACAACTCCTATGGATTAAGTAGCAACTTGAGGATTATGGGCTACACATCAAGACAATTCCCTTGTTGTGTGACAACACCAGTGCAATTAATCTCACCAAAAATCCAGTGCAGCACTCAAGGACAAAGCATATTAAGGTTAGATACCATTTCATTTGAGATCATGTAGCTAACTGTAATATAGACATTTCATTTATAGATACTCAAAATCAGTTAGCAGATATCTTCACAAAAGCCTTAGCTGAAGAGAGATTTACATCTCTTAGAAGGGAATTAGGCATGTGTAATTTGTGATAGATTTATCTGTAAATAACTGAAATAATGATTATTTCAGAACATCAACTATCTGTTCTCTCCCCTGAAATTAAGCGAAATCTTTAAAGATTGCTTGCATCATAAATTTCGGTGACGGTTCATTATTTTAAAGGTATTTATTCATCTCGAACCTGTCTCTGTTTTGTCATTTTCTGCATTTATGATGCCATCCTCTCAAAAGTCACTTTATCTGTATCTGATAAAACCCGAAATCTGTGTCACAACGATTCACCTCCCGCTCTCATCTCTTTCAACTTGCCTGAGACGATAAACCCTATCGACTCCGGCATCGACTTCATGCGATTTCAAAGCTTCCATCCCTTCCCGCGAAAAATCTTCTGAGGGCTTTTACTCCAATCCTCCTTTCAACCATCCAGAACCTTTTCCCATTCAAAACTATGGCCGTTTCTGGAGTTTCCAGCACCGTCGGCGGCTATGGGGTGCTTTCCTCACTGCAGAGCAGCAGGAAATGTTCGCTTCAGTGAAGACCAAGTTGTGCGGGCACAAGGCAGTGGATGTGGTTGATTTGGAAAAGAATGGGATGCACAGCATTGTTGCTGCTGTGGAGAGATTGAAGTGGACGAAGATGGCAACACTTTCTGAAGTAAGTTATCCAGACCTAGTCAAGGCGTTTTATGTCTGTTTGAAGTCTGAGGAAGATGGGTCCTTGACATCCATTATAATATCCGGTATGTTCGGATTGTGGTTAACCGGGTTTGGGAGCCAGTGTGTGGCCTATTGTGAGATCTAGGAGGTCTGTGTGTTTTTATAGGTATTCTGGTTCAGGCAGAAAGCTATGGGGTTTGGGCATCCCTGCCCAAAAACAGCTTCTAGGAGGCTCACTGAGAATGCGTCCAGACAGGACGACGTGATTCTCATGGGTTAACGCAGCCGCCAGAGGCGGCGTGTTTTGAAGTTGTGTTGTGTCCCGCGTTAGCGACACGTTACCGTACCGCCTTCATGTAAGCGGCGCTGCATGCGCGCCGCGTGGCGCATGCAGAGGCGACATCTTTTAAATGCGGCGAATGGATCAGACGCATTTCTTATCGCGGCGGGAAAACCCGACGTGATTAGATATGTGTTGAGTTAGCCTTTTCCCCCTGGCCGAGCAGAGCCTTCGCACTGCTCAGCAGCAGGGGGGTCGCTGTGGGGTTTTGGTGGCAATTTTGGGGAGATCTCGCCCGTTTGACGACCGTTCAGCGTACTTCTGGAGCGGTGACGAGCTTCGGAGCGTGGAGGACACAGGGCTATCGTTGGGTTTGCATTTCTCGCTTCGGTAGGGGAATTCTACCCATGTGTTTGTTGTGTCATCCGATGTTTGGCACGTGTATAGTGTGTTTGGCGATTTTCAATGGGAAGAATGCATGGGCATGATAGGGAGCATGTTTAGGAGCATGATTATAGCTTTAATCCTGCTTTATTTGTGCATGGGGCAGGGTGGTATGTGTTTTTCGGAGGAATTGTAAAGGAGGCTTCTGAGCTCTGAAAGGCGTCCTGCACAGCAGACGCGTTCTTGTTAACGCGCCGCTTGTGGTCGACGCGATTCAGAGTGGAATAGCGGCATGTATGTCCGACGCGTTCATACTTCATGAAAACGTCCACTGTGTTGGACACATTTTAGAGAGTGGCCACCCGAGCTCTGGGAGTTCTTGGCCAGTTTGTCCGGTTTCCGACCTATGTTGCTTGGGCGGTGTTCCCCAGGCAATGTAGGGTCTGTGTGGGTCATGCTGACCTACGTGATGATCGCTATCAAGGTGTTTTACATGGGTTTACGTGCATAGCAAGTTGGGAGTCATGCCTTCCGTAGTTGCCTCTCCAGTCGGTTACCCTAGCACCGGGTGCTCAGGGCTTGTCCCGGTACGAGAGTACCATCAGGGTTTGAGTCATGTTCCTGGACACCCTCACTCCTGTGTGGAGTTGTACGTCCGGCTGAGGGAAAGATGGCAAGGAACAGCGGCTCGTGTTTGTGGGTGTGCGGCCGTTTGTAGCACGCTCTTGGTTGGGGGACAGACACCGATAGACGTATTGGTCCCCAGCTAGTCCGGTTTCTAGTTCCTTACTTTATGGTTCTCGGTCGGAGCCCCTAAAGGTGTCAGGCTTGGCCAGCGGCGGTGTAGTCCACAGGTGTGGTGGTTTGTTGTCTCCATGTTTCTTGACCTGTTGAGGTGGAGCAGCAGCTGGGTCTTTCGCCCTTGGCTGCAAGGCTGAGAGGTGTACTTGTGCCCTTTGTCCGGGTCTGTGGCTGGTGTCGCAAACCAGTGTACGTGACTTGTGTGCGGCGTACCCTTTATTGGCTTATGCACTCGTGTGTGGTTTGTTGTTTACTTACTTTCAGTTGTAGCATCATGTATAGGTGTTTAGATTCTTTAAATGCTTTACAGCTTTGCTATAAACTGTGTTTTACGGCTTTGGGGGAGTTACCCTACTGAGCCAATGACTTGTGAGGCTCACCCCTTCTTCTTCCAGGTGAAGGAGAGCAGGAGGACTCACATCCTTCCTCTAGTTTGGGTCAGCGGCATAGTGGAGTCGGGCCCTCGCCACCAGCAGAGTAATTGTTCTTACTTGTGGAGCCCTGGGGGTTTGTCCCGGGCCATTGTACTTTATTATGGCTTTGTATGGAATTGAATATGTACATTTTATGTGGATATATGTGAACAATGAAAGGTTTTATGTGTTCGACAAGTTCTTTTGTATTCTCACGGACACATGTAGTTGATATCCCTTGCGAGGCTTCGGCCCGATCGCGGGAGGCGGTGTCGTGTCGGGCATGTTATTGGGTTAACGGGCCTGAACGGCGTGGACCGTCACAATTGGTATCAGAGCAAAAGTCCGTGTTAATATGAAGGAACGGGAATTGTACATAGTGTGTTCCTTACAATGGTCTTCTACTGGTAGTTGGCTCTGTTTAGGTAATGATATATATGTATATGTGTGTATGAAATTTGTGTGTGCAGAGGCTATAAATGGCTGATCGAAGAGATTGGGGAGGTGGAGGTGATGATGATGAGCCGGGGGAGACCACGCAGCAAATGATTGAGAGGTTGTAGGATAGCATCACACGGATTCAGACTCAGTTGGACTAGCAGCCGCCAGTCCAGCCAGCCGTACCTATGGCAGGGGAGAACATCGGCACCACTAGTTCCACCTTACGGAGTAGAAGTACCTCCTGTAGTACCTTTACCTCCTGTGGTACCAGTGAGGCCAGCCCCAGTGGAGGACTCTGCACAGCTAGTAGAGAGGTTTCTACATTTGCAGCCACCCACATACTCCGGAGGTCCGAACACCGACACGGCGGAGCATTGAATACATGAGATAGAGCGGGTGTTCACTATAATGAGGTGTCCTTCAGCAGATAGAGTGTTATTAGCAACATATCAATTGAGGGCATTTGCACAAGAGTGGTGGAGGCTCAAAATGCAGACGGTGTTTATAAGTAAAGCGGAAGATGCTATCACTTGGGCCGAGTTTTTGGAGGTATTCAACAACACTTTCTTTCCAGTTCAAATTCAGCAAGAAAAGAGGGAACAATTTAGAACATTTCAGCAAGGGAACTTGTCGGTGTTGAAGTACCAAATGCGGTTCATGGCCTTGAGTCGATATGCGCCGTATGTGGTGACCAACAATGCAATGATGGTTGAATACTTCATTCGGGGATTGAGGCCGGAGTTGCAAGATGCCGTTATACCTTTGATGTGTAGTATAGTGGAAGAGGTGGCACAGAGGGCAGCAATCCTTGAAAGGACCATGCAAGCCCGGCAATCTAGCGGGTCAAGCGCGGGTGGTGGCAGTTTTCGGCTTCCACAACAATCGGCGGGTGTTAGTAAGGGTAAAGCACCTTCGGGGGGAGCTTCTTCATCAAGTTTCAGAAAATGGGGTAACAAGATAAAGAAGGTATTCAAAGGCCGGGGAGGTGGTAAACAGTAAGGACTTCAGCAAGGGCGAGGCTACAAGCCAGAAGCGGAAGCATCTCAGCAAAGTACAACAAGGTCACTTGCTGAAACTCGGTGTTACAATTGCAATCAATTGGGGCATTTGGCAAGAAATTGCCCATATCCAAGGAGAGGAGGAGTACCACAACAGCAACAGCAACAACAGCAGCAACCTCCAGCAGAATGGGGTAGAGGCACACCCTACTAGAGGGGAGGAGGACGAGGATGTGTGATGGCGATCACAAGGGCACAAGCGGAGGCTTCAAATCTGATTGAAGGTATTGTTCCGCTTTTTGAATTTTTAGCTAGAACATTGATAGATCTAGGTGCATCGCATTCCTTCATTTCCGAGGATTTCCTTGATAGTATGGTGCATCCATTTGAGGAAAGGCAGTGTGACCTTGTGGTGGAGGTACCATCTGGGGATTTCATGCTTACCACGTGTTACTTGGATGAAGTTTCCATTTTGGTACAAGGTAATCAATTGCCGGCCAGATTGTATGCATTACAATTGAAAGAGTACGATATAATACTTGGCATGGATTGGCTAGAAGCGTATGGGGTAGTTGTGGATTGCAGAAAGAAGAGAGTGAGATTCAGCCATCCAGGAGGGGATGTGTTCGAATTTCAAGGTATGTTGTTCTACACCCCAAAATTTATCATTTCTGCTAGGAAATTGATTAATGCAGGGTGTGTAGCCTATTTGACATCTATTAGTTTGGTTGAGGTAGGGAAGACAGTGGATAAGGTACCGGTGGTTACAGAATTTGTGGATGTGTTCCCGGAGGAGCTTCCAGGTTTGGCACCACACTGGGAAGTGGACTTCACCGTTGAGTTGCAGCCAGAAAGTTTACCCATTTCCAAGGCGCCATATAGGATGGCACCTGCAGAATTAAAGGAACTAAAGAAGCAACTACAGGAGTTACTTGAAAAGGGATTTATTCGGCAAAGCCATTCACCGTGGGGAGCAGCGGTTTTATTTGTAAGAAAGAAGGATGGTAGCATGATAATGTGTATAGACTACCTCCAATTGAATCAAGTCACTATAAAGAACAAGTATCCGCTCCCATGCATAGATGATTTATTTGATCAATTGCAATCAACAACGGTGTTCTCCAAGATAGATTTGAGATCAGGGTATCATCAGTTGAGAATTCGGGAGGAGGACATTGACAAGACAGTGTTTAGAACAAGGTATGGTCATTATGAGTTTGTGATTATGTCATTTGGGCTAACCAATGCACCGGAGGCATTCATGAACTTGATGAATAGAATCTTCCATCCATATCTAGACCGATTTATTGTGGTGTTTATAGATGATATTCTAGTGTATTCAGCTTCAGAGGAAGAACATGCAGCTCATTTGAGGACCACATTGCAGACATTGAGGGAGCATCAATTATATGCCAAGTTTAGTAAGTGTGATTTCTGGTTGAAAGAAATACAATTTCCGGGACATGTTATCTCAGGTGAAGGTGTTGCAGTGGACCCGGCAAAGGTAGAAGCAGTTATGAGATGGGAGGAGCCAAAGATAGTACCAGAAATTCGGAGTTTCTTTGGCATGGCAGAGTACTATAGGCAGTTTATCCAGGACTTCTCTAAGATTGCAGCACCATTGACGAAGCTTACTAGGAAAGGGGTACCATTTGTATGGTCATCCGACTGTAGGCGAAGCTTTATGGAGTTGAAGAAGCGGCTCACTTCAGCACTGATTCTTGTGTTACCGTCGGGCCAAGGTGGGTTTGTGATATACACCGATACATCCAAGAGAGGGCTTGGGGCGGTACTTATGCAATATGGGAAGGTAGTGGCATATGTGTCCCGACAATTGAAGCGGCATGAAGATAATTACCCCACCCACGATCTTGAATTGGCAGTGGTAGTGTTTGCATTGAAAATATGGCGGCATTACCTATATGGAGAATGGTTTGAGATATTCACGGATCACAAGAGTTTGAAGTATATTTTCTCGCAGAAGGATTTGAATTTAAGGCAGCGGAGATGGATGGGATATCTCAAGGATTACGACTTTAGCTTGGCATACCACCCAGGGAAGGCAAATGTGGTGGCGGATGCTTTAAGCAGGAAAGTTGTTATGAGTCATTTGATGATGAGGGAATGGAAATTATATGAGAATGTGGCAGAAAGTTCTTTAACTATTCCAAGCAATCAACGAAGCGCTGTATTAGACAATAGCACAATCGAGCCGTCATTGTATTGGCAGGTGATAGAGGCACAGAAAATAAATGAGAGCCTAGCAAGATTGTGAAAATGGAAGATGTTACCATAGATGATAATTGTGTGGTTCCATTCCAGCATCGGTTATATGTTCCAAATGAAACAGGTGTAAAGGAAAAAAGTGTTGGAAGAAGCTCATCGGTCCAGGTATACTATACATCCAAGAAGCACCAAAATGTACCAAGATTTGAAAAGATACTTTTGGTGGCCAAGTATGAAAAGGGAGATAGCGGAGTTTGTAGCAAGGTGTGTTGTATGTCAACAAGTCAAGGCAGAACATCAAAGGCCGGGTAGTTTGTTGCAACCTTTGCCAATACCACAATGGAAATGGGATGACATTTCCATGGATTTTGTTTCGGTCTGCCCAGGACAGCTACGGGTCATAATGGCATTTGGGTTTTTGTTGACAGGTTGACAAAGGTGTGCCGGTTGTTGGCAGTTAGAATGTCATGGACGGTAGACCATTTGGCGAAGTTGTATGTAGAGAGGATTGTGCCTTTGCATGGTGTACCGATTACAATTGTTTTCGATAGGGATCCTCGGTTCACATCCTGTTTTTGGAGGAGTTTGTAAAGGGTTATAGGCACCCAATTGAAGTATAGTTCAGCTTATCATCCCCAAACTGACGGGCAGACGGAGAGGACAATTCAAACTATTGAAGATATGCTTCGGGCATGTTGTTTGGTTTGGGGAGGCGGATGGGAGCAACATCCTGGCATGGTTGAATTTGCCTACAACAATAGTTACCACACAAGCATCGGCATAGCACCGTATGAAGCGCTTTATGGGAGACCTTGTAGAACTCCATTGAATTGGCATGAAGTGGGTGAAAGGCAGGTAATGGGACCGGAGTTAGTGCAACAATGTGCTGAAATGGTGAAATTTATTAAAGAGAAACTGCAGACAGCTCAAAGCAGGCAAAACAGTTATGCAGATACTCCGCGTAGACCCCTACAGTTTGAGGTAGGAGACTATGTGTTTTTTAGGGTTTCTCCAAAAAAAGGTGTTCAAAGATTCAGTAAAAGAGGCAAGTTGAGTCCCAGGTTTGTGGGTCCCTTTCAAATCTTGGAAAGGATCGGGGAAACCGCTTATAGGTTAGAGCTTCTGTCCGACTATACGGATGCTCATGATGTGTTCCATGTCTCAATGTTGAGGAGGTATATCCAAGATCCTTCTCAGATTGTGAGTTTCACCTGAGATGATTTGATGCCAGATATTTCCATGCCAGAGTATCCCATTATGATCATAGGCAGATGGACACAGAAATTACGGAATAAAGATATTGAGCTGGTAAAGATTCGGTGGCAGAACAGGCAGGGTGGCGAAGACACTTGGGAATTAGTTGATGAAATGTTCAAGATGTATCCATATATTTTTTTAAGTGTTAGTTGTATATGTTATATTTGTTCTGCATGGTTATCTTTTAATTTCGAGGATGAAATTCTTTTTAGGTGTTAGTAATGTAATATCCGGTATGTTCAGATCATGGTTTACCGGGTTTGGGGCCAGTGTGTGGCCTATTGTGAGATCTAGGAGGTCTATGTGTTTTTACAGGTATTCTGGTTCAGTCAGGAAGCTGTGGGGTTTGGGCATCTCTGCCCAAAACAGCTTCTGGGAGGCTCACTGAGAACACGTCTAGATAGGACGACGTGATTCTCATGGGTTAACGTGGCCGCCAGAGGCAGCGCGTTTTGAAGTTGTGTCGCGTCCCGCGATAGCGACTAGTTTCCGTACCCTTTCACGTAAGCGGCACTGCATGCGCGCCGCGTGGCGCATGCAGGGACGGCGTCTTTTAAATGCGGCGAATGGATCGGACGCATTTCTTATCGCGGCGGGAAAACCCGACGCGATTAGATATGTGTTGAGTTAGCCTTTCCCCCTGGACGAGTAGAGCCTTCGCACTGCTCAGCAACGGGGGGGTCGCTGTGGGGTTTTGGTGGCGATTTTGGGGAGATCTCTCCAGTTTGACGACCATTCGGCGTACTTTTGGCGTGGTGACGAGCTTCGGAGCGTGGAGGACGGAGGGCTATCATTGGGTTTGCATTTCTCGCTTCGGTAGGGGAATTCTACCCATGTGTTTGCTGTGTCATCCGATGTTTGGCACGTGTATAGTGTGTTTGGCAGTTTTCAATGGGAAGAATGCATGGGCATGATAGGGAGCATGTTTAGGAGCACGATTATAGCTTTAATCCTGCTTTATTTGTGCATGGGGCAGGGTGGTATGTGTTTTCCGGAGGAAATGTAAAGGAGGCTTCTGAGCTCTGAAAGGCGTCCTACACAGCGGACGCATCCTTGTTAACGCGCCGCTCGTGGCCGACGCGATTCAGAGTGGAATAGCGGCATGTATATCCGACGCGTTCATACTTCATGAAAACGTCCACTGTGTTGGACGCATTTTAGAGAGTGGCCACCCGAGCTCTGGGAGTTCTTGGCCAGTTTGTCTGGTTTCTGACCTACGTTGCTTGGGCAGTGTTCCCAAGGCAATGTAAGGTCTGTGTGGGTCATGTTGACCTACATGATGATCGCTATCAAGGTGTTTTATGTGGGTTTGCGTGCATAGCAAGTTGGGAGTCATGCCTTCCATAGTTGCCTCTCCAGTCGGTTACCCTAGCACCGGGTGCTCAGGGCTTGTCCGGGTACGAGAGTACCGTCAGGGTTTGAGTCGTCTTTCTGGACACCCTCACTCCTATGTGGAGTTGTACGTTCGGCTGAGGGAAAGACGGCAAGGGACAGCGGCTCGTGTTTGTGGGTGTGCGGCCGTTTGTAGCGCGCTCTTGGTTGGGGGACGAACACCGATAGACGTACTGGTCCCCAGCTAGTCTGGTTTCTAGTGTCTCACTTTAGGGTTCTCGGCCGGAGCCCCTAAAGGTGTCAGGCTTGGGCCTGTGGTGGTGTAGTCCGCAGGTGTGGTGGTTTGTTGTCTCCACATTTCTTGACCTGTTGAGGTGGAGCGGCAGCTCGGCCTTTCGCCCTTGGCTGCGAGGCTGAGAGGTGTACTTGTGTCCTTTGTCTGGATCTGTGGCTGGTGTCGCGAACCAGTGCACGTGACTCGTGTGCAGCGTACCCTTCTGTGGCTTTTGAACTCGTGTGTGGTTTTTTGTTTACTTACTTCCAGCTATAGCATCATGTATATGTGTTTACATTCTTTAAATGCTTTACAGCTTTGCTATAAACTGTGTTTTACGGCTTTGGGGGAGTTACCCTACTGAGCCAATGACTTGTGAGGCTCACCCATTCTTTTTCCAGGGGAATGAGAGCAGGAGGACTCACGTCCTTCCTCTAGTTCGGGTCAGCGTCGTAGTGGTGTCGGGCCCTCGCCACTGGCAGAGTAATTATTCTTACTTGTGGAGCCTTGGGGGTTTGTCCCGGGCCGTTGTACTTTGTTATGGCTTTGTATGGAACTGAATATGTACATTTCATGTGGATATATGTGAGCAATGAAAGCTTTTATGTGTTCAACACATTCTTTTGTATTCTCACAGAAACGTGTAGTTGATATCCCTTGCGAGGCTTCGGCCTGATCGCGGGAGGCGGTGTCGTGTCGGGCACGTTATTGGGTTAACGGGACTGAACGGTGTGGATCGTCACATCCGTGGTCAAAGGAACCCAGATTCGGATCACCTATGGTGTTTTGGAATCTTTGTTTGGTGTCTCTACCTCCGAGCACAGCGGAGTTCACACTGTCGATGTTCAGGCAAAATGTTTGGGGATTGTTGGTCCCGAGTTCAAGTTGAAAGATGGGAAGATAGACATTAATCAGTTGAATGCGTTCAACTGCTTATTGCATTTCATAGTATGTCAGATTCTGGTGCCCAAGAGTGCAACCTTCTCCATGTGCACCAAGGCAGATTTAGACCTGATGTTCTGGGCTATCCAGAACTAGAGTATAAATATGGTAGAGGTCATCATAGAAAGGATGAAATTTGAAAATGCTCAGGTTTGGGATAAAAAGAGTAAGTTAAATATTTCTCTTCCTTATGCCCATTTGCTAACCAAGATATTCCAGCACTTTGGAGTAAATTTGAACGGGGCAGTTTCAGAGAAGATGGGCCAAGCTATCCGGTCCAGGAATCTTAAGAAAAGCGGGTTCTCTCTTGTTGGTGGTGTTTGGACAAAGACCTCAGCAGCAGAGGGCGAAGCCATCATTGGCGAAGCTCTAGAAGTCTAAGAAGAGACAGTTCAAGCAACAACAACAGATATCCAAGGAAATGCAGCAGAGATCAGAGTTGAAGACTCAGTGGTTAGTGTGCATAGGATTGAGGACATTCCTCAAGAATTCATTGAGCCCGTTGAGCTTTGAGGACATTCCACAAGAATTCATTGAGCCCGTTGAGCAAACTGCAGAAGTTGCCACCCCCACTTCAGTTGTGGGATCCATCCTGAGAAGTGTGTTGGATTCTATCACCAGCACTCAAGGGGAGCAAAAAAGAGTTGCTAAAGAAGTCGGTAGCGAGGCTGAGGATGTAGTTATGGAAGATGCTCCCAGTCAGGGGGAGCAAGGACTTGCATCTGAAGTTGTGGCAGCCGGCCACCATGAAGACGTCTTGATGGAGGATGCTCCTATTGAAGGGGAGCATTCAGTCGATTTAGCAACAAGTCAGGGGGAGCACACTGCTAGTGCCCCTATTGATAATCAGTTTTAAGAAGGAATTGTGGAAAGCGCCTCAGATGAAGAGGCGAATGTTGATAATGTGGAGCCCATTGCTAGGGCAAATGACAAAGGGAAAGAAGTAGCTTCTGAGATTCCCCTCTTAACCAAAAGCCACATAAGAGGCTGAAGAGAAAGCACTTGAAGATCAATCTAAAGCCTTTAATTGATAGAATGGATGAACAAGGAAAGATCTTATGCTCTGTGCAATCCGACATTGCATCTATCTTTATAAGCCAGAGTACTTCAGCTAAGGAGATAGGCATGATCAGAAATGCAGTTAGATGGGTGCAAAGTGAGCTCATAAGCATTAAGGAGTCTGTAGATGCTCTTACAGACTTGGTGAGGGCGCAGGTCATTCATGACCCTCCTGCTCCTTCTACTGCAGAACATGTTGGCAGCCAAGGGCCATCAGGGCCAAAAGTTGTTGAAGATGTGGGAGCTTCAGGGTCAGTTGAGGATGTGGAGTTAGGGCCATCAGGGCCAGCTAAAGTTTTCTCTAGGCCTTCAGGGCCATCAGTTGTTGATGAAGGTCGGCCATCAGGGCCAAGCACTGTTGAAGAAGTGGCAGCAGCAGGGTCAGCTGAGGCTGTGGAGTCTGGGCCATCAGGGCCAGTTGAGGATATCCCTGGGCCATCAGGGCCAATAGATTCAGTGGCTGAGCCTATCAGAGCAGAAGAGCAAGCTGTAGCTCCAGAGCCCCCTGCTCCTCCTCTTCCAACTCCAGCCCCTCCTTCTCCACCATCATCCTCCACAACACCTCCAGCACCTCCCACCTTCAAACAACCCATTCCAAGAACCATTTCCTCTCCTACACCCTTTCCTTCCCGATCCTCCTCATCTCCTGTTTCCTCCACTTACCTTCCTCCTCCTTCTCTTTCATCTGAGGTCCCTCCAGCCTCCTCATCAACTGGAGCCTCCTCTTCTGGTCCTTCTTCCTTTGGACCATCTGATGTTCCTCCCACTACAACTCACTCCTTCCTTCATCCTCCTACTCCTCCCTCTTTTATCACTATTATTCCGGAGTGTGCTCAAATTGATGCCCCTTTCCTTCAGGACATCAAAGATGAATTTGAAGTAGCTATCTTTCGTTCAGTTTTAAAGGTTAGTACTCATGTTCATAGGACAGGTTCTTCTAGTCCTATCCCTAAGAAAAGGAGACTAACTTCCACTCACTCCCTTTCTTCTGAACCTTACTATTCACCCCTTTGGTTTTCTCTTACAGTAGATAATAAAAACAAACTGTTGTATAGAGAATTCTTTCATAAAACTACCTTTGCCACTCTCCTTGGCCTTCCACATCTCAACTTAACAGACCACCTAAATATCATTCTCCCTCTCACTTCTCTTTCAAAATCTGAAAATTCCAAAATCTTCTCCGTGGCTGAGGCCAAAACCGAAGAGTAATGGGCTCAGGGCCACAAGATCTTGTACAATAAGTTTCTGAATGCTAGGTCAGCCAGGTTCCCTCCCCGGGATCATTCCTTGACTCTCTTAGAATGGTTCCAAATTCTTCACAATGATACCTGGGCTCCATTTGTTCAAAAGGAGATCAAGATGATCAGGTATTTTCAAATGTTCAATGACTATCGATATCTCAACAATTTACCTGAAATTCAGCTTGGCCAATTCTGGCAAGCTATTTGTAATCTTGGTTCCCATGATGCTCATACCGAAGCCATCAAGGTCGATTTTGCTACACTCCAGTTGCCTGATGTAGTGTTTCTCCCTCCTCTTCATTCTCTGATTATGGACTCCGATGTTGGCTCCATCATTTTCGAGCGTTTTGCCAGAGTCATGGGGAGAATACATGTGCAGAAGGGTAATCTTGTCGGTTTCAATCGGTTCTTGTTCAGAGAGTACCATCAGGGCCACATAAATGCAGATGTTCTTGCCCCCCTCTTGTCAGAATGTGAGAGGTTATCTCCAGCTAAGTGGGCCAGAATTTATCCTCTTTCTGCTCAGCAGCTTGCAGATCTGAATGCTTCTCAGGCCAAAATTAACAAGCCTCCTATTTCAGCTGCTGATTTCCTGAACATGAACTCCATTCACCTTGTTCGCGATCCATTTGCTATTTGGGTTGAGAGATACAAGGTTTATGTTGCCATGAGACTTGAACTGAAGCAGAAGCAGCTCTTCTATCTGATTTCAATTGATCAGTTCCCTCCTCAAAATGTCTCTTGGCCAGAAAGCATATGGTCCCTTCCTTTCAGATTAGAGACAACTACACATCCTGAGGATGGCTCCTGTCATGGGACCTTCCTATTCTATTGAGTTTGGGGCCTTTCAAGCTCACTTTGAAGAGCAGGAATGCCAGGCTTGGCCAACTATAACCCACCATGCCTCTCCTTTGTCTCCTGCTCACTATCTCCCTGTACCCCCTCAAGATTAATGTAAATCCTCTTCTTTGCTCGCTTATTTATCTTTTCTCTCTTCTTTGTCTCATTATGGTATCTTTTTGCTTAATGATAAAAAGGGGGAGAAAAATCTGTGTTTCTGAGTGAGGGAAAGACTGTAATGGGGCAGTGACTCGTGAGTTGTGGTTGTGTTAGGTCGCTTGTAGCACGCTCGTGGTTGGGGTTCGGACACCAGTTGTCACGTCCCGACATTTAATATATCTCTATAAATGTTGTAACGCGGGTGAATAAGGAATCAAGAGTAAATGTTGAACTTTTCGAGCAGAAATTACTCGGGGGCTTCATTAAATAAAATTAAACTAACTATCATTCTTTAGGTATTACATGATTCTCAAATTATAATTCAAAGGCAGACGCCGCAAAGGTTGATCTCTCAGCACACAAATCTCGATGTCCCGCCTTCTAAAGCTGTAGATTACCTGGGAAAAAGTAGGTATGAGCAATCTTGCCTAGTAGGATTTATGTGATGGCCCTGGATATTTATGCCCAATAAGGCTCCATATCCAGATTCGTCTCCCGCGAACGGACCGAAGTCTCGCAAGGGATAGCTCGTACATGTGTCCAGTAAGAATATAAAAGACAACCACAGCAGTATAAGACACAAGAAAGTACATGTGCTCATACCTGTATATAATAATTTACAACTGTCCCAATACATTATTACATGTCTAATTAAAAAGTACAACTACCCGGGGTATACCCCGAGGGAGCACAAGCTCACACAACACGATTAACTCTACTACTGGTAGTACAAGTCTGCCACAACACCTCCACAAACTACGCAAATGGAAAGCCCTAAAAAGAACTGTAGGGGAGTGAGCCTCAACAAGTCACAGGCTCAGTAGAGACCACCCAAAAATAACACACAACACTGAAGAGACCTCAACCCCAGAAGGTCTCACTAGAAACACCGATAGCCAAACCATATTATGCTCACTACAAAACATGATAAATAACAGCTAAACAATAAATCTCATTAGCTAATACAAATCTCGGAAGATAAAAGGGACAACAGGACTAGCACAGCACCACTAATCCGCTCAACAACTAAACTGCCTAGGTCATAGACCTCACAGGCTAATTATGACAACCACTGGTCCCTGAAGCTACAAACTTCACGGGGAACCTACCCACGAAGGGTAACAGGAAGTGGCATCAACTAGCCAATCCACCTCACACCAACACCTCATACCAAAACATAATCGGAAGCTTACCCGAAGACAAGAATAAAAACACAACACGTGGAAGGTCACTCCACAGACCTCCACAGAACACAAGTCCACCTCAACACCTGAAGGGACTGGTACACAATGCACCACAACACAAAGCTACCCATGAAGGGTACAGGTACCTGATGATCAGTTCATCCCCATATAATTGTATGAATTATATATCTATTTTGGTGATTAACAAAACATCAATAAAGTGTCATCTAACAAGTTTTCATGAAGCTTAGGTACAGGAAGTAAATCAGTCGAAATCAAGAAAATATGTAAGTATTTCTTACTTTGTATCATTTAAAATACAGAGCAGGAAACTTTTCTAAGTTCACATCGACTATCTATATGCTACAACGATTTCATTAGAATCATATTGATTTCATAACGATTTGCTCTCACAACGATTTAGTTTCTCATAACGATTTGAAAAGTGAGAACAACAATTTGCTCTCACAACGATTTGATAAATGAGAACAACGATTTACTCTCACAACGATTCGGTTTCTCATAATGATTTGAAAAGTGAGAAAAACGATTTGCTCTCACAACGATTTGATAAATGAGAACAACGATTTGCTCTCACAACGATTCGGTTTCTCATAACGATTTGAAAAGTGAGAACAATGATTTGCTCTCACAACGATTTGATAAATGAGAACAACGATTTGCTCTCACAACGATTCGGTTTCTCATAACGATTTGAAAAGTGAGAACAACGATTTGCTCTCACAACGATTTGATAAATGAGAACAACGATTTGCTCTCACAACGATTCGGTTTCACATCGATTTGGTAAGTGAGAGCAACGACTTGGTCTCACAATGATTTATCTTTCATAACGATTTGATAAGTTCCACATCAATTTGGTATTCATAACGATTCGACAAGTTACAACAACGACTTGGTCATTATAACGACTCGATAAGTTACACAATGATTTGCTTGCTGTAACGATTCGATAAGTCACAACAACGACTTGGTCTGTGTAACGATTCGATAAAGTAAAACAACGATTTGATCACTACATCGACTCGATAAGTGAGACAACGATTTGGTTATAACGACTTGTTCATAACGATTTGCTTATACTCTCATATCGGTTTGTCTCTACAACGATTTGGTTATGATTGTATAACGATTTATGTTCACATCGATTTACTTATACATGTGTAACGATTTACATAAACAACGACTCATTCACAACGATTTCATAAGTCGTACTTACAACGATTTCATGAGCTATTACGACTTTATATTTAAACATATTTCAAATATTTTGAATGTCAAGGTCTCCCTCACTTTTCTCCGATATCCATGCATTTATTATGACTGAACATTTCACTGCACAATGCATGCTCAGATATCTTCTATTCCTATGCTTATATTGGAAACATCTTTTTAGAAAGCAGAATGGCATTTCTATTCTGAATATTCATCCTAACGTTGACTGACAACAAGAGACAGCGTAGCTATCTATCATTCAGCATTTATTGTGTGCAGGTCTCTGACAGCACAACCATTTACAACGTTGGACAAAATGAAAGATAAAGGATATCGAGAAGGATCTTCTCTTTGCATGCATGGAACGTAAAGGACCGTTGACTAGAAGCTCTACAATACCATGAAGTCTAACGTATACCAGAGCATAGAGACAACGGACATATCAACGGCTACTTCCTCAAGAGAAGATATATATTCAAGTCTGAAGACTCTAAGAACATAACTTTTGGAAGAGAGCAATCTTTCACGCAAGAAGAGTCTTAATAGAAGAGCAATTTTCATTCCAACTCTTGTGTAGCTCTCGCTCTCATCATTCCTGTTCAATTCCTTGGAGAGCACATTTGAGTTCTGAGAGTTTCTTTCATTGTAGATCTCTTACTCTCAGTCTCTGCCTCAGATCTTGATTTGTTGTAAACCAGGTCTAGGGGCACTTTGCCTGACTTTCACACATTATTTGTGTTGGTCCTCTTCTGGTTGAAGAGAAGACCTATAGGTAACATGTGGTTTTATTCCCTTCGGGTTGAAGGAAGACTTGGGTTCCAGGGTGTTGTATTCCTCTTCAGGTTGTGAAGAGAATGCTATCTGCGGCTGGATGTATAAGTGTCCTTGAGGGGGACTGTACCCTTGTGTAGTGGAATCCTGAGTTGTTGCTCAGGGGCTGAACGTAGGACTCCTGAGGAGAGGAGGTCCGAACTATGATAAAATCCTTGTGTAGTGTGATTGTTTGTTTGTGTTTGGCGTGTTCTTTACTACTAACACTAACAGTCAAACATAGAGTTTTTGTGTGAACATTTTTTTGTTGACAGGTTTAGATAATCAAAGTTTAAGAATCCCATTCACCCCCCCTCTGGGCTTGCTAGCTGGGCAACAGTACCTACCTCCACGAGGTACCACCACGAAACCACAACCAGTACTGTGCCACCACCAGGGCACACCACAATGGGTAAAACCTCAACCAATGAGTCACACACACAAGCCACCACCTGTGGCAAAGCATGAGTCGGAAAGGAACAATGCCACCACACGGGAACAGACTACTGGTTCATGACGCCAGTATCCAACCCGGACAACACAACACAAGAACTACCTCTCAGTCTCGCAGTCATGGACGAAAGGTCCAACTGCCGCTCCACAACTACAAGTAAGCCAAAGAACAGTGGAGACCAACCAACACCACACCTGCAGGTCACACACCCTGCAGGTTCATGCCTAGCACCTTTAGGGACTCTGGCCCGAGCTCCCTAAAGTGAGACACTGGAAACACAGGACTAGCTGGGGCCCAGTACGTCTACTGGTGTCCATAACCCCCAACCACGAGCGCGCTACAAATGGCTGCACACCCATAAACACAAGTCACTGCCCTCTGTCGTCTTTCCCTCAGCCGGACGTACAACTCAAACATAGGAGTGAGGGTGTCCAGGACAGACGACACAGACCTCGACGGTGCACACAGTATCGGGACAAACCCCGAGCACTAACGTGCCTGGCTCACAAAAACCTGGGGTACCCGACTAGAGAGGTATTCTGGAATAGGCGCCGGACCACCACACTCGGCTAGCACACAAACCACGATACTTACACGTAATATCTTTATTACAAACCATGGTTCAAATGTGAGGAATAGCTTGTCTCGGTCACCCTGTGACCTACAAGCTAACCTACATAGACACATATATAAATTACGTTAACCAATAACAACTTGGCCTGTCATTGGTCACCTCGTGACCTCCATTGCCATATTAAACTCAATATATGATAACCACTTAATGACTATACTTATGCCTTACTAATCAACCATCTTAAACAATCTATAACAGACATTAAAGGCCCAAGGCTAGGTTCATGTTGGAACCTCACTGCCTAACCACCACGACCCACAAGTTAAACCACGATAGAGTATGTGCCATGTACATACTCAAACCACGTAAACACCATGTCAACTACGTAAACAACACGCTAACTATGTAAACGACACGCTCAAGGAGCACTACAGGTGCCAATGCACCTCTCACCATTGCCATACACAACGAACCATGATAATCGGATAATCACGCCAACATGCACAACATAAAGCCCCTCGGACCTGTTAATGCGACAGGGTTCAACGTCGCCATCAGAACATGGCCCTTCGACATGTCGCGTTCAAAAGCTAAACGCGAAGGGTCGGGCTGTCGCATTCAGAATGCGACACCCCAGGCCGTCGCCTTCATAGACGAAACCCTAATCCAGAAACTCTTCTCCGGATCCTCCACGCCAACCACCCCAAACAGCATTCTAACCCATTTTTCATACTCATTTCATTGCCCTAACATGATATCTATCGTTTATAAAGCGTTAAACATACCAAACATGCACCACACACGTTCCACACAATGAAACAGGGTAGAATCTCCCTACCTTCGCAACGAACACACAACCCAACCATGGCACGGCGTCTCCCCCGCTCCATGCGACGTCCTCGCGGCGAGACCACGCCGAAAACTGCTCCAAAACACCAAATCGCCCAAAATCCCCTGTAGCAGCTCCTCCCCTGGCCGAGCAGAGCTTGTGAAAGCTCTGTTTGGCCTAACCTGCTTAAAAATGCACTGCGGTTGAGAACACGACGTAGTCCTGCGTTGTGACTTGAACACAACGTAGGGGGTCGTCGCCTTCTCAAGGTCGACGTCAGCATGCCGCCCAGCGCGCGACACGCGGCGCGCATGCAGACGAAGACCGCATCTCGGTCGGCAAGCAGAACGCTACCACCAGGGCCGTCGCGTTCAAAACGCGACGCACACCCTTGTCACGTTCACAGGCAGAGAACCTGTGAGCACTTTGGGCCCAATCTGCCGGCCACACACTGGCCACCAAACCCTCTAAGCAAGGATCCACGAAGATCCAAAAATCGCACGATGTTACAATTTATCCTCCAAAAGCAGGGAATATAAAAGTTTAAATGAGTTAAAGATAATTGTGGTACAAGAATGTAATAAGTACTGGGTACAAGTAACGGAGAATGGTACAAATCAGACTGTAGATGAATTGAACCATGATTATCAAGCAGTGACAAGAATAAAATAATATGCCAATGAACTGACATATAGTGACCATCAGTGAAATAGCAAAACATGAGCGTATGAATAATAGTTCAGAAGAAAATAGAGAAAGTGTATGCATAGAGATCCCCTGTCCACTCCTCAAGCAAGCAATAAACATTCATGTCTCAACATAATTCATGGAAATGTCGACCAAATTTAGAATATAGTGGTGTCATGCCAAACACCCTGTGGATCCATACCGCTCTGCGCAGATTAAACGAATTCGGGTGCTCCTCCCGAGACTGGATCTGCCCCATTTGCACAGACATTAGTCCATGAGAGTCTGAAGACCTAAAAGTACGTCATCCCATTTCCATTTCTAATAAACATACATACGTGGTACTTAGGCACTCATCAGAAGTAAAATAATTTCACAGGAAGCAAGGTTCTAGATAGAAGGTATTAGAAACAACATAATTTAGGATGTCCAAGAATAATCCAAGGATGGATTTGGTTTATGGTTAAATAACTCATCCTAGTGGTATAGAAGTTTAGAATTCTAGAAAATAATAAAGGCAACTTATTTGAACAGTTCAGGAGTGTATCTGGTGAAGAAATGGGTCAGTTTGTCAATAAAAACTGGTGGTTGTCGACAGCTACTGGTTGGTTATCGACAGCTACTGCTCCATCCAGAACTACATTCTAGAATCTGGCCTTTAGTTGTCGACATCTGACTGGTAGTTGTCGACAGCTACTGGTGTTTATCAACAGCTCTGGTTTCTAGGTTTTGGAACCATGTGTATCTGTCGACAGATATGATCTGTCTGTCGACAGACGCTGGTCTTTCTTTTTAGAGTGGTTTAAAACCGACTAAAGAGACTCTTCTAAGAGTTTCTACTGTTCCATGAAGGATCAAACAACAATTTGTGGGTCTTAAGCACATTTCTTTACACATCCTTCATGAAGAAAAGAATAGAACAAAGAGAAGAGATCTTTACAGTATGGGTGATGTGGAACACTTATGGAAGAAAAGGAATTTGTACATATAAATCCTTCATGAAAATCTTCCTTGAATCTGGAAAAAAGCTCACATCAAGTGTACATAAACATCAACTACAGACATGGGCATCAACTAAAGACATGAACACAGTGAAAGAGGAAGAATGAATTCATACTTCTAACAGCCTTACCGAACACACGTCAAAGTTAATACCAAGGTAGGCGATTATCCTCAAAGATTCTAATAGAAGGTGGGAACAAGAGAAAGGAGAATCCTGTAGAGCATGGAACAAATAGGAAATATGGGTTAGAGAGACCACAAGCATGAAAATAAGAAATTGGAGAGGAATCATAGGGAGGAACCTATATGACTCAGGAGAAATGGAAATCCTCCTCTTCTGCTCAACAAGGAAACCAGCAGCAGTTGTAGCAGTAGCAACTACAACAGCAGCAACAGCAGGAGTCGTAGTAGCAGCAGCTACAGCAGTAGCAACAACTTCAACAACAGTCGTAGCAGCAGTGGGGGTTGATGAACAGGTGGGTAAACGTTCGCAAGAGTGTGCAAAGTAGGGTATAAATAGGAGTGTAGGTTCTGTGCATGTAGCCATACACCAGTTACCGTACAACTCCCCTTTCTTATAGCCTAGCCACGTTAACCAAGAAGTTTTCACTGCTCACACGTATTATGGAACATGTAGCCCATTTACACAAAGAGTAAAAAGTCTTACGTAGTCAAGACTACGTATGCAAAAATACTCCAAAAATGGTTTACGTAATTGGTAGATAATTCACTTGGCCCCTTTGTCCTTAAATTTTGTACCCAAACGATGACCAATCAAGTTAAAATTTCAAAGGAGCTAATTGAAAGGTTTTGCAAATTATGTTGATTTTAGTTTAATTTTTGAAATTAATTTTTCATCCAGTAAAAATTACCCAGAAAATCATTGTGTCAACTTAATCTTGATGTCTGTGCATCAACAATTCAGAATGTTTATGTTTCTAGAATCATCACATTTTTCTGAGAATTGTGGTATTTTCGGATTTCAATTCCGTTATCGAATTCTGGTAATTCCCTGTCGGAGTGCGCACATATGAAAACAACACTAGAATTATATAATAATAAAAAAATAATCCTAAATTAAGGATAATTATTACTCATGAAAATGATTATGTTTAATAAACAAAATCATTACCTTATTCTCCATTTTCAATATATATTATTTTGGGGTGTTACACCAGTAGACGTACTGGTCCCCAGCTAGCTCTGTGTTTCCAATGCCTCACTTTAGTGAGCTCAGGCCAGAGTCCTTAAAGGTGTCAGGCATGGGCCTACAGTTGTGTGGTCTGCAGGTGTGGTGTTAGTTGGTCTCCACAGTTTGTTGGTTTTACTGTGTGTTTGTGGAGCAGCAGTTGGACCTTTCATCTTTGACTACGAGACTGAGAGGTAGTTCTTGTGTTGTGTTGTCTGCGTTGGATACTGACATCATGAACCAGTAGTTCATTCCCGTGAGGTGGCATCGTTCCTTCCGACTCGTGCTTTGCTTATGGTTGTGGCTGTGAGTGGTGACTCAACGGTTGTGGTCTCTACTCGTGTGTCGTGTCCCATTGTTAGTGGCACAGTTGAGTTGGTGGTTCAGTTGTGGTATCTTACAGTTTTAGGTACCTGTACCCTGTGTGGGTAATTGGTTATGGTGGCACGGCGTGTGTGTGCCAGTGTTTCAGGCGTTGTTGTGGAGCTATGCTCCGTGGAGGTTGTGTTGTGTGACCTTCCACTTGTCGTGTTTGTACCCTTTATTGGGTAGTTCTTCGATATGGGTGTTACCGTAAGATCGTATGGTTGATTGACTCCTTTTGGTCAGTCATGTTACCCTTCGTGGGTAGTTGTCCTGTGTGGCCTTTGTTTTACTCGTTAGTTACTGTGGGGGACTGACTCTGTGTTGTTAGTCTCGTTACCGTCTGTTAGTAGTTGGCCTATATGGCTCGTGACTTGGTGGTTTCAGTTGCTGTGGTGGACTGGTGTTTCTACACTAGCCCTGTTGCTTCCTATATTTTCCTGTGAGCTTTGTCAACTAGTGAGTTTATGTTTAATGCAGATTGGTTATTGTTGCTGAGAAAATCAGCAAGGATCGTCGGCCGGAGCCAAGCAGGGTGGGCCCCGAGGGATTGGTCGCGCCGCGCAGTCGTCAGAGGAGTGAGTTCAACCTGCAAAGAACCACCGAGACTCCTCGGTGGTCGGACACTCCGACGATCAAGTTAGAAAGTCGTTAAGAGAGAGAGAGAGAGAGAGAGAGTTTTTGTGCTACGAATAGCCTACCTTTTCCTTGTGGGTCTCTATCCTTTTTATAAGGGCCTGGTCCTTTGGACAGACAAGGAAGGTGGCGGACGAGCCTCCGTGAGGCAGGGGCGCTAATCAGGGAACCCTCGCCAGCTGGACAGGGAGGTCCTGCCTTGACAGCCGCTTGCCTAAAGCGGGTATGGGCCAGCTGGGGGTCGTGATTTACGGGGCTCGTCTGTACCTAGGGTAAGCGTGACCTGGCGCCGGCTGGGGACGCCCGGACTTAGTGCTTATTTGAATTAGTTCTTCGCAGTGATGGACTAACCTGTGCCGACGACTTCCGACAACTTAATTGTCGGATCGTCGGTATGGCCGATCCTTGATCTCGTCGACCCAATTTGTCGGCTGACGACGACCGTATCACTAGTCCCCCGGGTTCTTTTCGAGGCGAGTCCTCGGCTCGAAGAGAAGCCATTTATTATTCTCAGGAATTCGTACGGGCGTTGGCGCCGCCTCGCATTCCGCGCGCTGAATTTGGGGGCGTTCTGCCACTGTTATGATGAAGGTCGTGGTCTTGTCATAATGGCGGTACTTCTGATGACGGCTTGTCAGGTACTCCCCTCTGAGCTCTGCGCCATGATGACGCCGCCCGGTTTCGGGGCGCACGCCACGGATCCGGGTGAACGTCTCCAGGCCGTCGGGCTTCCGACACGTGGCGGAATCCTGGGTGCGCAGGATTTCTGGGCCGTCCGATTGCATTGGCATCGCGGTGCTATAAATAGCTGAGGTTCGATACGAAACAGACGTTCCTTTGCCTCGCGCGCGCGCCTTTCGACCCCTGCCGCCCCGACGTCTGCCGACGATCCGACGATCGTGTCCTCGTACGAAGTCGATCGACGGTCTTTGCTTCCTTTCGAGGTAAACGATGAGCCTTTCCTCTTCCTCCACCTCTCCTGAGGCTTCCTCCTCCTTGTCCGCAAGATCTAGGGACCCCCATGTTCCCGTCGACGCTCCCGACCATGTTTCTGAAAGCCTTGGGGAGGGGTCGGTGTCTATAGAAACCCAGATCTGGGGGCCCGTGGATGATTCCTTCGTTCTTGAATTAGCCCACGGGACCTATGTTCCCAAGGAACCTTCGGCCCATACCTCCGGTGCACGCCGTCGAGCCGACAACGTGGCCGAAGCCCGTTGTGAGACCTCCCCTGGGACCTTCAAGTGGCTACGGAAGCACCCTAGATTCGTTCTCCCTGCCGACGCCTTTGTGTGCGCCAACAGGGATTTTAGGGCTCACTATGTTTTGGACGGGGGGTTCTCGGTTTACACTGAGGCGGTCCGGGCTGGCCTCTGTTTCCCCTTCCACCCCTTCGTCATCTTTCTTCTCTTGGAGCTCGGGGTGGCTCCTTCCCAGTTGGCTCCGAACGCCTGGCGAGTAATCGTCGGCTTTCTCTCCTTGTGCTATTCGGCGGGGGTCCCTCCGACCTCGCGCCTTTTCCTGTACCTGTTCTCTATCAAGCCGTTCGGAGACTGGTTCTACTTCGCGGCGAGGAATGGTCGGCATATTCTCGGGAGACTCCCTTCCTCGCTTCACGGCTGGAAGAGGAACTTTGTTTTTGTTTATAGTTCCTCGGGTTGGCCGTTCCCAACCAAGTGGTCGGCCGTTGACGTCCGGAGCAAAGCTTTTGGATCGCCGAGGCTGACTTCGTCCGAGCTATACGACCTTAAGTGTTTGAAGGAGGTGGAGCCCCCCAACCTGATCGATATCTCGGACGAGTTATTCCAGCTGATCGAAGAGGGCACACAAGGTTGCCAGCCTCGTCGTCGTATTTTTTACTCCATCCTCGGCTTCCTTAGCTAACGGTCGGGCGTTTGCAGCTATGGCCGACAAGGTTGGCTCTGCCCCCTCCTCGCGAAAGGGGCCGTCGCTCGCGGATCAGGCCAAGAGCCGAGCCCAATCAAGGGGAAGAAGATGGCTTCCCGCGCCGAGAAGCGACACCGCGATGCCGAGGCCGTGCCACCAACGGCGCCGACGCCTGGTCAGAGCTCGGGAGCCGTCCCGTCGACCGAAGAAAGACCGAAGAAGCGCCCAGCTCCAGCGTCGTCGGGTACGGCACCCGACGCTTCAGTTCCGCCTCAGGCTCGTTATTCCTTGGACCCCGTCGAGTGGGGCCGACAAGCCTTGCCACCCGAGGTTAAGGCTGAGACGCTTGGCCGCCCCGCACGTCGGCTCGTACATGAATTTTATCATGGTATGCTGAGCCAGCTGGCCGCCTTCGACGCCTTCGTGCACCGAGCTGAGGTGAAGAGGCTGGCCTGCGACAAGCGTATCGCCGAGGCCGAGGAGCTTGTGGCCGCCGAGAAGGCCCGTAGTCTCCGCCTGGAGGAGGAGGCAAAGAAGAGGGAGGGCGCCCTCCAGGCGGCCCTTGAAGCTGTGAAGAAGGCGCAATACGACGAGATTGCGGCCCACGAGGAGACGAAGAACAACTTTTCACGTCTCGTTGCTGAGGAGAGGGAGAAGGCGATTGAGGAGTACCGCAAATCCGACGAGCTTCAGGATGAGATCGCCGACCTCTTCCAGGGTGGATACGACGACTGCCTTGCCAAGGTTAAGGGGTTGTATCCCGACCTCGATTTGTCGGGAGCTACTCTTGCTGAAGACGACGACGGCGACAACCAGGTCACCGAGGGGGGAGGCAAGGAGTTCGCCGCTGTCGTGGACGAGGCCATGGAGTCGGCTATTGATCGTTCCCTCGACCAGGCAGCTGAGGCTGTTTTGAATGAGGAATAGTCGCCTTCCTTTATGTACTCTGTAATCCTCGTCACTGAGAATACACGGTTTTGTTTCTAGCCGACGACTGTCTATTCCATTGCGTTTGTATAAATGAACTTGTCGACATGTGTGCTCAGAATTGCCTCGTCGGTGAGGGGCCTAATCGACCACGTTAGCGAGTGCCTAAGCGACCTCGCATTGTAAGAGTGCCGAGGCGACCTCGTACTTGAGTTCCGAAGAGGCCTCCGGCTCACGTTTATAGAGTGCCGAAGGGACCTCGGGCTTACGTTTAGAGAGTGCCGAAGGGACCTCGGGCTTACGTTTAGAGAGTGCCGAAGGGACCTCGGGCTTACGTTTAGAGTGTGCCGAAGGGACCTCGGGCTTACGTTTAGAGAGTGCCGAAGGGACCTCGGGCTTACGTTTAGAGTGTGCCGAAGGGACCTCGGGCTTACGTTTAGAGAGTGCCGAAGGGACCTCGGGCTTACGTTTAGAGTGTGCCGAAGGGACCTCGGGCTTACGTTTAGAGTGCCGAAGCGACCTCGTCGTTGTCGAAGCGACCTCGCTTAGAGTGCCGAAGCGACCTCATTATGGGAAATATTGTCGTAAATGTTCGGCATTCCATGTCCTCGGCAAGGTCGTCCCGTCGAGGTTTGATAGGCGATACGCACCTTGTCCGAGATCATCGATGACTTTGTAAGGTCCTTCCCAATTCGGCGATAACTTTCCGACAGCTGACTTTGGTTCGGAGACGGCGAGTTTTCTCAGGACGAGGCTTCCCACGCCGAAGCGCCGTGGCTTGACTTTTTGGTCGAAGCTTTTCTTGATTCTTCTTTGATAAACCTCCATCCTCGTAGAGGCCCTCCCCCGCCTCTCGTCTATGAGGTCGAGCTCGGCGCGTAGGGATCGGTTGTTACTTTCTTCGTCGAATCCGAGAACTCTCAATGAAGGGACGAGCATTTCTACAGGCGATACGGCCTCCATCCCGAAGGCCAACGCGAAAGGCGACTCACGAGTTGCCTCCCTTGGGGTCGTCCGGTATGCCCAAAGCACGTGTAGAAGCTGGTCGGCCCAAGCTCCCTTGTGGCTTGTTATTCTCTTCTTCAGCCCGTCCAAGATCGTCCGGTTGGTGACCTCGGCCATCCCATTGGATTGGGGGTGAGCCACTGAGGAGAACCTATGCTCGATCCCGAGTGCGTCGCAATTCCTACGGAATTTGATGTTGTCGAATTGTTTCCCGTTGTCGGTGATGATCGTTCGTGGTAGGCCGAACCTGCAGATGATGTTCTTCCATACGAAGCTCCAAGAGTTGGTGTCAGTGATTTTGGCCAGGGGCTCGGCTTCGACCCATTTAGTGAAATAGTCCACTCCGACGATAATGAACCTTCTTTGGCCAGTGGCTGGGGGGAATGGCCCAAGGATGTCCATTCCCCATTGCGCGAATGGCCACGGGGAGTTTATGCTGGCGAGCTCTGACGGGGGTCGTCGGTCGATTCTGCCGAATAGTTGGCATTGTCGGCAACTTCTGACATACTTTTCGGCGTCTTTAAGCATCGTCGGCCACCAATACCCTTGTCGTGTTATTCTCCTCACCAAGGATCTGGGGCCTGCATGGGAACCGCACGTACCTTCGTGTATTTCGTCGACGATTTTTTCGGCTTCAGTGGGATCTACACACAGGAGGTATGGATAGCTAAATCCCTTTCGATATAAATTGTTGCCGAGGATGAAGAACCTGGCCGATCGTCTCCTTGTCTTCTCGACCTCGTCTTTGTCCTCTGGCACCACGTTGTCCCTGAGGAAATTAATTAATGGGGTCATCCACGTCGTCCCTACGTCGACGATCATCATATCTCTGGCCGCTATGGTTGAAATCGTCAGCTCTTCTATCAGCAGTGATGGGGGCGCCTCTAGTGCCGATGAAGCTATCTTCGATAACTCGTCGGCTTGTTCATTCTCGGACCTCGGTATCTTTATGAGCTCCGCTGAGTCGAATTCTGCCATCATCCTTAGCACCTCGGCTTTGTACAAGGCGAGCTTCGCCTCCTTCGCTTCGAACGTGTGGGACACTTGGCCGACGACCAGTTGGGAGTCGCTGTGAATGCGTATCCTCTTTGCTCCAAGGGTTTTTGCCATTTTCAGCCCCGACACCACCGCTTCATACTCTGCCACATTGTTAGATGCTTCGAAACCGAAACGAACTGCGTACCTTAAGTCGAGGCCCTCGGGAGAGCGCATTACAACGCCTGCGCCGCCTCCATTGGAATTTGAGGCACCGTCGACGAAAATTTTCCAACTCTCGTTGGGTTCTTCGTCCATCGCTGCCCGGGCGGTGCCTTCGGAAATAAAATCCGCGAGGGCCTGGGCTTTGATGGCGACCCGGGGCCTGAACTCGATATCGAATTCGCCGAGCTCGACGGCCCACTTCGCCAACCTCCCCGAGGACTCGGGTCGCTCGAAAATTGGTCGGAGCGGAGCGTCGGTTAGGACAACGATCTTGTGTGCTTGAAAGTACGGGCGTAGTCGTCGGGCTGCCATGATGAGAGCGTAACCGAGCTTCTCCAGGTTGGTGTAGCGCTGTTCGGCTCCTCGTAGCGCCTTACTCGTATAGTACACCGGGAGGTGGACTCGATCTTCTTCTCGGACGAGCACCGAGCTGATGGAATAGTCAGTCGCAGATAGGTACAACAGCAGTTCTTCGTTGTCGCATGGCTTGCTTAACGTCGGGACGTTCGCTAGGTGTTCCTTCAGTTCGTCGAAGGCCCCTTGGCATTCCTCGGTCCATTCGAAGCGACCCTTCCGCAGTATCTCGAAGAAAGGCCGGCAACGTTCCGCCGACCTGGACATGAACCTACTAAGAGCAGTTATCCTGCCATTAAGTCTTTGTACCTCTTTGATTGTCCTCGGAGCCGTCATGTCGAGGATGGCTTGGACTTTGTCGGGGTTGACGTCAATGCCTCGTTGTGAGACGAGATACCCTAGGAATTTCCCCGCTCGGACGCCGAAGACACACTTCTCGGGGTTCAGCTTCATCCCGTAGAGCTTCAATACTTCGAAAGCTTCGGCTAGGTCTTTGACGTGGTCCTCGGCTTGTCGGCTTTTTACCAGCATGTCATCGATGTATATCTCCATGGTCTTGCCAATCTGCTTCTCGAACATCTTGTTGACCAATCTTTGGTATGTTGCTCCTGCATTCTTCAATCCGAACGGCATACGGGTAAAGCAATACAAACCTCTCTCCGTGGTGAAAGATGTCTTTTCTTCGTCTTCTGGGGCCATTCTTATTTGGTGATAGCCTGAATATGCGTCGAGGAAGCTTAAGAGCTCGTGCCCGGCAGTTGAGTCGACCAGCTGGTCGATCCGCGGCAGGGGGAAGCTGTCTTTTGGGCAGGCTTTGTTTAGGTTGGTGAAGTCCACACACATTCGCCATTTGCCATTTGCCTTTCGTACTAGGACGACGTTGGCGACCCAGGTTGGATAGAATGAATTCCTAACGGTTCCTGCATGCAAATATTTTGTCAACTGGTTTTCAACCACTTCCTGTCGTTCGGCTGACAGGGGCCTCTTCTTTTGCCGGATAGGTCGGGCCTTGGGGTCCACGTTCAAGTGGTGCTGGATAATGCTCGGGTCTATTCCTGGAAGATCGTCGTCAGACCAAGCGAAAACGTTGCCACTCTGACCGAGGAATGTGGTGAGGTCAGCCTCCAACTCTTTGAGTTCGGTCCCGATGATTAGAAGTCCGCTTTCGATTTTTATTTGCTTAGTTAGTTCTACTGGCTCGTGTTTTGGGGCGTCATTCACAGCAGGTACGTACTCAGGAATAGTTGGTTCTTTAGCTTTAATAGAGTTAACATAACATAGGCGCGCCTCGGCCTGACTCCCGACAACTTCGCCTACCCCGCTTGGAGTTGGAAATTTCAGCTTCTGGTGGTATGTTGACGGGACCCCTCCGAGCTTCCCGAGCAGACCGCGCCCAAAGATCGCGTTGTAGGCCGACTTTACTTTCACAATCAAGAAGTCGACCTCAACCGTTACTTGCCGAGGACTGGCTCCCAGTGTTACTTTGAGCCGGATGGACCCCTCGGCGGTGACTGGAGTTCCGCTGAACCCAAACAGAGGTGTGGCGACCGGTTTGAGCTCCGTGCTCAGGTTCGTCATCTTCAGGAAGCAGTCGTAGAAGAGGACATCGGGCGCTGCTCCGTTGTCGATGAGGATGCGATGCACGGTGTATCCGTCGATGTCGGCATGAATGACTAGCGCGTCGTCGTGAGGAAAGTTTAGCCCAATTGCGTCGTCGGCAGAAAAGGTGATCGGCTCCAGATTGGGCTGGTGAATCCCGAGGACGACGGCTGAAGCGTACGCCTTCCTCTTCCTGCTGCTGTCGCCACCACCCGCAGATCCGCCGGCGAGGACCAGGACGGCGCCTTTCCCCTCGCGCTCGCGATCCTCGTCTTGATCGCGGTCTTTCGGTTTGCCGTCGACGACGTCTTTACCGATTATCCCTCGGCGCAACATCTCCGATATCTCCATCTTCAGGCTCCTGCACTGGTCTGTTAGGTGACCGAAACCTTTATGGTACTCACAGTATAGCTCGGCCCCTCGTCCCGATGGAGGCCTTGTGATGGGTTCCGGTCGCCTGAACTCTGGTAGCTTTTTGATGACGGGGAGGATTTCTGAAGGTGGCCTCCCGAACCGGGGGAGATCCCTTACGCGACGATACTCGTCGGGTCGTCGGTCAGCCATTCGTCGGTTCTCTGAGTCTCGGCGCCTGTCTCCGCGCGCTTCCTCCCTCCTTGGCCTCTTTTCGCTAGCCTCCGAGCTCGTGCTTCCCCTCTCCAGCGGCCGCTTCAGTCGCCCAGCGGCTCCCAGGGTTGATTCCAGGCGGACGTATTTCTGCATCCGAGAGAGGAGGTCGGAGAGGCTTACCGGTGGTTTCTTGGCGATCGACGCCACAAATGCTCCGTCCGTGCACACCCTGGTCAGAATGTTGACCGCCGTTCTCAAGTCTAGGTCCACCACTTTCATCACCTCGATCTGAAAGCGTTTCGCATAGTCTCGAAACATCTCGTTTTCTTTTTGAGATACCAGCCACAGGTCGTCGGTGCACAATGAGTGCTGCACCGTGTTGTAGAAGTGGTCGAGGAACCTTTGGGCCAGGTCCGAGAAGCAGGAGACCGATCGCGCCGGCAACGCCTTGAACCATTGTAGTGCTGCATCATCAAGAGTGGACATGAAGGCCCTGCATTTCAGAGCGTCAGTCACATTCATCATTTCCACCTGGCCCTGAAAATGATCGAGGTGGTGGACTGGGTTGGTTGTTCCGTTGTAGCGTCGGAACTTTGGCAACTGGAACTTCGGTGGGACCGAAGCCGATGTGATTTCTTCTGTGAAAGGCGAGGAGGAGAGAAGCGTCGCCACGGATGGGGCGCGAGTGCCGAGCTGTAGGGCTTCTATTTTCCGATTCATCTCCCGCAGATCGCTCTTCCACCGAGGATCGAGCGGGGACTCGCCGATGGTGATAGCGGTGGACTCCGCCGTAAAGTGGTCGGCTAGGTCGGCCCTAGCCATATTTCCGGCTGCGGCTACCGGCGTCACGGGAGGAGCGTTGTCGGCGTGGTTAATTGCCGGCGCGGGAGTCCCAACTATCGTCGGTTGCGCTTCGGCGTGACTTGCCGATACCGCCGGAGGCGCTTGTTGCTGGTGGAGAGCTTCCGTATCACCCTGATTACCTTGGGTTTGTTCTACTTGGCGAGTCGAGCCCTCGCCTCGAGGAGGGTGAGCTTGTTGATTCTGCTCCATCCTCATAAGGATCTGCTGAAGGTGCATCAGTGTCTGCTCGACCCGATCGAGCCGCGACGAGGTCGTCGAATCCTGCTCCCCCGCGCCCGAGGCTCCTCCAGCTGCTGCCCCTTCAACAATGCTAGTAAGGGCGACTTCTTCCTCCGACGGGCGAACTGCGACCTTTCCCTTGGGTGCCATGAGGAACAGCTTTTTGTATCGGTTCCCACAGACGGCGCCAAATGTTGCTGAGAAAATCAGCAAGGATCGTCGGCCGGAGCCAAGCAGGGTGGGCCCCGAGGGATTGGTCGCGCCGCGCAGTCGTCAGAGGAGTGAGTTCAACCTGCAAAGAACCACCGAGACTCCTCGGTGGTCGGACACTCCGACGATCAAGTTAGAAAGTCGTTAAGAGAGAGAGAGAGAGAGAGAGAGAGTTTTTGTGCTACGAATAGCGTACCTTTTCCTTGTGGGTCTCTATCCTTTTTATAAGGGCCTGGTCCTTTGGACAGACAAGGAAGGTGGCGGACGAGCCTCCGTGAGGCAGGGGCGCTAATCAGGGAACCCTCGCCAGCTGGACAGGGAGAGTCCTGCCTTGACAGCCGCTTGCCTAAAGCGGGTATGGGCCAGCTGGGGGTCGTGATTTACGGGGCTCGTCTGTACCTAGGGTAAGCGTGACCTGGCGCCGGCTGGGGACGCCCGGACTTAGTGCTTATTTGAATTAGTTCTTCGCAGTGATGGACTAACCTGTGCCGACGACTTCCGACAACTTAATTGTCGGATCGTCGGTATGGCCGATCCTTGATCTCGTCGACCCAATTTGTCGGCTGACGACGACCGTATCAGTTATGTTTGTGGTTAGCATGTTTTACTTCCGTAGTGCTTCAGTTAGTGTTGCCAGTGAGACCCTTAGGAGTTGAGGACTTGGTTCCTTCTTTCTGTTGTTGGTTTATTGTTGTTTTGGGAGGTCTCTGCTGAGCCTGTGACTTGTTGAGGCTCACTCCCTTACAGTTCCTTTCAGGGTTTGTCGTGGGTTTGGAGTAACGTTATGGCAGACTTATACCACCAGCAGTTGAGTTGTAGTTGTGTTTAGTGTGAGCTTTGCTCTCTCGGGGTATGCCCTAGATAGTTGTATTTTTCTCTTGGATATGTAATAATGTATTGTGACATTGTAAATTCTGGTAAATGAGTATAGATACATATACTTTCTTGTATATTATACTCTTGTGGTTGTCTTTTATATTCTCACTGGACACTTGTGTGAGTGATCCCTTGCGAGACTTCGGTCCGATCGCGAGAGGCGAACTGGATATGGAGCCTTATTGGACATAAATATCTAGGGTCGCTACACTTTGAATATCTTTTCTTCTCTCAGGGGGCTTCTGCTATGTTGAGCCTAGTAAATTTATTGGGCTCAACTTAATGGACATATCAACGAAGATTGGGCAACCACCGGTCACACTTTGTTCCTCGCAACTACCACCTAACACTACTTATGTCAGTGTTATATATATATATTTTTTGTCAGCTCTTATTTTAATTACAAAATTCATACTATTTACCTTCAACATGTAATCTTATAATAATCATAAAATTAGAATGATAAAAAGTGTAATAAAAAATCGTAGTACTGCACTAACATAAACCGCAGATGACTATCCCGACCCGACCATCACAATCGCCCATCACTTGCAGCCATGCTGTTGCCAGCTCCTATCGGCCGACCACCATCAGTCGATCACCATCGCCGGCGAGTCGGTGAATGATAGCTAGGTCGTTGTGTATCCCCTCCATACCATACCCCACATCTCCCCTTTTCTTTCCCCTCTCCCCTCCATTTGGCATTTCACTGAAGCCAGCTAGGCAGAGACAACCAATTTAGCGGCCTGATCAGGGAGCCAAAATGTTGTAGCTTGAATGTCCCATGCACGTATTTCCAAAATTTTATATGTACATGTTGCTGCTGGAGCAACGGGGTCAGCTCAAGCCGAGTAGACCCAAGAGAAGATGGCGCAGTGACGAGGCAGTCGTAGTCGAGCTTCTGACCTGCAAGACTACCAAGGCTCCTCGGTGGGTAGGCACTTCGACGATCAAGTCAGCTCGGGAGCTAAGAGACAAGAGTTTGGTGTTTTTGAGATTGCGTACCTCTGGATGAAGAATGTTCATTCATTTTTATAGGGGTTGCCTGAAAGGGATTTTCGCAGAGTGATCCTGGAAATCCTGCTAAAGATATGCCCTTGATGGTCGCGAATTGGGATTATAGCCTGCAGGCCAGCTAAACCGACCCCTGCTATAAACGGCCAACCAACTCACGCTGACTGTGATCTTAATGGGAGCATGATCTTAGGATCTTTCCCTCCACGAACAGCTCCATTAGTTGTCATGTGAACCATGTTTTGGAAAGCCTTATGATTATGCTAATGCCGCGTCTGAGGTCGAGACAAAGGTTTCCGCAATTTGGTTCAGAAGACGTGCAGCTTGGGTTCGCACGTGGTGCCATCCTTGACTTCCCCAAGCTATGCCTGGCTCAGTCCAACCTGGTCGTCGGTCTCGAGTCTGCTCGGCGGACGAGGTCTAGTTAAGCTGAGCAGCTGAGGAGCTACCCATAACATTGGCCCCCCAGCTTCTTCTCGGGGAGTCTCGACGGGCCGAGATGAAGATGTATAATCCTTCTACAGATATCAAACTGGAGGCCACATGGCCCTGAATGATCTTCTGTCAATTGTACTCTCGCGACTGATGTGTCAGTGTTGCTACGGAGCATGGCGGCGACAACATTGATGGGGCTTCTAACCCCTTTCTGACAGCAGGTGAAGCGACGCGGTGCCTCGACTTTCGACCGCAATTATGGTCTGTCATGGCGTCAGATGAAGTGACAGGCGATCACGTCGATGCCCCAATTTTCGAGCAGTACCACTTCTATTCTGATCGATCCTGGTTGGAATCCTCGCATGGGTTTGCGGACCTATGTGGTGGCGACACGTGGGCCAATCCGAACGCTCAAAGGAGACGATAAGCTGCGACCGTTGGATCAAAGCAGTTTCCTAGCCCTATAAATAGTGTGGCTAGTGCCGAAAGGGACCTTACATTCGCGCGCGAGTTCTTGCTATGCCGACCTTCCGTCCATCCGAGCACTAGAGCTTCAATCGCTTTGCTCGGGCCATCTTCTCTGCCGAGCTCCCCCTGCATTTTTCCTCCGATCGCACCTTTGAGAGGTAAGCCATGGGCTCTACCTCTACCTCTTCCTCTAGTTCTTCGGACTCCTTCGATGCCTCTTCTGTTGAGCAACTACCCCTAAGAAAATCTAAGATTTTGTAGACTTAGCATATATCATGTTTTTGCTATGACAAAACTTTTAAATAGACTTTCTACAGAGTAAATATATCAATTACATATCACAAATATATATACATATAATAGTGTGACAAACTCCATCTCAAGATTTTTCTAAGTCCACAGACTCTCCCAATGCCATACTGTATCCGAGTTGAGACTTCGACTGCTAACTCCGACTCCTTTAGAATCGAAGTTAAAAACCACTCAGGATTTTTTCTAAGTCCACACCAATATTCATAATTCGACTGTCAACTCCAACTTATACAGTCGAATACTTCATAAAGATAACTACATAATCTGACTATCAACTTCGACTTCTACAGTTGAATGCTTCAGAACTTTAAGTCCTTAGTATCCGACTGCTAAATTTGAATTGCCTTCATTTCTTCAGAAAAATTCTAACTTCCACAATAGTCGAATTATTCTATTTTCAACTTCGACTTCTATATTCGGATTATAATCTTTCTCAGAAGTCGAATCATTCTTTTCATTCCCGACTTGTATTCTAGTATAATATCTATTGAAGTCGAATCATTCTTCAACTTCCATAGTCGAATTGCATATTCCTTTGTATCCGACATCACTGTCAGTTCTGTACTGTGTTTCTCTGAACCTTCCAGTTCAACAATTAGTGTAATCTTGTTTCCTAATCATTTTTTGACATTATTTCTAATAAACTTTTCAATGATCAAATATTTTGCTGATCCATCAAAATGTCATTATTTTATTATTATTATTCTGACAAGATAAGACATATTATACTTAAACTATTCATCCAAAAATGTTTAGATTATTTCTGCAACTCTTTATTCAAACTGAGCTGTTTGTTTCATGAAAATGATCCGGATTTTGTGGATACATAAGAGATAGTGCATTTATTACATTTCAGGCGCATGACATCTGACAGAGGCTCACCTACCATTGTCAGACCCATACCTTACCTTCTTAGCACAACTGTCTGTCCTTCTTTCTATCTGAAAAGTATGCCTATACGAGGTTTTCATGCCTTTTTCTTTTTCTCTCTGACTCACCTACCTCAGAGGTATGGAGATACTCTTCCTTTTATCTTGTCTTTCCTACAGACATTTATTGAAGCACGTTTTTAGCATGCTATCTTCACAGTCCATTTAATGAGAAGTTGATCCTCTAGTTGTGAAGCTACAACCCTCGTCTGAAGACATTGGAAAGAAGCAAGACAGAAGGACCCATGGACAACAAGCCTTGCAAAATCCAAAGGATCCTAGAGCTCTCTTCAAATAGGCAAATTCCAACGGCCATCTTTCAAACGGCTATATTCTGAAGCTATTTAAAAGAAGCTGAAGTTTGAAAGAGAACAGAAGAACAAGAGAAGCAACACAAGTGTTTGCAACTTCAGTGAGCTTCACACTTCGAATTCCCTTGAGCCAGAAATCACTCAAGTTTTCTTCCAAGCAAAAAGTGAAGAGCTTTTTTCTTTTCAGCAGAAATCTCTCAAGCTCTCTAAGTTTCTTATTCTCTGAAGTCCACCATGCTCATTCAGATAGGATTTGAGTCTCATTTCTGATCTATTAAAGTCCTTCTGAATTCAATGTGTGTTGGTGCTCAGCTTTGAGGCAAACACACAAGTGTCTTATTATTGTTTTCCTGTGTAATTTCTGCAGAAGGTCATTTCTGCATTTCCCCTCCTGTGTAGAGAAGGCCTTGTGTAAGGCAGTCTAGTACCCCTGTTTAGGGAAGACTTGCTTGGGAGCAAGTGGGATTGTATTTCCTCTCAAGGGTGAGAGAAGGCCAATTCGTTGGCAGATAGTGGAAATCTCAAGTGGTTGGCTTGAGGACTGGATGTAGGACTTCCATGTGTAGACACCCGATTATGACTAATGGGTTGAACCACATTTCTTGCTATCTTAGTGGGCCCCTAATTGGTCACTCACCTTGAGCCCATCATTTGCCTTGATTTGAGCCCATTAATCCATTAAAAATGCCTTGAAATCCCGAAATCAATCACTCGAAAGAGTCCTTAGAGGATGTGACTCTATTTATCATATGGTTAAAGAGAATAATCCAAAATAATTCGGATTCCTTGTCGTGACGCATCGAGGCGCCGCGACTCTAGTCGCGACGGGTTAGGCTGCCGCGACAGCCTATGTATTATCCATGCACATAGGCAATGCTGTCGCGACCCCCCGCACCGTCGCGTCTCTAGTCGCGACCCCGCGATCTGACGCGACAAGGACCGAGATCTCTGGCCTCTATAACCATATCCTATTTATCCTCCCATGCACCTTGACTTGGTCCAAGAGGTTTATCCCGACCCCTTGAGCACTTTTTCGGCCCTAGGGACTCTCCTAAGCTCCCCTAAGGACTCTACATCCGATTTTGATAGAGCTTTATCCCTTTTTTTAATTTCCACATCTTTTGAGGAGATAATATCCAATTTTCTCACTCCGAGCTCTATATAAGCCCCCCTCCTCATGGACGGGCAGAGCCTCATGATCACCCCGAAGGGCTGCCAAAATTTCCTCTGAACAAGACTTAGCCACGCAGCCATTCATTCCACTCATTTCCCTTCACTTTTCACTCCTCACAACTCACTCATTTCACCATTAATGGAGCAAGGAACGTGAAGAGGGCGACTTCAGCAATCTCCTGGACCTCTTGGCACATCATTGGAGCTGCATCCACGCCAGGAAGTCGCCCTAATGGGGCTCATCCTCTCTTCTCTCCCTTTTCCCTATTTCTACATGCATTTTTATGTTCTTTTTAAATAGAGCACATTTATCATCCACCCACGTTTTCCCACACCCACAGGGGTTTAAAACCACCCCAGGTGCGTTCCCACCATGATCTCCCATCTCATTTCGTCTTTTAGAATAGATATTACGCTTTACATGTTCTAATAGGGTCTTTTCTTTGTGTTTTCTTTTGATTGGCAGGCAAGCAAGCAACGTCTACGAGGAGCTCTGGTGCTCTGGCCGGCTGGAGGACTAGAAGAAGGTCACAACAACAAATCTCCTGCATTCAGAGAACGCGACGGCCTCGGGTGACGCGACAAAGACGCGTCGATCCCTACTGACGCGATAGCAGAGACGCGGCGGCCATGACGACCGCGACACCAGGTCAGTCTTCCTGTTCTCTTCCTTTTCCTAGTTTAAGTTAGCCATTGTCTTTTCACATCATTAGGCAACTTACCTAGGTGGCGATCACATCCTATTTTTCATGCTATCATATTTGATATCCATGTCCGTGTCGAGGGGAAGCCAATCCCTGTGATTACACCTTTTGGCGATCACGGTGGGACCTTCATTGCCACCCTCGTAGATTTTGATTGATTGCTTGCCATGTTTCCTTGTTTGTGTATCGTTATAGTGTCTTGTTAGGGCTTTGTTCTTCACTCCCTGTCTTTTCTCCTGCTCTGTCATTATCGCGACCGATCGCGGTGTCGCGACAGTGTCGCGTCGCAGGACAGGGACGCGTCATCAGGTTGGTGCTTCCTATTCCCTATGTCCTCTTTGTTCGATGCCCATGAGATCATGCGTCTTTCTTATAGTGCCTAGATCATGTTTGCTCGCGTTTCTGCCCGATAGTATCCTGTTAGGGTTCGGATTTTCCGTTTAGTTTCATCTGTAAGTTTTCAGTTCATGTCGCGGTCGGTGAAGCGGACGCGACAAGGTCGCGGTTGGGACAGACGACGCGTTAACAGGTTTGCTTTGTGTGTTATTGCTTTCACCCGGGTATCAGTTTCTGTCTGCTCCCTGATTCATGTTGTATCATTATAGTTTCTCTTGATGTTCCTTAGTTTGGTAGGATAGTTTGTTTGAATTGGGTTGGTGGCTCAGTGCGTTCTCGGGCCTCTGTCTTTATCGCGGCAGTCCGCTCTGTCGCGATAGGGTCGCGACGTATCTGGCCGTCGCGACTCTGCCCGAGGACTTCTATTGTCACCCTGTTTGCTCCTCATCTCCATGCTTGCATACATTTAGTCCCGTGCATACGCTGTTCATCCCATTTGGTCAGATTCCCCCTTGGTTGAGTGAGTCCTCTCACCTACGAGCACTCGTAGGCTGACTCGGGCCCGCCTTCCGAGGACCTCCGTAAGTCCCCGTGGCCGTACGCACGTTGCGGTTCGCCGGGCTGGTTGTACCCGCTGTATCCTTAGTTTAAGCCACCCCCCGCGTGAGTGTGTACCACCCTTAGTCACACCGAAGCACTTGAGTCCATTCCTATCAGGGACCGCATGACCGAGTGACATCTCCTTAATCAATTCACTTAAAAGGTCAAGTTCGAATCTTAAGAAATTTGCGTTGTAAGCATGACAACTTGAGTGCTTTGATCCCCCTTCTCCTCTCTGTCTTTCTTGTTGTGCTAGAGTTTAGGTGTCCCCCCCAAATTGGTTGGAGGGTGTATGCGTCATTGTCTAGGGAGACCGAGTCAGTCCCCTCCAACCCTCGTGCTGTATCATAATCCCCTCTTCGACATGGACCAATTTCGTGTCCTTGCCAACGATGCCCTACCCCTTGGTTTGCTCGAGGAAGTGGCCCAACCTTCCATGGCCACTCTCCCGGGGCATATCCAGCCTCCCTCTATTTCTGGGATCCAATCCCGTCCTCCTTCCCCTCCTGGGGATGATGACCCTCACTCCCAATTCAGCCAGCTCCTTCCTCACCTCACTCCGGACCAGGTCCGAGAGTTCATAGCTGCTGCCAAGGGGAAACAACCTTTATCTCCCCGGGGTCAGAACCCAGCCCGACCGGCGGAGTCCTCCGTCCGCGTCGCTTCAGCCCCCCACCTTTCTTCGTCTGGGGCAGACCCTACGCCTCTCCGCCCTCGAGCCATTCACTTTTCAGAACCAAGCTACCTCCCCCCACGAGAGGTTCGGCCTCGGTCTCCTCCCACTACATATTATACGGCCGAGCCAGCTCCGCTCCCTCGCGAGAGGTCTCATTCCTTTGAGCAACCACGCTCCCTTGTCCCCACGCATCAGATCCAATCCCCTTCCGATTTCTTGGCGGAGTGGACAAGTATGAAGAAGGAGCTTCATGACCTCCGGAGGCAAATTGATCCTCGGAAGGTAGCTGACATTGCCCTCCCGTCCTTCCAATACCTCCGGGTGCCTCCCCAGTCCGAACTCCCTGTATATCGTCGATACTCTGGGGTAGGGGACCCCTATGTTCACCTGAAGGACTTCGTCTATGAATCGGCGCCGCACAAGTATGACCGCCATCTCATGGCATATCTGTTCAGAAAATCATTAGATGGTCCGGCCTTGGAATGGTTCTATTCTTTGCCTCCCGAGGAAGCCGAGGACTTCCAAATCGTCCAAGAAAGATTTCTGCAGCAGTTTCAGGATCGGGTGGGACCCGAATACTCTTTTGTGGATTTAGTGGCCGAGAAGATGAAGCCAGAAGAAGATTTCTCCACCTATGCCGACCGGTGGCGCTCATTGGCCGCCAAGGTCCGGTGTCCAATGCCTGAGGAGGAGAAGATAAAGCTGTTGATCTCTAATGCCACACCCACCTACCGAGCTATTTTGGCCATGAACGACATCTCTACCATGCACCAATTGTATAGCCGAGCCCGTTTCATCCAAACCCAACTTAAGGACTCGCCCATACATTCCATGTTTGAGACCCCCAAGGCCCGTTATGCCAAGAAGCCGCAAGGCCCAGTCACCGAGGGGATCCAGACCAATGAACAAGTAGGTGCCGTTAGCAACCCTCAAGGCCCAGTAGGTAGGTCCCCCTATACCCAACAAGCCCAACAGCCTTGGAACAATAACAACAATAGGCAGCCACCTCCCCAAGGACAAAATCCTCCTCAAGACCAGCGCCAATACTCCCAAGTCCCTCCACCACAAAATGGCTATGCACCCAGGAAACCCAATGGGCCCAAGAGAACCCAATACCCTCCATTGCCTGAATCTCTAGCTGATGTCTTTGCAGCCCTCATGTCCCTAAACGCTTTAAGACTCCCTCCTGAGAAGGCGAACTGGAATATGGCGGCCGATCAAACAAAGTATTGCGTCTATCATCGTCATCCGGGCCACAATGTGTCTGATTGCTTCCAATTCGGGACATGATATACGATCTCCATGAGCAGAATCAGATTGATTGGGCAGAAATGAAAAGGTTGATCCAAACTCTGAGGGACCAGCAAGGCCAGAGGCAACAGCAGCAGCAACAGAGGCGACAGCAGCCGCAGCAGCAACAACAACAGCAACAGCAACAGCAATACCAGCCCTTCCAGCAGCAATACCAGCAACACCAGCAACAGCAGCAACAGCAGCAGCCGCAGCAGCCGGCGAATGACCTGGGCATAGTCCGTAATCCCATGCCACAACACCAACCCGCTCCGAACCCTCAACCAATTCCGCCGCCTCCGCCTGCGCATGTTAACCCCGTTGTCCACCATGCACCACCAGAAGCCCAGTGGGTCTTCGATGACGATCATGAGGTAGGCCAACTCCTGGCCATTTCTCACGTCACGCCCACTATTCCCGCACCTGCATCCACCACGCCTCCTTCCCTTACACCCCATGTTGCCACCATCACCTCACCATCCTATTTCCCCGTCACCTCACCATCATCCCTCCACCAAATAACACCCCTATGCCAACACCTCTACTAGCCAACCCCTCTATCCTCGACACCGCAGCCTCTCCACTCCACCATAACCTTGCCCTCCGGAGCGGGCGAATGTTTCATCGGATGTATCCTAACACATCCATGCCAATGCCAGGTCAACAAGCCAACAGTCAGCAGCAACAAGATACAGAAGAGATTGATCCGGCACCGGGAACCCAATATGACATCTTAAAGCACCTCGATCAAACTCCCGCCAAGATCTCCATATTGGAGCTCATCAAGAGGTCACAGACTCATCAAGACGCTCTCAGAACTTTCTTACAGAGAGTCATGGTCAGCGAGGACATGAATCCAGACAACCTGCCCTCAGTGCTCTCCATAGTGAACAGAGGACCCACTATTACCTTTTCTGATGGTGAGTTGGCTGCCCCCGAGGCCAGAAAAATGCCTCTGTGTGTGACACTCACCATAAATAAAGTGGCGGTCGATGCGGCTCTGGTGGACACAGGAGCTTCCATTAATGTGTGTCCACTAAGCACTCTTAGAGCTTGCAACATATCGGAACGTCAATTGCAGCCCACGCCTACCACTATTGCTGCATATGACAATTCACGACGTGCCTGTCACGGGGTCATCACTTTGCAAGCTGAATTAGGCCCTCTCGTCATGTCCGTGGAGTTCTATGTGCTGAACATTGATCACACCTACAAAGCCATTCTAGGGCGCCCGTGGATCGAATCATTAGGGGCGGTACCCTCTACAGCACATCAGTGCCTAAAATTCCCTTTTCAAGGAAGGATAGTCAAGGTCAAGAGTGTGACCACAACGCATACCGTCGAAGCCGTTGAGAGAGTACTGCCATCAGTATGGCCGTCCAATAAGCCCATAATCTCAGTGCTTGATGTTAACTACACTTGGGCCTATACTTTCTCTTCAAATCGCCCAATTGGGTCTCCTCCTATGATGGCAGTCAGGAAGGATGTGAGCAAGAATACAAAGGGGTGGGACATCATGTTCAGACTGGGTTATCAGTCAGGAAAAGGCCTGGGTGCCCACCTCCAGGGGCAAACAAAGACTGTCGCCACTGCTAAGAAATTCACGAAGCGTGGCCTTGGATATTCAGAATGGGCTGCTTTCTCATCTCCTCCACATTCAGACCAGGGATCGCTCACTTGGTCCTTATACGAGCATTTTGTCCGAGGGCCCATTCAGCCCGGATATAACACCATCATGGAAGCACCAAGATCGGACTATCAAGCTTTAGAGGAGCAGCGACCCAACAAGAAGAAGAAAGCTGAGGAAGATACTGAAGATCCAGATCAAGATGATATCATCTCATCAGTCAGTCTGTTGCTCGAAAGGTCAGAAGCTGAGGAAGAAGAGCTGGAATCAGAAGACCCTGTTTCTGCGGTCAATGGATTATTCAATGGAGAGGACGAACCGCAGGTAGCAGTTTTATCAGTACCAACAACCACCGCCAGGCGACAGTTGCCTGGGTTTGGTGAGGAAGATCAGTCAGTTCATTTGCCCCTCTTTATGCAGGAGTTCTGGCCAGGGCTCTCCCGGCCTCCTACTCATTTTATCACATCCGTGCTTGAGTTTAATGTTAGCTTCGTTCCCTTGCCTCTCCCCTTCATCGTCCAAATCTCGCCCGACGCCATTGAGGCATTCGCTCGTCCTTCACCCCGCTCCATCATTCTTTTTAATGGTTCGGTCCTTTCCTTTTCCCCAAACCATTTAGTCTAATGTGTTTTTTTTTATTTTTTATTTACTTTAAAAAATGAGGAAATTCAAAATAACAAAAAAATGTGTGCTCCTGTCTCCGACGGCGATCCCCGTCACCCCCTCCTGCTCCTGTCTCCGACGGCGATCCCCGTCACCCCCTCCTGCTCCTGTCTCCGACGGCGATCCCCGTCACCCCCCTCCTGCTCCTGTCTCCGACGGCGATCCCCGTCACCCCCCTCCTGCTCCTGTCTCCGACGGCGATCCCCGTCACCTCCCTCGCGCTCCCGATCTCGACGGCGATCCCCGTCACCTCCCTCGCGCTCCCGATCTCGACGGCGATCCCCGTCACTTCCCTCGTGCTCCCACTCTCGACGGCGATCCCCGTCGCATCTGCTCCCCAATAGTCATCGTCGTCCTTTTCGCTCGCCTGGTGGTCAGCCATGGCCATTCCGGGCAATTCGGGTGAGGGGCCTTCTGCTCCCCTACACCCCGATGCTGTTGCCGACACCCTGAGCTCGGGTGGCCTGCTCCCTCCTCCAGCTCCATCGGAGGATCTTCGCGGCCTCGCCGCACCCGTCTGTTTCCCTTCCAATAAACTTCTGGACGATTCTCCAGAACCCCCTGTAAATACCAAATCTAACTCAAGTTCAAGGGTAGTCTCTAGTGAGTCCCCGTCCCCGTCTAGGAAGAAGAAGGGTAGTGGCGTGCCCCGTAGATACCTCTTAGACCTAGTCCATAGATGTGGCGCTCTTCTAGCTGTCGAAGAGTTCGTCAAAGAAGCAGTAGTTCTGAACTTAGAGGAGATGCCGATAGAGGAAGGGCTAGACGACGGCTTTGGGATATATGAAATCGTAGCCGAAGAAGACCCACTAGATGAAAATGGGGTTGAGATAGAGGATGCTGCTGAGGCGTATGCTAGTGGTATGAGGAGATTCGATGAACCTACCTCAGCAGTCGACGAACCTACTAAGGAGGTGAATGTGGGAACGCAAGAGGACCCCAGGCTCTTGACCATAGCATCTGGTCTCCCTCCCGAAGAAGAAGAAGTGCTCATAGAGGTTTTAAGGGAGTTCAAGGATTCTTTCGCCTGGTCCTATGATGACATGCCTGGCATTGACCCCGATTTGGTGGAGCATAGGTTAATTTTGAAGCCAGGGGCAGTTGCCGTTAAACAAAAGCTAAGGAGGTTCCTCCCCCACATCGCTTTAAAGATGAAAGAGGAGATTGATAAGCTACACAAAGCCAAATTTATCCGTGTAGTCCTCTATCCTTTGTGGGTGGCCAACATCGTCCCGGTGATGAAGAAAGACGGAAGAGTGCGCATCTGCATAGATTTCCGGGATTTGAATAAGGCATGTCCTAAGGACGATTTCCCGCTACCTCATTTGGATGTTTTGATCGATAATACAGCAGGGTTCGAAACTCTATCATTCATGGATGGGTATTCCGGCTATAATCAAATTCGTCTAGCCCCGGAGGATCAGGAGAAGACCTCCTTCACCACCCCATGGGGAACATACTGCTATGTGGTCATGCCGTTTGGACTAAAGAATGCCGGCGCCACTTATCAAAGAGCAATGTTAGCTATCTTCCACGACATGATACATATTGATGTTGAGGTTTACGTGGACGATATCGTGGTGAAGTCGAGAACCCAAAGAGAGCATTCCTCCGTACTAGCCAAAGTTTTCCGTCGCGCACAAGAGTATCAATTGAAGATGAATCCGAAGAAGTGCGTGTTTGGAGTTTCCTCGGGAAAATTATTAGGCTTCATAGTTAGTAAGCGGGGGATTCAAATAGATCCGCACAAGGCCAAGGCAATCAATGAGATGCCTCCTCCTAAGAACATATCTGAGCTTCGAGGTTTGATTGGTCGGCTGCAGTTCATAAGGAGATTCATATCTCAGCACTCTCAAAGATGTCGTCCGTTCTATGAACTGTTGAGAGGAGGAGTCAGTTTTGAATGGAATGATAAATGCCAAGAGGCCTTCGATGAGCTCAAAAGTTACCTTATGAATCCACCCGTGCTTCAGGCGCCCATCCCTGGGAAACCCCTAATCCTATATCTGTCAACTGTTGAGGACTCCCTAGGAGCTGTCCTTGCTCAGCTTGATGAATCCGGCAAAGAAAGGGCAGTCTACTACCTATCTAGGCTATTCAATCCGTCCGAGCTCAAGCTCACCACAATGGAGAAAACTTGTGCAGCGCTAGTTTGGGTAGTGCAGAAATTGAAGCACTACTTCCTAGCTCATAAGGTGAGTTTAATTTCTAGAATGGACCCTATTAGGTATCTCCTTGAGAAGCCAGTCCTCGCCGACAGATTGGCTCGCTGGCAAAGTTTCCTCTCTCAGTTCGATATCTCCTTTATTGTTCAGAAAGCCATAAAAGGGTATGCCATTGCTGAGCACCTTGCTCACCTTCCTCTTCCTCATAGTGATACGGTTCAAGAGGATTTCCCCGATGAAAACCTATCACTTGTCTCTCATGATCCCTTCTGGTCACTCCATTTCGATGGAGCTCTCAATTCTAGGGGACGGGGCATAGGTGCAGTCTTGCTCACCCCAGAAGGGATCACCATTCCTTTAGCTTACCAACTTCAGTTCTATGCCACCAACAACATCTCCGAGTATGAGGCTCTCTTGGCCGGTCTTAAGCTCGCCTACCTTTTAGGCGCGCGTCACCTTAAGATCATAGGAGACTCTCAGCTCGTCCTTCGGCAAGTTCTCTCTACCTATCGCACTCGTGACCCCAAGCTCAAGCCGTATCAAGATCTGGTCACGCTCCTCGCCAAGCAATTCCGCCAACTCATCTACATTCATACTCCTCGCTCTCAGAACATTCTGGCCGACGCTCTGGCGTCATTAGCTTCATCTCTCTCCTTCCCTCTCAGCCGTAGCGCTGAGACTATCACCGTTCAGAGATTAGAAGCTCCCTCAACTCAGGACCCTTGGTTCTCGAACCTTAGGAGCTCCCTAGTGTTGAAGGCAGAGAAGAAAGAAGCAAAGGAGTTGTTGCTTGTTGAATTGGGGGAATTGATGGAAGAAGAAAGCCCGTGGTATCGTGAGATTGAGCAATTTTGCAAAGACGGTACCTTCCCGGAAGAAGCCGAAGCAGAAGATAGGCGAGCTATCCGTAGAGTAGCTTAAAATACACCCTCGTGGGTGAAGTTCTCTACAGACGCGCTCTAAATGGAATGCTCCTCAGATGTGTGACCGATGAAGAGGCTTGGAAGATAGTAGAAGGATCTCACTCCGGCGAATGCGGAGGGCATGTGAATGGCAGATGTTAGCCAAAAAGATCCTTAGGCAGGGCTACTACTGGCCAACCTTAGAAGAAGACTGTGCCGCCTACGTCCGTAGGTGTGTCAGATGCCAAATCCATGCCGATAAAATTCATGCTCCGTCTTCCTCTTTACATCCACTATCTTCTCCTTGGCCTTTCTCCATGTGGGCCTTTGATATCATTGGGCCTCTCGGTGATCCTAATGCTCAGATAAAACAAAAGTCCTTCATCCTCACTGCCACTGAGTATTTCACCAAATGGGCCGAAGCGGAAGCGTTTGCAGAAATCAAAGGTTCGACCGTGTGCAGATTCATCATGAAGAACATCATTGCGCGGTTTGGAGTACCTGGCAGCATCGTCACCGACAATGGACCCCAGTTCATATCACAAGACCTTCAAGACCTCTGTAAGAAGTTCAATATTTCTTTGCATCATTCGTCTCCTTATTATCCGCAGGGCAACGGCCAGGCCGAAGCCACGAACAAGACGCTTTTGAAAATCTTAAAGAAAACTTGTGAGTCTAATAAATTCGCTGATTGGCCAGAAAAGCTAATTGAGGCTCTGTGGGCTTACCGCACCTCCATCCGCACACCTACGGGGCAAACCCCTTTCTCACTCACATATGGAATGGAAGCGGTATGTCCACACGAAATCCTCATCCCTTCGCTAAGAATTCAGTTGGATAAAGAACTTAATCCCGATGAACATCGGGAGGCGTTACTTACGCAACTAGAACTCTTAGACGAACGGCGTCTAGCTGCAGCCGATCACGTGCTTTCGTACCAAAATAGACTCTCAAAGTCTTTTCAAAAGAAAGTGATTGAGCGTAAATTTCAAGAAGGAGACATGGTTTTGAAGCGAATTTTCATAAAACCTGGAGGTCCAAGGTCAAAATTGTCTGCAAACTGGGAAGGGCCGTACGTCATCAAAGAAGTGTACCCGGGAAACGCGTATAGGTTAGTTAACGCCGATGGTGATGAACTCTCTCATCCTTGGAATGGGTTATATCTTAAAAGATTCTACCCCTGATCAAAAGTCTTTGGATAACAACATCAATTAATAAGTAGCCATTCGCCAAGTGTCTCGCTCCTTCTCATATCGACGAAATTATATTTATGTGCAATCACGTACTCAATATGGTAAGCCTAAGGTCGTTGTTCCTCCATATACAGTGCTCTCACTTAGCCCTTGCTCAGAGAAACAAGAGGTCAATTCTCTCCCTATTCGGACAAGGTCTAGGGGCAAGGGGAAAGCTAACTTGTAAACCTGCAACGGTATAAACCATGCGTTTGAAGTCTCAAAAAGAGACGGGCAGTTCTAAGAAAAGCATATAGCAAAAAAAAAGAAAATAAAGCGACAAAATGACAAAGTGAATGGGCATGTTAAAGAGTGGCAGTACAGTTCCCCGCGGGACGCCCTTGAGCCCGGTCGCACGCATGTCCCAGACAAAAGAGAAAATATTGTGGCCCTAAAGTCCTTGGACAACAGATGAATAGCACATGTGACTTATTTCGTTGCAAGTCTTACAAGTCAGCAACCCCGACCCCAAAATTAAGTCTTATCTTTTTACATTCTTCCTATCCCTCCTAAAATGACCAAAGAATCCATGCGCTTGGTCTGTGTTGGAACATTGTTGTCACAGGGACAAGAAAACTTGGCAAACCTAATATGAATATGCGTTGCACATAAATCTTACTCGCCAAAGTGAGGTAGAGGTAAGACCCACGGTCGATCACTCAACATTAAGAGGTGTTGTTATCAAAAGATCCCCAAAAAAAAAAATCAAAGATCCCCAAAAAAAAAAAAAAGATCCCCAAAAGATCCTCAAAATCCAAAAAAAAAAAAAATCAAAGATCCCCAAAATCCAAAAAAAATCAGAAGATCTCCAAAACCAAGAAAAATAAAAAAATTCCCAAAAATAAAAAAAAATCAAAAGATCCTCAAAATCACAAAAAATTTGAATAGTTTTTTTTTTTTTAAGGGCATGTACATATTCTTTTTTCTTTAGCATGCATTATTTTCATAGTCTTTTCGCCTATTTAATAAGGCTCGGCCCCTTGACAAATTGCGGAGTTAGCTTTTATCATGTTCTGTGCAAGGGGCCGAACCTAAGAACAGATCTGACTTGTTCTTCTAAGTGTGTGCAGGAACAGGAATTTTAAAGAGAGCCGAGTGTGGCGTCGCGCTCAAATCTCTCTCTCTCGCTTGTTTGAATCTCGCCTCTCACTCGTGTCAATCACAAACTATCCATTCATCATAAACATTGGCATAAAAATAAAACTGCACTAAGGTATGAACAAGATGTACATCGATAAAAGGGGAGGTGGCTCACAAGACTCCTCACTGACCGCCACCACTCTCCCCGGATCCCTCTCTCCTATCTGGAGGTGGCAACATCTCACCACCCCCTCTACCCTCATGAGCACTACCCTCGCCCGGCCGGCGCCTCTCCTCCTCCTCGTTCCTCCGCCTACTGGAGGAACCCGCTAGATACTGCCCAACGGAGGCACCCGTCGCCCTGCTGACGCTCACGCCGCTCCGGCTCCGGCTGCGTAAACGGCCGATGTCCGTCACAATCTGCTGGAGGCTCCGCGCCAGTGTCTGCTGCGCTAGCAACTCTGCACGCAGTCGGGTGACCTCCTCCTGATCTCCGGGTGGCCTCTGTACCCGCAGTGTCGCCAACTCCTGGGTCATCTCCGCCACTCGTGCCTCAGCTGCCTCCGCCCGGGCGCGCTGCTGATCTCTCTCGCTCTGCAACGTCATGGCGTGCTCATGGGTCACCTCCAAGTCTCTCTCTTGCACAACAAGCAGTCATTCAGCATCATTTGGAAATAATCAACTCAAAAGCCTCTAATTGAACTTACCCTCTCCTCCAAGTGCCTTTGAGCCTCCTCGGCTCTCAGCACAGCACCTGCCAGTCGAGCCTCCATGAGTGATGGAGACCCCCCTGCGCTCCGAGAGGAGGAAGCACCGCCTGCTCCGGCACCCCTCACTCTCTCCAGCTCACTCCGCTGCACGCAAAAGACAGGTCAGTTTTAAAAAGTTGCTTAAATTAAAAGGGGCTGAAAGGTGAACACAGTACTTACCAGCTCTGCCACCTGCCTCTGGGCTGCCTCCCGATCCTGCACCGCCGACTGGAGCAAGGCTCGGAGCGATGCGATCTCACCGGTCACGTCCACCTGCACGGAATTGCCAAATCATCAGTTTTAATCATTAAATCCCAATTCTTGAGTTGTGGTTTAGAAAGTCTACCTGGTGTCGGGCGCTCTTGTACACCTTTCCTCCGTACTTCAAGGCGTACGCCTGGAGGTAGGCATCATCGGTGGTCGCGTCCGATCTGACCCCCTTGCCTTCCCGCTCCCAGCTTTCTATCTACTCGCGAGCCCGCTCTCTCCAGTCTGTCGTGTCGTGAAGCCCCCGGAAGCTCCGACCCGGCCGGCGGAACCGGTCCCGGACGGGGAACTCCACGACACTCTGTCTGAGGCCCAAGGAGCGCTGGGTTAGAAACAGGTTCAGAGGTAGCACGAGGTTGAGTGCATGCAACCACACCGACCTACCGAAGTAGGGGCGGGCCTGCACCAACCACGGCTGTCCCTCATCACCCTCCCCCAGGTATGGCCGCCAAACCACCTGCAAAAGAGAAATAATCAGTCATTTCAAACAAACAATTCCAAAAAGGGAGGGATTAAGGGTACCTACATCCAGATAAGGGTAGCTGTCGAGCGCCTCCTGGAGGTGCTCCAACTGGTCGGCCAGGTGGCGAGTATCTTGGCGAGAGTCCCAACGGCGTGCAATGGGCACGAGGCCCGGCCGTGTGAGCTCCCCTCTCCTCAGGGCTGGGAGGTGTAGATAGGCCCAAACCTGCAAAATAAAGGCAAATTAGTTGGCGGTTCAAGCAAAATCTGAAGTTTAAAGTTAGGAGAGAAAGTGTACCTGAAGGAAGGGATAGAAACCACTCGTGGACGTCTGCCGCTCGGAGGCGCTCAAGCCGTCAAACTGGTGCGCTAAGAAGCTGCCCCCCAAGCATACCCCCCTACCTCACCTAAGTCCGCCAGCAAGGGCAGGAAGCGGCAGTGGACTGCGTCGCCCCTCGTGGCAAACAAAAGTCTACCAAGAAAGAGGACGAGGAAGCGGCGCAAGTCCAAGTCCGCCTGCGGCCCAGGCTCACTCGCTAACTCCCTCCTACTGACTCTAGCCAACCGCTCCAGATACTCATCCTCAGTCTCCCCTGCGTTCTTCCCTGCCTCAAATAGACCTAGACTCTCCTGCAAGGCTACTCTAGGCACTAGGGAAGACCTACGCTCCACGGGAAGGTCTAAGAGCCGCTCGGCTAGGTCATGGTAGCAAGGGTAGGTATACCCGCTCACTGCCCGCCCGTACACTCTGAGCCCTGTGATCCGGCTCACATCCTCTAGGCTGGGGATCATATGCCCCCAAGGGAACGCGAAGGCACTCGCCTCCGTGTCCCACCTGCTACGCAGGGCCTGGGTGAGGGCCGGGTCCACCCTCATCCTCTCAATCCTAAATATCTGCCCGAACCCCATCTCATCTACTCTCTCTCGCTGAAAGGGGGGAAGGGCCAGGAAGGCAGCCAGTACCAGTGTCCATGACACTCGAGCCCTCATTTCACCCTGCAAAAATTCATTCAAGTTCAAGTTCTGGTTTCATTTGTATGTTCGGTCAGAATCGCGACAGCTTTTGTAGCCGCGACCTTGTCGCGACGGTGCGGGCCGCCGCGACCTTATCGCGTCGCCTTAATAGGTCGCGACTGCCCTAAGCGTCGCGACACTGTCGCGACGCCCCGTCCCGTCGCGACACCATGTCGCGACGGGTCGGGCTGACGCGTTTTCAGATTCAAACCGGCCGGAGCCTTCTTTGTTTGATCCTTGCTTTCATGGGCCTCTCACCCTACATACGCCCTCCAGGGGCTCCGTGGATCTCCCTATTACTATCATTCAAGGTTTGGGATCGAGGGTACTTACCGATTTCATCGCTTTGGCCCGTTTCTTCCTCTCCTCTTCCACGTTCATAGTCGGAGTCATTTCCTCCTCTTCCGCTCCCGTGACGGCCTCGGGCACCTCCTCCTCGGCCGAGGGCCTCTCACCCGTCGTCGCGAGTATCGTCGCTCCGCGTGGCGTTTCCCCCGCGATGAGCCCTCGCCGCTCTCTTTCCCGCCGTCCATCGCAATGTAGGTCGTTTAGCTTGGTGTTTCGGGCTAGCAAGGAGGTCTGGACGAAGGGGAGCTTGGGGAAGGAGTCAAAGGTTCGAAGATTCAAGGCTCAAGGTTTTGAAAGCCGGAAAGAAGAGGGAAAGGGGGGCCATTTGCTTTTGAATCGATCGGTTCTTGACGCGACGCCGCGCGCCGTCGCGTTCATGTCGCGTCAAGTAGGGACGTCGCGACATAGTCGCGACGCACCGCCAGGCCGCGACTTAGAGGCGACGCTCCTGATCGTCGCGTCATCAACAAAGCACTTGCATTGCGCAGAGAATCCATTCTTATTCATTCGTATTCAAAATCTTTACATTCCCTAATCCATTCTAAAACAACCTAGCAATGCTTTTAAGTACTTTCCTAATTGCCATCTGGCCTACAAATCAAATCAAATAAATCGAGCATCTCCTCCTGCAGGTTGGAGCGTCTTCAAAGCTTCAACATACTCTTTGACCGTTTCATCATCTTCCTCCACCTCTGCTAGGATCAGGCTCATAGCGCATCCCTCCCAATGGACGATGGCGCTGCGCATGTCACGCTCGTCCTGCGCGTCACCCCTCTTCCTCTCTTGGATAGGCGGGAAGTGTGAGAGGATCGGAACAACTGTCCGGGCCGCACCGCACTAGAGGTAGCAACGGTCCGGGTTGTAAGAAACAAGCGCCTCGTTGCCCAGCAACCTCAAGGCAAGACCGGTGCGCTGAGAGAGATGGATCATCTTGCCGTGCATGAACCGGGGACGTGCGTCGAAGTCCGCCACGGTCAGACTCCGGAGGTACCCGCGCCACGCTTGGATGCCCTTTATTTGCGCCGTCTTGCACCAAGCCCGGGTGCTCATGTGGAGTGATCCGCCCACGTATGCCAACGGATGGTTCAGCATCGTCTTGCACTCCACAGTCAAGCTCTCCTCCGCCCGAAATTGGATGTGCATCCCCATCCATAGTTCGAGGGCAATCACCGATCCGTAAAAGGGCCCTCCAAGTGCTGCAGAAGATAGACCGGCATATAGATAACTCAGGACTGCTTGGCCGATGGTCAAACCTTCTGAGATGGAATCAATGATGCTCAGGTTGGCGAAGGAGATAGTCCCGTCTTCAGATGGAAAAAGTATGACCCCACAGATGCAGATGGCCGCCGCCTTGGCAATGGCGCCGTGTCTCCCGGTTTTCCGCTTGCATTGCGAGACAACCCACTGTGCGATGGGGAGTAAGTGGACGTGCATGCCACTGGTCATGGAGCGTAGGTCGTTCTTCATGAAGGTCAGCTTGGCCAGAATACTCCACGAATTGATCTGCTCCACGGTGTACGATAATTTCATCTCCTCGCCTCGGTGGTAGCGCGGAAGACCGAGCATAATCTCCAATTCTTCCAGAAGCACGGTGGCTTCAAAGTCGGAGAAGACAAAGGAATGTGTCTGAGTGTGCCACAGCTCGGTAAGTGCGGTGATGCTATCCCACGTGTGGATGATCTTGTTGTACTTTTTGGCGAGAACTAGCACCGTGGACAATCCCCACTCTTTTAGGAGGAAAATTGAGGCCGGAGGCAGCATGTCAAGCATCGGCAACAGCCATGGTAGCTTGGAGAACCGCCTATGACCGGGGAGGATCTGAAGAAAGGAGAAGGAGGAGATGAGAAGGAGAAGAAAAAACAGAGCAAAACAAAAGAAAAAGCAGAGTAATGCAGAAAGTACACAAACTCAGGGAGATAAGCCACTTACTTGAAGATCCGGGCGGGAATAGATGTGTCTTGGGATAGCTGACAGGTGCTGGAAGTCGGTGTAAGACTCCCTAGCTGCCTTTGGGCCGGAGTAGGGAGGGATGGCCTCTGCAAATTCTGAAAGCTTCCTCTTCATGGCTGCAGAACTGAAAAGGATGAAGAACTTGGAGAGCAGAGGATGCCAGGAGTTTAGCTGCGGGATTAGCAGTCCAAACCCTTTATTTATAAACCTTAGGGAGTTAGAAACCCATTCTAATCCTGCAACTAGGAGTTAGGATAAGTCTAGGAAAGGTTTAGGAGTCCTAGTGCTAGTCTAGATGTCTTAGGATAAGTCTAAGTCCCGTTTTTCTGCTTTTTTAGGACTCTGTCTGAGTCGCGACGCCGCGATCAGACGCGACTATGTCGCGACAGTGCGCTGCGACGCGACAAGGTCGCGGTCGATTAGTGCGTCGCGTTTGTACTCAAGTGATTATTTCTCCTGCTTGTGCTTTTATGTGTGTTTCTTTGACTATATTCATTAAATTCATCTGTCATCTTGTGATTATTATACTTGTTTTCTCATGGATGATTCAAAAAAAAAAAGGTCAAGAAATGTCGTCACAGGTAAGTCAGGTATTGTATCTCTACCCTTACTCCCGGCATTACTATATGATATCCTACTTAATATATCTCTTCAAGGACCAGCTGGTTCTCAATGTGCTCTGGGATTTGAGTTCCCCTTTACCAAAAACTATGATAATCTAGGTGCATGTTGTTAGCCATTGGATAGGCCGTTGAGCTAGTTAAGATCAGGGACGATGGATTCAGGCTTGCACTGCGGTTGTAGGTAGTCTCTTGACCCTTTCTTATCCAGCTTAACAATATTATCCTTGATATATTTTATATTTTCTCGCTTTCTTTGCATTCGTTTTGATGATTTCTTTTACTTTAGCCCAGCATGCATCATGTAGGACTTTGAACTTTCCTGACTTATTCTAGACCATTGATGAGCTCTTGTTGAGTGCCCACTCATCCTTCATGTTTTAAATGCAAGAAATCCAATTCCACTCTGAATCGGAAGGTTTGCCTCCGAGCGAGTCGTTCCCGTCCGTTTGACAAGAATTTCCCTGTCTGGATTCCTTATCCAATTACTCATCCTTTTCCTTTGATCCGTTTTGGTTGCGAACCGCTCCCAGGACAGAGTCATGAGTTACCTGCCTGGCACGCACACGTCCCTCCAAAACGAAACCTGCAGGCCAATCGGCTAGGGTACCTCTCAATCGAGAGGTTGATCGTCCTCTTCTTTTTTTTCTTCTCGTACAGACTTGTGCTCTTCTTTGCATTCTACTCGAGCAACTGACTAGGGGCTTTCACAAGGATTCCAATTGCTTGTTAGTTAACATCGGGTGTCTCTTCACCTTGGCTTCCACTTTTCAGTCCACTCCGCGTCATCTCCATTCCATTGTCACTTCATGACCTTTCCACGCCATTTCCGCTTCGTTCCCCTGCAAAGTAGAAGCCAAGGAGGGGCAATCTGTAGACACCCGATTATGACTAATGGGTTGAACCACATTTCTTGCTATCTTAGTGGGCCCCTAATTGGTCACTCACCTTGAGCCCATCATTTGCCTTGATTTGAGCCCATTAATCCATTAAAAATGCCTTGAAATCCCGAAATCAATCACTCGAAAGAGTCCTTAGAGGATGTGACTCCTATTTATCATATGGTTAAAGAGAATAATCTAAAATAATTCAGATTCCTTGTCGCGACGCATCGAGGCGCCGCGACTCTAGTCGCGACGGGTTAGGCTGCCGCGACAGCCCATGCATTATCCATGCACGTAGGCAATGCTGTCGCGACCCCCCGCACCGTCGCGTCTCTAGTCGCGACCCCGCGATCTGACGCGACAAGGACCGAGATCTCTGGCCTCTATAACCATATCCTATTTATCCTCCCATGCACCTTGACTTGGTCCAAGAGGTTTATCCCGACCCCTTGAGCACTTTTTCGGCCCTAGGGACTCTCCTAAGCTCCCCTAAGGACTCTATATCCGATTTTGATAGAGCTTTATCCCTTTTTTTTTAATTTCCACATCTTTTGAGGAGATAATATCCAATTTTTTCACTCCGAGCTCTATATAAGCATGACCCCTCCTCATGGACGGGCAGAGCCTCATGATCACCCCGAAGGGCTGCCAAAATTTCCTCTGAACAAGACTTAGCCACGCAGCCATTCATTCCACTCATTTCCCTTCACTTTTCACTCCTCACAACTCACTCATTTCACCATTAATGGAGCAAGGAACGTGAAGAGGGCGACTTCAGCAATCTCCTGGACCCCTTGGCACATCATTGGAGCTGCATCCACGCCAGGAAGTCGCCCTAATGGGGATCATCCTCTCTTCTCTCCCTTTTCCCTATTTCTACATGCATTTTTATGTTCTTTTTAAATAGAGCACATTTATCATCCACCCACATTTTCCCACACCCACAGGGGTTTAAAACCACCCCAGGTGCGTTCCCACCATGATCTCCCATCTCATTTCGTCTTTTAGAATAGATATTACGCTTTACATGTTCTAATAGGGTCTTTTCTTTGTGTTTTCTTTTGATTGGCAGGCAAGCAAGCAACGTCTACGAGGAGCTCTGGTGCTCTGGCCGGCTGGAGGACTAGAAGAAGGTCACAACAACAAATCTCCCGCATTCAGAGAACGCAACGGCCTTGGGTGACGCGACAAAGACGCGTCGATCCCTACTGACACGATAGCAGAGACGCGGCGGCCATGACGACCGCGACACCAGGTCAGTCTTCCTGTTCTCTTCCTTTTCCTAGTTTAAGTTAGCCATTGTCTTTTCACATCATTAGGCAACTTACCTAGGTGGCGATCACATCCTATTTTTCATGCTATCATATTTGATATCCATGTCTGTGTCGAGGGGAAGCCAATCCCTGTGATTACACCATGTAAGAAGGGCCGAACTAGGATAAATCCTTGTGCATATTTGTGTGATTGTTTCCGCCTAGTTCACACTTGAATCACACACACCACACTAAGTACTAACGAATTTATTTAGTGTTGTGCAATTTCAGAAGAAAATTTATAAAGCCAAGAAGTCCTATTCACCCCCCCCCCCTCTAGGACATCTATAGTGCCATTTCGATCCAACATCTTCGTCATCTTCCTCAGGGTATTCTCCTTCTGAGGGTGCCCCTGTCTTGCCATCGGTTGAGGTAGCTTCATCTTCTCAACCTGTAGGTTCTTCCCCAGTTCATGTCCAGGCTAGTACCTCTGATGCCCAGGCGTCGGACGCCACTGATGAGTTCGTCCTTGTAGTTTCCCATGAGTTGTACGTCCCCCGAGCTTCCTTGGTCCCTTCCTCAGGTGTGCGTAAGGTGGCTGACTTTGTGGCCGACGCTGCCACCGAGATAGACCGGATGACCCTAGAGTGGGTCGTCAAACACCTTGGCCTCACCTTTCCTCCTAACTTTACTGCCTACACCTCCGACGACATCCGAGCTCATCATACGATGGAGAACAGGTTTTGTCTCTACTCAGAGGCCGTTCAAGCTGGATTCCGGTACCCTCTCTTTTTTTTCCTCCTCCATCTTCTTCTGTATTTAGAGGTCACCCCCTCTCAGCTGGCCCCCAACTCCTGGAGGTCGGCTGTCGGTTTCTTGGTAGCTTGCGCCTTAGCAAAGGTTGCGTCGAGCATCCGCCTCTTCTTTTTTTGTTTCTCTATCAAGGTTTCCGGGGATTGGTTGTATATTTCGGCTTGGTTGGGCTGGCATTTCCTTGGCTGCCTTCCTTCCTCTATCCATCATTGGAAGAGGAACTTATATTTCATCCACAGCCCGGGAGGCTGGGATTTCCCGACCACCTGGTCGGCCGTCAATCCGCATGACAAGGCCTTCCGATCTCCACATGACATCAGTAATGCCGAGCTCTCAGATTTCGAGTCTTTACAGGCGGTGTCCATGCCCAATCTGCATGAGCCTTCCGACGAGTTGTTCAAGTTGATCTAGAGTGCTAGCTGAGGTCTGAGGCCCTTCGGGGCTTTCTATTCCAACCGCTTGTTTGACTTTTGCCGTGTTATCTAATTGAGACGATCTTTTTGGTAGAGATGGCCGACCAGACTGCTCCTGCAGCAGAGGGGTCTGACTACACAGACATTGCTATCCGACACTTCCTTGCCGGGGGGGAGTAAGAAGAAGAAGGCGGCTCGGGGGAGCAAGAGGCCTGCTGAGGAGGTCAAAGTCCAGATCGTGGAGCCTCCGGCACCTCCTCCCGGTGATTCTGTTCGGGCTTCCCCGGCACCGTCTACCCAGCCGTCCACAAAGAAGTCGGTCAAGCGAGCTCCGGCTGCCGAGTCGGAGTCGACCGAGGGTGTCACCTTGAGCACTGCCACGCCCTCCCACAGCCACGGGAGGTCGTCAGAGCTTCCGGTGTCAGTGAGCCCCAAGGAGTGGGGTCGCCTCTCTACCCCGGCCGAGGCTAGTTCTCAGGCGGCGGTGATGAAGTCCGTCGACCTTGTTGACGCATTTTATCGGGGGATACAACGTCAGCTGGGGATCGTGGGGTCCCATCTCCATCGAATGGACCAAGCACGGACGACGGTCGAGGCTCGGCTGCACTCAATAGAGGAGAAATGCGCCGATCTGGAGGCGAAGAATGCCGAGCTCGATAAGACGATCGCCGTCGAAGCCTCCCGAGCAAGCAAGTCTGAGGATCGGGCTGTTGTGCATGCTAAGGGCCTTGACAAGCTTAATGCAGCGCTGAAGGCGAAGAAGGGAGCTCGTGAAGCCGAGGTGGAAGCCCATGCTCAAACTCAGGCCGAGATCGCAAAGCTCGTGGCTGATGAACGGAGGAAGGCCGTGGCCGAGTACAAGAAGTCCGATGTGTATATCGAGCAGATAACCGGCCTATTCCAGGACGGTTATCAATTCTACTTGAAGAGGGTGGCCGAGGTCTTCCCCGAGCTGGACCTATTAAAGCTGCAGCCTCTGTCTGGGGACGACGACGAGCTTGAGGAGGAGGCTGGGTAGACCGACGCTGGAGCTTCCTCCCCTCCTACCCCGACGGTTGACTCGACCTCTCCCGCCCCCGTAATCAGAGCTGCCACCGAGCCCTGATTGGTGTTTTGTAATATCTTTTCGGCTATCAAGTCATTTCTATAATATTTTGGGTAGCGATTTTACGCTTTCGCATTCTAAATTTGTCAACTCTTTGACCTCGGCTTATGAATTCGAGTGCCGAAGCGACGACCTCGTTTACGAATCTAGAGTGCTGAAGCAACATTGTTTACGAATTTATAGTGCCGAAGCGACCTCATTTACGAATCTAGAGTGCCGAAGTGACCTCGTTTATAAATTTAGAGTGCCGAAGCAACCTCGTTTACAGACTTAGAGTGCCGAAGCGACCTCGTTTATGAATTTAGAGTGTCGAAGCGACCTCGTTTATGAATCTAGAGTGCCGAACCGACATCGTTTCAAATCTAGAGTGCCGAAGTGACCTCGTTTAAGAATTTAGAGTGCCGAAGTGGCCTCGTTATTCATTGATATCTCAAGGATAATAACATAGTACATGTTCGGCATTCCATGTCCTCGGAATTGCCGATCAGCTCAAGTCCGCTAATCGGTAGGCTCCGTGGCCGAGGTTCACGACCACACGGTACGGGCCTTCCCAATTAGGGGAGAGCATACCCCCTGTCGATCTGGGATCTGAGACGGTGAGTTTCCGGAGGACAAGGCTACCGGTGCCGAAGTTTCGAGGTCTGATGTCTGCGTCGAATTTCCGCTTCATCTTCCGTTGGTAGGTTTCTGTGACGACCCTCGCCGTTCAGGCCCGTTAACCCAATAACGTGCCTGACACGACACTGTCTCCCGCGAACGAGCCGTAGCCTCGCAAGGGATATCATACACACATGTCTGTGGAAATATAAAAGAACCCGCTGAACACATATAAGTTTCCGTTTTTCACACATATCCACATCAAATGTACATATTCAGTTCCATACCAAAGTCATAGTACAAAGTACAACGGCCTAGGATAAACCCCTAAGGCACAATAAGTAGAAGTATTACTCTGCTGGTGTCGAAGGCCCGACTCCACTACAGTGTTGACCGGAACTAGAAGAGGGATGGGAACCCTCCAACTCTCCTTCACCTAGAAGAAGAAGGGGTGAGCCTCACAAGTCACTGGCTCAGTAGGGCAACACCCCAAAAGTCGGAAGAGCTATGTACAACAAGTAAGTAAGCAAAGCTGTAAACAATTAAAATATATCACTGCCTATGCATGATACTACAACTGTAAGTAAATAAATGGCAAATCACGTACGAGTGTACAAGCTAAAGAAGGGCATGCCACACACAAGTCACGGGAACTGGTTCACGACACCAGCCATAGACCTGGACAAACAACACAAGTCTACCTATCAGCCTCGCAGCCGCGGACGAAAGGTCCAGCTGCTGCTCCACCTCAACAGGATCAAGAACTGTGGAGACAAGCCAACACCACTCCTGCAGACCACACAGCTACAGGCCCAAGCCTGACGCCTTTAGGGACTCCGGCCCGAGCTTCCTAAAGTGAGGCACTGGAAAAAGGACTAGCTGGGGACCAGTACGTCTATTGGTGTCCGTCCGCCAACCACGAGCGTGCTACATGCGACCGCACGCCCACAAACACGAGTCGCTGCCCCCTGTCATCTTTCTCTCAGTCGGACGTACAACTCAAACTTAGAAGTGAGGGTGTCCAGGAAGACGACACAAATCTTGACGGTACTCACCATACCGGGAAAAAACCCGAGCACCCGGTGCCTGGGTAACTGATTGGAGAGGTAACCATGGTAGGCATTACAACCCAAATTGCTATGCACACATTTCAAGCAAAAACCCATCGTTATCGACCACAGTATAAGCCAACTCAACCCATATAGACCCTACATTGCATAGCCAACACAGCCCAAGCAATGTACAACAGAAACCAAACAGACTAGCCACATAACCCCAGAGCTCGGGTGGCCACATTCTAAATCGCGACCAACACAGTGGTTGCCAATCGGTACTTGAATCATGACGGACCAACCTGTTACCTTAAGGCCTGAATCGCGACAAGCCAGATCGTCACGTTCACAAAATGAGACGACTGGTTCCGTCGCCTTTCAGACAGAAGAAACCTACCTTCAATTCTCATTCCGGAAATCACACCAAGCCACTGTACATGCTAATAAAGCAGGAAATAACTGTTCATATGAAACCCTAGGCATGCTCTCTATCATGTTCATGTGATTTCTAAGTCAAAATCCATAAACCCTATCCTACACAGTCCATACAAGAGAAAACAGTGAAGAGTTCCCCTACCGATGGATGAAACGCAAAATCAATGCCGCCCAGAGGTTCCCCACGCTCCGAAGCCCCTCCTCGCGCCGGAACCACGCCGAACGGGCAGCAAAACAGCCAAAATCGCCCAAAAATTCTTCAGCAAAACCTCCTCCAGCTGAACAGTGCAACTGCACTATTCGGCCATGGGCAGAAGCCCAAAATACACAGAGTTTAAATCGTGATGTATCGGGCCGTCGTGTTTAGAAATGCGACGTACCCCGCCGATGCGATTCAACTCCGACAACCCTGCATGCACCATGCGACGCGCATGCAACCGCGCTCACGTAGAAGCGGTTCCAAATTGCGATGATGCAGGTGGTCATGTTCAACTAAGAATTGCGACGACTGTGCCCGACAGAGGTCTGTTTGGGCGAGAATTTTCAACCCTCCAGCCTCACATCCTGCTACACAAACCTGAAAAAACATGTATAAACATACCAACACAGCTAATGGGCCACACACTGGCCTCCAAACCCAGTAAACTACGATCCAAACATCCAGGATATTACAGTTCCATCTTCGATGCTGCCTCATTCCACCACTCTTCGACCAGATCTAGCTCGGAACATAGAGAACAGTCGTTGTCCTCACGTTCGAATCCCAGAACTCTCCCTGAAGGCACGAGCAGCTCCACGGGGGTCACTGCCTCCACTCTGAAGGCAAGCGCGAAGGAGGATTCCCGAGTCGCTTCTCAGGGTGTTGCTCGGTAAGCCCATTGCACATGGGAGAGCTCCTCGGCCCATCGGCCCTTATGGTCATCCATCCTCCTCTTTATCCCGTCAAGAAGTGTTCGGTTGGTCACCTCAGCCTGCCCATTGGACTGAGGATGAGCAACCGAGGTGAACCGATGGTCGATGCCGAGTTCCTCGCAATTCCGACGGAATCTAGCATTATCGAATTGCTTGCCGTTGTCGGTGACGATCGTCTTTGGCAGGCCGAACCGGCAGATGATATTCTTCCAAACGAACCCCCAAGTGTTGACATCAGTTATTTTTGCCAACAGCTCGGCTTTGACCCATTTGGTGAAGTAGTCAACCCCGATGATGACGAACTTCCGCTGCCCCGAAGCCGGCGGGAATGGGCCGAGGATGTCCATTCTCCACTGGGCGAAAGGCCATGGGGCTGCTAACGAAGTGAGGCCCGAGGGTGACTGCCGATCTATTCTTCCGAAGAGTTGACAATGCTGACATCTTCTGACATAGCCTTCGGCATCCTTCAGCATGGTCGGCCACCAGTAACCCTGTCAGGTCACTCTCTGAACCAACGACTGAGGTCCTATATGACTTCCGTATGTGCCATCATGCATCTCTTGAATGATTTCCTTGGCCTGATATGGGTTTACACATCGCAGGTGTGGGTAGCTGAAGCCCTTCCTGTAGAGGGCGTTGCCGATCATGAAAAATCTTGGGGCTCATCTCTTTGTCTTCAAAGCCTCGCCTTGGTCCTCTGGGAGCCACCCGTCCCGGATGAACTCTACAATTGGAGTCATCCACGTTGTCTAGGCCTCGATGCACATGACTTCTTCCACAGACCCCACAGAAGGCTCTTGAAGCTCTTCTACGAGTACCAAGGACTCCGGGTGATCTTCCGAGGTGGCCGCGTACTTGGACAATGCGTCGGCTTTAGAGTTCTCAGCCCTTGGGATCTTCAGTAGCTCTACTGACTTGAAATCGCCCATCATTTTGAAGAGCTCGGTCATGTACGATGCGAGCTTCTCTTCTCTTGCTTCGAAATCCTTTGAAACATGGCTGACGACTAACTGGGAGTCGCTATAGACATGGACTCATGTCGCTCCCAACGATCTCGCCATTCTGAGCCCTGAGATGACAGCCTCGTACTCGGCTACGTTATTGGAAGCAGAGAATCCGAAATGGATCACATACCTTAGGACGAGGCCATCGGGAGAATACATGACGACACCAGCCCCGCTTCCTTGAGAGTTGGATGCCCCGTCTACGTATACCTTCCAGCTCCCGACGATTTCTTCTGACTCAAGCGACCTCGCCGTCCCTTCAGAAATGAAGTTGGCGAGGACCTGAGATTTGATGGCGACCCGAGGCCTGTAAGTGATGTTGAACTGGCCGAGCTCAATAGCCCATTTTGCCAACCTTCCCGAGGCCTCGGGGCGACAGAGCACCTGCTTGATGAGGACGTCAGTGAGGATGACGATCTTGCGGGCTTGGAAGTATGGTCGGAGTCATCGTGCCGCCATCACCAGCGCGTAACCTGCATTTTTCAGGTCAGAGTAGCACTGTTCAGCCCCTCACAAGGCTTTGCTTTTGTAGTATACTGGAAGATGCTTCTGCTCTTCTTCTTGTACGAGCACTGAACTGATTGAATGGGCTGTCACGGAGATGTACAACAGCATCTCTTCCCCTGCTACAGGCTTGCTCAGTGTCGGGACATTGGCCAGATATGCCTTGAGCTTGTCAAAGGCCTTCTGACAATCATCGGTCCAATCTAACCGTCCTTTCCTCAACACATTGAAGAACAGTCTGCAATGCTCAGCTGACCTGGACATAAATTTGCTTAGGGCGGTGATTCGGCCATTGAGTCTTTGCACTTCTTTGACGGTCCTCGGTGCCATCATGTCAATGATCGTCTGCACTTTGTTGGGATTGACATCGATGCCTCGACTAGAGACGGGGTAACCGAGGAACTTTCTTGCTCATACGTTGAAGACGCACTTCTCGGGTTCAACTTCATCCCGTACTGTCGCAGCACTTCAAAAGTTTCGGCTAAGTCCCGGACATGGTCCTCGGCTCGCTGACTTTTTACTAGCAAGTCATCGATGTATATCTCCATCGTCTTCCCGATCTGATGCTCGAGCATCATGTTGACGAGCCTCTGGTACGTCACCCCTGTATTCTTCAGTCTAAAAGGCATTCGAGTAAAACAATACAGACCTTTTTCCGTAGTGAATGCCATTTTTTCCTTGTCTTCGGGGGCCATTCTGATCTGATGATACCCTAAGTAAGCGTCGAGGAAACTCATAAGCTCGTGCCCTACCGTAGAATCGACGAACTGGTCAATGCGAGGAAGTGGAAAACTATCCTTCGGGCACGCTTTGTTCAGGTTGGTGAGGTCCACGCACATGCGCCCTTTCCCATTCGCCTTCTTCACGAGGATGACGTTCGCAACCCACTCGGGGTAGAAGGCGTCGCGAACCGTCCCCGCGCGTAGGTACTTGGCGAGGTTGTCGTCCACTACCCCCTTTCGATCGGCCGACAACGGCCGCTTCTTCTGGCATACCGATCGGGCCCTGGAGTCGACATTCAGATGGTGTTGGATGACCTCTGGGTCGATCCCCGGGAGGTTGTCTTCTGAACATGCGAAGACGTCGCCATTTGCTTTAAGAAAATCTACTATATGCTCCTCTAACTCTTGAAGCTCGGCGACGACGACCAGTGACTGTTCTGTTGAGATTTCAACTTGCTTTGTCTGCTCGGCATCGTTGGAATTTGTGGATTTGAGCAGCTCTGATGAGAATGCCGCAAGTTTACAAGGTGCTCAGACATCGTTTGAAGAAAGCCCTAATTCCCAGGGAATCGACAGTGGTTCTATCAGACAGAAGATGCAAGAGTAGTTGTCATCATCACCGCAAAAAACTAGTGACAGTGAAGAAGTACCATCTAAGGAAGACAACTATGACCAGCTATTGGTTGAGGAAGAAGGTGTGCGTTATGATCATGAGGAAGAGGGTGAAGACGAAAATGCTGCAAGGGAAACTAATTCTGAAGAAGAAGCACTGAATGAAGAACAAGAAGAAGAAGAATCTGAACTTGAAGTTGGTGACTTTGATGAAGAAGGGACACAATATCCGCTTTCAAAGGCGAAAAGAATTATCATTGGGAATAAGCCCATTTTGCATCCAAGGCTCATCAATATTCATGATGAAGGTATGATAAACTTGGTGCCAGAACTCATTGGTATGTTAGCATTTCAGGGATGGACTGACTTTGTTAATGAGCATCAGTCATACTATCCCATTTTGGTTCAAGAGTTTTTCATAAACTTGGTTAGCAAAAAGTAATGTCACGCCCCGACGCGGAATATCGGACCGCGAAGGCAGTTGCAAGAAAAAGGTATAGAGCGTATACTAGACATCAAACCATTGCACATTGAATAATACTAAAGCAAACCTTTCTCATTAATAACTTTTCAAATGTCTAGTTACAACCACTAATATCAGAGCCATTCTATAAGGCCCGATTACATTGCAAAAAGAAATAACTAACTACAACTCTAAGATAACATAATGACTCGAGGGTACTCCTGGCTTCACTCTTGGTCATTCCCTTCCTCGTGAGTGTATGTGTCATCCTCGGTCTCACCCGAGAACACAACATCAAATAACGTAGGGTGAGCGATAACGCCCAATAGGACTTAAATCTCAGGCTTAAGCAGGCTTAAAATAATTAACGCATTTAATGGCAGAGTATCTAAAGATAGCAGGTATAAGACAGTCAAAATATAGCAACAGATAGCACAACAGGTAACAGGATAGCACAATAGCACGAGGTCGAGTATAGTCTCCAAAAATAGCTCAAGTATCGAGTATAGCACGAATAGCAGGATGGCCATAGCACAACTAGCACAAGTATAATAATAGCACGATGAGTATAGCACTTGTTTGTCATTCTACACATCGAGAGAGTATAGCACGTTTTGTGTTTTGATTGTCATATAGATAGTCGAGATAGATAGCACTTGAGTGTAATGCCAAAACACTCTGATCATTTAACTCCCATGGGCACTAGCACTTTCGAGCGCACATCCCAGGACTAGATCGGGCCCTTTATATATTGCCAGGCATTGGTTATATTGTTTATCTTTAGACAATCAGTCAATGGCCAATATAGAGTACCAAGAAGTAGATGAGAGCACTAGATGAACAGACGAGATAGTAGAGTGAACGTGAATAGATGAACGAGTAGAGTACAGATGAGAGCTAGTGGTCATTGCACGTAATACGAGGAGTAAACAGGCGATAGTAACAGTTGCACAACACGCGCACGTCGTATTGGCAGTCAGGTGGAATTCACGATCTTCCCACTGGCCATGTTATGCACAAGTCCAGAGGTCCGACGTGATTCAAGGTAAGAGCGAATTTCTAATAGCCGTTTGGATCATATTGATCCCTAAAGGTGTAATGGGTGTTAGGGTACAACCGGCTCGTCGACCATGTGGGAATCCATGATCAGAGGAGACTTACGGAGGCCTTGTGCAAGGGTTCACTAGTCCGGCGAAAGGAATATCCGACGGAGAGTTCACCACAAGCCAAGTAAAGTGTGTATAAAAGCAGGTGCTCGACGTTCTAGAGGAATTCTAGAACAGTGGAGCGTCGATATCGGTATATAAACAACGCAAGAAACGAATACAAGTCCTTTAAAATAGGGCAACTAATATACTTTATTGCAATAAATTACCAGATACATTATGAGATACTTTATGCCAAATTTCAGTCATATATGGGTGGTTCATGTGTGCGCATGTGTAAGAGAAATCATAGATAGAAATAAGTCGTGAATATGTATTTTAAATTATTCAATGTAGCTTCATTTTTAAAACAAGTTTTTACTGGGGGTATAACTGTAAAAAGGCATAAGAATTATTTAGGAAGCGACAGAAATAATTTTTTAAGAGTTTTCATCAAAAACCTGTGAACGCGACATGAGCCAATGAGGATTGCGACAGGGGTAGGCAGATCGCGACATGGGTACTGTCGCGACGGCCTTGTGAACGCGACAGAGGCGGGAAAGGGTCGCGACATGACAGGCACAGGGATAGCGACGGCTTACCTGTCGCTTTCTAAGCGTGACGGGTAGACTGTCGCAATCAACCTCCAGAAGGCGACATATCGGCCCGTCGCAATCTGGTGGTCTGTGCCTGGATCTGACAGGAATCAGACCAGGCTTTGGATTGCAGGCCAACTGGAATCAAATTGATACAGGGTCATTTAGAAAATCATAACTAATTATATACATGATGAAAAATCACGAAATCAGTGGCAAATGAAACTAGACATGTGAGAGTACTTCCAGTAAATAGGAATTCAAGAGAGAGCATGGTTTGAATAGGGTTGAGAACGAACAAGAATGAGTAACACAGAACATGATATAGAGAGCAAGATTGATTTAATTCGAGCAACATGCTCAACAAAAATTAGGGCTTTCAGGGTCAAAAGATCCCTAACATGCATCAGTTCCTACATTAAAAATTTCGTAGCATGGGATTGAGTATACAAGGAGATCAAGAGTTAAGAAGAGGGTTCGGGGTCATGTAAGTTGTAGAACATGAAAAATCAAGAGCTAAAGATATGCTTGATGGAAAATTATGAAACTTGAGGGTTTCGTTCCTGATAGACGAGACATCCTACAGAAAAAGTTTCATGGTTTATGCTTGTGAGAATGCCTACCTTGACTCGATTTCCTCTTCTAGGGCTAGAACTTGAAGAACGAGAAAGAAGCTCCAAGAACTCCTTCTTCCCACGAGATCCTCTCCTCCTTGACCTCTTCTTCACGTCCAACAACCTTTGGCAACGAGCTAGGGTCGGCCAAGAGGGTTTAAGAGATGTATTTATGTAAACACAAGTTCTTATTCCTACTACTACTCAAATTCCTCTAAATTCCGAGATTTCCTAACTCCACCTTTCCTCTCTTACTTTCCAATCTCTAATTGGTTAGGATAGTATCTAAATTCGTGCTAGACTATATGGGGTAGGTTTAGGAATCCAATTCCAACTCTAATTGCTACTTTTATTGCTTTAATAACCCTTTCCAATTATGATATAATTAAACTCCAAATTTAGGGTATTTTCTTATTATTCTCATTTTGTAAATTCATATTTTGACCCAATAAATTCTAGATGGTCCATTAAGCAAAGCCCATTACTCTTTTCCATTTAATGAGTTTTATTTAATTAAATATCTATTTAGCTAGGTTTTAATTCTTTATTTAAATTTTTATTTTTCTTAAAAATTCAGGTTGCTACAAGTACACTCTTGAGTCCAGTGTTCGGGGTGTTTCCATTGTACTCACAAATGAAATCGTGAGTCAACTGTTGAAATAACCTAATGAGGGTAGTAATCCACAAGATCTACATTTATGTGCTCATGAAGCTTTTACAGTACTAACTGGGCTGCCTCACAATGTTTTGAACATAAATCAAGCAAAGGTGTCTCATCTGAATGCAAATCGATTCCCACCAGCAAATCGTTTGCTACATCATTGGTGTACTACCATCTTGACTCCTCAGGGAGGTGGCAGACAGAGAGTCACAAGTCTGCAAAGATGCATTATGTACTGCTTGATTGAAAAAGAGAAAATCAATTTGGCTACTATATTTTGTCAACTGCTTCATGAAGTAACCATACCAAAGTTGAGACGAAGTTTGCCCTATCTATCTACAATATTTCAGTTGTTAGGTGTTCCAGTTGCAGGAACAAAGACTCAAAAGATTGCCAGATTCCACATATATGATTTGGGTCACATTGAGAAGTTTATGAAGTTAAACTTGGGTCCCCAGGAAAATATCAATGAGATTTTGGAGTTGGAACAAGCACAGCAAGCTGAGGAAGAACATCAAGGGCAAGAAAAAGATGCTCAAGAAGAATCTTTACCCATTCCATCACCTCCACATGTTCATGATGCTCCTAACATTGATCCTCCACACTTTTCTCCTCCTCATTTTTCTCATTATGCATACATTCCATCTGTGGATGATATTCTTTCATCATCCTCTGCAGTAGTTCAAATTCCATCCAATCTCCTCAAATTCCTGGAAGAGAAATTTGATTATGTCCATAGCTATCATGATGTATTGAACATCAAAATGGAGCAGTAAGCCTCACAGTTTGATAGCCGATTAGAAAGAATTGAGCAACTATTTACAGCAAATGTTGACAGACAAGATCAGAATTACAGATTCACAAAGGTCAGATCTGATATCCTCATTCAGACCATTGAATATGTCTTCAATTCAGCTGCTTATACACAAGCAAAAATCTTTGACAAAGTTGAAACCATCTTCTTGGAACTTCAACAAGGAGCTGACAGGTTCAATGCAATTCCTGGCCTAGTTCAGACTGTTCAAGTTATTCTTCAAAGGATGAATGTTCTGCGAAATTATAATGAAGACATCTCTAAGGAAGTCCAATTGATTAGAGATGAATTTAACAAAGTTTGGAGGCTGCATGATATACAAGAGTCTGATGACAGTAATCAGGCAACATCTTCTGCTATTGCGCCTACCATGCCACATGGTGTTGACAATGTTCCAGCTGTTGTTGCACATCAGTTTGCACAGTTGCAAGATTTTCTGAACACCAGATTTAATGCTGTTCAGATTTATCTCAACGATAATTATGAGGATTTGCACTTTCGTTTGGCATGGATTGAGAACAAGCTTTTTCCAAAGCAGCCAACTCCTCCTCCACAGTGATATCCTCTTTTTGATTATGTCAAAGGGGGAGAAGATTTGTTGTTTTTGATTGGCCTTTGGCTAATGGATGTTTTTTTTGTGGTATGTAGATGAATGTTTTTGGGTTTGATGGTTAATAGATGTTGTGATTGTTGTGACTGTATGGGTGGTAATTTTTATGTTTCACTTGTAAGAATCTCAGTTTTTGAAATGAAATCATCAGTAACCGGCTCTTGCAAATGAAGTTGTACTTATGTTGTCTTATTTCCATAAATGGCTTGAGTACTTATGTGAATGGTTTGGATGAATCACTTGTTTTTCAACTCCTCAAGCTCAAACATCTATGACCAATTGTTGTCATCATCAAAAAGGGGGAGATTGTTGTGTCCCTGATTTTGATGATGTCATATTTGAAGTAAAAAGGTAAGAACATTTGACCAATAATATTTGTTTTTACAGATACAACTCACTTGCTTCAAGGAATATCCGATACGGTCAGATAAGGTCGACACTACTTGGGACATAGGTTGACACTAGTGACCTCTCAACGTTGTGCTGAGAAGATGTGGCTAAGACAGGTCAACTCTATTCAGGGAGTGCGTTGACACTCGAAGCTTTTATAAGTTTTACTGAGGAGAATCAAGTTGCTAAGGTTAACACCAACTGAGGATAAGGTCAATACTACCCTGAGATCAGATCAACACTTGTGAACTTCTCTATGCTGGATTGAAAAGAAGCTTGCTGATGAGGTCGACACTAGCTGTAGATGAGGTCAACACTATTCAGGAATTTAAGAGTTCTGTGAAGAGAAGTGAATATAAGGTCGACACTCACTCTACATGAGGTTAACACTATGGAAATGGGTTTGATGTCACTTGCAATATTTCAAGCGTTCAAGTGTCGACACTACATCTTTGAAGTGTCAACACTATTATACTTAAGATGTTTTTCATCAAAGCAGTCATCAGCATATGAGTGCTTGGCACGTGATCCCAGATACATCGTTTGGGGCTTTTCTGGTACACGTCACTCTCTTTCTAGAAGATACCATCCTCTTAGCGGCAAAAAGGGTATCTCCCAAAAAGTAATGGGAATCTGTTGAGGGGCCCACTGAAGAAGAATCCGCATAATCAGATAAAGAGGAAAAAGTGCTCCAGTTCAAAAAAGGCAATGTTGCATGCCTCAGTGAGAAGAAGTGGAGAGCGCGAAAAGCGAGAAGAGCAGTGTTCTGAGTTCAGCACAAAAAGGTGATTTCAGCTTGGAGCAAGGATCTCGAGGATGTGTTGCTGAATCGAGTCAACTTGATGATTCAATGTGTTGTTGTTGAGCTTATAGAACAGAGGATCAGAATGCTTCTTCGACATTGATGTTTGTGATCCAGATGCAGAAATTGCAAGTGGATTTTACTTAAGGAGAGATCGAAATTGGAGCCAACAAGCATTTGCAGATCAAATCTAGATTCTGAGTAGGAAGTTTAAGGATCTCTTAACACATTCTAGCATCCTTTTACTTTGTTCTTCTTTTCAATTTCTTCTGAACATCGAAGTTGTGTGTTTTCTACATCTTTGTGAAGTAGATTGTATTGATTCTTCACGAGCTGTGATCGGATCATTTGGATTGAAGCTGTGTGTCAGCGGATTGTTCAAGCTGCGAGTCAGCAGATGTGATGAAGCTGTGAATCAGCAGGTGTACGAGAACTTCTCACGGTTGTTCTCGTAGTGGTACCTCATTGTTTAGTGAGGGGTGGACGTAGGTCTCCTCATTGGAGCCGAACCACCTTAAAATTTCCTTTCTCTCTTGTGTGTGGTTTGTCCCTCTTTGCATCAAATTTTTAACTGTCTATTTAGTGTCCTCACTTCACTGATTTCGATAAGTTTAAATTGTCTTAAGATTCTGAAGATTCTCTATTCACCCCCCTCTAACTAATCTTTCTACACTCAACATGTGGTATCAGAGCCTGGTTCTCCAATTTATTTGGTTTCACGACCAGGAGAGTCTAGTGTATGATGGAATCTAGAGGTTACATTGCTGAGGGTCATTCTGTGAACAGACCACCTTACTTTGATGGTACTAATTATGCATATTGGAAAACTCGTATGCAGGTTTTCTTGTTTGCTCAAGACCATCAAATTTGGAGAGTTGTGAACAATGGACCATATTGTTGGCCCTTTTGGTACGGCAGCAAGCTAACCTAGAGGGGGGGGAATAGGTTTTCTGAAATCTGAAACAGAAACTTAAACACAGAAAATTATCACTTCAAAGTTTGGTTAGTTTAGTGTGATAAAGAGTAGCAGTGCGGAAGCAAGTAAACAATCACACAAATAACATAAGGGATTTATCCTGGTTCGGCCCTTCCCACATGGAAGTCCTACATTCAGTCCCCAAGCAACCTCTTGGGATTTTACTAACCAAGGGTATAGTCCCCCTCAAGGACAATACAACACCAGTACCCTAGCTGGTCTTCTTCTCTTTCCCGGGGAAGAAGGCAGCCCACTTCTCTTACAGGTAAAGAAGCCAACCTCCTGGTACAAACCGGAGTGCGGTTTTGCTAGACACAAACCCCTAGCTAGGTTCCACACTGTATACAGTCCTACTGTTGGACAAAGATCTTTCTTAGAAAAGAAAGAACACGGCTGAGAGTTGGAACAGATAAAAACCAACTAAAAAAAACTCTCAGCTAAAAGACTCTCTCCCTCAGATTACAAGATGCACACAGAGAGAGTGAAGAGAGGAGAAGGAGCTTGAATGCTTGAGAGCTTCAGCTACTTGAACACTTCTTTTTGGCTCAGGCTCTTTCTCTCTTTTCCTTTGAGTGTATGTGGCGTTGAGGTTCCTCACTGGTTGTACACTCCTTCAAAGATCTTCAAGAAAAGCTCTTATTTGTTCTTCAGCCTTGCTTTATCTTTTATATGAGCAGCTTTGAATAAATCCGTTGGAGTTCTAGTCGTTGCTCATCTTCTCTTTCTTTTGATATTTTGTGGTCTACGAGGTCTGCAAACATAGAAGAAAGTGTTTAGATAAAAGAGTGTTTCTGTCAAAAAGATTCATACCTCTATGTTTCCTGTTGCCACCCAAAAGTAGTAACCCTCTTCTTGTTGGCAGGAAAGAAGAGATCTAGAAAGATAAGCAAAAAGATCTCCTGTCAGAAAGATAGAAGATTACGCAAATCAATAATATATGACTTTTTCACTAGATGCCAAAAGACACTTTGAAATATAAAGGAAATCTATGTTTAAATGATCGAATCCATGTTTGAGTGACCAAATCCATAATTTTACAAGCAAATCCATGTTTGAGTGACCAAATCCATGTTTTTACAAGCAAATCCATCTTTCAGTGACCAAATCCATGTTTTTACAAGCAAATTCATGTTTGAGTGATCAAATCCATATTTTTACAAGCAAATCCATGTTTCAGTGACCAAATCCATATTTTTACAAGGGAATCCATGTTTGAGTGACCAAATCTATGTTTTTACAAGCAAATCGATATTTCACTTACCAAATCGATGTGAGAGGCAAATCGATGTTTCACTTACCAAATCGATGTGAGAGGCAAATCGATGTGAGAATCACTTATCAAATCCTTATGGGACCAAATCGATGTGAGAGTGAATCCTTATGAGAGCAAATCCTTATGAGAGTAAATCCTTATGAGAGCAAATCCTTATGAGAGCGAATCCTTATGAAAGCGAATCCTTATAAAAGCAAATCGTTATGGCACTTTGTGAACTGAAATCGATGTATATTGAATGGACATCGATTTATCTTTTTAGTGCAAATCATACGACAATAATGCCATAAATTTATATTTATTAGAAAAACATGATATTTAATTTATTATTAGAAAAACATGGTATTAAATATATTTAATATTTAATTAATCACACAAATTTATATTTATTGAGAAAAATATAATATTTATATATTTAATTAATCATAAATTTTGTTATCACCAAAATATAAGGGTTAAATATAGAGTGGTTCAACAATCTCCCCCTTCTTGGTGATGACAAAATTTATGCGAATTTTCTGACACAAATACTAGGCATAGAAAATACAGAAAATTCATAGAACATACATACTCTCCCTCTTTTTTGTCACTAACCAAAAAGGAAGGATCTTACTATGCATTCTCTCCCCTTTGTGAAAATTTCTTACCATTGAGAGGTTCAACAATGATTGACATTAGTAGATAACTTCCCCTTAGTCTAAGCTCCCCCTTAGTCTGAGCTCCCCCTGAATGAGATACTCTACTTGAAAGAGACTTGCAAATAATTGTTAGTAATATTAACATTTTTTTAAATAAATAAATTAATGACTACTTCCTCTTCAGATATGAGTTAGATGAAGAGCTGGCAGTCATCAGTGCCTTGAGCATCCTTGATCCTGATGCTCCAATGTTATCCTGCAAATAAACTACTTAGTAGTAGGTACCTAAATCGTTTTGGGTCCTTAATGGTTAGATGCATGAAAATAACCTTTAGGAATCCAAACTAAGTGCCTTGTTGTGCAGGTATTTACTATGTGTCCTAATTTATTGCAATGAGAACAACAATGAATATAATCTATTTTGCAGTTCTTATTATTTTTATGATGTCTGTTTAGAACATAATTTTTGGAAACATTTTCTTTTACAGGAGCCTTTTTCTGAGCCATCTTGGTTTCTTTCACAAATTTTGGTAATGGATATTTTTTAGGAATTATAACATGTTTTCCTTTTTCAGGAGGTATGTAACCAAACCCTTGTTTGTTATTTCCAGATTTTGATCCGTTTAAGCATAGGGCTAAAGATGTTTTTCCTTTAGTTAATTTTCTAACTGATTCTTTTAAATATAGATTTTCTTCAGTTAGAGTTTTTAATTTTTCTTCTAACTCTAACTTCTCATTATTCTTACTTTTCAAATCTTCATTTAAAAGATAATTATTATCTTTACATTCTTTTAATTGTTCTTCTAATTGTTTTATTCGGATTTAAGATCAGAATTGGTGTTTTCTAAGCAAATAGTGTTGTTTTTCATATTCTTTAATTCTTTTATAACATTTTTATGTTTTTCATATAGTTCATTAAAGACTTCTTCTAAGTCTTCAGACTCTGACCCTGAATCAGTGCATGAATCAAAAAATGGGTCAGAATGTACCTCATCTAGTCCTACCATGAGGGCTAGACTTACCTGCCCTTTCTCCGACTCTGTGCTTGATGATTCTGAGCTTGTGGCCTCTTCATTTTCCCAAGCAGCCGCCATGGCTCTTCTTTTGAAATTCTTGTGCTTCTTTTTGGACTTTTATGGTTGACCAATCTTCTTTAGTTTAGGACAATCTGGTCTTAGATGTCCGGGTTTTCTGCATTCGTAGCAGACTGATTCTTTTTCTTTTCTCTCTTTCTTTTGAATCCTTCTTGATCTATTTTTCTTCTTCTTGAAAATTTTCTGAAGCTTGGACAGTACATCATCTACATCACTGTCTTCAGAATCTGCATCTTTTGAACCAGAAGAAGAGGAAGAGGTGGAAGGAGTAGCTGCAACTTTGAGAGCATTAGTAAATTTTTTCTTATATGAGCTTTCAGATAATCGCTCCATATTAATTTCATGTGCCATGAGAGAACCTATTAAGTTATCAACAGAAAGTTTGGTTAAATCATGGGCTTCTTCAATAGCAGTTACTTTAGGTGTCCATGAAAGAGTTAAGGACCTAAGTATCTTTCTAACAGTTTCCTCATCAGAAAGATTTTTACCAAGAGAACTCAAACCAACTACTATGCTCGAAAATCTATTATACATCTGAGTGATATTTTCATTTGGAAGCATTTTAAATTGCTCATATTGTGAGACAAGAATATCTATCCTAGTTTGTTTTACTTTATCTGTTCCTTCATAAGTTATATGCAGTTTATCCCATATTTCTTTAGTTGATTTACATGCAGATACTCTATTAAATTCTCTTTTGGATAAAGCACAACATAAGTAGTCCTTAGCTTTAAAGTTAAAAGATAATTTACTTTTATCCGCTGTTGTAATGGCAGTAGTGCCTGGAATAGGAACAAGAACATAATCACCTACCTTGATTACCTGCCACAGATCAAAGTCTGTGTCTCGAATGAAGCATTCCATTCTCATCTTCCAATATTGGTAGTCCTCTCCATCAAAGAATGGAGGTCTGGTGACTGATTGACCTTCAGCATATCCTTGAGCTACCATGAATCTTCTATAAGATCGTTAGATCTTCTTGATTGATCAGAGAACCTCGCTCTAATACCACTTGTTGGCCCTTTTGGTACGGCAGCAAACTAACCTAGAGGGGGGGTGGGTGAATAGGTTTTCTGAAATCTGAAACATAAACTTGAACACAAAAAATTATCACTTCAAAGTTTGGTTAGTTTAGTGTGATAAAGAGTAGCAGTGCGGAAGCAAGTAAACAATCACACAAATAACACAAGGGATTTATCCTGGTTCGGCCCTTCCCACATGGAAGTCCTACATCCAGTCCCCAAGCAACCTCTTGAGATTTTACTAACCAAGGGTACAGTCCCCCTCAAGGACAATACAAAACCCAGCACCCCATCTGGTCTTCTTCTCTTTCCCGGGCAAGAAGGTAGCCCACTTCTCTTACAGGTAAAGAAGCCAACCTCCTGGTACAAACCCCAGTGCGGTTTTGCTAGACACAAACCCCTAGCTAGGTTCTACACTGTATACAGTCCTATAGCTGGACAAAGATCTTTCTTAGAAAAGAAAGAACACGGCTGAGAGTTGGAACAGATGAAAACCAACTAAAAGAAACTCTCAGCTAAAAGACTCTTTCCCCCAGATTACAAGATGCACACAGAGAGAGTGAAGAGAGGAGAAGGAGCTTGAATGCTTGAGAGCTTCAGCTGCTTGAACACTTCTTTTTTGCTCAGGCTCTTTCTCTCTTTTCCTTTGAGTGTATGTGGCGTTGAGATTCCTCACTGGTTGTACACTCATTCAAAGATCTTCAAGAAAAGCTCTTATTTGTTCTTCAGTCTTGCTTTATCTTTTATATGAGCAGCTTTGAATAAATCCGTTGGAGTTCTAGTCGTTGCTCATCTTCTCTTTCTTCTGATATTTTGTGGTCTACGAGGTCTGCAAACATAGAAGAAAGTGTTTAGATAAAAGAGTGTTTCTGTCAAAAAGGTTCATACCTCTATGTTTCTTGTTGCCACCCAGAAGTAGTAAGTAACCCTCTTCTTGTTGGTAGGAAAGAAGAGATCTAGAAAGATAAGCAAAAAGATCTCCTGTCAGAAAGATGGAAGATTACGCAAATCAATAATATATGACTTTTTTACTAGATGCCAAAAGACACTTTGAAATATAAAGGAAATCCACGTTTAAATGATCGAATCCATGTTTGAGTGACCAAATCCATGTTTTTACAAGCAAATCCATGTTTGAGTGACCAAATCCATGTTTTTACAAGCGAATCCATATTTCAGTGACCAAATCCATGTTTTTACAAGCGAATCCATGTTTCAATGACCAAATCCATGTTTTTACAAGCGAATCCATGTTTCAATGACCAAATCCATGTTTTTACAAGCGAATCCATGTTTCAGTGACCAAATCCATATTTTTACAAGCGAATCCATGTTTGAGTGACCAAATCCATGTTTTTACAAGTGAATCCATGTTTCACTTACCAAATCAATGTGAGAGGCAAATCGATGTTTCACTTACCAAATCGATGTTTCACTTACCAAATCGATGTTTCACTTACCAAATCGATGTGAGAGGCAAATCGATGTGAGAATCACTTATCAAATCCTTATGGGACCAAATCGATGTGAGAGCGAATCCTTATGAGAGCGAATCCTTATGAAAGCGGATCCTTATGAAAGCAAATTGTTATGGCACTTTGTGAACTGAAATCGATGTATATTAAATGGTCATCGATTTATCTTTTTAGTGTAAATCATACGGCAATAATGCCATAAATTTATATTTATTATAAAAATATGATATTTAATTTGTTATTAGAAAAACATGGTATTAAATGTATTTAATATTAATTAATCACATAAATTTATATTTATTGAGAAAAACATAATATTTATATATTTAATAATATTTAATTAATCATAAATTTTGTTATCACCAAAATATAAGGGTTAAATATAGAGTGGTTCAACACTTATGAGCTGTCCGAGGATGAGGAGAAGTGGACTCCTGATGAGATCAAGAAATCTAACGCAAACTGGAGTGCAATGAATATAATGCAGTGCTCTCTGCATCCAACTGAATTCTCGAGAGTATCATCATGCTCAAGTGCAAAAGAGATCTGGAATCGCCTCATGGTAATCTATGAAGGCACATCTGAGGTAAAAGAAACTAAAGCTAACATGTTAGTTTCAGAATATGAGGCATTTCGAATGAAGCATGATGAAATAATTTTCGAGATGTATGGTAGACTAACATTGTTGACAAATGGGCTAAAAAATTTAGGCAAAGTCTACACTGATAAAGAATTGGTTAGAAAAATCCTTAGATTCTTAACACCCATATGGCATACTAAAGCTACTGTTATTGAAGAATCTAGGAATTTATCCACAACAACTGTAGATGAATTAATAGGTTCTTTAATGACATATGAGTTGGGGTTGAAAAGAACTGGAGATGATATGAAAAAGAAGAAGCCTCTCGCTCTTAAGGCAAGTCCCAGCACAAAAGAGGCTACTGAAGAAAGTGAATCTTCTAGCTTGGAAGATGATTCAGGTGAGTTTGTATTGATTACTAGAAAATTCAGGAAATTCTTGAGAATGGAAGGTAAGGGTTTTCTGAAAAGGAAACCATATACAAATAATCTATCAAAACCCAAAGTGAATACAAATAAAAAGGTTGTTGATAGAATTGTTTGTTATAACTGCAGGAAACCAGGGCATGTCAGGTCTGAATGTCCTGAGGTTCAGAAGAAAATTCAGCCCAAGTGGAACAGAAATAAACAAAAGGCTATGGTTGGTACCTAGAGTGAGGAAGAAGAAGATGAAGAAGAAGAAAGCTCAGATGCTGAGGACACTCATTCAAAGCTATGTCTGATGGCTAGAGAAAAAGAGGAGGAAGAAGAAGAGGTAAGCTCTCTTTTTAAAGATTTCACTTTGGATGATTGGGAGCATGTTTATTTTGAATTAATGGATCAGTATGATGAACTTAAAAAGTAAAATAAAATGCTCAAGAAGAAATTGAAACAGTCTTCTCAGAACACTTTAACAGAAGAAAAAGAGAAAGAATTCTCATAAGAGATAAATGCATTAAAAGAAGTCATAAATGAACTAAAAAATAAAAACATTGAAAGTCTTGATGAAATATCTCTTGTCTCTGAAAAATATGTTGCCTTAAACAGTGTCAACAATGAACTGAAAAAGGAAATTGAAGTCTTGCAAAAAGAAATAAACAAAAGGCAAGAAGTTCTTGAAAAATTTGTCAATGGCAAGAATAACCTTGAGGCCCTTTAGGCACAAGAGTAAATTTCAATAAAGAGAGGTTAGGATTTAATCCCACAAAGAAGAAAGAGGTAGGACTGAAAACCATAACATTCATTTCTTCAAAAACCTCAGAAGCTTCTACCTCAACAGGGCAAAGAAACAAGAAAAGTGAAAAAGAAACAAGAAAAGACTAGACAGCAAAAATTATTTTCAATAAAAAAATCTAATGAAAAAAGGAAAACTAAAGCTGAAAGTAAACAAATGTCTCAAAGGAACAATAACTTGAGGTCCTCAGTCTGGGAAGGTCAACACATGTCAATGATAGGTTGACACCATCTTACATTAAATCACAGGAATTGAGAAAATTGACCTATGACAGGCCAATGTCATCACAAGGTTGGACAAACATCAAGTGGACACATAGTAGGTCAAGACCTAACTGTGTGAATACCTCAAACAAAACAAAATGGAACAATGTAGGTCGACACTATCCTCACATAGCGTCAACACATGTCAATGATTTTAGCAGTTCATACAGAACAAGATATTCTAGAGTTTTCAGGAATCAAACCAGTTTCTGGCCTCACTCAAATGCTTATAAAAATTCTGGTGGAAAATTCATTAATGTTAATGTTCCAAAACGATATGAAAACAGTTGGAAGAACAAAAATAAACAAACTCTAAGGAACAGAAATATTTCCACAATAAAGAAACAAGTTTGGATTCCAAAGAGTTTGCTATCTTGTATTTTTGATCTGGAAGCTTTGAAATGACCCAAATGTACGTGGGTTCCAAAGAATTGTCTTTGATTGTATGTGTGCAGGTGTCTCTTACAGCCAAGAACAATATGTGGTATCTTGACAGTGGCTGTTCAAGACACATGACGGGAGACAAAGAAAAGTTCTGTCTCTTCTCTGAGAAGAAGTCCGGGCATGTTACATTTGGAGGAAGCAATAAAGGTAAAATTGTTGTCTCAGGAAAGGTAGGTAAAAATCTTTCAAATTCGATTGATGGTGTTCTTCTGGTGGAAGGTTTGGAGTATAACCTTCTAAGCATAAGTCAATTGTGTGACAAGGGTCACAAGGTAATTTTCGATTCTCTTGGTTGTAATATTTTTTAGCCCAATTTAGATCTTGTAAAATTCACTGGAAAAAGAATAAACAATGTGTATATGGTTGGTCTTGATGAACCGAAAAACACCAACCTGTGCTTAACAGCAAATAAAAATGACTTAGCTTGTTTGTGGCATCGTAGACTAGGACATGCTAGCTACAATATGCTTCATATATTGGCAAAGTTCAACATGGTTAAAGGTCTACCTGAAATCTCCTTCAAAAACAATTTGAAACTTTGTGAAGCATGTTCTCAAGGTAAGCAAACGAGAAAATCTTTCAAAAGTAGATCAGAAAGTCAGTCCACTAAACCTTTTGAACTTATTCATATGATTTATTTGGACCCACACGGACAAACAGTCTAAATGGAAAAAGGTTAGGATATGTTCTTGTTGATGACTTTTCTAGATTTACTTGGGTTTTCTTTCTTGCTCACAAAAATGATGCATTCACAGAATTTCATGAGTTTTACAAGAAAATTACACAGGAAGGAAAGCTTAAAATTGTAACAATCATGTCAGATCATGGTGGTGAATTTAAGAATACTGACTTTGAAACTTTCTATAGGAATGAAGGAGTTTTCCATAAGTTCTCATCACCATGAACACCTGAACAAAATGGGGTTATTGAAAGAAGAAACAGAACACTTGTGGAAATGGCAAGAACTATGTTGATTGAGAGTGATTTTCCAAGGAAGTTCTGGGCTGAAGCAGTAAATACCTCTTGCTATATCATAAACCGTGCAATGGTAAGGCCTTTTTGTAAAAAGACTCCTTATGAATTGTTGAAAGGTAAGAAACCATCTATTGCACATTTTAAAGTTTTTGGAACCAAGTGCTTTATTCTGGTTAACAACAAACATGACTTGGATAAATTTGAGCCCAAAAGTGACTTAGGAATATTCCTTGGCTATTCTGATCATTCAAGAGCCTATAGGGTTTTCAATGTAAAAGATCAAATTGTTGAAGAATCTCCTCATATAACATTTGATGAATTTAATTTTGATCTTTGCAGAGAAAAGCAAGATGGGGAGTTTCTAGAAGGAGAAAGCTCTAAGGAACAAGAAGAAGAGGAAGAAACAACCAAGAAAAATTCAGACTGAAGTGAAGCATAGGATTCAGTCAATGAAGTCAGGGAAAGAGATCAAATGAACATAAGAATACTAAGAGATCATCCTCACGAAAGTATCATTGGTAATATACTTGACCCTCCTAGGACAAGATCTCATTTTAGAGCAATTTCTGAACTTGATCAAATGGCTCTAGTGTCTCAAATTGAACCTAAGAACATAGAAGATGCTCTAAAAGATTCGTTCTGGATAAATGCAATGCATGAAGAATTAAATCAATTTGAGCGAAATAATGTGTGGCACTTAGTTCCAAGACCTTTCTCTCAAGGAGTCAATGGAACTAAGTAGGTTTTTAGGAACAAAACCAGTGAGGATGGGAAGGTGATTAGGAATAAGGCTAGGGTTATAGCAAAAGGCTATAATCAGGAATTTGGAATAGATTTTGAAGAGTCTTTTGCTCTAGTAGCTAGGCTCGAAGCTATCCAAATTTTGCTTGCTTTTGCTTGTGCTCATGGTTTTAAATTACAGCAAATAGATGTGAAGAGTGCTTTTCTGAATGGGTTGATTAAGGAGGAAGTTTATGTTGAACAACCTCCTGATTTTGAATGCACTAAACTTCCTGACCATTTGTTTAAATTGGACAAAGTCTTATATGGTCTGAAACAAGCTCCCCGAGTATGGTATGATCGGTTGAGCTCATTCCTTACTGGTAAAGGGTATTCAAGAGGTAAAGTTGATCAAACACTCTTTACAAAAATTCAAGATAAGGATATCTTGGTGGTCCAAATATATGTCGATGACATTATTTTTGGATCGACAAAGTCCTCCTTATGTAAAGAATTTTCAGAATTAATGACCAATGAATTTGAAATGAGTCTAATGGGAGAACTCAAATTCTTTCTTGGACTGCAGGTTGTTCAATCAAAGGAAGGGATCTTCATAAACCAGTCCAAATACATTCAAGATTTGCTGAAAAAGTACAAGATGGAAAATACCAAAGCAATGGCAACTCCAATGGGCACCACTGTGAGTTTAGATGCTGATTTGAGAGGTAACCCTGTAGATCCAAAAATTTATAGAGGTATGATTGGCTCTTTACTATATCTAACAACATCTAGACCGGACATTCAATTTTTAGTGTGCATGTGTGCTAGATTTCAGGCTTGTCCTAAGGTGTCCCACATGAGTGCTGCTAAAAGAATTTTCAGATATCTTATAGGAACTCATGAATTGAGACTGTGGTATCCTGCATTTAGTGAATTTAACTTGATATCCTATTCTGATGCAGATTTTGCTGGTTGTAAACTAGATAGAAAGAGCACTAGTGGTTATTGCCAGTTTTTGGGTGGATGTTTAGTTTATTGGGCCTCCAAGAAACAACACTTGGTTGCTCTCTCTACTGCAGAAGCTGAGTATGTTGCTGCAGGGAGTTGTGGCACTCAAGTGTTGTGGATTAAACATCAACTCCAAGACTACCAAGTAGATCTTGGATGTGTCCCAATCTTGTGTGATAACACTAGTGCAATTTGCTTGGCAAAAAATCTAATTTAGCATTCTAGGACAAAGCATATAGAAATCAGGCATCATTTCTTGAGAGATGAAGTAGGCAAAAATTCTTTTGAATTGCACTTTGTTGAAACCTCAAAACAAATTGTTGATATCTTTACAAAACCCTTGTGCAATGAAAGATAATCTTGCTTAAGAAGAGAACTGGGTCTTTGTTTACTTGATCAATGATTGTTTATGTTGAAGCTGTTGTGAAAGTGTGTTTGAATAATTGTCTGTATTGAAATAAAATTCTTGCAATCTGTTGGCAAATTTCCTATGTGATTTCTGTTAAGCTTGTGTAATGAAAAAGTGGTTGTAAGTCTGCTTGGTGGATCAGTTTATTCAATAGGTTGGTTCAAAAGCAATCAATTCATGTGCAGTATGTGGAGTGAAAAGTTCTCAGTGTTTCAAAGGTGTGCTTTAGATCCAAGGTCGACTCTATCGACATGAGAGTCGACACTGCTCTCACCTCACCAGAAAATCTTTGGCTTTCCTTCAACCTCTACATCTGTGATTTCTTTCTGTACATAAATCTTATCTTCCTTCAGCAAATAAAACTTTGCTTCTGATTCTGCATTGACTTATTTGGTATATAAAATGGTGACTTGAAGAAGGACAAGTTAAGCTTGTCTGGAATCTTTCACTATACGTGAGTATATGTCTCCGCAATTGTTGAGGGGGAGTTTTGTTTTTCTCTGTCCTCCTTGTTTCACAAGCCTAATTCTTGAGGGGAAGTAATTTCATTGTGAAAAGCTAAATTTCTAGGCATTTTCTCAGGGGGAGTTAAGTTCATTTACACACTTTCTAACTCCTCTATCTCATAAGTTAAAAGATTGTGGTTTAAAAGTTATTAACTTTTGGATTAACTTTTAAAAACTGTTTGAAAGATTCAAGTCGATTAAAAAGTAGTGCAGAAGATAACTCATCATGTGAGAATCACATTACTATAAATCCCTGAAAATTTTCATGTAATTTTAGGTCTCATTAGTCAGAGTTCTAAAGCATCTGAAATATTTTATCTATGAAAAGTCTTCTTGATCCAGAAAATATCTCATCTCTTTGAGGTTATGAAAAGTCTTGTAATTGGCAGAACACTGACTATGCTCTAAGAAACTGTAAATCTCTGATAAAATCAGAAGAAGTCTTGTATGTCATGAAGAGCTAGTTAATTATGTTCAAGGCTGTTAAATTTTTTGGGTGCATTCTGAGTAATTGGGGATTCTGGTGTTTGATAGACATGTATCCTCACATGGAAAGATGCAAACCATCCCTGAGACAAAATGATTCTCTACACAAGTAATCAAGAGCTCTGGTATGTAAAAAGTATGGGCTCTTGCATGAAAATGTGAGGGAGATCAAACTGTTCAATTGTGTCAAATTAAAAAAAAAGGAAGATTTGATTAATTCAAAATATTTTAGCATGCTTTACCACTCTTCCAAAGACACCTAGTTACATGTAATATGCAAGTGGGTTTATAATGATGCAATTTCTCAATCTGAAGAATTATTCTTTTCTCTGTTAATTACTCACATGAATTCTTCAAGGTTTTTAATGGTTAATCTAAAAATTTATAATTTTCAAACCATTAATCTTAATAATAATGAGAGAAGGTGTAAAAAGTGCTTAAATGTTGTTAACTCTTCCAAAATCTACTAGAAATCCAGTGGATCATAGTGAAATATCATTTCCTCAAATGTGTTGAAATCTGGCCTCATTCTTAATCTCATAGTGTCAACACTCTCAATCTTAGAGTCGACACTACTCTAACTTGTGGAGTTGGTTCAGGTTATGCTTTCACTGTTCCTCAGGTTCTTTGTACTCTCAGAACAGGTCGACGCTTTTTGAGGCGTCTCATTGGACGTCTCTCCACTTTAAAGCAGTTTTGTACTCTCTGCTTTTGTTTCTCTTCCTCTCAACCGTCTCTCCAAGAACATTATTTTTACAACTGGATTCCCCTTTCTTCTCCCTTCTCGATACCTTGTTCATACCATCATGGCTCCTAAGTAGCAGTCTCGATGCGGAGGGAAGAGGAAGCAAGATGATTCCTTTGCTTCTGAACGGAAAGTCAAAGCAGCAAAGGGGATAGAGATACGAGAAAAGAAGTCTGCAGTACCGTCTTTTTCAAGCCGAAGATACTCCCATCCTCGAACTGCCAAGGAAAAGACTTTTTCCAAGGGTAAGAAAAAGTTGGAATTTGTGGATTTGAGCAGCTCTGATGAGAATGCCGCAAGTTTACAAGGTGCTCAGGCATTGTTTGAAGAAAGCCCTAATTCCCAAGGAATCGACAGTGGTTCTATCAGACAAGAGATGCAAGAGCAATTGTCATCATCACTACAAAAAACTAGTGACAGTGAAGAAGTACCATTTGAGGAAGACAACTATGACCAGCTATTGGTTGAGGAAGAAGGTGTGCGTTCTGATCATAAGGAAGAGGGTGAAGACGAAAATGCTGCAAGGGAAACTAATTCTGAAGAAGAAGCACTGAATGAAGAACAAGAAGAAGAAGAATCTGAACCTAAGTTGGTGACTTTGATGAAGAAGAGACACAGTATCCGCTTTCAAAGGCGAAAAGAATTATCATTGGGAATAAGCCCATTTTGCATCCAAGGCTCATCAATATTCACGATGAAGGTATGATAAACTTGGTGCCAGAACTCATTGGTATGTTAGCATTTTAGGGATGGACTGACTTTGTTAATGAGCATCGGTCATACTATCCCATTTTGGTTCAAGAGTTTTTCAGAAACTTGGTTAGCAAAAAGAACACTCTTGAGTCCAGTGTTCGGGGTGTTTCCATTGTACTAACAAATGAAATCGTGAGTCAACTGTTGAAAATACTCAATGAGGGTAGTAATCCACAAGATCTACATTTTTGTGCTCATGAAGCTTTTACAGTACTAACTGGGCTGCCTCACAATGTTTTGAACATAAATCAAGCAAAGGTGTCTCATCTGAATGCAAATCGATTCCCACCAGCAAATCGTTTGCTACATCATTGGTGTACTACCATCTTGACTCCTCAGGGAGGTGGCAGACAGAGAGTCACAAGTCTGCAAAGATGCATTATGTACTGCTTGATTAAAAAAGAGAAAATCAATTTGGCTACTATATTTTGTCAACTACTTCATGAAGTAACCATACCAAAGTTGAGATGAAGTTTGCCCTATCTATCTACAATATTTCAGTTGTTAGGTGTTCCAGTTGCAGGAACAAAGACTCAAAAGATTGCCAGATTCCACATATATGATTTGGGTCACATTGAGAAGTTTATGAAGTTAAACTTGGGTCCCCAGGAAAATATCAATGAGATTTTGGAGATGGAACAGGCACAGCAAGCTGAGGAAGAACATCAAGGGCAGGAAAATGATGCCCAAGAAGAATCTTTACCCATTCCATCACCTCCACATGTTCATGATGCTCCTGACATTGATCCTCCACACTTTTCTCCTCCTCATTTTCCTCATTCTGCATACATTCCATCTATGGATGATATTCCTTCATCATCCTCTGCAGCAGTTCAACTTCCATCCAATCTCCTCAAATTCCTGGAAGAGAAATTTGATTCTGTCCATAGCTCTTTTGATGTATTGAACACCAAAATGGAGCAGCAAGCCTCACAGTTTGATAGCCGATTGTAAAGAATTGAGTAACTATTTACAGCAAATGTTGACAGACAAGATCAGAATTACAGATTCACAAAGGTCAGATCTGATATCTTCATTCAGACCATTGAATATGTCTTCAATTCAGCTGCTTATACACAAGCAAAAATCTTTAACAAAGTTGAAACTATCTTTTTGGATCTTCAACAAGGAGCTGACAGGTTCAATGCAATTCCTGGCCTAGTTTAGACTGTTCAAGTTATTCTTCAAAGGATGAATGTTCTGAAAAATTATAATGAAGACATCTCTAAGGAAGTTCAATTGATTAGAGATGAATTTAACAAAGTTTGGAGGCTGTATGATATACAAGAGTCTGATGATAGAAATCAGGCAACATCTTCTGCTATTACTCCTACCATGCCACATGGTGTTGACAATGTTCCAGCTGTTGTTGCACATCAGTTTGCACAGTTGCAAGATTTTCTGAACACCAGATTTAATGCTGTTCAGATTTATCTCAACGACAATTATTAGGATTTGCACTTTCGTTTGGCAAGGATTGAGAACAAGCTTTTTCCAAAGCAGCCAACTACTCCTCCACAGTGATATCCTCTTTTTTATTATGTCAAAGGGGGAGAAGATTTGTTGTTTTTGATTGGCCTTTGGCTAATGGATGATTTTTTTTTTTGTGGTATGTGGATGAATGTTTTTGGGTTTGATGGTTAATAGATGTTGTGACTGTTGTGACTGTATGGGTGGTATTTTTTATGTTTCACTTGTAAGAATCTCAGTTTTTGAAATGAAATCATCAGTAACTGGCTCTTGCAAATGAAGTTGTACTTATGTTGTCTTATTTCCATAAATGGCTTGAGTACTTATGTGAATGGTTTGGATGAATCATTTGTTTTTCAACTCCTCAAGCTCAAACATCTATGACCAATTGTTGTCATCATCAAAAAGGGGGAGATTGTTGTGTCCCTGGTTTTGATGATGTCGTATTTGAAGTAAAAAGGTAAGAACATTTGACCAATAATATTTGTTTTTATAGGTACAACTCACTTGCTTCAAGGAATATCCGATACAGTCAGATAAGGTCGACACTACTTAGGACATAGGTTGACACTAGTGACCTCTCAACATTGTGCTGAGAAGATGTGGCTAAGACAGGTCAACTCTATTCAGGGAGTGCGTTGACACTCGAGGCTTTTATAAGTTTTACTGAGGAGAATCAAGTTTCTAAGGTTAACACCAACTGAGGATAAGGTCAACACTACCCTGAGAGCAGATCAACACTTGTGAACTTCTCTATGCTGGATTGAAAAGAAGCTTGCTGATGAGGTCGACACAAGCCGTAGATGAGGTCAACACTATTCAAGAATTTAAGAGTTCTGTGAAGAGAAGTGGATATAAGGTCGACACTCACTCTACATGAGGTTAACACTATGGAAATGGGTTTGATGTCACTTGCAATATTTCAAGCATTCAAGTGTCGACACTACATCTTTGAAGTGTCAAACTATTATACTTAAGATGTTTTTCATCAAAGCAGTCATCAGCATATGAGTGCTTGGCACGTGATCCCAGATACAACGTTTGGGGCTTTTCTGGTACACGTCACTCTCTTTCTAGAAGATACCATCCTCTTGGCGGTAAAAAGGGTATCTCCCAAAAAGTAATGGGAATCTGTTGAGGGGCCCACTGAAGAAGAATCCCACACAATCAGATAAAGAGGAAAAAGTGCTCCAGTTCAAAAAAGGCAATGTTGCGTGCCTCAATGAGAAGAAGTGGTGAGCGTGAAAAGCGAGAAGAGCAGTGTTCTGAGTTCAACACAAAAAGGCAATTTCAGCTTGGAGCAAGGATCTCGAGGGTGTGTTGCTGAATCGAGTCAACTTGATGATTCAATGTGTTGCTGCTGAGCTTCTAGAACAGAGGATCGGAATGCTTCTTCGACATTGATGTTTGTGATCCAGATGCAGAAATTACCAGTGGATTTTACTTAAAGAGTGATCGAAATTGGAGCCAACAAGCATTTGCAGATCGAATCTAGATTCTGAGCAGGAAGTTTGAGGATCTCTTAACACATTATGGCATCCTTTTACTTTGTTCTTCTTTTCAATTTCTTCTGAGCATCGAAGTTGTGTGTTGTCTACTTCTTTGTGAAGTAGATTGTATTGATTCTTCACGAGCTGTGATCGAATCATTTGGATTGAAGTTGTGTGTCAGCGGATTGTTCAAGCTGTGAGTCAGCAGATGTGATGAAGTTGTGAATCAGTAGGTGTATGAGAACTTCTCATGGTTATTCTCGTAGTGGTACCTCACTGGTTTAGTGAGGGGTGGACGTAGGTCTCCTCATTGGAGCCGAACCACCTTAAAAATTCCTTTCTCTCTTGTGTGTGGTTTGTCCCTCTTTGCATCGAATTTTCAGCTATCTATTTAGTGTCCTCACTTCACTGATTTTGATAAGTTTAAATTGTCTTAAAATTCTGAAGATTCTCTATTCACCCCCCCCCCCCTAGATAATCTTTCTACACTCAACAAGGTCGAGGTCTACCACCTTCATGACCTCCAGTTGGAATCTTTTGGCATAGTCACGAAAGTGCTCGGCCTCCTTCTGTGCGACCAGCCACAGATCGTCGGTGCATAGGGAGTGCTGCACCGTATTGTAGGAGTGATCAAGGAAACACTACGCCAGGTTGGGGAAACTCGTCACAGAGCGAGACGATAGCGCCTTGAACCATTGCAGTGCCGCATCGTCGAAAGTAGACATGAATGCTCGGCTCTTCAGGGCATCCGAGATATTCATCATCATGACCTGCCCTTGGAAGTTGCCGAGGTGCTGCACAGGATTGGTCGTCCCGTTGTACCGCCAGAACTTGAGGAGCTGCAACTTCATGGGGACGGGGGCCGAGGTGATTTCCTCGATGAATGGTGAAGTAGATAATAGTGTAGTTACTGATGGGACGCGAGAACCGTGCTGTAGGGCCTCGATCTTCCTGTTCATCTCCTGGAGGTCACTCCTCCATCGAGGCTCCATTGCCTACAGACCCGTCGGGGCGGATGTCGATTCGGCCGAGAAGTGATCGGCCTCCGTTCCCCTGGGCACACCGTGCCCCGTGGTCGTCGTCGGAGCCACAAGTAGCATCGGGACCTACGGTGGAGCCGATGCCGAGAACACGAGTGCGGCGGTTTGGATGTCGGCATGGCTAACCGACAACACTAGATGATGGGCATTGACCTCAACAGGTCCGATGGCATCGGGAATGATCGTCGCGGACACGGTCGGATGACCCGAGGCTTCCCCCTGAGCCGCTGCTGCCTGCTGGTTTTGCTTCATCTGGGCCAGCATCTCATGCAGGCCTGCTATCATCTGCTCGACCCAGTCAAGGCGGAAGGAGGTGGTTGAATCCTGCTTGCCCATGCCAGAACCGCCTCCAACGACCTCCTCAATGGTGTTGGCAGGGATGATCTCATCGCCTGATGAAGAGCCACCATCTTTCCCTTGGGTGCCATAGAAGATTTTTGTAAGATGTTTCCCACAGACAATGCCAAATGTTGCTGCTGGAGCAACGGGGTCGGCTCAAGCCGAGTAGACCCAAGAGAAGATGGCGCGGTGACGAGGTAGTCGTAGCCAAGCTCTTGACCTGCAAGACCACCGAGGCTCCTCGGTGGGTAGACACTCCAACGATCAAGTCAGCTCGGGAGCTAAGAGACAAGAGTTTGGTGTTTCCGAGATTGCGTACCTCCGGACAAAGACTGTTCATTCATTTTTATAGGGGTTGCCTGAAAGGGATTTCCACAGAGTGATCTTGGAAATCCTACTAAAGATATGCCCTTGATGGTCGCGAATTGGGATTATAGCCCGCAGGCCAGCTAAACCGACCTCTGCTATAAACGACCGGCCAACTCAAGCAGACTGTGATCTTAATGGGAGCGTGATCTTAGGATTTTTCCCTCCGCGAACAGCTCCATTAGCTGTCGTGTGAACCATGTTTTGGAAAGCCTCATGATTATGCTAACGCCGCGTCTGAGGTCGAGACAAAAATTTCCTCAATTTGGTTCAGAAGACCTGCAGCTCAGGTTCGCACGTGGTGCCACCCTTGACTTCCTCGAGCTATGCCTGGCTCAGTCTGACTTGGTCGTCGGTCTCGAGTCCGCTCGGCGGACGAGGTCTAGTTAAGCCGAGTAGCTGAGGAGCTACCCATAACAGTACATATGCATGATAAAGTTAATTACTTTTATAATCATAAATAAATTTCTACCAAGTTAAGTTAATTTCATCATTGTAAATTAATTTCTATGATCCATATTTATGTATATTGTTTTGTGCAATATGTAAGAATAGGCCTTTTAGATACTGTATATTGTTCTATTCACAACTAATTGTAATCATTATAACTCTGTTGTTTAACCCTAAACTTAAGACACTCAACTTCTTATTAGAAATAGGTTTCTTTTAGGTAGTAAAATCTAACTATAAAAAATTAGCTAGAGATCCTTAAACGGAAGTTTTAGATTGAAGATTAAATAGTCAAGTCACAAAAAACTAAAAGCTAATTGCAAAAGATTATAGGAATAAAAAGTAAGAATTGTCTACATAAATAAATGAAATTCAATCAAATATGTCTGTGTCCTTAAATATTATAATTAATTATATGGGTAAAGTAGCTGAGGAGATAGTTTTATGTACACCACTCCTATTAGGCCCATCGGCTTAGTATGACCTACTATGGCCTCTGGGATGTTGCTTGCCCTCCATGTGTCTACGGACACCTTAGAGGCGATCGAGTATAGCCCTTTCCCTTGGTTGTTGCTTGCCCTCCACGTGTTCCAGCTTGAACCACTCGTAGGCAACAGAGCACGACTCCTCTTCTCATTCGTTGCTTGTCCTCCACGTGTCTCTGGATACTTCAAAGGTGATCGAGCACCATCCTACGCCGCAGGAGCCCCTGCTTGGAGATGGTATCCTGGCCCCCTACAAGTTGTCCTTGGTGGGGTCCTACTTACCGAGGGGACCCATATGCATGCGTTATTCGCATGTTGGGATGTAACGAACTTCAGTGGTTGATTTAAGCATCAGAGAGTTCTCCTCTAGTTCCAACATTGGGACCCCCTAACGCTTTTCTTCTTTACAAGATCTGCCCCTCGCACTTTCGACGGAGTCTCCATAGCTCTAAGATTTAAAGTGTAGAAAGGAGAGTGAAGTTATCGACCACTTTCCGACCTTCACAGTAGCAAAAATTATTATTCATAGAAATGTCAACAATCTACTTCATTCAACATGCAAAACTTCTGTACTGCCGCTAGATTTAGATTTAAGTTGTGAACATACAATTTGATTTAAGCCTTCAACGTTATCCTGTTATTAAACGCAACCTAAGATCTTCAGTTTTTTTGTATGGTTTCAAGTATGTAGGTCTATTTTCGCCTGGTATAAAGAAACTATATTGGATCATTAATTCATACTTCTGGCATTACTGAGGCCAGCCCGTGATGTGGTGGAGATGACTGATGAGCAAGTCTAAGGGTGTTCATGTCTTGAGGAGGCCGGCCTTTGCCCACAACCTAAAGAAGCATTTGTTCATTCTTCTTGTTTTATTATTGAGCTCGACCCATGATGTGATGTAGACTCTTGTGATAGAAATATCTAATTATTATTTAAGTTTATAAACTATTCCTTAAGAATTGTTTTCCTTCTAAATCTGGCCCCATGGGTCTTGAACTTTATAAACTTTATATATCTAAATATACAGCTAATGTGCAATAACCATTCCTTACTAATCATAATGTGGTAGAGATGAGCAGAGCCAGACGCTCATGTCTCCGGGGGGCCGGCCTCCCTCCCAACATAAAGTTGCAGATTCTCGCGTCATGTGGGATGTTGTATGTGGTTCCACAATCCACTCCACTCCCAAGGAACCATCGCCACCCACTTTGGCCTCTTCCGCCGAACCCGGCCGAAGGGAAAAAAACAAGAACCCAGGTGGCCTCTTCCTTCCCCTCCGTTGGCTTCAAACATCCAACGTAACAGCAGGGAGAAGAAAAGAAGCAGGAGACGACGACGCAGCGATAGTGGGGAGGAGGAGATGGGTGCTCCAAGGGAAGCACCGAAGGGACCCCCCACGAAGAAATCCACCACCCTTAAGCACCTGTTCGACCTGGACCTTGAGCACACCGGCGATGGCCGACTTCACACCGACGGCGCCAAAGTGTCGTCGTCGTCTTCTCGCGAGGCCGAGACAGAGGAGCTGCTCTGCACGATCTCCTACTGCACCCGCGTCGTTTTCACCTTCGCCGACCCCGGCGAGTCCTCGTTACGACAGGACCTCAAGCGCCTCAAGCTCTCCCGGATTCTCTCCATCGTCCATTCAGCGAGGGGAGCATGGCCTGACGGGATACTCTCCTCCCTCGTCTCCATGCTCTCGGCCAACCTCTTCCGACCTCTGCCGCCGCCTGCCTACAACCCGCTCGACTTCCCCGACGAGGAGATCCCCGCGATGGCCTTCGCCCCCGCGTGGCCGCACCTCAACCTCGCTTACGACGTGCTCGGCGCCCTGGTGGCCAGCTGCGAGCCCAGGGCCCTGCGCGGGTTCCTGGACCAGGAATTCCTCTCCGGCCTCCTCTCGCTGTTCCAGTCCGGGGACCCGCGCGAGCGCGAGCGCCTGAAGGGCGTCTACCACCAGATATACGCGAGGCTGGCCTTCCACCGCAAGTTCATGCGCAAGTCGATGGCGGACGAGCTCCTGCGCTTCGTGTTCGACGGCGAGAGCCACTGCGGCATCGGGGAGCTGCTGGAGGTGTGGGGGAGCATCATCACCGGTCTCACGGTACCCCTCAAGGAGGAGCACAGAGTGTTCCTGGCGAGGGTGCTGATCCCGCTGCACAGGCCCAAGGGGATGCACCTGTACCACAAGCAGCTGGCCTACTGCGTCTGCCAGTTCGTGATGAAGGAGCAGGAGCTGGGTGGGACGGTGGTGAAGGGGATCCTGAGGTGCTGGCCGAGCACCAACTGCCAGAAGGAGGTTCTGCTCATTGGGGAGCTGGAGGCTCTGGCGGAGAGCATGGGTGAGAACCAGTTTGCCAAGCTGGCCCTGCCTCTCTGTTCTCAGATTGCGAGGAGCTCCACCAGCTGCAATTCCCAGGTCGCCGCTCAACTATTGAAAAGCTTTGTATAAAGTATATTAATACGGTATCCTTTATTTATTTTTTCGACATTATTACTTATCCTTTTGAAAACACTTTACACGTTTTACTTCTTCACTGTGTTTTTTTTTGCCGTGAGTTTAGAAGAATCCTTTTAGCGCGCGGAAATTTGTGGTTTGGCATAAAATGTCAATGTAAAATACCATTTCCAACTCCCACACAAATATGATATTTATGTTTTTTTTGTTTTATAGTATTTAGTCCTTTTTTTCTTAATTTTAGTCCCTGCAGTGTCTTTTTTCCTTATTAGTTTTTAATCCTTTTAATTTGTCTATTAATTAGCTGTGGATCCAATGAACTTTAGTTGTTCAAAGAATAGGTCTTTCCGACTATCTTTTGGTAATTTTTACAATTAACTTTAATATATATTTAAAAAGTGACCTGCTTACGAAGAAGTTAATTTTTTTTTCATTCAAGACTAATTAAATACAATGATTAAATTAAGTTAATTGTAAAATATACATGGATTAATAAAACTGGGAAATACCAACTTCAAAATAATTACAGACCCTTATCTGATCAACATAATTTGAAGGCCGGTTACTTTCGAGAGCGAAGAGTACCGTGCCGTGAACGCTTTTTCTACTCCATTAATATTGATAGAAAACGACTTTGCTGTTTGTGAAATTGGTAGCAATAAAGTTGCGTTCGGACGTCTCGACGGGGAGTCCGGATAAGATTATTACTCGGAATCTTTTCCATTTTCCCATTCTAGCTATTACACGATGGATGAACATCGTATAGAACTTGCTTATGGCTTTCTTGACTTGGAACTTCTCTTCAGGTAGCAGAGAGAGCTCTGTACGCATGGAACAACGAGCAGTTTGTGAGGATGGCTTCACAGTCGATGGCGGAGGTGCTCCCGCCGGTCGTGCAAGGCATCGAGAGGAACCTCAGAAGCCACTGGAGTAGGTCAGTCCGGGAGCTCACCGTCAGCGTCAAGAAGATGCTGGAAGAGAGGGAGCCAGCGCTATACGCGCAATGCCTTGGAGACTTCAACAGGCGGGAATCCATGTCCCGCGAGGAGGAGATGAAGAGGAAAGCCAAGTGGGATACATTGGAGGTGGCTGTGGCGAAGCTGTAGCCGCGCCCAGCAACCACATTTGTGTATGTGTTCGGTGCTCCTGTATATTGGTGATGAGCACCTGAGCCGCATGATCTGTTGAGGAAGAAGAACTCATCTCATACACGTTGTCATGTGAGGCCTCCATTAATCCTAAACGGACGTGTGATCTCAGAGGTTTTTGATGTGTTCCTCGGAAGAGACTCTAAAATGCGCCGTTTCTTACTTCTAATTAATACAGGATAGTTTACTTATATACTAGTGCTTTTAGATTGTACTGACTACGAGAATCGGTAGTTTTGGAAGGGAAGTTCATCTGTACATAAGAATATCCTTTCCTTTTATACTGCGCTAGTGTGTACTTATAAATTAATTTTGGTTCAGGTGTCTCAGGAATGATGGTATTTATACTCTTTTAAGATACACTTTTAACATACATACTCCTCATCAGCTAACCAACATATGATCAGAATAGGCTTTTTCTCATGATGATCTTAGAAACTCATCCTGTGATAAGAGAAGCACCTGAAATTTAGGGTCCGTTTGGTTTGTTTAACCGTAAAACCTCACTCAAAAAAATCTTTTCAAGGAAAACTATATATTTTTTAGTCATTTGGTATCTTAGAAAATTAAAATATATAAAATCTTATCTTAAAAAATCTAAATTTTGGCATTGATGGTAAAAGTTCAGAAGTTATTTTTCCGCATGTGTCTTCTCCTTCTTTTTCTGTTAATCCAACTATAGAGCCAACCTTCTTACCACTATTCATTCATTTTGTTTTTTTTGTTTTTTTTTTCCTTCTTTTAAGTCATCTTTGTCAAATCTAATTATTTTTCATTAGTTGTTTACTTGTTTTGATGTTTAATTTTTTATTAAAATATCAATAAAACACTGTTCATTCAAGTTATGTTTTAAATTTATTTCTCTTAATTTAAATTGTCTTTGTCAAAGTTATTTGTTTTCCACTGGTTGTTTTAATTTTATTTTAAAAAAAATATCAAAAATAAAAATAAATAAAATAAAAAATTTGATGAATAGTGCACTAGGGGTATGTGGCCCCCTCTCGTTAGAGTGGACCATAATATCCCATGCACCCCCATACAACTCTCTAGTAAAAGTTTACATTTAAAGTTATTGACTTTTCACCTTTCTTTTAATCTTCTATTTACACAAATAACCAGTAAAAATATTTACCTAAGAACCAAATGCACAATTACGTTTTTATTTTCATGTAAAAGTTATTCTATGAAAAATTATTTTCCAATAAAAATATTTTACATGCAACCAAATGTACTCATACTGTCTGATGAGGCTGGTTTGGTTCTAGCTGTGTTAATGAGCCGACCTTAGGAGATAGTCGGGAAAATAAATGTCTGATTCTAGCTGAGGATGAATAGTTAATTTTGAAAAGAGATTTTTGGGGTTAACTTTGTAGCAGTCAAGTCAGTCTAATTCGTCAATTTAACTCGATCTAGGCCTTGTTTGGAACAGAGTTGGGGATGATTTTGGCCTGTAAAATTACTGAAAAAATAATCACGCTTCCAAAAGTTCTCCAGCACCGTTGGCTTCCGTGTGAGGCGGATTTTGAGCGTGAGAGAGAGATAGAGAGAAGTTTTTCTCTCTCTCCACTCTGTCGAAAGGCCAATTTTTTACACTTATGGGGATTCGGGGCACCGCGAAGAGAGAGATAGAGAGGTCGTTGTATTTTTATTTTATTTTTGCAAATGGGGCACGTGCGACAAGACCCCTGGTCGCCTCCGCCTGTGAAATGATGCGAGATCGCATCCATAATGAGACTATGGGCGGGAATCAACTTTTGCTGATTTTTTATTTTGGCGAGCGTTTTCAAACGCCACCTAGGAAGAGAGGAAGATTTAACAAGAGAAGAGAGAAAGTGAGGCACGGGATTGAGTAGGTGTCGCCAAATACCCGACCCTCTTTATTTGCATCAGTTGGGCTTTCTTTGGACGCCATTGAGATTACAAGAGGCCTTCTTTCCATCTCGAGAGCTCTATTGGACTAGATTTCCGGACTTTCTGGACCTGACCCACAGAATCTATCGGTGTCAAGTATGAATAGCATCATCATACCTGTCACGCCCCGACGCGGAATATCGGAGCGCGAAGGCAGTTGCAAGAAAAGGGTATAGAGCGAGTACTAGACATCAAACCATTGCACATTGAATAATACTAAAGCAAATCTTTCTCATTAATAATTTTTCAAATGACTAGTTACAACCGCTAATATCAGAGCCATTCTATAGGGCCCAATTACATTGCAAAAAAGAAAAGGAAATAACTAACTACAACTCTAAGACAACATAATGACTCGAGGGTACTCATGGCTTCACTCTTGGTCATTCCCTTTCTCGTGAGTGTACGTGTCATCCTCGGTCTCACCTGAGAACACAACATCAAATAACATAGGGTGAGCGATAACGCCCAGTAGGACTTAAATTTCAGGCTCAAGCAGGCTTAAAATAATTAACGCATTTCATGGCAGAGTATCTAAAGATAGCAGGTACAAGAGAGTTAAAATATAGTAAGAGATAGCACAACAGGTAACAGGATAGCACAATAGCACGAGATCGAGTATAGTTTCCAAAAATAGCACAAGTATCGAGTATAGCACGAATAGCAGGATGGCCATAGCACAATTAGCACAAGTATAATAATAGCACGACGAGTATAGCACTTGTTTGTCATTCTAGACATCGAGAGAGTATAGCACATTTTGTGTTTTGATTGTCATATAGATAGTCGAGATAGATAGCACTTGAGTGTAATGCCAAACACTCTGATCATTTAACTCCCATGGGTACTAGCACTTTCGGGCGCACATCCCAGGACCAGATCGGGCCCTTTATATATTGCCAGGCATTGGTTATATTGTTTATCTTTAGACAATCAGTCAATGGCCAATATAGAGTACCAAGAATTAGTTGAGAGCACTAGATGAATAGACGAGATAGTAGAGTGAACGTGAATAGACGAGCGAGTAGAGTACAGATGAGAGCTAGTGGTCATTGCACGTAATGCGACGGGTAAACAGGCGATAGTAACAGTTGCACAACACGCGCACGTCGTATTGGCAGTCAGGTGGAATTTCACGATCTTCCCACTGGCCATGTTATGCACAAGTCTAGAGGTCCGACGTGATTCAAGGTAAGAGCAAACTTCTAATAGCCGTTTGGATCATATTGATCCCTAAAGGGTATCATAGGTGTTAGGGTACAACCGGCTCGTCGACCATGTGGGAATCCATGATCAGAGGAGACTTACGGAGGCCTTGTGCAAGAGTTCACTAGTCCGGCGAAAGGAATATCCGACAGAGAGTTCACCACAAGCCAAGTAAAGTGTGTATATAAAACAGGTGCTCGACGTTCTAGAGGAATTCTAGAACAGTGGAGCGTCGATATCGGTATATAAACAACGCTAGAAACGAATACAAGTCCTTTAAAATAGGGCAATTAATATACGTTATTGCAATAAATTACCCGATACATTATGAGATACTTTATGCCAGATTTCAGTCATATATGGATGGTTCATGTGTGTGCATGTGTAAGAGGAATCATAGATAGAAATAAGTCGTGAATATGTATTTTAAAACATTCAATATAGCTCCATTTTAAAGCAGGGTTTTTACTGGGGGTATAACGGTAAAAAGGCGTAAGAATTATTTAGAAAGTGACAGAAATACTTTTTATGGGTTTTCATCAAAAACCTGTGAAGGCGACATAGGGTTGTAAGGATCGCGACAGGATCATGTAAGGGTCGCGACATGGCCTGCAGACCAGGTACTGGGAACACGACGGCTTACCTGTCGCCTTCTTGGTCGCGACGGGTAGGCTGTCGCAATCAGACCCCAGAAGGTGACATATCGGGCAGTCGCGATCTGGTGGTCTGCGCCTGACTCTGACAGGAGTCAGACCAGACAATGGATTGCGGACCAGAACATTCAAATTTTGATATAGGGTCGTTTAGAAAATCATAACTAATTATATACATGATGAAAATTCACGAAATCAGTGGCAAATGAAACTAGACATGCGAGAGTACTTTCAGTAAATAGAAATTCGAGAGAGAGCATGGTTTGAATATGGTTTGAGAATGAACAAGAACGAGTAACACAGAACATGATATAGAGAGCAAGATTGATTTAATTCGAGCAACATGCTTGATGAAAATTAGGGCTTTTAGGGGCGAAAGTTCCCTAATGATCATCAGTATCTCCCATAAAAATTTCAAGGCATGGGATTTAGTAATCATGGAGAACAAGAATTATGAAGAGGGTTCGGGGTCAAGAGAGTTGCAGAACTTCAAAATTCAAGAAGAAAATATTGGCTCGATGGAAAGTTATGAAACTTGAGGGTTTCGTTTCTGATAGATGAGACATCCTATAGAAAAAGTTTCATGGTTTATGCTTGTGAGAATGCCTACCTTTGACTCGATTTATCTTCTAGGGCTTAGAACTCCAAGAACGAAGGAAGAAGCTTGATGGATCTTCCTCTCCTCGATTTCTCCTCCTCCTTGGCCTCTTCTCCACATCCAAGAACCCCTTTGCACGAGTTAGGGTCGGCCATGAGGATTTAAGAGGTGTGTTTATATAAACACAAGTTCATATTGCTACTACTACTCAAATTCCTCTTAATTCTGAGATTTCCTAACTCCACCTTTCCTCTCTTACTTTCCAATCTCTAATTGGGTTAGGATAGTATCTAAATTCATGCTAGACTATATGGGGTAGGTTTAGGAATCATATTCCAACTCTAATTGTCACTTTTATTGCTTTAATAACCCCTTTCCAATTATGATATAATTAAACTCCGAATTTATGGTATTTTCTTATTATTCTCCCTTTGTAAATTCATATTTTGACCCAATAAATTCTAGATGGTCCATTAAGCAAAGCCCATTACTCTTTTCCATTTAATGGGTTTTATTTAATGCTCTTTTCATTTAAATATCCATTTAGCTAGGTTTTAATTCTTTATTTAAATTTTTATTTTTCTTTAAAATTCAGGTTGCTACAATACCTAAGGGTATTCCCTTGTTTGGAAGCTTTCATCAATTGCGAAAGCATTCTAGAGCATAATATTAGACCAATGTCTAACAAGCCAACGTTCCATATATAGGTGCAACTGGCCAGAGTCTAGAGCCAGTTCAGTCGAACCCTTCTTTTGGTTGGCACAAAATATATCCTACTGGAATAGTGACACAAACGATAAGTTGAACATGGTAAACACTTCGAGGGAAAAGCCTTCAAATACTCAAGTGTTTGCCCGAGAGTTGCATAGAAAAGGAGGAGAAAGGATTTGTTGAGGGAAGAAATCGATCCCAAATGACGTACGGACAGTCAACCCTATCCCTTGAGGGTTTTCTTTCCTAAATAACCTACATGAAACCATTCTTTGCTCCATGAAGATGTGATGATATTTGACCTAGAAAGGTGGGCTATCTGGCCGACCTTAGGACACCTACCCTAATGTGTCCACGAAATGGCTTGTATTCAGCAAAATTAATACTTGTTGCACTCTTACGATATATAAATATAAATCACTTGTGATTATCCGTATTGTTCATGGAATGATGCACTTGGGGAGAGTGCTTTTCCCTTCAATTCAATCCTTTATTTAAAGAAAAGGTACATATATATAGAGCACATCCATTTCTTCATACTTCGTTCCTGTGAACTCTCTTTCTTCAAAATTTGATTCTTCGAGGATGGACAACCATTTGGCCCAAGAAAGCCCTTAATGTTTTTTTTTTATTATTAGAGACTCTTTTTATCTCCCCAAATCGTCATATATATGGACTAATTATACATAAGTAGATTAGTTTCATAATAAGCAAAAAGATAATACAACCTGAAAAATAAAATTCTTAATCATGAACTGGAATAAATGTTACACTTTTGACAAAGCCGACCATGTAGGTTAAGTCTATTGATGTTGGGATATATATCTGATACGGGGATATCTCAGCAGGTCGGCTATGTTCCCGGCGTCAGCCGACCTCATTGAAGGTATAGGCTGACAACCTTTATCATAGGCAGAACATTAGCTAACCGACGTTCAAGGTCGGAACAATGAATCATCTTTGCACCTTAGGCCGTCTTTCGCAGCTCGGCAAAGGACGACCTCTCTGCTCGGACGGAGCCTACCTGGTGCCCGGTGTGCTCGTGCGTGCCCCGAAGCGGTCCTCACGTGACTGACGAGGCAGATATGGTAAGGTCCGATAATCACGGGACCAATAATTGCGGCTATTAAGACCTTAGTTGTGATGACCTGGCAGGACGGTGGCTACTTCCAATCCGGCATCAATCACAGAAACCCCCAGCAAGATTGATGGGGTCGTCCAGCTGTTACACAGGTGTCCTAACACTATATAAGAGGCAGACACTCCACGGGGCGCAGGTACGTTGTTCTACCCGAAGTTAGGCCATTCTGCTCGGCTAGCGATTGATAAGATCGTCGGAGTGTCTCCCCATTGAGGTCTCTCTGCGGGCTTTATAGGTCAGGTCGGGAGCTCGGAATCAGCGTCACACATCGGCCAAGTGCGCCTCAGATGAAATTCATTGGCTTGGTCATCTCGGCTCACTCTTTAGCGAAAAGTACCTCAACGGTCACCTCGGCCTGAGCCGATCTATGTTACAATTACTATAACATTGGCGCCGTCTGTGGGAAAACGCTACTAAATGTCAGTACGGCTTTCCCTACCCCCCACCTTTAGTTGAAACTCAACTAAGTGTGGAAACTGAAAAGCCCTTGAGGCATCACTTATGATCGGCAAGGGGGCCGACCAGAATCATACAAGATTGCCCCACGAGTTCTTCCAGAGAACAGGTAAAAAGGAGTTGACAGGTCGTTTAGAGCATCGTCCTATGCTAATACCTTACTCTTATGTAATTTGTGTGATCATGCTTATGCACATGCTGAGCTGAAAACCCAAACTATGCAATGAAAGACCTCGGGCACGAGGACAAGATGTGCAGGTTGGATAGGCCAGGAACCTACTCTATTTGCTATGATTTATTAAAGAAGTTATATTTCTTTTAGACGTACATGATTTGATTGTGATAGAAAAGTTGAAACTCGGCCAACTGCATTATGGCTTCGCGATTTGCTATCCCGTGGGCGCTCAGTTGGTCCCGACATCAAAAAAGAGCAGGACAGAAGAGATGGACGTCGTAGTTCGCTAGACGAGGTCGCTCAGGCACTTTCTAGGAACTGAGAGACGACGTCCGATGTGACTTGAAGGCGTGGTCGCTTCGGCACACGCGAGAAGATGGACGTCGTAGTTCGCTAGACGAGGTCGCTTAGGCACTCGTCAGGAACTGGGAGACGACGTCCGACGTGACTTGAAGGCATGGTCGCTTCAGCACACGCGAGAAGATGGACGTCGTAGTTCGCTAGACGAGGTCGCTTAGGCACTCGTCAGGAACTGAGAGACGACGTCCGACATGACTTGAAGGTGTGGTCGCTTCGGCACATGCGAGAAGATGGACGTCGTAGTTCGCTAGACGAGGTCGCTTAGGCACTCATCAGGAACTAAGAGATGACTTCCGACGTGACTTGAAGGCGTGGTCGCTTCGGCACACGCGAGAAGATGGACGTCGTAGTTCTCTAGACGAGGTCGCTTAGGCACTCGTCAGGAACTGAGAGATGACGTCCGACGTGACTTGAAGGCGTGGTCGCTTTGGCACACGCGAGACGTGGACGTCGTAGTTCACTAGACGAGGTCGCTTAGGCACTCGTCAGGAACTTAAAGACGACGTCCGACGTGAACTAAGACCGTACTAGGGGCTGTAATCTTGTTGATTCAAACCAACGTTGATGACGAGGTCGCTTCAGCACTCGACGAAGATGAAATTCCAACATACTGATAGGCTAAGCTCGTCATGATAGGGTAGCAATGGCCTATGTTCTCGGTAATAGAAACTGTTCGAAGGACAAGCTCTCGGATAAACCGACGACAAAAGGTTCGCAAATTTCTATTGATGAAGAGAAAGGGTACAGTGTGCGGCGAGGCACCATATACAAACATGAAGAAATCAATCCACGACGACGTTGTCAGTACCGACCTGAGCCTCATTGCCAGGCACGGCTGGCTCGTCGGCTATGACGTCCTCGGCGGCTATCTTCAAAGCGCTTTCAACGGCATTGGCCAGCGCGTCATCGACGACAGCGGTGAGGCCCTTGTCCTTGTCCTCGGCGTCTGCTTCCTCGTCCTCTTCCACATCTAGCACGACCTCGGAGAGGTCGATGCTCGGAAAGTGTCCCCGAAGACACTTGAGGCAAAAGTCGTACCCTTGCTTGAAGAGCTTGATGACCTCGGCTTTAAGTTCGTCAGATCCCGATAGTCGGCAATGGCGTCGTCGATTGCGTTCTTTCGCTCCTCGGCCACCAGTCGCGTAGTCTCGACTTTTGTCTTCTCATGGGCCTCCTGCTCCGCCTTGAGGGCCTTCATTTCATCCTAGAGCAGCCTGTCTGCCGTCTCGGCCTCCTCGGCTCTCAGCTTCTTCTCGGCCTCGAGTTTGGCCTCGGCCTCGGCTACACGCGCCTCGGCGGAAGCTCAGGAGGACTCAACCCGGAGCATAAGCATCCCGAATGACTCCAGCTGCTCTTGAGTAGCCCTGTAGAAGTCTTCAATGACCTTGTTGGATTTCCGGGCCAATGAACGGGCTTTGACTCCAGCTGGTACCACTTGTCGGCCCCACTCCGTGACGTTGAGTTCCTTCGACCGACTAGGCGACGTCAGGAGAAAGGAACCTGAGGCAGTGACCTCGGTCGATGCTGGGGCAGGCCGAGAACGTTTGGAGGGTGCCCTCTTCTTTGATGACTGCGGGGCCAAGTGCGACGAGGCAGCAACGGGGATGTCGGTCTCGGACGGTCGGCCGCGCTTCGCACCTCGGCTGACACTTTTCTTGCTTCTTGACATAAGTTCGCGCATGGCCATCTCGGAGAGGGGGACGGTACTCCTCGCCTTCGCTGATGGCGCTGACGACTTACCCTTGTCGGCCATCACTGTAAGAGAAGATCGATCAGTTAATAGAAAGGATTAGACGATGACCAGAGAAAGAACGTCGAAAATAAAACCAGACCTCGGCTATCAGCTTGAATAGCTTCTCGGAAGGCTCGAACAGGTCGGGAGGCTCCACCGCCTGCAGAGACTCAAACTCTGAGAGCTCGGAGGAAACAAGATTTGGTGGGCTGAAGGTTTTGTACTGAATGTCTATGGTTGACCAGGTGGTCGGGAAGGGCCACTCGGACCGATAATGAACGAAAATGAAGTTCCTCTTTCAGTTGTGGACAGAGGAAGGCATACGGCCAAGAATTTGTCGGCCTGGCCAGGTTGCGAAGTACTGCCAATCCTCGAAGGCTTTTATGGAAAAACAGTGAAAGAATAAGTGCGAGGTCGGAAGGACCTCAGCCATGGCACAGACAGCTAGAAAGCCGACAACCGACCTCCAGGAGTTCGGGGTCAGCTGTGATGGAGCGACTCCTAGCTTGATGAGAAGAAGAATAATGAAGGGATGGAGGGGCAGGCAGAAGCCTGCTCGGACATCCTCGGAGTAGATACAAACTCCCCTCGGCATGGAAAAATGGGCACGGAGCTATTTGGAAGAGTAGACGGTGAAGTCCTCGAGGAAGACGAGACCTGGATGACTCTTCGTCCATTGTAAGGTCTCTTCATCGATCTCGCACTAAGCGTCAACAACCGTGTCGGCTTACCGACGAGATCCCGAGGTGTGAGAGGAAGGCTCTCTGGGAACATAGTCACCAGGACCGACCTCCAAGTCGGAAGACTCCTCGGCGGGATCCGACACTTGAGCGTCGAGCCGAGCAGCCTCCAAATTCGTCCTTTTCCTAGGACGGGGGGAATCCACTCCGGAAAGATCTGAAGAGGTGAAGCTCTCAGAAGGAGAACCTCCAGACAATGAAGAAACAAAAGGACTGTACGAGGTAGAGCTCATGTCTTACTTCTGAAGGGAAGCAAAGGAATGAGTGCTCGGACGTCGGCTCGAAGGTTGTCGGACTGTCGACTCATCAGCTGGACATCTGAGGTGGGCTCGCGCGCAAGAGCAAGGGTAATTTTCGGCTAAAGGTCATCATATTTATAGAGCCGGGTGGCCAATCGAATCCAACGGTGGACATCCATCTTCTAAAGCAGCAGTTATGATCCGCTGGCTTACAGAAGAGAATGAGTCAAAGTCTTCAAGGCAGTCGACTTCAAGGCAGTCAACTTCAACAGTCGACTTCAAGACCCAAGGCAGTAGAAGTCTTCAAGGCAGTCGACTTCAAGATCCAAGGCAGTCGAAGTCCTCAAGGCAGTTGACTTCTCACACCCCCAGGACAGACGACTTCGCGTTTTTGAGTTAAGGGCATTTTTGTCCTTGTAATTCTCGATTATGGCGCCCTAACCTCCCAGTATATAAAGTGGGGCGGATTCTCCTTGTACTATGATGATTCTGATGTATAGTATTGGAATCGCTGCTGTGGCCATGGACGTAGGAAGGCATTGCCTCCGAACCACGTAAATCTGGTGTTCTTGTGTTCTTCTTCTCCCTTCTTCAGTCTCTCCTCCGATCTCTATGTGTGAGTCGTGTGCGAGAGGGCTGCCGATCGGGATCGGATATTCCCAACAAGGAGGTGACGTGACTGCTGGCGCGTCGAACAGTAGTTGAGGCGACGTTCGGTGCAGGGTGACTCTGACAGCATTATGGTGCGCCTTCGTGGCAGGGCGGCGTCTGACAGCGAGATGATGTGGCACAGAGGTCCACGTGGGCAAACGTAGCCATGTGGCTAGACACGTGCCCTCGGCGAATAGATTCAGCTTCACCTTGGCCCAGTTCTTGTTCCGACGTGAACCTGGGGGGCCAATGATACAAGGATATCCCAGCAGGTCAGCTATGTTCCTGGCGTCAGCCGACCTCATTGAAGGCATAGGCCGACGACCTTTATCACAGGCAGAACATTAGCTAACCGACGTTCAAGGTCAGAACAATGAATCCTCTTTGCACCTCGGGCCGTCTTTCGCAGCTCGACAAAGGATGACCTCTCTGCTTGGACGGAGCTGACCTAGTGCCTGGCGTGCTCACGCGTGCCCCGAAGCGGTCCTCACGTGACTGACGAGGCAGATATTGTAAGGTCCGATGATCACGGGACCAATAACTGCGGCTATTAAGACCTCGGTCGCGATGACCTGGCAGGACGGTGGCTACTTCCAATCTGGCATCAATCACGAAAACCCCCAGCGATATTGGCGGGGTCGTCCAGTTGTTACACAGGTGTCCTAACACTATATAAGAGGCAGACACTCCACAGGGCGCAGGTACGCTGTTCTACCCGAAGCTAGGTCATTCTACTCGACTAGCGACTGACAAGATTATCAGAGTGTCTCCCTACCGAGGTCTCTCGACGGGCTTTGCAGGTCAGGTCGGGAGCTCGGAATCAGCGTCACACGTCAGCCAAGCGCGCCTCAGACGGAATTCATCGGCTTGGTCGTCTCGGCCCACTCTTTGGCGAAAAGCACATCAACGGTCACCTCGGCCTGAGCCGATCTATGTTACAATTACTATAACAATATCTATATCGGATGATTTTAAAATCTATATCAGATGTTTAAAAAAAAAAGATCAGTCGTATATAATGTAGCTTCTATCTTTTCAATATCTAAAATTTGAGGGGTGACATACACGTAGTGTTAGAAGTGTTAGAATAATATATATATAAGAGTGACCTTTCCATTCAAACAGTGAAAGAGTACATGGAGAACAGAAACACATACATGAAGCCCATACCTAACACAGAGTGGTGGACAACTCCAACCCAAAAGAAAACTTCTTAAGTGCGGTACAACAGCAAAACATGGGTTGCCAAAAAAATGTCCTCTCCAACACAAGGGAGGCACAGTAGGGGCGCCTGAAGCTTGGGCTCCCAACTCCAGTAGCTACTTTAGTAGAACATGTTTGATTGTGATTGCTACAATTCGAATGGCAGCTAACTTGATCTAGGAGAAACCTCGGAAGAGCCCATTCCAAGAGAAATCCACAGAAGGAAAAAAAATGCACAAGGAGGCGATCGGATTGCCAAATGAGGTTGGATACAAGATGCATGTTTAGGTGTAAAGGCGAACTAAAGGTAACCAAGGAAATGATATTGTAACCAACATTAGGTTGAAGACAATAAAATCAGATACACATAAACTGAAATAAACTTGCTAATAACTAGATAACACCTCAGATCAACTGAGGGAACAAGTTTTTCTCCAAGAAGAGAAGACAAAAAAAAACTTACCCCTAACGGGAACCTCCTCACACCAAACAGAGCCTCCAGGTGGAGATAGAAACGATCATAACAGTAAGAGAAATGCTTTGTGCACATATAGACGTGCACAAAAGCCACGCTGGAATCACCGGGTGCACGTTCATTCACCCACGTTGCAACCCGACCACGTCATCCGCCATTAAAGCTCGCAGCCTGTGTTGTAGCTTCCCGAGGTGAACCATCATGAAACCGCCACTGTCTTGTAACCGCGATGCTGTGAGATTTTTTTTAAAACCCAATTTTGCCCTTCCCGCCTTTTGTCCAAAATAATCTGAGAGAAGCCTGTGTCTTTGGCATCATCCCACGAAAATCTCTTCGTCTTCCTTACCTACCATCCTCTCTGCAAAATCCAGTGATTATCTCTCTGCAAGTCCAGTGATCTTCCTCGTGCTATCTTCTTCATCAATGGCGCCGAAGAAGAGTAACACCATGCAAAGTACAGCTCAGTTTAGCTCAGTGGAGAATGTTGTGATGCAGTGTGGGTCTCCAGTTACTACGCCGGCGGGAGTGATGCCACCGCCACCACCATTTATGCCACATTATCAGATAAGTAGATCGTTAGCTTCGCCAGCCAGAGAGATGCCACTACCATTTATGCCACCTTATCATATAAGTACGCTATTGTTATACCCCTTCATGACGCCATACACAACGTCATTCATGCATTACGCTCCGGCGTCATATGGTCAGATGCGTGCAAATAATGATGATAAGAGAGCAGAGCATCAGAGCCTAGAAGTACCTCCCGAACAAAATTTAGAAGTACAACAGAGTCCTGGAGGATGTGTTATACAAGACATTATTGACGACGTTAATGAAATAATATCAGTGCCGGGAAGCCCTAATTTAGAGATCAATGATGGGGGACATGAGAGTAATGACGAAGTTAACGAAGTAAGATCGGTGCTAGGATGCCCTGATTTAGAGAACAAGGATGTTGCACCCGTTTGCAATTGTAAGTGGATATGTATCTGCTTGTGACTGTTATTTGTCACTTGAAGTGCCATTGTAATCAATGAGTAAACCTTAGTTATTTGTCATTGGATTTTTCTATTTATTTCTAAACTTCTTCTATTGTTTCTTGAATGCTATGTACTCTTAGTTATTTGTCACTGGAATCTTTTTATTTGTCATTGGTCTTAACCTATTTGTCACTGGAATTCTTGAGTATTTGTAAAGTGGAATCTATTTGTCACTGGTTGCCTCCTATTTGTCATTGAAAGTTATGTATTTATCACTGGAATTAACCTAGTTGTCACTACAATTTGTAAGTCTATTTGTCACTGAAAGAAATATATTTGTCACTGGAATCTTTCTATTTGTCATTGAAAGTTATGTATTTATCACTGGAATTAACCTAGTTGTCACTACAATTCGTAAGTCTATTTGTCACTAAAAGGCATGTATTTGTCACTGGAATCTTTCTATTTGTCATTGAAAGTTATGTATTTATCACTGGAATTAACCTAGTTGTCACTACAATTCGTAAGTCTATTTGTCACTGAAAGCCATGTATTTGTCACTGGAATCTTTCTATTTGTCACTGGTTGCCTCCTATTTGTCATTGAAAGTTACGTATTTATCACTGGAATTAACCTAGTTGTCACTACAATTCGTAAGTCTATTTGTCAATGAAAGGAATGTATTTGTCACTGAAATCTTTCTATTTGTCATTGAAAGTTATGTATTTATCATTGGAATTAACCTAGTTGTCACTACAATTCGTAAGTCTATTTGTCACTAAAAGGCATGTATTTGTCACTGGAATCTTTCTATTTGTCACTGGTTGCCTCCTGTTTGTCATTGAAAGTTATATATTTATCACTGGAATTAACCTAGTTGTCACTACAATTCGTAAGTCTATTTGTCACTGAAAAGAATGTATTTGTCATTAGAATCTTTCTATTTGTCATTGAAAGTTATGTATTTATCACTGGAATTAACCTAGTTGTCACTACAATTCATAAGTCTACTTGTCACTGAAAGGCATGTATTTGTCACTAGAATCTTTCTATTTGTCACTGGTCGCCTCCTATTTGTCACTGGAATCTTTCTATTTGTCACTGAAAGACATGTATTTGTCACTAAAAGGAATATATTTGTCACTATAATCTTTCTAGTTGTCAATGTAATCTTTCTATTTGTCACTAATGTGAACCTATTTGTCTTTAAACTTATTTTATTATTCTTTCAATGCATTTGGCAGCACCTGAAGTAGAGGATGATTTGAATAATGATAAGGGAGAATTAAAAATTTTGGAACCTTTTGAGGGCATGATTTTCCATACTATTTCAGATGCACAAAAATTTTACAATGCCTATGCTAAACGAGTAGGATTTGGCATAACAGTCACTGACAGTAGAAGAAAGAATGATGTGTTTATATACAAGAGGTTCAATTGTCATCGTGGTGGTCAATCTAGAAGGGGCAAAGAAACGATAAGCCACAGAGATTCTTCTAAGATTGGATGTAAGTCATCGGTGAGGGATAGACATGACAAAGACACAAATATGTACATAATGTATGATGTAATTTTGGAGCATAATCACATTCTTCATCTAACAGCTGCTATGTATTTGAGATCACATCGTAAAATTTACACTCCGGAGAAAGCTGAGATTCTGAACATGCGTAGTGTTGGTATTTCCACATCCAATATTGTGTCGGCCATGTCAAAAAGGAAGGGGGGCATCCGACAGTTGGAGTGGATGGAGAAGGACTGCAGAAACTTTCTTGATAAAGAAAGGCAAACACAATTGAAGGAGGGTGATGCAAAGACAATGATAAACCATTTTCAGACTATGCAAGTTAGGGATCCAACATTCTTTTACACTATAGCTGTTAATGACAATGGTACATTAAGGAATGTGTTTTGGATTGATGGTAGGTCTAGAACATCTTGTACATACTTTGCCAATGTTTCGATACAACATACTTGAAAAACACATATCAAATGCCATTTACACCATTTGTGGGAGTAAATCATCATGGCCAGTCTATTCTTTTAGGATGTGCACTACTAAGCAATGAGAAAATTGAAAGTTTTGTGTGGCTTTTTAATTGTTGGCTAGAAGCGAATGGTGGCATTCACCCCAAGGCAATCATCACAGATCAAGACAAGGCTATGGAGGCTGCAGTAGCCCAAGTATTTCCAACGGCACGGCATCGCTTTTGTCTTTGGCATATAATGAAGAAGGTACCTGAAAAAATTGGCCACATATGCGTCTCCAATCCACATTTCATGAATGACTTTCAAAGTTGCATCTATGACACAACGTCCACCTTTGATTTTGAAGAAAATTGGGATGAATTGATAACGAAGTATGAAATTGTCATGCAAAATGAATGGTTGAAAAGTTTGTACGAATGTCGAAGAAAGTGGGCACCTGTTTTTTTGAAGGACACATTCTTTGCTGGTAGGTTATTATTGACTACTATTGTCTATCGTTATTTGCTTTATCAGTTATATTTACATTGTGTTGTGTTTGTAGGTATGTCTACCTCTCAACGAAGTGAGAGTATAAACCATTTTTTGATAGATTTGTCACAGCGAAAACTACTTTATCTGAGTTCATTGTGAAATACACAGTGGCACTTGAAAGCAGGTTTGATGCAGAAAACAAAGCAGACTTGAAATCTATGGATACAGAAGCATACCTCAAAACTTGTTCCTCATTTGAGAAACAAGTTGCCACAATATATACTAGGTCTATATTTCAGAAATTTCAGCAAGAATTGATAGAGGTCGCTGCTTGTCACCCACAATGTATTTGTGAAGATGAAAGTAAGTTGACGTTAAGAGTAAAGTCATTTGAACGTGTTAAATTGAAAGGTATATGTAAGGAGATGCAAAAAGAGTACACTGTCAATTGCCAAAAACAGGAAAAAGAAGTGGAATGCTCTTGTAGATCCTTCGAATTTAAGGGGTTCTTATGCCGGCATGCCTTACTAGCATTGCAATATGTTGGAATTGACAGTATACCAAACAAGTACTTCTTGCAGAGATGGTGCAAAGATATGCGGTATAGACATGCATGTCAGTCATTTAATGTTGAAAAGGAAGAGAAGAAATATTCATCGTCACGGTACACCAACTTGATATTCAAATTCATGAAGGTGGTTGAAGCAGCTTCTTGCTCAGAGGAAGCTTATGATATTGCAGTAGCTGAAATACCAAAAATTCTTGGGAAAGTAATGGAGTCCATGAATGGGTTGTCTTTGCAATCAAATACGATAATGGATTCTACATCGAATTGTCATGTACAAGATCCACCAAGAGTGTCAACAAAAGGAAGAAAACGTGAGAAACAGATACCATCTGCCCTTGAGAAAAACAGAAAATGGAGCAGAGCTTCCAAGAAGTGCATTCAAACACCAACTACTGCAAACTGTGACCAGGTTGGTGAAGTATCATTCTTTGCAACACAATGATCTCTAAACTTCTGTGATATGTAAAACAACCATTATCTTTTATGTAATGCTTTCATTTGTCACTGTAATTATTGGACATGATCCTATTTGAACCATTATCTGTTATGTAAATCTTGCAATTGTCACCACAAGCTGACCCTGAGATTTGAAGTTAAGTATTGAGTACAGAAAATGTTAAAAATAGAAACTGAAATAGGTTAAATAACATTCGAATTGTTAGTCATGGTCACTCCCATCATCCCCATCCGCATCCACAATGTTCAAAAAAGAAAATGCAATTTTAGTTTTGTTTACAATGCAATTTAAATCCCTTCGCTCATCCTCCAACCTTGCAAACCGATTTTCTAGATTTTTCACGTTCTCCTCTTTCCCACAAGTTACTTGTGAATGCACAAACTTTTGCACTTCATCGCACCACATGAAAAAATCACATTTCGCATCCTATAAAAGACCACAGGAAATATTATGTCATGTAATAACATGTCATGTAATACATGAAAAACTAATAAGCTTACCTTGCATGTGTAGAATTTTCTGTTTGGATTTCTTTCTGTTTTGCTTGTTCTCACAATGCAATAACCATGTCCTCTCATACATCTCATCAGTGGAGGTGACATGGGAGACTGGCTTGGGCTTGCCATTTTCCCAGAAGATTCCTCTCTAGATGCTCTGCAAATACATTTGATAACACATAAATATGGCAATTGTTGAAATAAACATAAATAGCTACAACTTTTAAAAAGTTCAAAGATTTGCTGACCTGAAAGTTACAATCTTCTCCGAGTCGGACACATTAACATCGATGTTAATCAATTTATGTCCGAGGATTTCATGCATGTCAATTATTCTATCAATATCCTCTCCAGTTAACAATTTCATGAAAGAGTTACTCATCTCCGGAATGTGGCATTTTAATTCCACTTGCTCTTTCACAAGTGTCCATCTTCTGCAAACATCATTTAGTACGCTACAAAGTTCCATACCTCGATGCATAGGAATTACATACGCATCATTCTTGAATGTAAAAATTCCAGGAATACGATCCATATCTTGGGGTCTGAGAAATGAGTCTACCGCGCCACCCCCCACTGCAAAAAAAAAGATGAGCATCACACTCAGAGAACGAAACTTAGCTCGCAGACACAGAAGATTGAGGCATCAGGAAGCACTACCAGGGGGGTCGGGGTCGCACGGGGAGGGGAAATGGGAGCAGAAGGGTTACCTGAGTAGGAATAGCAAAGCAGGATCACCAAAGGTCCCACGCCGCCAGAGCAGGTTTGTTGGACCAGGTTCGCCGGAAACCTAGGTGGTGAAGGGGGCGAGGCAGCGGGGCTGAGGGGGGAGAGGATGTGTGGAACGTAAAGGGGTGTTGGGGCTTAGGTCTTGCGTACGGGTAGAATGAGATTTTTTTATAAATTATATACGTGAGAGATAACATATTATTTTAAATATAAAATTTCATTTTTTTAAATTCATAATTTAAATTAGAATTTAATTTCTTCAAATAGAAAATTCGACTTTACATAGACTTACGAATAGTATTGACAAATAGAAGATTCCAATGACAAATAGAAAATTCCTTGTGACAAAGACACAACAATTCTAGTGACAAATAGCTTAAGATCAGTGACAAATACGTCCCTCTCAGTGACAAATAAAAGATTCCAGTGACAAATAGAAAGATTCCAGTGACAAATAGAAAGATTCCTTGTGATAAAGACACACTACTTCCAGTGACAAATAGCCTAAGACCAGTGACAAATACGTCCCTCTCAGTGACAAATAAAATATTCCAGTGATAAATAGAAAGATTCCTTGCGACAAAGACACACTACTTCCAGTGGCAAATAGCTTAAGACCAATGACAAATACGTCCCTCTCAGTGACAAATAAAAGATTCCAGTGACAAATAGAAAGATTCCTTGTGACAAAGACACACTACTTTCAGTGACAAATAGCTTAAGACCAATGACAAATACGTCACTCTCAGTGACAAATAGAAGATTTCAGTGACAAATAGAAATATTCCTTGTGACAAAGACACAACAATTCTAGTGACAAATAGCTTAAGACCAGTGACAAATACGTCCCTCTCAGTGACAAATAAAAGATTCCAGTGACAAATAGAAAGATTCCAGTGACAAATAGAAAGATTCATTGTGACAAAGACACACTACTTCCAGTGACAAATAGCCTAAGACCAGTGACAAATGCGTCCCTCTCAGTGACAAGTAAAAGATTCCAGTGACAAATAGAAAGATTCCTTGTGACAAAGACACACTACTTCCAGTGACAAATAGCTTAAGACCAATGACAAATACGTCCCTCTCAGTGACAAATAAAAGATTCCAATGACAAATAGAAAGATTCATTGTGATAAAGACACACTACTTCCAGTGACAAATAGCTTAAGACCAATGACAAATACGTCGCTCTTAGTGACAAATAGAAAGATTCCTTGTGACAAAGACATAATACTTCCAGTGACAAATAGCTTAAGACCAGTGACAAATACGTCCCTCTCAGTGACAAATAAAAGATTCCAGTGACAAATAGAAAGATTCCAGTCACAAATAGAAAGATTCCAGTGATAAATAGAAAGATTCCTTATGACAAAGACACACTACTTCCAGTGACAAATAGCTTAAGACCAATGACAAATACGTCGCTCTCAGTGACAGTTATTCGATTTCAGTGACAAATAAAAAGATTCCTTGTGACAAAGACACAATACTTCCAGTGACAAATAGCTTAAGACCAGTGATAAATACGTCCCTCTCAGTGACAAATAGAAAGATTCCAGTGACAAATAGAAAGATTCCTTATGACAAAGACACACTACTTCCAGTGACAAATAGTTTAAGACCAGTGACAAATACAAAGATTCCAGTCACATATAGAAACATTAAACTGTACATATACTTTACAAGAGTTTCTCAACGAAAATAAGGATCACAGAAGAGGAAAAATGTAGAAAAATATATAAACAATAAATGTTCATTGATTCTTTAGTTCTAACAACAATGCTGCAAATTTCGCCCTGAAGAGATTACAATCATCCTCATTAAAGGTCCATCCGGGGAATTTCCTCCTAATCAAGGCTTCAATGTATTTCACCACATAAATCGCGCAATTGAGGCTACCAGATACTTGTTGTGGACATTGGTTGTCAAACCGTAGTTCCCATTTAGCAGCATCAGGAAATGCCCCATACTCCTTCAACATGCGCCTGACAGTTGTGGCCTGCAAAAAATAAATAATTCAACAGCATTTCCCTTGAAAGAAATTGTTTGAAAACTTACCCATTTTTTGCATATGCCTTGTGAAAAGGCCCACTTTTCAATGAATTATATGGTATGAATATTTCATTCTCTGTGTCCACTGCAAATAAATGCCAGTGATTTCGTGAGTGTAACACGAAAAATAGCCACTTGTTCTGCTGGAGGGTTTCCAAATACTCGTTCTCATAACAGCATTGCAACAACTGTCATGCCTTCTCTTCCGTTGAGCATGACATTCCGTGGATATGATTTACCACAATAGTTGGAAAACAAACCCACTTGTGAAATGTATTTCCAGTGTTCATTTTAAGTAGGAAAATCAATCCATCAATAACCTGCATATGGTCCATACTCATTACAATGAACCTGGCTTTCAAGGGACTTCATCTATAAAAACATAAGTGAAACACATACCGTGTCCTCTGTCATGCATCCGTAAAGGAGGTTTAGAATGTGTGACTTCCGGATGACCAGACTATTTGCAAATTCAAAAATTCCAAAACTATAGAGGTTGAAAACATGCAAATACGTTAAATCAGAAATAAATATGAAATCATACAAATTCAATCAACTTACTCAGGTTCACTGCCGACACTTCCACACGTTTCAAGGAAGCTTTCGACAATGGCATTGTGCTTCTCCTTCAACTGTCCTTTACACACCCACTTTGCAGTGACTGGCTCCTCTGTTGCCTACGTTTTGTGTTGACATTTCAGATCAATAGAATAATAGGTTATGCATTAACATAATAGATTAGAGACTTACCACTGCTTTTTCTTTCTCAGGAATTGTAACGGGTTTCTCCCGTACATAAGGGGATTGATCATACAAACCAGGACGCCGGTCCTCACGCTCCTTGATGGCCCGAACCATTGAGTTAGGATTTTTGGCATCAACATCCTCAACAGCAGTTGTTATATTCTCCTCAAAATGACCTATTGGTGGAGCCTGATCGTCATTCATCATTGGAGGCTGGACATCGGGAACATCGAGAACGTATTGAGAATATGTAGAGGGCCAAACTGCCCATTCTTGTTGGGTCACCGAATCTTCATGCATCATTGGAGGCTGGGAATGGACATGTTCAGAAAATGTAGGGGTTGGCCCAACTACCTCTTCTTCATGACTCACCGGTTCATCCCTTCTATGAATGTAACGCATGATTTCCTCAATTTGTCTCATTTGATCATTGAGTTGAGTGTTCAACTGATCAAATTTCACTTCTTGAGACTTTATTGATGCTGCAATTTCCTGTAGAAGAGAGAGGGAAGCAGTTGGAGGAACCATGGATGTGTCCTCTGGGACTGTTTGGTTCCCCTTGTAGATAGTTTCCATTTCATTCCTCTCAACCGTCAAATTTTTTATTACCTACAAAAGCAAATCATATAGCAATAAACATCAAATTACACAGTTCATTACTGAATAATAATTTCATTGTCAAAGAGACTCCAAAAACCTGTTGGCCGGTGAGGGATGCTATAGGAAATGGTGATGTTTTCCCGGCGAATGTTCCCCACCTGAAGAGGCGGGGATATGCCATCCGATTTATTGGCTGCCTCACCCTGGTGTGCTCAAGAAACCAAACCTGAAAAAACAAACATAACTAGTTAAAACCAAACAAGGATTGATGATATGTATACATAGAGTTTGTTAAAGGAACTTACAGCAAGGGAGGCAACACAACCATACATGAAATAATGAGCTTGGGATTCCTTCCCACTTCTTCTCTTTGCGAGGCAAGTTGCCCCACTTCTTTGATTATTTACAAATGTAACTAAATTGTCAAAATTGTGCAGTGTTACTTCCTACACTGCGGCTGTCCAATTATACTCTCTTATTCTTTGTATGTCATCCAAGCAGGAGAGCATCTGGTGTGGACAAGAATGCGCTGATCTTGGAGCAAGAAAGGTGCACATGAGGAGCACAATCCACAGCCTAACTGTGTCCTCTACATTTGCTTCATCATCTGATTTTACCAATTCCTGGATGAGCGAATGCACCTTCTTCCGATCAAAATTTGTGGCCATCCCAAACCGCTCATGGAGCCTGGACTTTTTCTTGGTGCTGCCATAATGGCGGACGGGATGTCCACAGCTGGGCAATCCCAAGATAATGCCCACATCTTCAACAGTAAATAATACCCCCTTCTTGCCCAGCAAGAAGATGTTCCCACCAACATGGGTGCTTATTATGTCCTCTAACATCCTTATGCTAAAGGCACAACCAGAAATATTGTCCACATAAAATGAAAATGGGGTGTTCCTCATTAAAATTTTATGGCATTCCCGGAATGCCATGTGATCTCTATCCTTGATATATATCTCCATTGAAGAGCGGGCTTTCATAACTGGAGGATTACCTACAATCAAATAAAAATATGAAAACAGAAGAATGAGACAACAATATGTTGTTTGTCACTGGAAACCATTTGTCAACAGTAGAATGAGACAACAAAAGATGAAAAGAATGAGACAATAAAGCTATTTGTCACTGGAAGAGCTTCTATTTGTCACTACAGATAGCTATTTGTCACTGGGAATGCCTCATTTATCACTGGTAAGGCACTATTTGTCACTGGAATAGAAGATTTTTATTTCTCACTGGAAGAGCTTCTATTTGTCACTGGGAGCTATTTGTCACTGGATCAGCAAGTTTCTATTTGTCATTGGGAGAGTTTCTATTTGTCACTACAAATAGGTATTTGTCATCAAGAATGCCCTATTTATCATTGGTAAGTCAATATTTGTCACTGGAACAGAAGATTTTTATTTGTCACTTGAAGAATTTCTATTTGTCACTACAAATAGGTATTTCTCATCAAGAAGACCGTATTTATCACTGACAAGGAGCTATTTGTCACTGAATCAACAAGTTTCTATTTGTCACTACAAATGGCTATTTGTCATCAAGAATGCCCTATTTATCACTGGTAAGTCAATATTTGTCACTGGAACAGAAGATTTCTATTTGTCACTTGAAGAATTTCTATTTGTCACTACAAATAGGTATTTATCATCAAGAAGACCCTATTTATCACTGACAAGGAGCTATTTGTCATTGGATCAGCAAGTTTCTATTTGTCACTGCAAAAGACTATTTGTCATCAAGAATGTCTTATTTATCACTGGTAAGGTAATATTTGACACTGGAACAGAAGATTTCTATTTGTAACTTAAAGAATTTCTATTTGCCACTACAAATGGCTATTTGTCATCAAGAATGCTATATTTATCATTGATAAGGCAATATTTGTCACTAGATCAGCAAGTTTCTATTTGTCACTGGGAGAGTTTCTATTTGTCACTACAAATAGGTATTTGTCATCAGAAAAGGTCCTATTTGTCACCCTAACAGATCTATTTGTCAACCGAAGAGATAAATTTGTTAGTGGAACATATTTCGACACTGAACATAATAAACCTCTAGTATAAAGAAGAAATATATTTCTCACGGGAACATATTTGACATCGTGCAAAAGGAACATATTACGACACTAGGAAACATACCTCTCACTTGGGATGCCCCCTTCGTTCTGTGTCTTCTTGTACTTCTGGTGTTGCCACTGAAACATTTTCCTCCTGTGCGTCAGGTTGGAGCGTCGTAGGTTGTTCCACGGTCTCTTCTGCCTCCTCAGCAATGTGGCGATGGAACCGATCTAGCAGAGTCTTCTTAGGCTCCATGGATGAGGAAGACAGCACGATGAAGAAGTTGCAGAATTGCAGAGAGATGCCCCGGCGGAAGACAGCACGAGCAAGAGAAGACGAAGTTGCAGGGATGGTTGTAATTTTCGTGGGATGATGCCGAAGACACAGGCTTCTCTCATATTATTTTGGACAAAAGGTGGGAAGGGCAAAATTGGGTTTAAAAAAAAATCTCACAGCATCATGGTTACAAGACAGTGGCGGTTTCATGATGGTTCACCTCGGGAAGCCGCAACGTAGGCTGCGAGCTTTAATGGCGGATGACGTGGCCGAGTTGCAACGTGGGCGAATGAACGTGCACCCGGTGATTCCAGCATGGCTTTTATGCACGTCTATACGTGCACAAAGCATTTCTCTAACATTAAAGAGGTGGGGGGAGGGGGCCCCTCCCCTCCCAACTGGAGTTGGCGATGACGCAAAATCTCTCTTATGCTATCGAGAAGATGGCATTCGACGGAGGAGAAGGGTGAAGAAGATGCACAACCTTCGTTAGAACAAATCTCATTCTTTTAATTAGGGTCAATTCTTATATAATATAGCACCTAGCCCCTCAATGTTGTGGGTGACATGCACAGTTGGATACATTGAATTTGGTCGACCTCGGTTTATGGACCAACATAAATCAATTTAGGCCAAATGCTTAAATCAGTGGATGTGGTCAAAGTTAGCATAAACTGTAGTGAAACGTTTAGGATATCATTTTTTTTGCCACACTTTGTATTATTACTCGTAATCCTTAATCTAGAATTTGGAAAATTACTTAATTTCCATCTTCATGCCGTTGTTTTCCCTCGTTCAAATGACTAGTCTAGATATTCATCCTAGTTGGCATATCCTATCAGCTTCAGTGATGAACTATGAGAATGTTCACCGGTAATAATTGATCATCCATGTACTGATTAGAAGGCTCATAATTTGATTGGTTGGTTCTTATTCCACTAAATAAGAGGAAAGACTGCTTCTAGTACAACTATGGGAAGAAAAAAGCAACCACACTCATGAATTGTCATTGCACCCTAGTTGTTGACAAGAGACTTGAACAACTATTCTCTCTTTTTTCAAAGAGAAATGTTTTGTATTTATTTTGGATCTTAAGTCGGATCCAAAATTGACTTTGGATCTCAATTTGAATCCGAATAAAAAAATGTGTCCAAATTCAGATCTAGGTCAGATTCAGACCTTCTAAATTCGAATTTGGGTTTAGATCTCGAAGAATCTGACCCGGATCCAATCTATTTCCAAGGGGCGGGAGGGGGGGGATGCGGTAGGGGAGAGGATCTTGATGTTGCTTCCCATTGAACTATTGTGCACTGTGGTGACAAGACTGTCAAGAGGAAAGGAACCTCCTACTCTGATGATATCCTCTAATGGAGGTTGTCGGAGATTGGATCGCTCAGATGTCGCTAGGGTTCACGAGCACTCTTCCTCCCACTTTCGTGGGAGATGACCCGTGATAATTGGGATCATTGCTTCTCAATCCAAGAACTTGAGCTGCTTATGATAAATCAATATATGACAATTTTTGTAGATACATAGTTTAATCCTACGTTAGAAGTAGTGAAAATAAGTAGACTTATAATTAACAAGATTTATTCATCTTCTCTCAAGAGGATAATTTTTTTTAGGAAAATGACAAAATCTCAAACGGGGATAATATCTCTTTGGAGCACGTTGAAATTTTATACATCTTTATGGAGGTTTTATATGAAAAATTGAACAAAAAATCTTGTGCTCCATCTAAACTTCTTGTCATAACAAGATCCTCACATCTTTATTCTCACTAGAGAAGTTGTGTAAATATATAATTTAATTTTACACTAAAAATAGTAAAAATAAATGTGTATTTATAAAACCGGCCATTACCTTCTCTCGAGAGAAGTATTTTTTTAAAAAAAAAATCAAATAGAAATGTTGCTGGAAAAAATCAGCAAGGATCGTCGGCCGGAGCCGAGCTGGGTGGGCCCCGAGGAATTGGCCGCGCCGCGCTGTCGTCGGAGAAGAGAACCCGACCTGCAAAGAACCACCGAGACTCCTCGGCGGTCGGACACTCCGACGATCAAGTCAGTGAAGGTTGTAAAGATAGACAATAGAGAGAATTTTGTGCTATGAATAGCGTACCTTTCTTCCGTGGGCACCCCTGCCTTTTTATAAGGGTTTGTCCTTAAGACAGAAAGGGATGGGTGCGGACGAGCCGCCGCAAGGCAAGGGCCCTATTTAGGGAACCCTCGCTAGCTGGGCACGGGGAGTCTCGCCTTGACAGCCGCCTGCCTAAAGTGGATATGGGCCAGCTGGGGAGTCGTGATTTACGGGGCTCGTGTGTTCCTTGGGCAAGTGCGACCTGGCGCCAGCCTGGCGCGCCCGGATGTAATGCCAGGCAAAAAATGGTTCTCGGTGGTTATTAGTTTGCCCACGACGACGACCTCCGACAACCTAACTGTCGATTCATCGGCGCGGCTGATGAACTCCAGACTCGTCGGTTGACAACGACCGGCATCACTAGCCCCCCGGGTTCTCTTCGAGACGAGTTCTCGTCTTGGAGAGAAGCCATTTATTGCCCTCAGGAATTCGTACGGGTGTACGCCGCCTCGCATTCCGCGCGCTTGAATCGGGGGCGCTCTGCCTCTGTCATGATGAGAGTCGTGGTCTTGTCATAATGATGGTACTTCCGGTGACGGTTTGTCAGGTACTTCACTCTGAACCCTGCGCCATGATGATGCCGCACGGTTTCGGGGCGTGCGCTGTGGATCCGGGTGAACGCCTCCTAGCCGTTGGGCTTCCGACACGTGGCGGAATCCTGGATGCGCAGGATTTCTGGGTCGTCCGATCGTATTGGCGTCAAGGCACTATAAATAGCTAAGGTTCGATGCGAAACAGACGTTTCTTCACTTCGCGTGCGAGTCTTACGATCCTTGCCGTCCCGACGCCTGCCGACAATCCGATGATTGTGCCCTCCCGTACGAAGTCGCCCGACGATCTTCGCTTGCTTCCTTCCGAGGTAAACGATGAGCCTTTCCTCTTCCTCCACCTCTTCTGAGGCTTCCTCTTCGTCGTCGCCCACAAAATCTAGGGACCCCCCTGCTTCTGTCGACGCTCCCGACTCCGTTTCCGAAAGCCTTGGGGTAGGGTCGATGTCCGTAGAAACCCAGGTCTGGGGGCCCGTTGACGATACCTTCATCCTTGAACTAGTCCACGGGACCTATGTTCCTAAGAAACCCTCGGCCCATACTTCCGGTGCTCGCCGCCGAGCCGACAACGTGGCCGAAGCCCGTTGCGAGACCTCCCCTGGTACCTTTAGGTGGCTGCGGAAGCACCCTAGGTTTGTTCTCCCTGTCGATGCCGTCGTGTTTGCTAACAGGGATTTTAGGGCTCATTATGTCTTGAACGGGGGGTTCTCGGTTTACACCGAGGCGGTTCGGGTAGGCCTCTGTTTCCCCTTCCACCCCTTTGTTATTTTTCTTCTCTTGGAGCTTGGGGTGGCTCCTTCTCAGTTGGCACCGAATGCCTGGCGAGTAATCGTCGGCTTTCTATCTTTGTGCTGTTCGGCAGGGGTCCCTCCGACCTCGCGCCTTTTTCTCTACCTATTCTCTGTTAAACCGTTCGGAGACTGGTTCTACTTTGCGGCGAGGAATGGTCGGCATATCCTTGGAAGACTGCCCACCTCGCTCCACGGCTGGAAGAGGAACTTTGTTTTTGTTTATAGTCCCTCGGGTTGGCCGTTCCCGACCAAGTGGTCGGCCGTCGACGTCCGGAGCAAAGCTTTTGGATCGCCGAGGCTTACTGCATCCGAGCTCTTCGACCTCGAGTGTTTGAAGGAGGTGGAGCCCCCCAACCTGATCGATATCTCCGAGGAATTGTTTCGGCTGATCGACGAGGGCACCAAAGGTTGCCAACCCCGTAGTTGTACTCTTGATCTGTTTCCGATTTCCCTATCTAACGGATATATGTGCTTGCAGCCATGGCCGACAAGAGCGACACCGTACCTCCACACGGAGGGGGCCGTCGCTTGTTGAGAAGGCCAAGAGCCGGGCTCAGTTAAGGGAAAAGAAGGTGGCTTCCCGTCCCGAGAAACGCCAGCGCGAGGCTGAAGCCGCGCCTCCGTCAGCTCCGGCGCCTGGTCAGAGCTCGACAGCCGTCCCGCCGGCTGAGAGGCCGAAGAAGCGCCCAGTTCCGGCGTCGTCGTCTACGGCACCTGATGCTTCGGTTCCGTCCCAGACTCGCTTTTCCTTGGACCCAGTCGAGTGGGGCCGACAAGCCCTGCCGCCCGAGGTCAAGGCAGAAACGCTCGGCCACCCTGCACGTCGGCTCATGCATGAGTATTATCACGGTATGCTGAGCCAGCTAGCCGCGTTCGACGCTTTTGTGCACCGGGCCGAGGTGAAGAGGTTGGCTTGTGACAAGCGCGTCGCCGAGGCTGAGGAGCTTGTAGCCGCCGAGAAGGCCCGTTGTCTCCGCCTGGAAGAGGAGGCGAAGAAGAGGGAAGGCGTCCTCCAGGCGGCCCTCGCGTCCGAGAAAAAAGTGCTTGAGGCTGTGAAGAAGGCGCAATACGACGAGATTCTCGCCCACGAAGAAACGAAGAACAGCTTTTCGCGCCTCGTTGCAGAGGAAAGGAACAAGGCGATAGAGGAGTATCGCGACTCAGACGAGCTCCAGGACGAGATCGCCGACCTCTTCCAAGGAGGATATAACGACTGCCTCGCAAAGGTTAAGAGGTTGTATCCCGACCTCGACTTGTCGGGTGCGACTCTTGCTGGAGATGGCGAGGGCGACGACCAGGCTGCCGGAGGCAGAGACGAGGAGTTCGTCGCCGTGGTGGACGAGGCCATGGAGACGGCCGTTGATCAATCCCTTGATCAGGCAGCTGATGCCGTTTTGAACGAGGCGTAGCTGCCCTTGTTTATGTACTCTGTATTCCTTGTCGATGAAAATATATTCTCGGACACGCCTTTGTTTTTAGCCGACGATTGTCGTTCATTTCATCGTTTACAAACGCACAAACGACCTTGTCGACGGGTGTGCCAAAAGCGACTTAGTAGGTAGGGAAGTGCCGAGGCGACCTCGTCGGGAAGAGTGTCTATGCGACCCCGTTAGTGAGAGTGCCTAAGCGAGCTCGTCGGTAAGAGTGCCTAAGCGACCTCGTGCTTGGATTTAGAGAGTGCCGAAGCGACCTCGCACTTGTGTTTAGAGAGTGTCGAAGCGACCTCGTACTTGGGCTTAGAGAGTGCCGAAGCGATCTCGTACTTGGATTTAGAGAGTGCCGAAGCGACCTCGTACTTGGGTTTAGAGAGTGCCGAAGCGACCTCGTACTTGGATTTAGAGAGTGCCGAAGCGACCTCGTACTTATGGGAAGTAACGTCGAAGGTGCTCGGCGTTCCACGTCCTTGGTACGACTGCTCCCCCGAGTTCTTGAAGCCGATAAGCTCCTTGTCCGAGTTCGTCGGCGATTCGGTATGGCCCTTCCCAGTTTGGCGATAACTTCCCGCTAGCCGACTTCGGGTCCGAAATTGCGAGCTTCCTGAGGACAAGGCTCCCAACCGCGAAGCGTCGTGGTTTGACCCTTCTGTCAAAGCTTTTCTTGACCCTCCTTTGGTATATCTCTATCCTTGTAGAAGCATTCCCTCGCTTCTCTTCTATTAGGTCAAGTTCGGCACGCAATGCTTGATTGTTGTTCTCCTCGTCAAACCCGAGGATTCTTTGCGAGGGGACGAGCATTTCTACGGGCGACACTGCCTCCATCCCGAAAGCTAGCGCGAAGGGTGATTCCCGAGTGGCTTCCCTTGGTGTCGTCCTGTATGCCCAAAGCACATGGAGGAGTTGGTCCGCCCAAGCTCCCTTGTGGTTTGCTATCCTATTCTTTAGTCCATCCAGGATCGTCCGATTGGTGACCACAGCCATTCCGTTTGACTGGGGATGAGCTACCGAGGAGAATCTGTGTTCGATCCCGAGCGTAACGCAATTCCGACGAAATTTAGCGTTGTCGAACTGACGTCCATTGTCGGTGATGATTGTTCGTGGAAGACCGAACCTGCAGATGATATTTTTCCACACAAAACCCCAGTCGTTGGTATCTGTAATTTTCGCTAGGGGCTCAGCTTCGACCCATTTTGTGAAATAATCTACTCCGACGATGATGAACCTCCTTTGACCCGTCGCAGGTGGGAATGGTCCGAGGATGTCCATTCCCCATTGTGCGAATGGCCATGGGGAATTTATGCTCGTGAGTTCCGATGGAGGTCGTCGGTCAATCTTGCCGAACAGTTGGCATTGTCGGCAGCTTTTGACGTACTTCTCAGCGTCTTTAAGCATCGTCGGCCACCAGTATCCTTGTCGGGTTACTCTTCTTACTAGAGATCTGGGGCATGTATGAGAGCCACATGTTCCTTCGTGAACTTCGTTAATAATTTCTTCGGCTTGAACAGGGTCCACGCAGAGGAGATTGGGATAGCTAAACCCCTTTCGGTACAAGTCATCGCCGACGATGAAGAACTTTGATGACCGTCGCCTCGTTTTTTCAGCCTCGTTCTTGTCCTCCGGTAGCAACCTACTCCTGAGGAAATTTATTAGTGGGGTCATCCATGTTGTTCTTACCTCGATGCTCATTAGATTTTTGGATGCTATAGTTGGCTCCAACAGTTCTTCTATCAATAGGGTTGTGGGCGATTCCAGTGCAGATGATGCGATTTTTGAAAGCTCGTCAGCTTGCTCGTTCTCAGACCTTGGTATTTTCACAAGCTCCGCAGAGTCGAATTCCGCCATGAGCCTTAACACCTCGGCCTTGTATGACGCGAGCTTTGCCTCTTTTGCCTCGAACGCTTGCGAGACCTGGTTAACGACCAGTTGGGAATCGCTGTGGACAAGGACCTTCTTTGCGCCAAGAGTTCTTGCCATCTTCAGCCCTGATACCACCGCCTCATATTCTGCCATGTTGTTAGATGCTTGGAAACCGAAACGAACCGCGTACCTTAAGTCGATGCCTTCGGGTGAGCGCATGACCACCCCTGCTCCGCTGCCCTAGGAGTTTGAGGCTCCGTCGACGAAAACTTCCCACCTTCCGTCGGATTCTTCCTCTGAAGCTGCTCGGGCAGTGCCCTCGGAAATGAAATCCGCGAGGGCTTGGGCTTTGATAGCGACACGGGGCCTGAACTCGATGTCGAATTCTCCGAGCTCTACGGCCCACTTGGCCAACCTTCCCGAGGACTCGGGTCGCTCGAGAACTTGTCGAATCGGTGTATCGGTGAGGACGACGACCTTGTGCGATTGAAAATACAGACGCAATCGTCGTGCGGCCATGATGAGAGCATATCCGACTTTCTCGAGGTCAGGGTAGCGTTGCTCAGCTCCTCGCAGCGCCTTGCTTGTGTAGTACACCGGTAGGTGGGCTCGGTCTTCTTCTCGGACGAGGACCGAGCTGACGGAATAGCTCGTTGCGGACAAATACAACAGCAGCTCTTCCCCCTCCTTTGGCTTGCTCAGCGTCGGTACGCTCGCCAGGTGTTCTTTTAGCTCGTCGAATGCCTTTTGGCAGTCCTCGGTCCACTCAAAGCGGCCTTTCCTTAGCACCTCGAAAAATGGCTTGCACCGCTCTGCTGACCTGGACATAAACCTGCTTAGAGCTGTAACCATTCCATTAAGTCTTTGTACCTCTTTGACTGTTCTCGGAGCCGTCATGTCGAGGATGGCTTGAACTTTGTCGGGGTTGACGTCTATGCCTCGTTGGGAGACAAGATACCACAAGAACTTTCCAGCTCGGACGCCGAAGACGCACTTCTCTGGGTTCAACTTCATCCCGTAGAGCTTCAGTATTTCGAAAGCTTCGGTTAAGTCCTTGACGTGGTCCTCGACTTGTCGGCTTTTTACCAACATGTCGTCGACGTATATTTCCATGGTCTTGCCGATCTGTTTCTCGAACATTTTGTTGACCAATCTTTGGTATGTTGCTCCTGCATTTTTTAGTCCGAATGGCATACGAGTAAAATAATACAAACCTCTCTCAGTGGTGAAAGATGTATTTTCCTCGTCTTCTGGAGCCATTCTTATTTGGTGATAGCCTGAATAGGCGTCGAGGAAGCTTAAGAGTTCGTGCCCGGCAGTTGAGTCGACTAGCTGGTCGATCCGGGGCAAGGGGAAGCTGTCCTTTGGGCAGGCCTTGTTTAGGTTGGAGAAGTCGACACACATTTGCCATTTGCCGTTTGCCTTTCACACCAGGACGACGTTGGCGACCCAGTTTGGGTAAAACGAATTCCTAACGGTACCTACATGCAAATATTTCGTCAACTGGTTTTCAACCACTTCCTGCCGTTCGGCCGATAAGGGCCTCTTCTTTTACCGGATAGGTCGGGCCTCGGGATCCACGTTCAAGTGATGTTGGATAATGCTCGGATCTATTCTTGGAAGGTCGTCGTCAGACCAAGCGAATACATCGCCACTTTGGCTGAGGAACGCAGTGACGTCATTTTCCAACTCTTTGAGTTCGGTCCTGATGATTAGAAGTCCGCTTTCGATTTTTATTTGTTTAGTTAGTTCTACTGGCTCGTGTTTTGGGGTGTCATCTACAGCCGGCACGTACTCAGAAATAGCTGGTTCTTTGGCCTTGATGGAATTGACATAACACAGGCGCGCCTCGGCCTGACTCCCGACAACTTCACCCACCCCGCTAGGAGTTGGAAACTTCAGTTTCTGGTGGTATGTTGACGGCACTCCCCCGAGCTTCCCGAGCAATCCGCGTCCGAAAATCGCGTTGTAAGCCGACTTGACCTTTACAATTAGGAAGTCGACCTCAACCGTTACATGCCGAGGACGGGTACCCAGCGTTACCTTGAGCCTGATGGACCCCTCGGCGGTGACTGGCGTTCCGCTGAACCCGAATAGAGGTGTGGCGACTGGCTTGAGCTCCGTGCTTAGGTTCGTCATCTTCAGGAAGCAGTCATAGAAAAGTACGTCGGGTGCCGCTCCGTTGTCGACGAGGATGCGATGCACGGTGTAACCGTCGATGCCGGCATGGATGACCAGCGCGTCGTCATGAGGGAAGCTTAGCCCCACTGCGTCATCGGCGGAGAAGGTGATCGGCTCCAAGTTTGGTTGGCTGATTCCGAGGACGACGGCTGACGCGTACGCTTTCCTCTTCCTGCCGCTGTCGCCGCTTCCCGCCGATCCGCCGGCGAGGACTAGGACGGCGCCTTTCCCCTCGCGCTCGCGATCCCCCTCTTGCTCGCGATCTTTTGGTTTTCCGTCGACGATGTCTTTTCCGATTATCCCTCGGCGTAACATCTCCGATATTTCCATCTTCAGGCTCCTGCACTGGTCTGTCAGGTGACCAAAACCTTTATGGTACTCACAGTATAGCTCGGCCCCCCGCCCTGATGGAGGCCTCGTGATGGGTTCCGGTCGCCTGAACTCTGGCAGCTTCTTAATAATGGGGAGGATCTCTGACGGTGGCCTTCCGAACCGGGGGAGATCCTTGACGCGACGGTATTCGTCGGGTCGTCGGTCAGACGCCCGTCGGTCCTCCGAGTCTCGGCGCCTGTCTCTGTGCGTTTCCTCCCTTCTCGGTCTGCTCTCGCCCGCCTCCGAGCTCGCGCTCCCCCTCTCCAGCGGCCGCTTCAGTTGCCCAGCGGCTCCAAGGGTTGATTCCAGCCTGACGTATTTTTGCATCCGAGAGAGGAGGTCGGAGAGGCTTACCGGGGGTTTTTTGGCGATTGACGCCACAAACGACACGTCAGTGCACACCCTCGTGAGAATGTTGACCGCAGTCCTCAGGTCCAGGTCCACCACCTTCATCACCTCGATCTGGAAGCGCTTCGCGTAGTCTCGAAACATCTCGCTCTCTTTCTGGGACACCAGCCATAGGTCGTCAGTGCATAACGAATGTTGCACCGTGTTGAAGAAGTGGTCGAGAAACCTCTGGGCCAGGTCGGAGAAGCTCGAGACCGATCGAGCGGGGAGCGTCTTGAACCACTGCAGAGCTGCGTCATCTAGAGTGGACATGAAGGCCCTGCATTTCAGAGCGTCAGCTACATTCATCATTTCCACCTGTCCCTGAAAATGGTCGAGGTGGTGGACTGGGTTGGTGGTCCCATTGTAGCGTCGGAATTTTGGCAGCTGAAACTTTGGTGGAACTGGGGCCGACGTGATTTCTTCCGTGAACGGTGAGGAGGTGAGGAGCGTCGCCACAGACAGGGCGCGAGTGCCGAGCTGCAGAGCTTCTATCTTCCTGTTCATCTCTCGCAGGTCGTCCCTCCATCGTGGGTCGAATGGTGACTCACTGATGTTGACTGGAGCGGATTCCGCCGTGAAGCGGTCGGCAAGGTCGGCCCTGGCCGCATTCCCTACGGCTGCCACCGGCGTGACCGGAAGGACATTGTCGGCCTGGTTTGCAGCTGGCGCCGGAGTCCCGACCACCGCCGGGGCTGCGCCGGCATGACTTGCCGACATCGCAGGAGGCGCACGCTGCCAGTTGGGCGCCACTGCATCATCCTGATCACCTTGGATCTTCTCTACCTGACGAACTGAGCCTTCCCCTTGTACAGGATGCGCTTGCTGGTTTTGCTCCATCCTCATTAGTATCTGTTGAAGGTTTGCCAACATCTGTTCGACACGATCGAGCCGCGACAGGGTTGTCGAATCTTGTTCCCCTGCGCCAGATGCTCCCCCTGCTACTTCTTCCACGACATTGACGAGGGCGACTTCCTCCTCCAACGGGCGAGCTGCAGCCTTTCCCTTGGGTGCCATTGGGATAAGCCTTTTGTATCGGTTCCCACAAACGGCGCCAAATGTTGCTGGAAAAAATCAGCAAGGATTGTCGGCCGAAGCCGAGCTGGGTGGGCCCCGAGGAATTGGCCGCGCCGTGCTGTCGTCGGAGAAGAGAACCCGACCTGCAAAGAACCATCGAGACTCCTCAGCGGTTGGACACTCCGACGATCAAGTCAGTGAAGGTTGTAAAGAGAGACAATAGAGAGAATTTTGTGCTATGAATAGCGTACCTTTCTTCCGTGGGCACCCCTGCCTTTTTATAAGGGTTTGGTCCTTAAGACGGAAAGGGATGGGTGCGGACGAGCCGCCGCAAGGCAAGGGCCCTATTTAGGGAACCCTCGCTAGCTGGGCACGGGGAGTCTCGCCTTGACAGCCGTCTGCCTAAAGTGGATATGGGCCAGCTGGGGAGTCGTGATTTACGGGGCTCATCTGTTCCTTGGGCAAGTGCGACCTGGCGCCAGCCTGGCGCGCCCGGATGTAATGCCAGGCAAAAAATGGTTCTCGGTGGTTATTAGTTTGCCCACGACGACGACCTCCGACAACCTAACTGTCGATTCGTCGGCGCGGCTGATGAACTCCAGACTCGTCGGTTGACAACGACCGGCATCACCCGTAACTTCCACCCCTTTGTTATTTTTCTTCTCTTGGAGCTTGGGGTGGCTCCTTCCCACAGACGGCGCCAAATGTTGCTGGAAAAAATCAGCAAGGATCGTCGGCCGGAGCCGAGCTGGGTGGGCCCCTAGGAATTGGCCCCGCCGCGCTGTCGTCGGAGAAGAGAACCCGACCTGCAAAGAACCACCGAGACTCCTCGGCGGTCGGACACTCCGACGATCAAGTCAGTGAAGGTTGTAAAGAGAGACAATAGAGAGAATTTTGTGCTATGAATAGCGTACCTTTCTTCCGTGGGCACCCCTGCCTTTTTATAAGGGTTTGGTCCTTAAGACGGAAAGGGATGGGTGCGGACGAGCCGCCGCAAGGCAAGGGCCCTATTTAGGGAACCCTCGCTAGCTGGGCACGAGGAGTCTCGCCTTGACAGCCGCCTGCCTAAAGTGGATATGGGCCAGCTGGGGAGTCGTGATTTACGGGGCTCGTGTGTTCCTTGGGCAAGTGCGACCTGGCGCCAGCCTGGCGCGCCCGGATGTAATGCCAGGCAAAAAATGGTTCTCGGTGGTTATTAGTTTTCCCACGACGACGACCTCCGACAACCTAACTGTCGATTCGTCGGCGTGGCTGATGAACTCCAGACTCGTCGGTTGACAACGACCGGCATCACCCGTAACTTCCACCCCTTTGTTATTTTTCTTCTCTTGAAGCTTGGGGTGGCTCCTTCCCACAGACGGCGCCAAATGTTGCTGGAAAAAATCAGCAAGGATCGTCGGCCGGAGCCGAGCTGGGTGGGCCCCGAGGAATTGGCCCCGCCGCGCTGTCGTCGGAGAAGAGAACCCGACCTGCAAAGAACCACCGAGACTCCTCGGCGGTCGGACACTCCGACGATCAAGTCAGTGAAGGTTGTAAAGAGAGACAATAGAGAGAATTTTGTGCTATGAATAGCGTACCTTTCTTCCGTGGGCACCCCTGCCTTTTTATAAGGGTTTGGTCCTTAAGACGGAAAGGGATGGGTGCGGACGAGCCGCCGCAAGGCAAGGGCCCTATTTAGGGAACCCTCGTTAGCTGGGCACGGGGAGTCTCGCCTTGACAGCCGCCTGCCTAAAGTGGATATGGGCCAGCTGGGGAGTCATGATTTACGGGGCTCGTGTGTTCCTTGGGCAAGTGCGACCTGGCGCCAGCCTGACGCGCCCGGATGTAATGCCAGGCAAAAAATGGTTCTCGGTGGTTATTAGTTTGCCCACGACGACGACCTCCGACAACTTAACTGTCGATTCGTCGGCGCGGCTGATGAACTCCAGACTCGTCGGTTGACAACGACCGGCATCAAGAAATAATACCTCTCAAAAGTTACACTGAAATTTTATACATATTCAATTTCCATGACAGGATGTAAGTTGGCATTGCCACATCATACAAACCACTGTCCACAAGATAATCCCTCGTGCTTGTCCTCCCTAGCTCTTTCTACCAATAATGCCACCAGACGCACAGCGTTGGACCTTATATATACCCCACCTGCAATCCTATTTATGATTCCCAGCTGTTGAACAGATCATTGATTGACTTTATCCTCTTTCTTTTTTTTGGGGGGGGGGGGGGCAAATTTTCCTTCTTTTCCAACTTCCTTCCTAATTCGTCAACTTTTCCTAGCCAATAACAATAGGAATTAATTATTCTACAACCAACTACGAGGGTACAGCGTACAGAGAAAGAGAGAGATCCCCTGCTGAAAGCATGTGCTACGTCTTTACCAACCATGTGATCTTACTGGAAGTCTAGAAAGCGGTTTAAGAAGTGCAAATTACACAGATGGGCGGTTAGGGTGAGCGGGTGCATGCGCGCCACAAATATGATCTATGTATGGAAATGTCTCATCGTATATTTTGGTGTGTAAGTATAGAGGGATCTAGAAAAATTTTTAGTGGGGTCATTTTTTTTAGAAAATTTTTTAACTAAATTAATGTAATGAAAAATTTTAGATTCATTAATAGAATTTTAAAAATTCAGTAGAATCACATGATCCCATTGATTCTTCATTAGATCCGTCTATTACACTCAATGTAGATGTGACGGGTGGAGAAGGAAGAGAAGATATTTTATCACCCGACACATCTAATGTAGATGTGTGTTTGTACACATCTCAATTGAGGTGTACACCAAGACAGACCTTTTACATACATCCAAAAGATTGTGTTCCAACACACCAGATAATAAAACAACACTTATTTATACGTACGCATATGTTCAAACGTGAACTCATATGACTGCCGAAGACTTTCGTCAGATTTCGGCGATGATCATTAGCGAAATCTGGTGATTGGCGTTGATCGCCAGTGGCTTGTCGGAATTCAATGATGATCGTCGGCGATAATTGTTAGATTCCGAGGATGACTAATAATGACCGAAATTTGACGACCATCGGATTTCGATGACTTAATTTAAAAAATTAATTTTTAAAATGTTCTAAATTTTAAATTTAAGATTTATGGGTAGAAAAATAACATATTAACTAATTGTGTCACAAATTCTATTAGTTATATATTACTTTAGATGTTACTTAAGGTGGTTATCAAATAATTTTATTAGTTATATATTAATTTAGATGTTCATTTTTTTGCATAAAGTTAACCCAGATTAATTTAGAGTTAGGTAAAAAAAGACTTTAGAAAGTCAAAAAAATTAATTTGAATTAGAAAACAGTGGGTTAGAGTTAAACTGGTTTAACTTGAGTTATCTTAACTTGAGTTATCCTAACCCACCTCTTAGGACGGTGTAGGGTTAACCCCCTCTTAACTTCCCTTTCTACCACCTCCCATACACCGTATTTACTGTGTCTTGACCCCATTTTATTTTCTCTTTTTGCTCTCTTCACAGGACGAACTTCAATTTATTAATGTACTAGTTCTATACCCGTGCGATGCACGAAATTTTTTTAAATATAAATAATATATATATATATACATTTATATTTTACTTTTTTAAAATATTCTAAAAATATTTTCTGTACATAGTTTTTTTAAAAATGATGTAAATAATTAAAAGAAGAACAATTTATCTAAGAACATCATAAGAAATATATATAGTGTTAACGTAAATATGTTCAGTAAAAAAAAGGCTCACATGAAAGATTGGTCTATATCATAAAGCATAAGTCTATAAATAATAGTCATAAACATCAGATAAATTTTATAATTTTTTAAAATTTTAAAAATATTATAAATAACTATTGTTTATAATTTTTTATAATTTATAGACTTACGCAACAGTCACGAACACTCGTGAGATGCATTGTATTTTTTAAGTATATATTAAAATAAAATTAAAACATATAACATAAAAAATAACATTATGTCTTCTTTAAGTTCAACATATTAAAACACAACGAAATATTTAAATTTTAAATTGTTTATGAACAAAGTAAAACACGATCTCCCTCATTTTACATAACATAATAAATCACCGAAATATGACTTGCAGTAAATATGTACTTATTTTTCTTCTGCTGGAAGAGTCCAAACCTTCTGCTACCGTTGCAGTAGGTTAGTCATGCAAAGAAATTTCTTTGAACCAAAAACACATAAAATCAGATAGGAATTTTAAGAAGTATTCATATAAAGAATTTATTTAAAAATATTTAGAACTATTTAAAAAGAATTGCAGATTTAAAATATCATAATATGAGAAACCTAAAAACTATGATTTCAACCAATGTTAATTTTGTAGAAACTACAACGGATATAAGTAATCTATAATATAGTATACATATAACATAACTAAATTAAAATAAATATAACTTTCATGTATAGAAAGACAATATTTTGGAGGTCAGTTTCAAAAGAAAGAATTTCTCTTTTTAAAATTGAAACTTTCTAACTTGTCATGTTAATGTTGTTTCTTAAAATATGTTTTAAAGTTGACAAAATAATTATAATTTACCATGTTTTGGCAGTATGGTGATCTCTTACCCAAATTTCTCGAACAACAACTTGCGAATCTTCATATTTAGGTGGTTACAGTTGAGAGATTGTGCTTACCCGATTTAGTAAGATTTTTTGATTTATCTGGGCGACAGTGTTTTGAGTTTTGTTTTCAATCTTGGTGCGTTAAAAGTGATAAATATTATAAGATTTATTGAGTTGCCATATATTAGAAGTTTCTTACCCATATTCTTCTTAAACACATTTAACAGTTTTTTTTTTAGAGTATTGTTTAGGTGTAAAAATATTTCTATTTTTATATCAAAAAAATTTAGACGGGAATTAGATTATCTTGGTGTTGCCACGTGACAACTCCAAGACTGAGTTATATTATTATAGTATTGATATGATAATCTATTTAAATAGTATATGTGTATTGTAACATTTCATATAAGAATATGTTAAATGAATTAAATTAGTAGACTACCAATAATTCAGACTATTCATTTTCAGAGTTCAAGTAGGAAAAGAACTCTGAAGTTAAGCGTACTCAGTTGGGAATAGTCTCACGATAGGTGACTTTCCTAGAAAGTCTACCAAGTAGTATAGTTGTCAGATCAGTTTACTGATTAGGTCATTATAAATGGTGTTGCTGGAAAAGATCAGCAAGGATCGTCGGCCGGAGCCGAGCTGGGTGGGCCCCGAGGGATTGGCCGCGCCGCGCTGTCGTCGGAGAAGAGAACCCGACCTGCAAAGAACCACCGAGACTCCTCGGCAGTCGGACACTCCGACGATCAAGTCAGTGAAGGTTGTAAAGAGAGCTAATAGAGAGAGAATTTTGTGCTATGAATAGCGTACCTTTCTTCCGTGGGCACCCTTCCCTTTTTATAAGGGTTTGGTCCTTAAGACGGAAAGGGATGGGTGCGGACGAGCCGCCGCAAGGCAAGGGCCCTATTTAGGGAGCCCTCGCTAGCTGGGCACGGGGAGTCTCGCCTTGACAGCCGCCTACCTAAAGTGGATATGGGCCAGCTGGGGAGTCGTGATTTACGGGGCTCGTCTGTACCTTGGGCAAGTGCGACTTGGCGCCAGCCTGGCGCGCCCGGATGTAATGCCAGGCAAAAAATGGTTCTCAGTGGTTATTAGTTTACCCACGACGACGACTTCCGACAACCTAACTGTCGATTCGTCGGCGCGGCTGATGAACTCCAGACTCGTCGGTTGACAACGACCGGCATCACTAGCCCCCCGGGTTCTCTTCGAGACGAGTTCTCATCTTGGAGAGAAGCCATTTATTGCCCTCAGGAATTCGTACGGGTGTACGCCGCCTCACATTCCGCGCGCTTGAATCGGGGGTGCTCTGCCTCTGTCATGATGAGAGTCGTGGTCTTGTCATAATGATGGTACTTCCGGTGACGGTTTGTCAGGTACTTCACTCTGAACCCTGCGCCATGATGACGCCGCACGGTTTAGGGGCGCGCGCTGTGGATCCGGGTGAACGCCTCCTGGCCGTCGGGCTTCCGACACGTGGCGGAATCCTGGATGCGCAGGATTTCTGGGTCGTCCGATCGTATTGGCGTCAAGGCACTATAAATAGCTAAGGTTCGATGCGAAATAGACGTTTCTTCACTTCGCGTGCGAGTCTTACGATCCTTGTCGTCCCGACGCCTGCCGACAATCCGACGATTGTGCCCTCCCGTACGAAGTCGCCCGACGATCTTCGCTTGCTTCCTTCTGAGGTAAATGATGAGCCTTTCCTCTTCCTCCACCTCTTCTGAGGCTTCCTCTTCGTCGTCGTCCACAAAATCTAGGGACCCCTCTGCTTCTGTCGACGCTCCCGACTCCGTTTCCGAAAGCCTTGGGGTAGGGTCGATGTCCGTAGAAACCCAGGTCTGGGGGCCCGTTGACGATACCTTCGTCCTTGAACTAGTCCACGGGACCTATGTTCCTAAGGAACCCTCGGCTCATACTTCCGGTGCTCGCCGCCGAGCCGACAACGTGGCCGAAGCCCGTTGCGAGACCTCCCCTGGTACCTTTAGGTGGCTGCGGAAGCACCCTAGGTTTGTTCTCTCTGCCGATGCCGTCGTGTTTGCTAACAGGGATTTTAGGGCTCATTATGTCTTGAACGGGGGGTTCTCGGTTTACACCGAGGCGGTTCGGGAAGGCCTCTGTTTCCCCTTCCACCCCTTTGTTATTTTTCTTCTCTTGGAGCTTGGGGTGGCTCCTTCTCAGTTGGCACTGAACGCCTGGCGAGTAATCGTCGGCTTTCTATCTTTGTGCTGTTCGGCAGGGGTCCCTCCGACCTCGCGCCTTTTTCTCTACCTGTTCTCTATTAAACCGTTCGGAGACTGGTTCTATTTTGCGGCGAGGAATGGTCGGCATATCCTTGGAAGACTGCCCTCCTCACTCCACGGCTGGAAGAGGAACTTTGTTTTTGTTTATAGTCCCTCGGGTTGGCCGTTCCCGGCCAAGTGGTCGGCCGTCGACGTCCGGAGCAAAGCTTTTGGATCGCCGAGGCTTACTGCATTCGAGCTCTTCGACCTCAAGTGTTTGAAGGAGGTGGAGCCCCCCAACCTGATCGATATCTCCGAGAAATTGTTTCGGCTGATCGACGAGGGCACCAAAGGTTGCCAACCCCGTAGTTGTACTCTTGATCTGTTTCCGATTTCTCTATCTAACGGATATATGTGCTTGCAGCCATGGCCGACAAGAGCAACACCGTACCCCCGACGCGGAGGGGGCCGTCGCTTGTTGAGAAGGCCAAGAGCCGGGCTCAGTTAAGGGAAAAGAAGGTGGCTTCCCGTCCCGAGAAACGCCAGCGCGAGGCTGAAGCCGCGCCTCCGTCGGCTCCGGCGCCTGGTCAGAGCTCGGCAGCCGTCCCGCCGGCTGAGAGGCCGAAGAAGCGCCCAGTTCCGGCGTCGTCGTCTACGGCACCTGATGCTTCGGTTCCGTCCCAGACTCGCTTTTCCTTGGACCCAGTCGAGTGGGGCCGACAAGCCCTGCCGCCCGAGGTCAAGGCAGAAACGCTCGGCCGCCCTTCACATCGGCTCATGCATGAGTATTATCACGGTATGCTGAGCCAGCTAGCCGCGTTCGACGCTTTTGTGCACCGGGCCGAGGTGAAGAGGTTGGCTTGCGACAAGCACGTCGCCGAGGCTGAGGAGCTCGTAGCCGCCGAGAAGGCCCGTTGTCTCCACCTGGAGGAGGAGGCGAAGAAGAGGGAAGGCGTCCTCCAGGCGGCCCTCGCGTCCGAGAAAAAAGCGCTTGAGGCTGTGAAGAAGGCGCAATACGATGAGATTGCCGCCCACGAAGAAACGAAGAACAGCTTTTCGCGCCTCGTTGCTGAGGAAAGGAACAAGGCGATAGAGGAGTATCGCGACTCAGACGAGCTCCAGGACGAGATCGCCGACCTCTTCCAGGGAGGATATAACGACTGCCTCGCAAAGGTTAAGAGGTTGTATCCCGACCTCGACTTGTCGGGTGCGACTCTTGCTGGAGATGGCGAGGGCGACGACCAGGCTGCCGGAGGCAGAGACGAGGAGTTCGTCGCCGTGGTGGACGAGGCCATGGAGACGGTCGTTGATCAATCCCTTGATCAGGCAGCTGATGCCGTTTTGAACTAGGCGTAGCTGCCCTTGTTTATGTACTCTGTATTCCTTGTCGATGAAAATATATTCTCGGACACGCCTTTGTTTTTAGCCGACGATTGTCGTTCATTTCATTGTTTACAAACGCACAAACGACCTTGTCGACGGGTGTGCCAAAAGCGACTTAGTAGGTAGGGAAGTGCCGAGGCGACCTCGTCGGTAAGAGTGTCTATGCGACCCCGTTAGTGAGAGTGCCTAAGCGACCTCGTCGGTAAGAGTGCCTAAGCGACCTCGTGCTTGGATTTAGAGAGTGCCGAAGTGACCTCGTACTTGTGTTTAGAGAGTGCCGAAGCGACCTCGTACTTGGGCTTAGAGAGTGCCGAAGCGACCTCGTACTTGGATTTAGAGAGTGCCGAAGCGACCTCGTACTTGGGCTTAGAGAGTGCCGAAGCGACCTCGTACTTGGATTTAGAGAGTGCCGAAGCGACCTCGTACTTGGGCTTAGAGAGTGCCGAAGCGACCTCGTACTTGGATTTAGAGAGTGCCGAAGCGACCTCGTACTTATGGGAAGTAACGTCGAAGGTGCTCGGCGTTCCACGTCCTTGGTACGACTGCTCCCCCGAGTTCTTGAAGCCGATAAGCTCCTTGTCCGAGTTCGTCGGCGATTCGGTATGGCCCTTCCCAGTTTGGCGATAACTTCCCGCTAGCCGACTTCGGGTCCGAAATTGCGAGCTTCCTGAGGACAAGGCTCCCAACCGAGAAGCGTCGTGGTTTGACCCTTCTGTCGAAGCTTTTCTTGACCCTCCTTTGGTACATCTCCATCCTTGTAGAAGCATTCCCTCGCTTCTCTTCTATTAGGTCAAGTTCGGCATGCAATGCTTGATTGTTGTTCTCCTCGTCAAACCCGAGGATTCTTTGCGAGGGGACGAGCATTTCTACGGGCGACACTGCCTCCATCCCGAAAGCTAGCGCGAAGGGTGATTCCCGAGTGGCTTCCCTTGGTGTCGTCCTGTATGCCCAAAGCACATGGAGGAGTTGGTCCGCCCAAGCTCCCTTGTGGTTTGCTATCCTCTTCTTTAGTCCATCCAGGATCGTCCGATTGGTGACCTCGGCCATTCCGTTTAACTGGGGATGAGCTACCGAGGAGAATCTGTGTTCGATCCCGAGCATGACGCAATTCCGACGAAATTTAGCGTTGTCGAACTGACGTCCATTGTCGGTGATGATTGTTCGTGGAAGACCGAACCTGCATATGATATTTTTCCACACAAAACCCCAGGCGTTGGTATCTGTAATTTTCACTAGGGGCTCAGCTTCGACCCATTTTGTGAAATAATCTACTCCGACGATGATGAACCTCCTTTGACCCGTCGCAGGTGGGAATGGTCCGAGGATGTCCATTCCCCATTGTGAGAATGGCCATGGGGAATTTATGCTCGTGAGTTCCGATGGAGGTCGTCGGTCAATCTTGCCGAACAGCTGGCATTGTCGGCAGCTTTTGACGTACTTCTCGGCATCTTTAAGCATCGTCGGCCACCAGTATCCTTGTCGGGTTACTCTTCTTACTAGAGATCTGGGGCCTGCATGAGAGCCACATGTTCCTTTGTGAACTTCGTTGATAATTTCTTCGGCTTGAACAGGGTCTACGCAGAGGAGATTGGGATAGCTAAACCCCTTTCGATACAAGTCATCGCCGACGATGAAGAACTTTGATGACCGCCGCCTCGTTTTTTCGGCCTCGTTCTTGTCCTCCGGTAGCAACCTACTCCTGAGGAAATTTATTAGTGGGGTCATCCATGTTGTTCTTACCTCGATGCTCATTAGATCTTTGGATGCTATAGTTGGCTCCAACAGTTCTTCTATCAATAGGGTTGTGGGCGATTCCAGTGCAAATGATGCGATTTTTGAAAGCTCGTCAGCTTGCTCGTTCTCGGACCTTGGTATTTTCACAAGCTCCGCAGAGTCGAATTCCGCCATGAGCCTTAACACCTCGGCCTTGTATGACGCGAGCTTTGCCTCTTTTGCCTCGAACGCTTGCGAGACCTGGTTAACGACCAGTTGGGAATCGCTGTGGACACGGACCTTCTTTGCGCCAAGAGTTCTTGCCATCTTCAGCCCTGATACCACCGCCTCATATTCTGCCATGTTGTTAGATGCTTGGAAACCGAAACGAACCGCGTACCTTAAGTCGATGCCTTCGGGTAAGCGCATGACCACCCCTGCTCCGCTGCCCTGGGAGTTTGAGGCTCCGTCGACGAAAACTTCCCACCTTCCGTCGGATTCTTCCTCCAAAGCTGCTCGGGCAGTGCCCTCGGAAATGAAATCCGCGAGGGCTTGGGCTTTGATAGCGACACGGGGCCTGAACTCAATGTCGAATTCTCCGAGCTCTACGGCCCACTTGGCCAACCTTCCCGAGGACTCGGGTCGCTCGAGAACTTGTCGAATCGGTGTATCGGTGAGGACGACGACCTTGTGCGATTGAAAATACAGACGCAATCGTCGTGCGGCCATGATGAGAGCATATCCGACCTTCTCGAGGTCAGGGTAGCGTTGCTCGGCTCCTCGCAGTGCCTTGCTTGTGTAGTACACCAGTAGGTGGGCTCGGTCTTCTTCTCGGACAAGGACCGAGCTGACGGAATAGCTCGTTGCGGACAAATACAACAGCAGCTCTTCCCCCTCCTTTGGCTTGCTCAGCGTCGATACGCTCACCAGGTGTTCTTTTAGCTCGTCGAATGCCTTTTGGCAGTCCTCGGTCCACTCGAAGCGGCCTTTCCTTAGCACCTCGAAAAATGGCTTGCACCGCTCTGCTGACCTGGACATAAACCTGCTTAGAGCTGTAACCATTCCATTAAGTCTTTGTACCTCTTTGACTGTTCTCGAAGCCGTCATGTCGAGGATGGCTTGAACTTTGTCGGGGTTGACGTCTATGCCTTGTTGGGAGACAAGATACCCCAAGAACTTTCCAGCTCGGACGCCGAAGACGCACTTCTCTGGGTTCAACTTCATCCCGTAGAGCTTCAGTATTTCGAAAGCTTCGGCTAAGTCCTTGACGTGGTCCTCGGCTTGCCGGCTTTTTACCAACATGTCGTCGACGTATATTTCCATGGTCTTGCCGATCTGTTTCTCGAACATTTTGTTGACCAATCTTTGGTATGTTGCTCCTGCATTTTTTAGTCCGAATGGCATACGAGTAAAACAATACAAACCTCTCTCAGTGGTGAAAGATGTCTTTTCCTCGTCTTCTGGAGCCATTCTTATTCGGTGATAGCCTGAATAGGCGTCGAGGAAGCTTAAGAGCTCGTGCCCGGCAGTTGAGTCGACTAGCTGGTCGATCCGGGGCAAGGAGCGGGGGCTGCGTGGCGGCTCTGGGTGTGGCAAAGCTGGTGGTGGGGCTGGTTCTGGGGGGTTCCCTGCTGGGGCTCTTCGTGGAGTGCACAATCGTCGGATTGTCGGCAGGCGTCGGGACGGCAAGGATCGTAAGACTCGCACGCGAAGTGAAGAAACGTATGTTTCGCATCGAACCTTAGCTATTTATAGTGCCTTGACGCCAATACGATCGGACGACCCAGAAATCCTGCGCATCCAGGATTCCGCCACGTGTCGGAAGCCCGACGTCCAGGAGGCGTTCACCCGGATCCACAGTGCGTGCCCCGAAACCGTGCGGCGTCATCATGGCGCAGGGTTTAGAGTGAAGTACCTGACAAACCGTCACCGGAAGTACCATCATTATGACAAGACCACGACTCTCATCATGACAGAGGCAGAGCGCCCCCGATTCAAGCGCGCGGAATGCGAGGCGGCGTACACCCGTACGAATTCCTGAGGGCAATAAATGGCTTCTCTCCAAGACGAGAACTCGTCTCGAAGAGAACCCGGGGGGCTAGTGATGCCGGTCGTTGTCAACCGACGAGTCTGGAGTTCATCAGCCGCGCCGACGAATCGACAGTTCGGTTGTCGGAAGTCGTCGTCGTGGGCAAACTAATAACCACCGAGAACCATTTTTTGTCTGGCATTACATCCGGGCGCGCCAGGCTGGCGCCAGGTCGCACTTGCCCAAGGTACAGACGAGCCCCGTAAATCACGACTCCCCAGCTGGCCCATATCCACTTTAGGTAGGCGGCTGTCAAGGCGAGACTCCCCGTGCCCAGCTAGCGAGGGCTCCCTAAATAGGGCCCTTGCCTTGCGGCGGCTCGTCCGCACCCATCCCTTTCCGTCTTAAGGACCAAACCCTTATAAAAAGGCAAGGGTGCCCACGGAAGAAAGGTACGCTATTCATAGCACAAAATTCTCTCTATTAGCTCTCTTTACAACCTTCACTGACTTGATCGTCGGAGTGTCCGACCGCCGAGGAGTCTCGGTGGTTCTTTGCAGGTCGGGTTCTCTTCTCCGACGACAGCGCGGCGCGGCCAATCCCTCGGGGCCCTCCCAGCTCGGCTCCGGCCAACGATCCTTGCTGATTTTTTCCAGCAACAAATGGTATTAGAGTTTTATCTAGTCGGAAAATGTAGGAACTAAGTGCTACACATGATAAAATGCTACACTATGAGAGCAATCTCTTGAGACTATAATGATGTAAAGTGCTATATAGTGGGAGCCACCTCTTGAGTCTATGAGGGCCACCTCTAGAATCTTGGTTGTTTGGGGTTTGATTGCGTACTATATGTGAGCAATGACGAAGACTCGCTTATATGAGAGGGGTAAATTGTAACACCCCATATAAAAATATGTTAAATGAACTAAATTAGTAGACTACCAACAATTCAGATTAGTTATTTTCAGAACTCGAGTAGGAAAAGAACTCTGAAATTAAGCGTACTCAGTTGAGAGTAGTCCCAAGATAGGTAATTTTCTTGAGAAGTCTATCAACTAATATAATTGTTGGACCAGTTTACTAGTTAGGTTGTACATGTATAATTACAATAATCTAAAAATAAATTACAAATGTATAATAACATATTGGCACGGCGATTACTAAAACATCTTATTGTAACTTAATTATTAATGTTAATGTATATAATAAACTCGTTAGATAGCTAAGGTTAAGTCATGAAAATAATGTATAATATATTAAAATATTTTGAAAAACGTCATTAATATATATTAAATTAAATGTATATGATAATCTTATTTAAGTTAGATTTATAATTAAAATAATTCAAAAAGGAACTTCATATATATAATTTACTTTTGGTACGGCACTTATTAAAACATATTATTATATCTTAATTATTAATGATTAATCTATAAGATATTATTGTTAGATAGATAAGGTTAGGTCATGAAAGTAATGTATAACATATTAATATATGTTTCTAGATAGCACATAGTATAAAAAAATAAGTAACGAAAAGTGATACATGAGAGCACATGGTACGATAAAAAATATTAAAGAAAAATGGTGGAGGATATAAGATAAATGTATTTTAAATATTGCAATACAAAAATGGAGGGTTTTAACTGTTTTTCCTACCAAATCATAAAACCAATAAATATGTTAACTCACTTTAACTCTTGAGATTAATTATTGATTTATCAGAGTAAAATATTCTTTAATCCGACATAAAATTAGCTCTAGAATTGAGTTAGATTAATCTTAACTCTTTTTTAAATAGTTCTTTAAATATACCCCTAAAGAGATCATAAATAATATTCATGTCTATTACGTACCTATGGATAATAAATTTAAAAATAAATCATATGATTTTGGAATATTAAAACACCGCTATCAATGAAACCCTCCTCTAAAGCTATAAATGTTGTAATGTACAAGGCGATGACAACCACAACTAACGAGTAAGCGACGGCAAGCAAAACTCGAACCCCATCCTTAACTAATCCGGGAGGAGACGTCCCACTCTATACCCAAGAATCAAGATTTGTTCCTTTTTTACCAACTTGCGCCTTCATCCACACGGCAACGAAGATTCCTTCTAACATGCGCCTGCGGACCGTGGCTGTGCAGTGTAGTTGTGCGCCCACGCTGGAAGCGACGGTTTCAACGGGTGGGGGGTCAATTTAGTCCGGTTTATTTTTATTAATTAATTAATTATATATATATAATTTATTTTAGTTATTTAATTTAAAATTGAATTGAACTATGAGATCCGTGAAATCGAATCAGATCAATTCGGTTCGATTTTTATATTTGGACCGTATACTTAACACTGTTAGGTGAAGCGACGCTCACCTACTCAAAGGTTTTAAGTTTATTTTTTTTAATTTTTTAAATAATTATATATACACTTAAAATATATTATATTTCAACATATACTTTTAAAATTTTCATATTATATCATAGACAACAAAAATCGAAAAAAAACATTAATTATATGTTGTGGTTAACTATCCGTCAAAGTAGAAGAAATATTCTATTATCATATAAATATAACAGTTAAAAAATGGGTGAAAATATTTACATGTATGTTTTTTTCTGGCATGTATATTTATAAAATTTGATGCAAAGTAGATTGAATAAGAATCTGTAATTTGATGATATGATAGATGCATGTTTAAGAGTTTTGACTGAACCAAAATGGCTTAGTAGGGAGATTTATCGATTATAATTTAAATTAAATTTAACCTAATCAAATAGAATTAATTTGGTTTGGTTTATTTTTAAAATCATTTGATTTGATTTGGTTTGTGTTAAACATTTAATTCAATTTGATTTGATTTTAGAAAAAATTGTCTTCAAATCGAACTAAATCAAATTATATTTATCTCCAAGGAAACATCACTCAAACTAGTCACAAATTATATACCAGAAAATGCCTAATGGTTGGCCTCTATATACTGCACTAAGGTGCCGAGCCAAACATGAAGAATGTATTTGTGGATAGCATCCATTATTAATAAAAATGGATTTCAGTATATCACTGAAATTTTATAGTGTTTCAACAGCATCTTATAAATTTGATATTTTTAATAGCCCTTTAAAAATCTATTTACTCCATCAGGTTAGTTGCTAAATATCAAATGATGGAATATTCCGTCTCTGTTGCCGTTGGATTATTTTAGGATCACAAAAGTATCTTAGAGAGAGAGATATCAAACTTAGGAAAATGTCAGACCATTCTTCACTAGAGGTGTTCATTATATGGTCCAAACTGAAAAATCGAATCGAATCAATTAGTTCGGTTCAGTTCGGTTTGGTTCGGTTCGATTTCACGGATTCACTATTCAGTTCGATTTCAGATTGGGAAATCGAAATGAACCGAATATATATATATATATATATATATATAATTAAATAATATATATATACACAAAAATATTTGTAGCGCAGTTGTTGGGGGATGTGGCGCGCGTGACGCGCCCTCCGTGCACGGAGGTCACGAGATCAAATCTCGCGACTGCCCGCAAAACCTCTTTTTGCCTAATTTTGCCTCGGTTCGGTTCAATGTAAGGATTCGGTTCGGTTCGTGTAAGGTCTCGGGTCTTTAGTGGATCCTTATTGGGTCTGTAGTGGTTCTAAGTGGTCGACGACAAGACCATTGTCGTTGACTTGGGGTTGACGGCCAGGGCTTGCCGTTGAGTCAGAGTCAGCGTCCAGCGATGTGGACGTATGATGTTGAACTCAACGACATGGGATCTGGACGTCAGTCTGTAGGCGGTTCAGTTGGCGGCCAGAGATGTTGACGTCGACTAACCAGTCCTGTTGAAATAGGGCAGCCCGAGAGCAGAGCTTCTTCTTCTCCTTTCCTCTCCCTTCTTCCACCTTTGCTTTTCTTGGTTTTCCACAACTTCTGTTGGGTGATTTGAGCTCGTGGGAAGGCCCTGGATCGTGTGGCATTGCTAGATCGGGCGGGAAACGCGTGGTTTTGGTGCGATTCGCGCGGAGTTTTCGGGGGAATCTGGCGCGATTAGTGGCTGTTTGGGGATTCTTAAGGCGTTCTGAGGTAGGGACTTAACCCCTATAACCCTCCCCAGCAAACTAGCATGTCCAATTAAGTGAATTGGTGTGTGAATCATGGTTTAGGGTTGGGTTGTATCATGCCGGGATTTTGGGTAAATTGGACAATCTAGGCGCTTAGACTGTTTAATTTAGTGTTCTGGTAGTGTGGATTGATGAGAGGATGTGTTTCCCTCCATCAGTCAGAATGTTATTTAGTTTTTCTGCCCATTTGAACTGATTCGGTTCAGTTCTGGGTTTGGGGGACTGAAGACCTAAACGTCCACATCCCTGGACGTTGAGATCTTCAGGGGTGATTTAAACGACAAGGTCGATTGCCGTTTAATCAGGATAAACGACATGGGGAGTGCCGTTTACCTCATATTGGCGGCAATCGATCAGGCCGTTAATCTCCTGTATCCCAGCAGACTTAAGTTGTGTGTTTAGAGGCGATTGACATGTGATGTCCGCCCTAATAGCACAAGTGGGCCAGGCTTAGAGTGTGACTCCGCCTGTGCATAGGAGTAGTTGCTTGTGACACGAGGTGTTTACTACTGTACGGGGTTTCAGACGTTGAGTGTGTTCCGTCTGTTGTACGCGCGTTGCGTTACCGTGTACCCGTTTCTGTTGTGTTACCTAGGCGTGGGTGCGACTCCGTCTAGACGACTAGCGTGTGGTTGTCCTCCGCTAGTGAGCCAGGACACCGAGTGCGACTCTGTCCTGTGCGTACTCCTTTTGGTGGTTTTGAGCCGGTCTCCGTGGAGCCCCTTCTCTACCGCTAGGGTCAAGCGTAGGGGAAAAACCGGTCGTGGACCAGACGCGAGAGAGAGCGTCTGTAGTGTGCACACGTGGCTGGGGTTGAGAGCCTCTGTGGTGACGGGACGCCGAGCCACAGACCCTAGCTGAGTCCTACTTGCTGTGTGTGTGAGTGTGTGTTACTGAGCCGCGTGGTTTACAGTTTTGTGTTGTGGTGCGACGTGTACTTACTTTCAGTTTTACTTTCCGCACTTTAGTTTAGTTGCCGGTGGGGTTACTTTTCCCTACTGGGTCTCTTTTCTTGAGACTCACTCCCTTCCCTTTCAGGTGGGTCTTCGTCGACTCCCGTTCCAGGCGAGTCTAGCCACTCCGGTGTTGATGCTCCCTAGCTGCAGTGAGTAGTACCTTTTTGTTGTACTCTGTACTTTGCTCAGACTCTGAGGTTGTATATATTATGTTCATAGTGGAATTTTACTGCTTTGCATGGTGTGTATCTTCTTACATATAGTCTCCTCGGAATTTCACTTCCTACCCTTCCGAGCTTGTCTCGTGGGTTAGCGGGTCAGAATTCGGGTTACTGGTTGTTACTGGTAATGCGGATTCTGGGTCGTTACAGTTTGGTATCAGAGCCTGGTCTGATGAGATATATATAAGGAAATACCCATCATGTTAACTCAGAGTCTAAAGAGTACAGCTGCAGTTGTGGCTAGCTATTTATCTAGCTATGTAGCCTGGAGTTAGTTAGTGTATTTATGTGTGTATTTTGCTCTGTGTATAGTTCTATGGCGCCTAGGCGACGTCCTAGAGAGGGAGTAGCCGAGCAGGCAACTCGTCAGGAGGTTGGAGATGCTCCGCCACCTCAGCAGACGCAGCCTTTGCCACAGGACGCACATAGTGGTATTGTTCCGCCGCCGCCACCTCCACCTCAGGTAGCTCAGGGATTAGACATGACTCGATTTCTTGAGGGGATGGCTCAGTTTGTTGCTCAGCACCGTGACGCGCCGGTACCCCAGGGTGGTACTGGGAGGGTGTTGAGAGAGTTCTTGCAGTTTCAGCCTCCTCAGTTTTTGGGCCAGCCTGATCCAGATGCAGCGCGGGCATGGTTAGATGCAGTGGAGCGGACTTTTCGTTCCATGGAGTGTGTTCCAGAGGAGCGAGTGCTGCTAGCCAGTTACCAGTTGCAGGCGCAGGCGTTGACTTGGTGGTCCGCTGAGTGGGAGACTACTTTCCAGTCTCGCCCACTGAGACAGATTCCGTGGCAGAGTTTGTTGTTTCTTTTGAGAGAGCCTTCTGTCCTACTTACGTCCGGACGGAGAGGTTGTACCAGTTTCTGGACTTGCAGCAGAGGGACTCTACTGTGGTGCAGTACAGGGCCAGATTTGTGGAGTTAGGGCGTTATGCTCCGCAGATTATGGGAGATGAGGGTCTGAGGACTCAGCAGTTTGTGAGGGCTTGAGGCCAGAGCTCAGGCAGGCGCTGATAGTTGCTCGTGTCACAGACTTGGATGCGGCCTATCAGACAGCGGCAGCGTTGGAGGCAGACACCTTGCGGACTCGTGCTCGGAGTGCAGAGGTTCAGACGCAGGTAGTTCCTTCTCAGCCTCGCCAGCAGCAGGGTAGTGTGCAGACGACCCCGAGGACTACGACTTCCTACGCGTCCACTTCTACTGGGACGACGGCGAAGTCAGGATCTCGGAGGAAGTTTCGGCGTGATAGGAGGCAGGCAGAGCAGAGGCAGCAGTCGGTTGGGAGTGTTCAGCAGCCGACAGGTCAGCCTTCGCAGCAGGTACATCGTACTTTTGCTGGGCAGTGTTACCGGTGTGACCAGATGGGTCATATGGCACGAGATTGTCCTTTGCTACCTCGTGTGCCGCAGCAGCAGACCCAGTCGCAGCCCCGAGTGCAGCAGCAGGCACCTGTGCAGCAGCGTCAGCAGACCGGAGGTTCTGGTGGGTCGAGAGGTAGAGGTCGTGTTACCCACTTGACTCGTGCAGACGCGGAGGCAGCTCACCTGGTGGAAGGTACTGTTTCAGTTTTTGGTTATGCAGCTAGAGTCTTGTTTGATTCCGGTGCCTCTCACTCTTTTGTGTCTGAGGACTTTTTAGACTCCCTTGGAGAGTTGAGTTCGGGAGAGTCTGTTGAGTTAGCAGTAGAGTTGCCGACAGGGGACTTTGTCCTTACATCCTACTGTCTCGAGGAGGTACCTGTGCAGTTGCAGGATCAGTTGTTGTCAGCCCGTCTATTTGCCTTGCAGTTATATGATTATGATGTGATTTTGGGTATGGACTGGTTGGAGCGGTATGGTGCAGTGATGGATTGCCAGAAGAAGAGGGTGCACTTGCGGATACCTGGGGCAGCGGCGTTCTACTTCCAGGGTATCGTACCTCTTACTTCTCGGTTTTTAGTTTTTGCTTTGAGGGCAGGGAGGTTGCTTGCTTCTGGTTGTCAGGGTTTCCTAGTTTCTGCAGTGACTCTTGACCAGATTGCCTCGGAAGTGGGGGATATTCCTGTAGTGAGTGAGTTTCCGGATGTTTTTTCGGAAGAGTTGCCTGGTCTTCCACCAGAGAGAGAGATTGAGTTTACTGTAGAGTTGGTTCCTGGCACTTTACCTTTTGCGCAGGCACCGTACCGTATGGCACCAGCAGAGTTGAGGGAGTTGAAGAGGCAGCTTGAGGAGTTGTTGGAGAAGGGCTATATTCGTCCTAGCTTTTCTCCGTGGGGGTCACCTGTTTTGTTTGTCCGGAAGAAGGATGGTAGCCTGAGGTTGTGTATCGATTATAGGAAGCTAAATCAAGTGACCATCAAGAATAGGTATCCTTTGCCTAGGATTGATGATCTCTTTGATCAGCTTCAGTCTGCTCGTGTCTTCTCGAAGATTGACTTGAGGTCGGGCTACTATCAGTTGCGGATTAGAGATTCTGACATTGAGAGGACTGCTTTTCGGACCAGATATGGACACTTTGAGTTTTTGGTGATGCCGTTTGGGCTCACCAATGCTCCAGCAGCCTTCATGGATCTGATGCACCGGGTGTTCCACCAGTTCTTGGACCGGTTTGTCGTAGTGTTTGTTGACGACATTCTGGTGTACTCCGTTCGGAGGAGGAGCACGCCGAGCACCTGAGGATCGTGTTGCAGACCTTGCGAGAGCACCAGTTGTATGCCAAACTTAGTAAGTGTGAGTTTTGGCTACAACAGGTTCACTTCTTGGGGCACGTGATCTCAGGTGAGGGAGTTTCAGTAGATCCAGCGAAGGTTGAGGCAGTTTTGCAGTGGGAGAGTCCCAGATCTGTGTCTGAGATTCGTAGCTTTCTGGGTTTGGCAGGTTACTACCGCAGGTTTGTTCGAGATTTTTCTCAGGTTGCTGCACCCTTGACTCGGTTGACGAGAAAGGGAGTTCCGTTTGAGTGGTCGGATCAGTGTGAGCAGAGCTTCATAGAGTTGAAGCGACTGCTTACGTCGGCGCCAGTTCTTGCCTTACCTTCAGGTGAGGAGGGTTTTGAGGTTTGCACAGATGCTTCAGGTGTTGGTTTGGGTGCGGTCTTGATGCAGCAAGGCCGAGTGGTGGCTTATGCGTCTCGCCAGCTTAAGCCCCACGAGGAGAGTTACCCGACCCACGACCTAGAGCTTGCAGCTGTGGTGTTTGCTTTGCGGATTTGGCGTCTTTACCTGTACGGAGTGAGTTTTGTAGTCCGTACCGACCACCAGAGTTTGAGATATGTGTTTTCTCAGAGGGATCTGAATATGAGGCAGCGTCGATGGATGGAATATCTGAAAGACTATGATTTCAGCATTGAGTATAAGCCTGGAAAGGCGAATGTAGTTGCAGATGCCTTGAGTAGGAAAGCACAGATGAGTCATCTGATGCTTAGAGAGTGGCAGTTGTGGCAGTCTGCGACAGAGGGATCTTTCAGAGTTTCATCCAGTCGTCGTCAGTGTGTGTTGGGCAGTTTGTTAGCAGCTCCCGCAGTTGTGAGACAGGTTGCTGAGGCTCAGCAGGCAGATCCCGAGTTGCACAGTGTGTTGCTTCTTCCAGAGGTTGAGCTTTGTGAGGACGGGACTGTTAGGTTCCGAGATAGACTCTATGTTCCTGTTGAGGAGTCTATCAGGAGAGTCGTTTTGCAGGAGGCACATGGTTCCAGGTACTCTATTCATCCAGGGGCGACCAAGATGTACCACAGGTTGAGACGTCAGTTTTGGTGGCCTGGGATGAAGAGAGACATAGCGGCTTTTGTTGCTAGGTGTTTGGTCTGTCAGCAGGTGAAGGCCGAACATCAGCGTCCGGGAGGACTTGTGCAGCCGTTAGAGATTCCGATGTGGAAGTGGGACCACGTGACGACTGACTTTGTTTGTGGTTTGCCGAGGACAGCTGGAGGTTTTGACAGCATTTGGGTTCTTGTGGACAGATTGACGAAGACTGCCAGATTCTTGCCTGTCAGGACTAGTTGGGGTGTGAGTAGGTTGGCCGCGTTGTACGTAGAGCGGATTGTTCCTTTGCATGGAGTGCCGATCTCTATTGTGTCAGACAGGGATCCTCGCTTCACTTCTGGGTTCTGGCGCAGTTTCCAGAGAGCTTTGGGGACAGAGTTGGCTTTTAGTTCCGCCTACCACCCTCAGTCAGACGGTCAGTCAGAGCGGACTATCCAGACTTTGGAGGACATGCTTAGAGCTTGTTGCCTGGAGTGGCAGGGGTCGTGGACAGTTCACTTGCCGTTGGTCGAGTTCGCATATAATAATAGTTATCACTCCAGTATCGGTTTGGCACCATATGAGGCTTTGTACGGACGACCGTGTCGCACTCCTCTTGACTGGTTCGAGGTTGGCGAGCGAGTTGTCACGGGGCCGGAGTTGGTTCAGCAGTCAGTTGAGGTAGTTCAGCTTGTGAGACAGAGGCTTCAGTCAGCTCAGAGTCGGCAGAAGAGTTATGCAGATCAGCGCAGACGACCGCTCGAGTTTCAGGTAGGAGACCAGGTGTTTGTTCGTGTGTCTCCTATGAAGGGAGTGGTGAGGTTCGGTAAGCGTGGAAAGTTGAGTCCTCGCTTTATTGGGCCTTTTACCATTATTGAGCGTGTCGGAGGTTTGGCGTACAGACTTGAGCTTCCGTCAGAGTTGGCAGCAGTGCACGACGTGTTCCACGTGTCGATGCTTCGGAGGTACCTTTCTGACGAGTCTCACGTTCTGCAGAGTGCAGAGTGGTCTGAGGTGACTCCAGTGTTGACTGTACCAGAGTTTCCGTTGCACATTGAGGATCGCCGAGTTCAGAGGTTGAGGAACAAGGCAATCCCTTTAGTTCGTGTTGCGTGGCAGCGGCACTCCAGTGGTGAGTCGACATGGGAGCGGGAGGACGAAATGCGCGAGCAGCTTCCGTACCTCTTTGGTGAGTCATCTTTCCTTGTGTTATTTGAATTTTGAGGGCAAAATTCCTTAAGGGGGGAGGGCTGTAAGGTCTCGGGTCTTTAGTGGATCCTTATTGGGTCTGTAGTGGTTCTGAGTGGTCGACGACAAGACCATTATCGTTGACTTGGGGTTGACGGCCAGGGCTTGCCGTTGAGTCAGAGTCAGCGTCCAGCGATGTGGACGTCTGATGTTGAACTCAACGACATGGGATCTGGACGTCAGTCTGTAGGCGGTTCAGTTGGCGGCCAGAGATGTTGACGTCGACTAACCAGTCCTGTTGAAATAGGGCAGCCCGAGAGCAGAGCTTCTTCTTCTCCTTTCCTCTCCTTCTTCCACCTTTGCTTTTCTTGGTTTTCCACAGCTTTGTTGGGTGATTTGAGCTCGTGGGAAGGCCCTGGATCGTGTGGCGTTGCTAGATCGGGCGGGAAACGCGTGGTTTTGGTGCGATTCGCGCGGAGTCTTCGGGGGAATCCGGCGCGATTAGTGGCTGTTTGGGGATTCTTAAGGCGTTCTGAGGTAGGGACTTAACCCCTATAACCCTCCCCAGCAAACTAGCATGTCCAATTAAGTGAATTGGTGTGTGAATCATGGTTTAGGGTTGGGTTGTATCATGCCGGGATTTTGGGTAAATTGGACAATCTAGGCGCTAGACTGTTTAATTTAGTTGTTCTGGTAGTGTGGATTGATGAGAGGATGTGTTTCCCTCCATCAGTCAGAATGTTATTTAGTTTTTCTGCCCATTTGAACTGATTCGGTTCAGTTCTGGGTTTGGGGGACTGAAGACCTAAACGTCCACATCCCTGGACGTTGAGATCTTCAGGGGTGATTTAAACGACAAGGTCGATTGCCGTTTAATCAGGATAAACGACATGGGGAGTGCCGTTTACCTCATATTGGCGGCAATCGATCAGGCCGTTAATCTCCTGTATCCCAGCAGACTTAAGTTGTGTGTTTAGAGGCGATTGACATGTGATGTCCGCCCTAATAGCACAAGTGGGCCAGGCTTAGAGTGTGACTCCGCCTGTGCATAGGAGTAGTTGCTTGTGACACGAGGTGTTTACTACTGTACGGGGTTTCAGACGTTGAGTGTGTTCCGTCTGTTGTACGCGCGTTGCGTTACCGTGTACCCGTTTCTGTTGTGTTACCTAGGCGTGGGTGCGACTCCGTCTAGACGACTAGCGTGTGGTTGTCCTCCGCTAGTGAGCCAGGACACCGAGTGCGACTCTGTCCTGTGCGTACTCCTTTTGGTGGTTTTGAGCCGGTCTCCGTGGAGCCCTTCTCTACCGCTAGGGTCAAGCGTAGGGGAAAAACCGGTCGTGGACCAGACGCGAGAGAGAGCGTCTGTAGTGTGCACACGTGGCTGGGGTTGAGAGCCTCTGTGGTGACGGGACGCCGAGCCACAGACCCTAGCTGAGTCCTACTTGCTGTGTGTGTGAGTGTGTGTTACTGAGCCGCGTGGTTTACAGTTTTGTGTTGTGGTGCGACGTGTACTTACTTTCAGTTTTTACTTTCCGCACTTTAGTTTAGTTGCCGGTGGGGTTACTTTTCCCTACTGGGTCTCTTTTCTTGAGACTCACTCCCTTCCCTTTCAGGTGGGTCTTCGTCGACTCCCGTTCCAGGCGAGTCTAGCCACTCCGGTGTTGGTGCTCCCTAGCTGCAGTGAGTAGTACCTTTTTGTTGTACTCTGTACTCTGTACTTTGCTCAGACTCTGAGGTTGTATATATTATGTTCATAGTGGAATTTTACTGTTTTGCATGGTGTGTATCTTCTTACATATAGTCTCCTCAGACTTTCACTTCCTATCCTTCCGAGCTTGTCTCGTGGGTTAGCGGGTCAGAATTCGGGTTACTGGTTGTTATTGGTAATGCGGATTCTGGGTCGTTACAGTTCGGTTCTCCCAAAAATACGAGTGAATCGGACCGAATCTGTAACACTCCGAAAATTTTATTTACTAAAAAATTGTGAATAATTAGATTGTTAAACAAGATTATTTTCATAGGTTGTAGTTAACTTTAATTTAGGATTAATTGGTGATAATAAATGTTATTCCAGTAACGTACTTAGAGGTGCGCACTCCAACAGGGCGACACCGAAATTCTGTAGCAAAAATAGAATCTGAGAACACCATAATTCTTAAAAAATATGCTGACTTCGAAAATATAAATATTCTGAATTATTGACGCACAGATATCAAGATTAAGCCGACGTAACTATTTTTCGGGTGATTTTTCACCCAGTGAAAAAATAAATTCTAAAAATTAAACTAAAATTACCATAATTTGTAAAACCATTACATTAGCTCATGGTTGAAGTTTTAACATAAATGGGCATTATTTGAATATGTTTACATGATGATCTTTGGACCAGCTGAATTATGGGCTATTTACGGTGATGATTGTTAAGATTATCTCATGCTTGCGCAACATGGGCTACGTAAGCCCATGTCATTAGCAGTTAAAATCCTTACATGTTGGTGACTGATGTGTAAGTGTGTGAGAGGATGCATGAGCCAAGTGTAACATTAAAAACCATGCGCATGGGAGGTGTCAACATGCATGGGATGGTGGCTGGGCTATAAAAGCAACCCCTCACCCTTTATATGCACCTTTCCACCCCTTAGTTCTTGCTTATCCTTGCTCACCACAGCTCTTGTTCCCGTTTCCTTCTGCCCCTTGCTGCTGGAGCTGTTGCTGAGCTGCTCCAACTGAAGCTGTCGTGGCTCTTGCTGAAGTTGCTGTCATTTCTGTTGTTGTTGCTGTTGTAGCTACTATAGCCATCACCCCTGCCGTTGCTACCACTCTGTCAGCACTATTGTCTTCCTTACTAAGCAAAATATATCCTTACTAGGAAAGGAGGGGATTTCGTTGGTCTTGAAGTCATGTAGGTTCCCCTATGACTCTTTTTCCATTCCTGGTTTTATACTTATGCTTTCCACATGTACAACCCATGTTCCTATTTGTTCCATGTTCTGTAGGTTCCTTCCTATGTTTCCTCTCCAAATCTTCTCCTTTCATGTTAAAAAATCCAGGTTTAGGCATTAGACCATGTTCACACTTGTCACTGATTCTGGAAACATCATTAGAATTGTGTTTCTATTCCTTGTAATCATGCTTTAGTTAGTATTCTGTTACTCCAAGCATGTTGATGGAAATCTTCTCTTTTGTTGCAAGAGAAAGTGTTGAAGAGTTATGTCTTCAGCTATCATCTTGTCATAGGTGTATATGCTACAGTATGTCCCTATTTTTCCACTTGATTCCCTCATCTAAGTGATATTTAGAATTGTGTACAAGACCCTCCTTGATGTTGTTAAGTATGAGTGAATTCATAGGAACATCCAAAAAGAGTCTTTAGAGATGTATAGATTCATTTCTGAAAGCCGGATCTGCGGCTGTCGACAGCTAGAAGTCATCTATCGATAGGCCTCAAGGTTCCAGAACCCAAAGCTTCTGAAAAACCAGTGGCTGTCGACAGATGAATCTGTCCTATCGACAGGTACTGTTCAAGCTCCAGAATTCTGGTTCTAGATGCCTACACCTGTCGACAGCCACTTCCTGGCTGTCAACATATACTGTCTTGTCCAGTTTCCAGCATCCATTTCATGTTCCACTCTTTGAGGATTCACCATTCTATTGACCCTACAAGTTGTTGTCTTATTTCCCTGAACTTTAAACTACTTTAGTACCAAGAAGATTTGATTAATCATCAATCAAATTATCTTTTAATTTCTATTCCTATTATGCTCATGAAATACGACTTATGATCTGAAGATAGTGCTCTCTTCAAAGAGGGAATTAGGATCACTTGTGGTAGCACCAATCACTTGTGATTAGCTGTGGGCGACCGTTTGTAGGTAAATCCAAGTTAATGGCCTGATGATGGTGGGTAATAAACCCCGTTCTTGCGCAATGAACAAGATCCAAGATGCTGGAATCGCCTAGGCATTGAGGATGTATTTACATTATTTAGTAACATCTTGAGAGCAGTATGATGCCTATCAAATTCTTTTCCAAATTAAATTATGATCTGAATTTTTGTAAGACATATGTGACTTTTGTTCTGAGATTCGTTTTAGTCCGTTATGAAACCAACATGGGCTATATGTTTATGTTAAGTATGAAGTTCATGAGCAAGTACGTTTTGATCAATATACATACTTTTTTGAATACTCACTTAGTTCTGCAATTGAAACTCCTATCTTTACGCTTACTTTCACCTACTGAGTCCTCTGACTCATGCCTTTCTTTCCTCCACCTCCTTTCAGATTGAAGGTAAGTGCAATCTCAGCTATATATTATTCACAACTCTGTTAGTGATGATGATGATGAAGAAGAAGAACATAGCTTCTGTGACTCTTTAGAGATTTTGTTGTATCATTAAAGATCTAGAGAGAGAAAGTTTGGCTTTATGTAAATAATGAGTGTTAATGCTTAGTTACTTTGTTGAGGTATAATACTTCTAAAGATGCCTTTGTGAAATAACTTGCTAGTCTTGGGTACTACACAAATTTGTTTGCGCATAACGAAATTTGTTAGTGTAACCCCTCTTTCGATCTAGAGCTATGTGATATGTATATATGTGTGTGTGTGTGCGGTCGGAGGAAGGTGTTATAGAATCGATCCGTTGTTCACCCCTATTCTTCACGACAAATGAAAATGATGAAAGAAGGATGGGGGAGATTAGAGAAAGTATAAGAGAAAGAGAGTGAGATTAGAGGCGATGGAATGAGGATAGAGATGAAGGCTCATCTGAGTAGAGAGAGAAAAGAGGGGAGAGAGGGGGAGTAAACCAAAGGCTTTTACCGTGGGAGCAGCGATTGTTTCTTCTTAAAAAGGTAAACTAGTCGCCATAGAAAATGACGAAAAACACATTATAATAGGTTGTAGCCGGTTCTTACATTTTTCCTTTTGCTATTTGGTGTCGATCAATAACAGGTAAGCTTGTAAGTATTAGTAAAGATATCTTTTCAAAATACTATCTCCAAACACTAAAAACAGCCGGATATGTACACTCTCTCCTTGATTTCTTGGGGCTTGTGGAGGGGAGTTATATCAAGGCTGGCCTATATGTTCAAATCGGATTTTACTGGAATTTTATGAGATGGTATGATTCATAGTATAATTTAATTCAAATAAAATTTAAAAATGAATAATAAAAATATTTAGAAAATAAACGGTGAACATATGGAAACCGCCCGAAACGGTACCGTTCCGCAAACTTTATGTAGCAATTGGCCAAGAGCTCTAAAACTGCTGTCCTCCGCTAACCCGAGTCGCGAGAACAAATGCCAAACAAAGGTAGCAAAGCGGCCCGCGAAGCGTGTCCGGACGCCTCCCCGCGAGGTGGTCATGTCGCGGCGGTGGTCTCCAGTTGTCCAAAACTAGTTCCCCAAAATACCCTCTCACCTTCTCCGCATCCGTTCGGCTTCGAGCACGTGCTACTCCCGGAAGATTCGGGGCATTTTGGCCTTTTCATGTTGGCACCCCTTCCCACCGCCTTCCCGACCCACCTAACCAGAAAGTCTTCTGCCGCCTCCGGCGTATATATGACCTTCCATGCACAAAATCAAAAGCTTCTACATGCAGTATTCGTGGGATTGACCACAGAGCGGAGCAACAGGCTTCTTCTCCCGCTGCTGCTGCTTCGGCGCCGCCGCCACAAGCAATGGCGAGGGGCCCCGCGCGGAACCCCCGGGCGATCCACGGCAGGAGGCCGGCGCAGTCGTCGTCGCCGTGGACGCTGGTGCTGGCGATGCTGCTCATGCTGTCTGTCGTCCTCCTGATGCTCCTCGCCCTCGGCATCTTCTCCCTCCCCGTCTCCAGCGACTCCTCGTCCAAGGGTGGCCACGCCGTGGAGCGGCGCCTTGAGGACGACGCCCCGGCGGCCCAGAAGGGGGCACCTCCGAGGTGAGCAAAGGCGATCCGGCTTCGACGATCTGGTCTTCTGCGTTTGGCTTGGGTCTCAGGTGATCTTGAGAAACATGGGTGCTGATGGATCTGGAATGCGCTTTTCCCCCTCTATTTCTCAGTGATGGATTTGGGCAGAAGAGAGGGGAGCCATGGACGGAGGTGCTCTCCTGGGAGCCGAGGGCGTTCTTGTATCATAATTTCCTGGTACGGTATCTTCTTCCGCTACATTCCTTTGTCTTGGCTTTCTGAATTTTCTGTGTTGGAGTTGGGCATTGGTCTCCAAGACCTGCAACGGCGATCAGATCTTGATCTCCCCCTTTCTAGATTTATTTGATCAGATCGACCCAATTAGTTATTTGTTCTGCCATCCCCCTCATCCATTCACTTGGTGCGAAATAATGCTTCTACTATGTGAGAAATTTGAAGGTCACATTATGATGATGAAGTTAACATCAACACGTTCCACGCTGTTTGTGGAAAAATATTGTTTATTTCCGTTTTTCCACTTTCTGTCGGTCATCTTTCTGGTGAAACTACTTTTCGATCTCTATGCAATAAGCTTCTGATTTGGCTGTGATGTTCTTCGCCTTAAAGTGGACCAGAATCTGAATGGCGTACGTTTGGAAAGAAGCCTCCAGGAAGAATTTTCTTTTCTTTTTCAGGGAATCTTTCCGAGGATTTGGCAGCGAAATTCAATGTTTACTCGCTGAAGGATACTTGTACATCGATATTCTCCGTTAAAAGTTATGTGGATGTGTGGCTTTCTTAACATCGAAGTAATAAAACTCGCATCTCTTTTGCTACCCCTGGGATTCTGATTGTCTGATTACCATCCTTGTCTGGCAATTTGTACTTCCTATATCTCTCATATAATCTTCCAACCATCTTTCATTGGGAATTTCAATGTGGATCACTTTTTTTGCATTCTCGAGCTGAAGGGTATTAAAAGGTTTTCTCCATTAATCTCATATCTTTATCCTGACGTTGTAGGTAGTATCCTGCTGCAGCTTCCCCTTTTCTCTCTTTTCAGTGCTTGAATGCGAACAAGGACAAGTTTCCACACTGCACACCTGAGAAAAATATACTCTTCCGATGTGAATTAGATGACTGCTGGCTTTCAATAAAAGAGCTTTTCTTTCCATGTATAATAATTGAATCCTTTGTGCTCTCTAGAGATCTTGTTTCTAGGCTTTCCTTCAGAAGTTTGTATGGAGTATGGAGGAAAGTCGATAGAATGAATGTGAGGCTTGGGTGACTGTCACTCGTGTATCCAGAGGGGAAAACAGGAACTATGCCGTCTTTTGGCCCGTCATCTAAATGTGATCAAAGAAGATGATCAAGTGTAGTCTTACGCATCTAATCATGCAAAATGAAGCTTAATGTGTGTGTGTGTTTGTGTTTTTACAAAGTTGCCGAACTCATGCCATTATGATTAGTTTTCTTATCATAAGGTTCGTTCTACAAGGACAAGTAGTTGACTTGATATGCTTTGTCCCAAACAGACCAATATTTATCAAATTTTGTCATATATTGCAATTGAAGGCTACTTTTTTTTGCTCGATAAATTTCAGCTTGGTGGAACTTGCACTGAATCATGAAATAATAACTACTTACTCCAGAGTTTGGTGATATTGTTTGTTGAAGTATCGAGTTATTTGGATAGTTTCTTTGGATGCAACTAAAGGTGATGTGCTGAATTCTAGTTTTAATCTCTGATCTTTGCTTGTTTGACTTTCCTGATCTTCACCCTTCAAGAGATTAAACTTAAGTTTTCTTTAAATTTTTTTATATGCCATAATAAGGGATCGAATGTGATAATATGATATAAGGATTTATTGCCTGTGATGAAAAATTTGTGAATGATCTTTTCTTCCCCTTTCTTAATGGGAGGAGTAAGTAAGTGTGGGAATTAATTCGAGCTGATACATATTAATCCTTTTTAATGCCTTCTGCAGTCTAAGGAGGAGTGTGAACATCTAATTAAGCTGGCAACGCCTCGCATGGAAAAATCAACAGTTGTGGATAGTGAAACTGGTAAAAGTAAGGATAGCAGGTTAGCACTATCCGCACTTTTATTTCTGAAAGTTTAGTTAATTTGTTCAAGATGAATAGTGCTAGGCTGCAAGCACATTTTTATTCATTTGCTGTTCATAATTCTCTTGAAGATGACGATGTGTATCTGCATGAAATCTTTGTATTTTCTTCTTTGCACTGGCTCAGTGTCTCTGGTCTTTTCTGCTTCCTTTGTCATAGTAGCTTATACTAAATATTAGAAAATGTAGCTTCCCCTGCCACGAATTGTTCTCTTGGTTCCACTCCTCATGCTTCACTCCTCCTTTTCTTCTGACTTCATATGGTCTTTCCAATATGTAGGATTCTAAGCAGGAAACTCTATAACCGGATAAACTTTGATACTTGACACTTGTAGTCAATTTCCTTTGAGAAGTAGAGTTATTTGATATTGGCTCGTGTTTGATACTACAAAAGTTCCTTATCATTGTCTTTTTATTAGTATATTTGTGGTACTATCCACGTAAAAACAAAAGGTTTCTTATCATTAGTCCAATTTGACAGGGTCCGCACTAGCTCTGGAATGTTCCTAAAAAGAGGGCAAGACAAAATCATTCGGGCCATTGAGAAAAGAATTGCAGACTTCACCTTTATTCCTGTAGGTAAGACATGCATACCTATATTACAATGGGATTTCTTCCTTGGGAAACTTTTATTTTAATCATTTTTTTATTGTAGATTAAAAAGACAAATTGCCTGAGGCAGTGATTAACCTGATTAGTTTCTCTGAATTTTCAGTAGTATTCATAATCTCATGAAAATGACTACTAATAAAAAAATGAAAGGAAAGGAGAAAGTGGAAGATGATTCCTTATAGAAGAGACTTGTCCTAGTTACCATTGTGATGAGTTGCAGGGGAGTGTTAGATAAATTCCCTCTTTTGATGAGATTATGTTGCTGCATATGCTAATTACCTCTTGTTTACAGAACATGGTGAAGGTCTTCAGGTTCTCCATTATGAAGTTGGGCAGAAATATGAACCTCACTTTGATTATTTCCTTGATGAATTTAACACCAAGAATGGGGGTCAACGGATAGCTACTGTTCTTATGTATCTGTATGCATCGAGGACCTTATACTTTTTAGTTATAATATTTCTATAATGAAAGTTCTAATGAGTACCATTTGGTTAATTTTCCTTGGCATCAATACAGTTCTGATGTTGAAGAAGGAGGTGAGACAATTTTCCCCTCTGCAAAAGTGAATAGCAGCTCTTTATCATACTACAATGAGCTATCTGAATGCGGCAAGAATGGCCTTGCTGTTAAGCCAAAGATGGGAGATGCATTACTTTTCTGGAGCATGAAGCCTGATTCCTCTCTTGAACCATTAAGTTTGCATGGTGAGATGCTTTGTTATGGAGATACAAAAAACTAGGTCTTTCAATCCCCTATTGTTGCCTAGATCATTAAATTAAGTTCTCATTTTACTTTATCCATATTTCAAGTTAAGTTTATTTCCTCTATTCCATTTACGTAATCAGAATTCAGTGTTCTTTCCAACAGTTAATTCTGTTTACATCATTAAGGGTCTTTACAGTTGTATAAGCTCTCTACATCTTTTACAGGAGGATGCCCTGTTGTCAAAGGGAACAAGTGGTCATCAACAAAGTGGATACGTGTCCATGAATACCAGGTTTATTAATTAGCCATGAAAAAGGTACTGTTCTACTTTTGTAGATATATTATATTAAAACTTCACTTTCCTGCTTGTGCTGGAGAAGATATTGCTGTAACTTAGTGTTGTCAAATTGTTATTCTTCTTTTGAATCATCTTTTTAATAGTTCTAGGATGCTCTTCAAAATAGACTTGTGTAAAGCCCCATGTGAAGCTGATAGGGTTCATATACGCAGGCTTCTCTAACATACAGGTTGAAGTTCATGAACTGTCATTTGGGATTTCTCTTCTGATTTAGTTCCTTTCTTTTCCTTTGACTTTTTGATAGAAATGTTCTTTTCAATTATATTTTGAGGTGAGCTGCTTAAGGATATGAGTGTCCTTGTCATGTTTATGAAGCTTTCTTTATAGTGTTGTTCCTCAGTCGGTATCTTTTGCATGGCTTCATCATACTATGTCATTAATTCCTATACATTGCCTAGTTTTTAATGTCCTCAATCTTTCAGACTGATATACGTTAAGTGGCATTTCATTGACTGACTTTGTTGTTACTATATGAATTTATAATGGTTGATTTTGGAAACTTCCTACCCCCTCACAAAGATGCAACTATAGGTAATAGTGGTACACAAGACAGCCCTGTTTGAAGCATAAACTGTAATGACTCGGAATCCGAGACCCAAAGGAGACCTGAATTCTGCATCGCCACCCATGAGTCTGAAGCAAGGTTCGACGCATCGGGGAATCGGGGCGAATCGGGTTTTTCCTGATCCGCCACGATTCGCATGGGAATCGGATGGTAATCGGGCGAATCGGGTTTCTCCTGATTCGATCCGATTCGGCCGAATCGGACCGATTTGATTCGCTACGCCAAACCATGGTCTGACTTGAAAGGGTTATCAATGATCTAGAGAGATGAACAAGTGACTAAAGCAATTAAAGTCAACAATAAATTACAACAATAATATAACATGCTCTTAATTTATAATTTAAGTACACACCTGAAGGGGCACACACCGATAAGGTACAACACGGTAATTACGGGTACTTAGGGACACCTCTTGAACTCTCATCTTACTCCAAGGTAGACGTTGCTCCTCGCAAGCTTGCAACTTGAAAGGGCAGGGGAGTGAGCCTTATCAAGAAGAACGCTTAGTAGTGATCCTCCAATCCACACTGGCCAAACATTGTTAGAGCAGATAAATAGAAACACATAAAATAAAGGCAGAAAGTAAACTACCTAGTACCATTAAAAGCACAAGCGGAAAACACCAACCATTGTTGCACAACAAAACACGGGGACCCCACCGACCAAGCAACAAGGGTAGCCCTACAACCTACCAACCCTAGCATAACACGACCTGCTACCCTATGGCCACATGGCTGCACAACGTTGCTCCACGTTTGAACACCTACCACGAACACGCCAAACACGAGGCCACCTCTGCACCACAGGTACGCAACAAAACATCGCTCCATGCCTGTAGTAACTCGACAACAATAGCACGACCATAGGCCTAGCCTATAGCAAGGGAATGTTGCTATATGCACTAACACACTGCACTAACCTAGGCTCCTGCTAGGCCAGCCAACACCCGGTGATCCCAGATAGCCTCCCAAGGCGCATTAGGTAGACACCACAACTTTGACCACTAGTTTAGCAATCAGGGCCTCACTGGCGTCTCAACCTCTTGACTATTGTTCCATGTCTCTGGCCTCAAAGTATCGAGTGAAGTAGTGGAGCTATGCCACACCTTTGGCAAACCGTAGTCTCCTCGGTATGGGCTCTCGCGCCTTCCCCTCTCTTACTTGACTTCAAAACTTTGTAGGATGTGACGTGCAAGAAAGAAAGGGACAACCGGGGACCCACTCAAGCCTAGCCTACTAGGTATCCACACCCCCAGTCTCGAGTGCATTCTAGCGCCCTCAGGACGTTGTCCCGATTGTCTTTCCATCTACCTGGACATAGGCTAATAGGAGGGGGAAGTTAAGAAAATGACCAAATCTCCACAGTGCTCTAGGCATGAAACTCCAACCCCTCGACCCACTTGGTCGTATGCCGCTGCACTTGCGTATTTGACTAGTGGAACATCACGCTAAGAATCGACACCTACAACTATGACTCTCGGAGAACAAGGACCACCACCATGGTCCCGTGGACACGGCACCCCACATAGTCATCGCTCTAAGCACCGCCATAACACCTGAGCGTCCACTCGGTCAATCACAGGCCACGAGTTCCCTAAGAAATTGACCCAGTCGCACACTGATCCCTCTATAGTAGGGTTGCAAACGAAATTAAAAAATTTGATATTTCGATCCGATTCTAATAAGAAGTTGGAAGCTTTAACGGTTATCAAAATCGGTATTGGAAACTCATGTTTTCGGTATCGAATCTGACCCGATTGCAACCCTACTCCACAGGCATCAGGACCCCAAGAGATAGCTCCCTATAGAGCCACCACCATTGAGACACCCCCATGGAAAGCTTGGAAACACAAGGCACAACTCCCGAGAGCAACCTCGAGAGCCTGATCATTGCCAACATCGTGCGGAGAGCATCACTCAACCGCATGTGAAACCTCAAAGGTAACTTACGGCCTCAAGATGACAACAATCCAACCCCACGCCGGTGCTATCCCCACGTCAAATGTAGTACCCCACATGGACCGCATTCTAGCACAAAACCCGAGGCAACTTGTTGCTACATGGGGACATGCACACGGCCACAGAGGTCACACCCAACATAGGGGACCCTAGACACACTCTCGGACAGTGCCCATCGACCAAGGCCACGCAGAAACCAAGGTGGAAGCCTCTCGAGAGTTGTGTTGGGAACATGCACCATGACTCTAAACGTGGTTGCCTACGCTGCTGTGGAATGCCGTGTTTATAAACGCACTCCTGCCATACGGTGTGACAGTTCCCAAAAAGCCAGATGAGCCCGAGCTACTGGACAAGGCCATTCTGACCCACAAATCACTGAAAAAATATTGGAAAGGAGAGAGGGAGGGTTGGGAAGACTCTCAGAACATGAAAAACACACATGCTTGCCCTCAAAACGATCAAGCCACCATCTCACCCAAATCCGGCCTCACACCAAAACGACCACATTCTTGTGTGCATACTAACCCATGATGCTCAAAACGCCTAGAAACACGAGTGAGGTGCCACAAATCCTTGCCATGCATTCCCTCAATTTGACGATCAAGCCACCATCTCACCCAAATCTGGCTTCACACCAAAATGACCACATTCTCGTATCCATACTAACCTATGATGCTGAAAACGTTGAGAAACACTAGTGAAGTGCCACAGTTCGTCACCCTACCCCCGAAACGTCAATTCCAACTCGTTGGGGCCTTAACATTTGTTGGCCGCCGCCACCTCGCCGACCTCGCCACGTTCATGCCATCGCTAGGCCGAGGAGATCCCCACGTCGTTGTCGCTGCGCCCCCAACTCACCGCTGGATGGAGTAGGAGAGGGTGGGACACGGGGTTCTGCCGGAGAGGGTGAAGGGGAAAATGGGTTGGGTCATCTGGGATCGGCCAACATTTAAATGCACCCAGGAAATCTGGTCGTGCCGGAATCAACGTTTGCATCTCAAGATGCACCACCTGCCCCAAGCGTGGCTACACTGACCCATGCTAGACACATGACACACATGCATGCAGCTACTAGTGTTGACCGGTGCACTACTTAGATGCAGTAGGATGACCAAGCGCATTTAGAAATATGCAGAAACGTTGCATCCCCCTTGGTCAGGAGCTGCCAATCTATCATGTGCACCTAGGCCACAAAACAACAAAAAGCTAAACGTGCCCAACATTTGCCGCATCCTTGATTCGCCCCAAATTTGTTTTTTTCTGATTCTCTCCAATTCGGGAGAATCGGGCCGATTCGCATAGGAATCAGGCGAATCGGGAATCCCGTGGTACGCTCCAATTCACCCGAATCGGATCGATTCGATCCGATCCGCCAAACCGTGGACGCGCCATGCATAGTGGCTGCTTTTAGAGACACGCTAGTCATGATGACCGTTACTTCACTCCAAGCAGGAAAACCTCTGAAATACTAAGAAAAAGGTCCCCGCTGGGTTATACACACCTCTAGACCCCTCATAAGGGCCTGTGTCAACCCAAAACTCGTGGACCACGATCTGAAAGCCCGAGATGCTACATAAACGATATAGTTTGCAGTTAAAGTAGCAATGTAGAAGATAGGCAAATATTTCCTACATTAAAATTAAAACTAAAAAAGAAAATGCTGCCCCGTTTAAGTGATTGGTTCGATGCATAGTATTGATTGCATGAATGTGGAAATAAAATGGGCGAGGTGGAAGAAAATAATATCGTTGTCACTCTCGATCATCTCTATTTGTCAAACTTCTGTTGTTGATAACCTTTGTCAATGTTCTGAGATATCTTGATTCTTGATCATCATTCATATTCCAAAACAATCTTGACTTCTGATCATATCTTTAGGTAGATGCATCACTTTGTTACTCACTCTTGGGATTTTCTGCCCTTTCTTGGGAGGTGGATAGTACCGCACTTTGTTTTAAAGTAAAAGTTCCGGAACTTTTCAAATGTGAAATATCAACATTGTGAATATTCTTGCCAGCTCAAGTCCATTTTTGTTATTCCTAGTTGTTGGGGATACTAGGGTCCGTTTATGTTAGTTAGCACAAGTTGTTGCCTTTTAATCAACCAGATGGACTTGCGACTTAAGATATTCTTCTAGTATGGTTTTTGTTATTGGTTTTGCCCCAAAAACGTTGCTTGATACACCTAAGCTGTTTTCGAACCATGTCCCATGCAAAAATTTAAGATTCACCTTGGTAGTTGCATCTTGTGATAAACTTCAGTTTAAGCATTTTTTGCTCTACTTCATTTCAACCATTTTGTCTATTTGATCCATGATCATGAAGGAATGCAAACTATCTTAGAAGATAACCTCGACTTGTTGTTTCATATTGAATTTTCAAAAAAAATTGTGGTGCCATTGGGTGTATTCCTTTTTTTTTGGGGGGGGGGTAGGTAATTTGGGGCTGGGATTTGAAAGATTTGCCGGATCGGAATTGGGAATCGAATCGGAAATTTCCTAATTCTATCTGATTCACCTGTATCGACCCAGAATCAGACCGATTCACATGTATATATATACAAATAACCTCTTTGGCAGTTTTTATCAATGGCCAACCAACATCCTTCTTCTCGATTGGCAGAAGAATCAGGCAAGGGAACCTTTTATCCCCTCTTCTATTTGTGTTGGTTGCTCAAATTATGAGCAACATGTGTTGATGCGGGATAGTTAGGAGGGAGGAAGGAAGGGAGGAAAGGATGGCTTCGCACCTTAGGGTTCCATACCCCGAGAAGAAGCTTTTGCGGCGAGAAACAAATGACTGCTGCAATTCTCACTCAAATCTTCATTAACCCTTCAACAAGTGGATTACAACATTATTTATAGAAATAAAACCCTAATGACCTTCCTCGACCCCTTATGGGACTAAAATGCCCTTAGACCTAAAAATGGTGCAAAATTCGCATCCGAAAATAACCAGAAAATAGAAAACACACTATTGGGCTTTATTCATACAACCAAATGCTCAAGCAAATAAAATAAACACATGAAAATCACGGGAACACATTGTCGAGCCATATAGATGTCGTTGTCGTTGCATGTCGCCTCTGTTTCCAGTAGACTTGGATCCATTCGACTCGGTCCCAAGCTTGAGTGTGCCCATCAATCTTACCCACTCGGAAAGAACTCGACCCCGTCAAGTAAGTGTCCTGACTGTTTTGGTGTCGCTCCAAGAGGTCGGGGGGAAGCTGCTATAGGTCCTTGCTTGTAATCCACCTGTCCTCAGTACGCGATCGTATCTTCCAACGAACCAGGTAGCGTTGACAGTCTCCGCTCTGAGAAGTAACAACTTGCTCGTCGAGTATTTGATCAATTTGCTCACACCGTATTGGAGCTGAGACTGGAGGTGGGCACTCGGGGGTGGGTTTACTTACAAGGGGAGGAGAAGGCTCGAATGGATCACTAAGAATCACTGCAGGGTCTCGATAAACTACAAGATCTGAAACATTAAAAGTGGAACTCATACCATAATCTGGTGGTAAATCAATGACATGTGCATTGGACCCACGTGTTTCAATACTTTGAACGTTTCGACTCCTCGAGCTTGTAGCTTCTTCATGGTCTTTGAAAGAAACCGTTCAAGTCTAACCTTGATCATAACGTAGTCACCCTCTTGAAACTCTTGCAAGCGACATTGTAAATTTGCTGATCTCGATTTGGCCACAGGTACTATCATGCAAACTTCTAATATGTTCGGCTAGGGATTGTGCTGACTTTGAGACACGGGACTGATGGGGCATAGGAACAAGATCTACAGAACTCCTGGGCCTATATCCTGTGACTATTTCAAATGGACTCATGTTAGTTGACCTGTTGACCAAGTAGTTGTATGCGAACTCCGTTAAAGGTAGGACCACATACCAGTTCGTAGCATTTTCTCCCACCAAGCAATGCAATAAATCTCCCAGGCTTTTATTGACTACTTTAGTTTGTCCATCAGTCTAGGGATGGTAGGCAGTGGAGAATTTGAGCTTTGTGCCCATAAGATGTTGTAGGGTCATCGAAAAGTAGCTTACAAACTACACATCTCTGTCTGATACAATTGATTTTGGAAGCCCATGCAAAAGCATGACTTCAGAGAGAAAAATGCATGCTATCCTCGATGCATCAAAAGTTTTAGCGTAGGGAATAAAATGAACCATTTTGGAAAACTTATCCACCACTACCATGATCGAGTCGTGTCGACGAACTGTGCGTGGCAATCTCAAGACAAAGGCCATGCTCGCATCTTGCCACGGACGGTCGGGCACATGCAGGGGAGTGTAAAGACCGGTGTTCTGTTTTCGTTGCTTGGCCATGACACGTGTGCGACATTGGGCCACAATTCGAGCCACATCTTGATTTAAACTTGGCCAGAAAAATTGGTACTCTACCAACTCAATGGTCTTATTACAACTAAAGTGACCGACAAGACCGCCAGCATGCACTTCTCACACTAGAAAGTCACGGATGAGGTTCGTGGGATGCAAAGTTTATGTTCCCGAAAAAGATTTCCATCTTGAAGGACTTAATCATTGTACTCTCAGGAGGGACCAGATTGGAGGGTAGCATGGATCAGACCAAAATCCGAACAATTGGGGTAGTCATCTCGCAATTTTTGGAAGCCTTTGACTTCGGTGGAGACGACCACCAATGATGAAGCGCGACGGCTCAGAGCATTGGCCACACAATTCTCCACGCCAATCTTATGTTTGAGGACAAAAGTATAGACTTGAATATACTCCACCCATCGGTTGTGCCGAGAGTTGAGTTTCTTTTAGGGGTGGAGAAATGTAAGAGCTTCATGATCCGAGAACAACATGAACTCTTGCGGCAGCAAGTAATGTCCCCACTGTCTCAAAGCCTGGACTACTGCATAGAACTTCTTGTCATACATGGAGTATTTTATCTTTGCGTCACTCAACTTCTCACTGAGAAAGGCAATAGGATGGCTCACTTGACTCAGTACTCCACTTATCCCCACTCCGAATGCATCACAAGTGACCTCAAACACCTTTGAGAAGTCCGACAATCTCAGCACTGGTGATTGAGTCATAAGCTCCTTAAGATCACGAAAGGCTGAGGCGGCGGCCTTCGTCCAGACGGAGGAGCCGTGACGGTGCTGAACCCTTGAATAAATCGACTGTAGAAGGTGGCTAGACTGTGGAAGCTATGCACTTCATGTAGGGTTTGTGGCTCCAGCCATTCCACGATCGCCCTGACCTTCTCTAGGTCAATGGAAACACCTTGGCTAGAGACAATGAACCCTAAGAATGTAACCTGTTTAGTCATGAATGCACATTTCTTGAAGTTGCCATAGAGGCTTTCACAATGAAGGGTAATGCACACTTGCCTCAGGTGGTCCAACTGATCTTCCCTTGTGCGGCTGTAGATAAGAATATCATCGAATTACACGACGAGAAACATCCTAATAAACCGGCGTAACACTTGGTTCATAAGCCGCATGAAAGTTCTTGGGGCATTAGAAAGCCCGAAGGGAATGACCAACCATTCGTAGAGCCCATCCTTCATTTTGAAGGCGGTCTTTCATTCATCTCCAAGTCGAATCCTCACCTGGTGATAGCCACACTTTAGGTCATTCTTAGAGAATACAGTGGCTCCTGCCATCATTTCCAACATGTCATCCAAGCGGGGAATAGGAAATTGGTACTTGATCATTATGCGATTGTTCGCATGACTGTCCACACATATCCTCCAGGTGTCATCTTTTTCGAGGTTAGAAGTGCGAGAACGACACATGGACTCATGCTCTCTGTCACGCGGCCTTGCTTCAGGTATTCTTCAACCTATCTTTGCAACTCGGTGTGTTCAGTGGGGTTCATGCGATAATGGGGTAGGTTGGGCAAGGAAGACCTCGGAATTAAATCGATGGCGTGTTGGATGTCACACATTGGCAGTAACCTATCCGACAACTCGTCAGGGAAGACGTCAACAAATTCTTGGAGGATGTAGGCGACGTCTTCAAGTTGCTCTTGTGGAACCTTTTTGGCATGCTCCTCCTTAGCTTCCCTAACCACAAGAGCGTAAATGACGATTCCTACTTGTACTCTCAGGCAGAAGATTAAATGTAATGTCATCTTAGCATAAGTACTCGCCTTGGGGATACGAGTAATAGAGGGGTTACTCGCACGGGGAACTATCTTGTCGGTGTGGATGGTTGCGAAGCACAAGCGCTGTTGGAAGAGGTTGGTTGAGGAGTGGCTGAAACAACGAGGTTACTAGGTGTTTTGCTCTCCCGAGATGAGGAACGTCGGGGTTGGGACAGCTGAATGGTGAGACGCTAACCGCCATGCTCAAAGCTGTTGGAAGAGGTTGGTTGAGGAGTGGCTGAAACAACGAGGTTACTAGGTGTTTTGCTCTCCCGAGATGAGGAACGTCGGGGTTGGGACAGCTGAATGGTGAGACGCTAACCGCCATGCTCAAAGACACGTGTTGGACTAACCTTAAAGGGTCGCATTCACATCATAAATCTATGGCCGGCCAAGAATAACACTCCCGACTTCCTATGGGTAAGACATCACACTAGATCTGAGCCTCGTAGGAATGGAGATGGATCGGAAAACGAGGCATCTCAAACGAATTGGGATAGCGGTGGTGTCCACCCAAGACACGTGATAGGGGTGAGGATGCTCCACAGTTGCTAAGCCTAAACGAGCGACCGTGCTAGTATTAATTGTATTGATACAACTCTCGTTATCAACAATGGCCTTGCAAACCTTTCCGCCTAGACAGCAGTAGATCTAAAAAATTGTCGTACGACGCCAATCCTTAATTTTTTTTGGTCGTGCCAGGACGCACCGGACCACCCCAAGTCTCTCTCCTTCTGGCACATCTGCAATGTTCACAACCTCAATGGCACCAGCAGCTTCTTCCTCCGATTGATATTTATCGGCCAGTTCATCTTCAGCTTCATAGTTCACATCCATAAGAGGTGGTTCAGGGTCTATAGGTTTGCCGCTCTCCATAGCTATGGTCCTGTGGGGATAGGAGATAACGTAGTGCCCTAACCCTTGGCAACGGTAACAGCGATTACAAGATTTACCATCTTGCGGTGCAACTTCCCTCATTGGAGACTTCCCTTTGTCTTCACGCCTGACAGGTGGTGTTCCCAAAAGGGGGCGAGCAGGAGGCGGAAGTTGAAGAAGGGCGGTCTCCTTTTGGCGTTGTCCCTCAAGTACCTGATAAGTCGGACTCGGAGCTTTCTGGGAAGGTTCGGGCGCGGTGCGCGGGTCCAGGGGACGTTGATAAGTGGGTCTAACATGAGGGGAAGGGTCCCTCCGCTGCTCGAACTGCTCCATTTCACGCACGTCTTGGTAGGCATGGTCGAGAGTGGTTATGCGTTGGTGGAATAGCTCCTGGTGATAGACCCGACATAAACCCCTCTGGAACCGAGAAAGGGTCAGCGCACCCTCTTTATGGACTCCACACCTCAACATGAGATCATCGAACTCATCAATATACTCCGACACTATTTTGGAGCCCTGGGAGATGTTTTGCCACATATCAATCAAGAGATGCCTGTACGTCACAGGAACATATTTCTCCCTAAACCTGGCCTTCATTTCCCCCCAAGTGTCAATTGGTTCTTCATACTTTTGTGCTAGATGTTTCTCCAGATTGGCCCAATAGGTTAGGGCTCGACCCCTTAACATGGTCTTGGCAAAGAAGGCTCGCTGAGGGTCAGTTATCCCCAACCAATCAAAATAGTGATCTATCCTAACTTCCCAGCGAAGATAGTCTTGTGGTTCCAAGGAACCATCAAAGCTGGGAGCCTCGATCCAAGAATTCCGGATATCTTGGTCTTAATCCCGATACACCCATCGCTCCTCATTTTCAACCTCTCTGTCAGGCCCCTTACCAAGCCTCCCATGTCGTCGAGCTACAGAAACCATAGGGGTTTCATCCACCTCCTCTTCAAGAGACTCCCGATCGTAGTTATTGTATCGACCACGACGGTCACCAGCAAAAACAGCTCTTGGCACAGGATGTCGAGGGGCTACAGGGGAAGGGGGGTGCTGGGGTTGGGGGCATTCAACAACTTGTTTACGCCTTGGTTCACGGATAGCCACATCTAAAGCCATGACGCGCCCCACTATCTCCTGTACAATGCGGTCAGACTTGGTGACCCTCTCAATACCAACTAAGCTCTTTCCTAGGCGTTGGTCCATTCTACAAATTTCTTCTCTGAGTTGGAGTACTAACTCGGTCAAGGTCGGACGACATGAGCATCTTGGATAGGAAGGTAATTTCCTGACATGATTTGTTGTGAACCTGACATCAGCACTGAAAGGTGGTACTCAACACTGCTACGAGTGGGTATGTAACGCTAGACTAAGCTTAACTAAAATGCATAGACGAACTGACAACAAGACACTTTTTTTTATATTAACAGAAATAAAACTAGACAAACAAGATTTTGATTCTCTAAACGGCCAACTCGGATTACTAACTAGTAAGGAGACTCAAATTGATGACGAGTGAGAATCAACAGTGCGTTCAAATTGAATTGCAGCAAACAACCGTCTTGTTTACGTGTCCAAGAAAGTGAGTGCGTTCACATGGATGCTACGAGATTCAATTAATGCCTGTCCTCACAGCAAGAAACGTTTTCTAAGTAATCAAAGATCTTCCATTATAATATCAAATCAAGTTCCACAGTTAATGCATTCAAATTGATGCTCATGAGGGTGTATGCTCACCTTACCAATTCCGCCATTGATGTTATTTAATAGACTAGTTTCTCTACCACACAAACACGACAACAAATTCAACCGAATACAAGAGTAGGGAAAGAGAGCGAGTTGAGGGCGCTAACTAACTCACTGAAGAGCGAGGTCCATAGAAGAACGTGTACACGCACAACGCGATCACAAAGCTGAAGTCAAGCATTCGCTGCTATGGGTTGATGCCTGTTGTTCTGGGCTGGCTCGATTGTTAGGGGTGTAAACAAACCGAGCCGAGCCAAGTAGTGCTCTACTCGAACTCGACTCGTTCACCTAAAATTGAGCTTGAACTCGGCTCGATACCCATCAAAAATTTAAAACATTGTTCGAACTCGACTCGTTTAACTTTTTTTGTGTTCGAACTTGACTCGTCGAACAGCTCGTTTAACATAAACGAGCTCGAGTTCAAACTTGAAACCGAGTTTGATCCTTCGAGGCTGAACTTGGGAAACACATATTGAGAAAGGAGTTGGGGGTCACTTTTATAAATGTTTAGGCCTCCACAAAAATGTTGTATCCGATATGGGAATATGGCCCATGGATACGTAAATCGCAGGGCAACAGGTGCAGGGGGTGGGGGCAGGGTGGGCGGCGCCGTGTAGGGGTGGAGCGGTTGGAGAATCCCACCACGGGCACTACGGTCGGCTTCCGCCGTGCGGGCCTCCGGACCACAGGGGGCAGAGCTACAACCCGTCGGAAGTCGCAGAGAACCTGGAGTCCTCGTCGCTGGAGGGGGTGATGGCGCGACTGCTGTGCAGGGGTGGTGTGGCCTGAGAACCCCACCGCGGGCATCGCGGTCAACTTCCGGCACTGCCGCACACGCCTTCGGATCGTCGGGGGTGGAGTTGCAAGGCACCAGAAGTCATGGAGAACTTGGAGTCCTCATCGCCAGAGTGGGTGACGGCGTAGCCGTCGTAGTCAGAAGCTCCGTTCGGCACTGGGTGGAGGGTCTGCTAGGGTTGCCGGAGACTCCGGTCACTGACTATGGGCCCCTTAGCTACGCCAGGTTGCGCCAACTGCGCATTGGCAACACTGCACAGTGCATAGGGCAGGGGACGAAGAAGATGACCTAATTGCCTAGGGACATTGAGAAACTCAAATTTGTATTTGTACCCTTTTTCTTATGATTTCATCAAAATCAGATTTTCTATATATACTTTATTTACATGATTTGTGTATATATCCCTTGATATTTAGTCTTTTGTATTTAAATCTCACAAATATTTCATACTTTAATAGTAACTCTATAAAAATAAATAAATATATTTATATTCTCATACTTATTATATTTGGTATGTTAACTAGTATCAATTCGAGTATATTAACGAGTAGTATATCGAGTATCTTAATGAACACATTATCGAGTTTCTTAACGAGTTGTTCACGAACATATTCGAGTTGAGCAGACCTATGTTCAAATTCGGCTCGTTTATGAACCAAGTTTTATTTTTTGTTCAAGCTCGACTCGTTAACTTAATAAACAAGTCGAATCGAGTTTTTATCGAGTTTTGCTCTGAGTTGTTCGTCGAACATGTTGGCTCTTTTACACCCTTATCGATCGTCAACACAACAAATGTGCGTTGTATGGACTCCACGTCTTGCTCCCCAGGAGGTGAGACAGCAGGTCGCCTCAGGTGCTGGCACAAAGGCATATGCGGACGACATAGTTGACAGAACTTGTGTGGTAGTGCCAGGAGGTAGAAGTACATTGGGTGCTTTTTGTCGGCGTTCTTGACTCTGTGCAAGTTCATTCGAGTCAGTGCGAGGACGGACCGACAAGGTCCTCGCAGGAAGCCTTGCGGCGAGACGACGTAGGTGGGCAGCGAAGTACACTGGCTGGCAGCAGCGCAGTCGCAGTGACATCGGTGCCGATCGGGAATCGCTGGGTTGTCAGTTGCTAGCTGCGGTTGGGGCTGCGGCGTGGTCGGGAGAGGGCGCGGTGCTCGGGGGCGGACAAAGGGGTGGCGTGCAGGAGCGAGGGAAGAAGACGAGGCTGTGTGCCCTCGGTTGCAGAGACACGGGCGACGAGGCCTGTACGCGAAGACGATGACTCCAAGATTCGAAGGCGGGCAGGGCCATCGCCGCTGGGTCCACCCAGTTAACACACGACGGATTGTGGTCTCGCGGATGGGCTGGGGTGTTGCGGCAGCCGCAGGTACTGGCGACGAGGCCCGTGCTCATGGACGTGGGCGGCCTCGGTGCAAGGCGCAGTTGACGAGAAGGCAACGCCACTACACAAGGGCTTAGTGTTGCAGCGCGCGACGCAGTTGGTGAGAGGGGATGTAGTGCGGTCGGCGGTGGCTCATGGGGAGCCCGCGATCGCAGCTGTAGCCACGTGGATGCGGCGATTCCCACGGGGCAGAAGTGCATGACGTCTGCATGCTGATGTCGAGAAGGGGTTTTAGGCACCTTCGACAATGCTTTAGGCGCATGTTGGGTTCTATTGCGACGGGAAGAAGGAAGGGCACTCGTGAATGGATCTCGGCTTTGTAGAAGAAGCTGAAGGCCCGCTCTGATGCCAAAGTTGATGCTAGACAGTAAGGAGGGAGGGAGGAAGGAAGGAGAGGAGGGCTTTACACCCTATGGTTTCACACCCCGAGAAGAAGCCTTTGCTGCGGGAAACAAACAGCTGCTTCAATTCTCATTCAAATCTTCATTAACCTCTTAACAAGTGGATTACAATATTATTTTATAGAGATAAAACCCTAATGACCTTCCTTGACCCTTTATGGGACTAAAATGCCCTTAGACCTAAAAATGGGGCAAAATTCGCACCCGACAATAGAAAACACATTATTGGGCCTTATTCATACAACCAAATGCTCAAGCAAATAAAATAAACACATGAAAAATCACGGGAACACATCATCGAGCCATATAGATGTCGTCGTCATTACACGTCGCCTCCGTCTCCAGTAGACTTGTATCTGGTCGGCCCGGTCCCAAGCTCGAGTGTCCCCACCAGCACAAGGGGTGGGAATTTTGTCGGGTTTTCAGTCCTCTTCTTTAGGAATCCTTATTACCCATCTGCAGTACACAGACGATACTAGTCTTTTTTTGTCTAATGGGTTTCAACAGGTTATTGACACTAAATTGATGTTGGAGCATGATGTTTTAGGGCTGAAGATTAACTATTACAAAAGTCTTATAGTAGGTATTAATATGGAGGATGAAGAAATCAAGAGAGTTGCTTCGTCTTTTGGTGGTCAAGTTGGGAGCTTTCCTCTCTTATCTAGGTCTTTCCTTGTCCCCTGGGACATTGAGGACCAGAAATTGGCAAGGAGTTGTCAGTAGATTTGAGAACAGACTAGCGGGATGGAAAGCAAAGCTACTTTTTTATGGAGGAAGATTGGTGCTTTGCAAATTAATCCTCGATAGCCTGCCCATTTACTTCATGTCTATTTTCAGATTACCTAAAGTGGTGGCAAATAAATTAAAGTCCATTCAAGCTAGATTCTTTTGGCATGGTAACGGAGGGACTACTAGAGGTTGGCACGAGGTTGCATGGGATAGAATTTGTCAACCTCAGGAGGTAGGGGGGTTGGGTATCAAAGATCTTAAAAGCTTCAATCTTGCCCTCTTATGCAAGTGGCTATGGAGATTGGGAGTGGAGGATGGTGGTTTGTGGTGGATAATTATAACCCAAAACTATTATCATGCAGTCAGAGTTTGGATTATCACTCTTCACAGGTGATATATTGTCTCACTCTTATGGAAGGGAATCTTAAAAGCAACTGATTTCATCCATATTAGTGTGAGAGTAGTGTTGGGAAATGGATAGTCCAAGTTCACTTTGTTCTGGCAGGATAAGTGGTGTGGGGACTTCTTGCTAGAGGAGTATTTTCCATCTTTGGTGGCATTGTCTGCCGCCCCACACCCCATGGTGGAGCAATTTTTTTGACTCACAACTTTCTCGTGGGACTTGGGCCCCAACATTTAGAAGAAACCTATCCAGTGATGAGATGGATCAGTTAGAACAACCTCTTTCCATTATTCATAATCACAGGCTACTTCATGATAGGAAGGACTCCTGGTGTTGGAGATGGGATAGGAATGGTCGTTTCTCAGTCAAGTCTGCCTATGATATTATTTCTGATGGGGGGAACGGATTTTCTGATGTTAAAGTTGTTTTGGTCTGCTAGAAGCCCACTCAAAATCAAAATTCTTATGTGGAGGATTGCTCATGGCAAGTTGCCCACCTACGATAAGTTGCAAAGGTTTCTAAACGACATTTCTACAACTTGTTCGCTATGTGGGGTTGATCAGGAAGACATGGGCCACCTGTTTCTCAGATGCATTTGGGAGAGAGTTGGACAGCACTTGTATATGAACCTGACCCTCAGTATGAATATGCAACAACTCTTCACTGTCTATAAGAGACCATGGACTACCAAGGAAGATAGAACATTTTGGTAGCTGATTTTGCATGGTACACTTTGGGCCATATGGACTAAAGAAACAATAGGTTGTAGAACGGAGGATAGTCTATTTTCCTTTTTGAAAGATAAAGTCCTCTTCTAGGCCGAACATCTTTGTAATGGTACTAACTCCTCCCTTTTTGTTCTTTTGAGGAGTTGGGGGGTTTACATAGGCTCCATGTGGGTTATCTTTTGTAAAAGGCTTTTTGGGCTTCATACACTTGTACATTCTTTCATTCTTTATATGCTCAGTGGTACCATCCACTTTTCAATATATATATATATAATTATATATATATAATACATATATATGCATATATAATTATAGAGAGATGCTGGGGTGCGGCTGTGCGGCCCCGTCGCACCCCAGCTGCTGCCGCTGGATGCACATCCAGCGGCAGCGCGCAGCACATGTTTTTGTTTTTGGGAGCAGCCGCTGGACGTGCATCCAGCGGCTGCAGCTGGGGTGCGGCGGGGCCGCACCGCCGCACCCCAGCATTTATATATATATATATATATATATATATACAGATTTGCTGGGGTGCGGCCGGCCCCTTTGGTATGGCCCGGCCGCACCCCAACGTGATCCAATGGCTTTCAATATTTTTTTTTTTAAGTTTCCTGCCGTTGCATCAAGATCCAACGGTGGGTGTTACGGTACAGCGGGACTGCACCGCTGTACCATAGCACTACTGTATGTATATATGTGATATATATATATATTTGTATGTTATAATATACTTATATATGTATATACATATTTGTATGTCATATATTATATATATTATATATATTTGGGGAATCGGGGGCGAATCGGGCATGTCAGGGATCGGATCTTCCTTGATATGCACTGATTTGGGGAATCGGTCCGATTTGGCAAACCATGTTTGAATGAGGGCCTTAACCAGTGAGCTACTCCTTGTGTATTTCTATTTTAAAGACTGAAACCATTGTTCATTCTTTAGGACAAGTGTACTTTCTGACTTTTGAGATCGAGTCATTTGTACCTAGTATGCGTTTCTATGGCTTGCTAGTTACTTTCATATAAGTCGAACAGCTGATGAACAATTATGGCAAGTGTCTGTAGCCTACTGGTATTTCAGAATGTCTGTGAATATGTTATGTTTGACCAGTATCACTTTCCACTTCATTGTGTGAAGTAGTTGTGGCACTGATGAACTTGCAGCATATTCAACGTAAAGACATCAGGTGGGAACTGTTAGGACAAATGAATACCATTGATAGCTATTTTACCTGGTCGGTTTTAGGAAGAGGATGTTATCTTTGTTTAACTTTGCATCCATGTTGTGGTCACTGTATTATCAATCAAATATGTAAGATTGTTTAGGCTCCCTGTGTACTTATGCTGGTCAAGCTATTGTGGAACCTTGGTAGGACAATATGATGCAAATTTGAGTAACTAAAATTCATAACATCTTTTACCAAAAGGGCAGCTTCAGTGGTGATTGTTTAGGCTCCTAAGATGACAAGTGATGCGGCGAGTAATGGTCCCTGTCCAGAAAAGCCAAATCACAAATCATTGAGATGCACGGGAACCATTTATAAGGACCATGGTAAACATATGTTATGCGTGGATGAACAATAGGAGATGCTTGCTTGACTCCTTAAATGCGAAGTAATCAAAGACCAATGCACCATGAAGTGTATCATGACAACTCCAAAGAACACATCACAATTAAGAGGACAAGGAAAAGGGGATTAGGAGAACAAGACCAGGAGGAAAATGAAACAAAACTTGAAGTTTTCGGGTTAGACCCTGAGAAGAGGAAATGCGCAATGAATGCTGATAAAAAAAACAATTCGTCAAGCAGATCCTCTGAGAATGCGACGTGCAGTGAAAGTGCAAAGGTTTATTATCTATTCTAACTTAATAATCTAATAAAACAAACTTACCATACCTAGAAATATGCATGATCTTTGAGACCATAGGATGTGTACACACTGGAGGAGGTTTCAAGGAACAGAGCCAAGCCTTTTCCTGGGAAAGTCAAAGGCATCCCTAGAAAGCAGATGGACGATACTGATGATGCTAGCCATCAGTGATGAGTCGTTTGCCTTAATGCTTCATTGGATTCTAAACCAAAAAGAGAAGACAGTACAGGCAGTGGTTGGTACATACTTTCGGTATCAACACGGCATATGCCCAAAGCAAACGCCATTATTGCATTCCCCGTACACACAAGGGTTCTACAGCAAGTATTATTCGCACTATCGTACACAATTCGTCATATGCATGTCTCCCCGCCCCGTTGTAGGATACATGGGAGACTTGGGTTAATTTTTAACTTGTTATCTTAGTATATTGAGTAAATCTCCACGACTTGACGTTGCCGTTTCTCCTCCATTGTATCATGTGTGCAGTTTGTCTTTTGGTGGGGTTTTCATACTGTTGGTCGGCCACACTTTCGTTGGTGCGACTCAGGGACGCAATAGGAAGAGAGTTTTACCGTTTTCGACTTAGGGTGCCTCAACGCCTTTGACAGTTTTGTAAGGACCATGTGTGCTTGAATCAAGTTAACATCTCATATTTTTTCCCGATGAAGAATAAACTGCAGTTAGTTTTTACCTGATGTATTAGTTTACTGCTGATGTTGCTGTTGTACACTGGGAATAGCTTGTAACAAAGAATTGATAATAGTCCCAAGGCGGTGTATGATAGTTCTTGAATGGTACGCTTCCTTGGTATCTAATTATAGTTCCTTTTTAATGCTGCTATTTGTTCGAGTTCCCCCTCTCCTTAGCATCAAAATCGCGTAGTTGCAAAATAACACGATGCCAAGTGTTTCCCGTAAGCGACGGTTGCCCACCTTGTTTCCAGGGTACCTTCAGATGCTTTCTTTCCGGTTCATTAGGCGAGCCTCGTTCTACAGATGTGAAACTCGTAAGATTAGGTAGCGAAAAAGCACATTATTAGATCTCCCACAAACGTCTACTCCCCCCCCCTTCCCATGTGGGTACGATCTATCGCAACCGGTAAATCGCCATATATTCGCATTCGCGGTTGGAGCAGATAATTCTAGAACGTGATTAACCGCCTTTCAGACATTATGCAAATGGGAAGATGCAGAAGCATTTTCTCGCTCTCGTTGGTAAGTACTCTTTAATCATAAATTGTCAGGAGAACAATCAATTGAAACTTAAAATATTGTATACGACTAATCATGTTTACAAACATAACGGGTTATCTAATTGGATATATGCGGCTGCAGGAAAACACTGAATATTTGAAATATAAAAACTAAAAATCTTCATGTTTGAGCATCACCTAGAAACAAGACTTGTTATTATGCTTTTATTCGCTATGCATCACGAACAGTGACAGCAGGCTGTGTTAGATGTTGGCTCTTCTCCATTAACCTTGATTAAAATTATTTCTTCCATACGCACTGCTTCTAAACATGAGGTCTTTTTGGAACCTTCTATACAGGCACACAGCCGTCGGTTTAGTTACTAGTTTGAAACAGAGACGTTCTGAAACATTTCAGTAACTCTAATCAAAGACTCCAAACTTGAACAAAGCAGGATCTGTTAGAGAGTGATTGAGGAAAGTATGCATGTGTCTATCTATAATGAGTTGCAACACATTCTCACATGATTAGTTTTTTGTTTGAAAGTGGAGAACCTGCACATGGAGTTTTCGAAAGCATATAACCTGACGTCTTAAAATGTGTAAGACTAAATGCAGATGCTACTGATTTGACACTAGATTGGAGAATTAGCTCCCTTGGCAATGTTTCTAATCTACTTGCGTATCAGAGACTACCAACTATCCCTAGTTATCCGTTTGAGCCATCTCCAGCCCTTGAGAGTGAACCAGAACCTGCGTGTCATGTAGCCACATTTTTCGCATACCACAAGCAAATACATACAAGATGAAAGGGATGTTTCTACTAGGAACAAGGGTTATCAGTGATATCTTGTACATTGAAGAGAACGCTTGCTATCAGGCGAGTCTTAGATCTCTATATATAGAGGATCTACATCATATAGATCTAGACACATTAGTTAGAGTGCTTTCAGAGTGGTTTGAACTCCGGAGCCGATTTCGTTGGCGAAAAGGATAAAATTGAGTAAGTAATCTTAAGATTGTTTAACGGGAGTTACCAGATTGTTAGTTTTGAGTGACTAGATAATAAAAATCCCTAATAATAGTGGTTAACATAATTCACTTTCTTGAATCAACTTCGTTAACCACTCTGATAAGGGGGTTTATCCGGAGTTGACGTCATATAACTTATCAACCTTTTCAAACCAGTTTATTAGTTATCAGACTTGATAACCACTCTTTACTAACCTTCAGCAGACAATAGATCAGCCCTTATTGAAGGAAGTCGACTTCATCCCATCCTATTGGAGAGTTGATGATATATCAGTACAAAATGGGTGTACCATCCCCAATATCAAATCTCACCATCTCCGTGGTTGCAGTAAGCATTTAATTAGCAAGTCAGGGCCGAGAGACTAGGTATCTTCGTTTCAGGAATGGATATTGCGAAGCCTAGAGAGAATTTGTTCATTTTAAGAGTTGCTCTCGTGAGGAAATTTTTGAGATTTTGGAGAGTATATTTGTTTTAATTAGCAGTTGTTCTTAGGAGGTCGAATCTTTGAGATTTTGGAGGGAATCTAGTTGTTCTTAGGAGATCTACTCGAGATGCAGAATTTGCTAAATTATTAAAGTATCATTGGATGGCTTAATTAAGCGGTTTATATATGTGGGTATGCAAATAATATAAAAGGAGGTTTGGCCTTAAAACCCCACCCCACTTAGTAACCCAACCAATAGGAGTAAACTAATTGTTGTGTTGAGTGTGTATTTGAAACTTTTTAATGATGATTTTAATCATGATTAATTGACATCACTCATAATTTGATTTTGATGATGACATTTTGTACATTTTGAAATGATGACTAAATGACATGTTAATATTTCATATATTGATGATAATGACTTATGTTAATGGTTCACATTTCATATTTTCAGGTTTACATAACTTTGTCTCAGTGGTGTCGACACAGTCTGCCTGTGTGTCGACACAGCCTGCTAGTGGTGTCGACACAGTCTGCCTGTGTGTCGACACTCACTGTCCCTTCCAGAACCTGTTCTGAAGCTAGTGGTCATTGGTGTCGACACAGTCTGCCTGTGTGTCGACACACTTCGTCTGAAGCTCAAAAACGTAGATTTTTCTGGACACGTGGCTGTTTAGGGATCAAGGGAATTGACCTAGATATTTGTGCCCATGCACTCCAAGGGTCCTCATGCATACATGGGACTATATATGCCCATGATCCTTGTACTCCAAAGGCATCCCACGCAAGAAAGCTTAGAGCATTCCAGAACAAGAGCAATTGAGCAGGAAAGGCTCCTGCGTCCAGAAGGAGAGCAGCAGAGCGCCGCCAAAGGGAAGAAGAAGGAGAAGAAGGGGAGGAGCTCGTGGTTGCAGCAGTGCTGATCCAGAAGGAGATCCAGCCGAGTCTGTGTTTGTTTTGAGTGTCAATTTCCCTGGGAGATTTGTGTATGTGTTCTACACAAATCGCCCAAATCTATTTATCTTTACAAGTTTTATCCTGTACTGAGATAGATCGTGCCAGAGGATCTATTCTCCAAGTGTGCTTGTTCTAGCAGAACTTGGATCTATTATGATCCAGAGGTTTGAGTACTTTGTACTCTGGTTTGGAGCCGTAGTGCTCTGGTGCTTGAGCCGTAGTGCTCAAGGGCTTGTGAATTTGCTGAATTCACAAATGGTTGTGGAGTAGGTTGTCGTGCCTATCTCCTGGGTTTCTTTGAGTCGTTGCACTCAAAGAGGTTGGAGTCGTCGTGCTCAGATTGTACTGAACTTGTACTAGTAGTTCCTCCGCTATGAGGAGGTGGACGTAGGAGGCACAAGTTGTGTTCTCCGAACCACATTAAAATTCTTCTGTGCACTGTGGTTTGATGTGTGGTTTATTGTTCTTATTCACTATACTCACACACCACACTTGAATTTGATTGAATTGTGTGTTTCACTCATTTTAATTCCGCTGCCATTCACACACATTCTTAGTTCATCTGATTAAGTCACCTATCCGATCCTAACAACTGGTATCAAAGAAGGTCAGAGTCAATTCTATACTCTGAGGTGCTTTGGTGAATTTTCTGTATTTTAGATTTTGATTCACTCAATTACTTGCTCAAATTGTGCTGTGTGTTTGATTTGATTGTCTTTATCATGGACTCTAGAGTTTCGCTGCTGAAGGTCATTCAATTAATAGACCTCCATTTTTGATGGTACTGACTATCCTTACTGGAAGAATAGGATGATGGTTTTATTTAGAGCACAGAACTATGAAGTATGGAGAATTGTTGAAAAAGGACCAATCGAAGTCACTAGAGATGAAGATCAATGGACCAGGGAGCAGATCAGAAGGGTCACCCTGAACTACAGCGCCATGAACATGCTGCAATGTGCCATCCATCCAAGGGAGTATTCCAGAATCTCTATGTGTAAGTCTGCCAAGGAGATGTGGGATAAATTAGAATTGCTATATGAGGGCACATCTCAAGTTAGAGAAACTAAAGCAAACATGTTAGTTTCTGATTATAAATTGTTTATCATGAAAACTGATGAAACTATATCTGAGATGTTTGCTAGGTTCATGGTTATCATCAATGGTCTTCGAGCTTTGGGTACAAAATACTCAAATGAAGAGTTGGTAAGAAAAATTTTGCATTCTTTATCTCCTGTATAGCACACTAAAGCCACAGTCATTGACGATTCAAAGGATTTATCCAAAATAACATTGGATGAACTCATTGGATCTTTAATGACTTATGAGCTAAATCTTAAAAGATCTGAAGAACACATGCTGAAATCAAAACCCATTGCTCTTAAAGCTTCATCAAGTAGTAAAGGAAAATCTAAAGAAATTTCTGAATCTGAAAAATCTGAATCTGACAATGATAATCTTGCTTTGATTACTAGACAATTTAGGGCATTTCTAAAATCAAACAAGAAGAATTTTGGTAATAAGTAAAATGTCATGTCTAGTAAAAAGAAACACTTCTCCCATGTTGATAATAAGAAAACTGATGAAATTCCTGTGTGTTACAGGTGCAACAAATCTGGGCATATGAAGGCTGAATGTCCAGAGGCTAAGAAGGACAAGTACAAAAACCACAAGAAGGAGTTTCACAAAAAGAAGAACAAGGCCATGGTTGCTACATGGTCAGATGATGATCAAAGTTCAGACAACAATAAAGAATCCTCAAGTTCAGAAGGAAATGAAATCTGCTTCATGGCTGGAAGTAGTGAAGAACATGTAGATATGACTTTTGAACTATTTACCATTGAAGATTGGCAAGAAGCATATGATAATTTAGTTGAAAATCTTTCTAATGTTAGAAAAGAAAATAAATATTTGAAAAGAAAAATTGATAACATTCTTCATGACACATCATCTTCTGGAAAAATATCTGAATTAGAAGCTCAGATTTCAAATCAAATCAAAGAAAATGATGAATTGTTAATTTTTGTTGATGATCTGAAATTGAGAATTCAAAAATTGAACAAAGAACTTATCAATTCTGTCAAGAAATTTGAAGGAAAAGAAAAGTAAAATCAAGAAAATTTAAATCAAATTGAAAAACTCAACATTTACTTTAAAGAAAAAGAAGACATCATTAAGAACTTCACACAAAGCAAAGAAAATATGAATGCTCTACTGGGAATGAAGATGAATTCAAATAAGCATGGCTTAGATTTTGAACCACAAAATTCAAAGAAAACTGAATCATCTCCTAAGAAAATAAAACCATAAAAAATTCCTCTAATAAAATTTGTCAAGGCAGGTTCATCTGAAAACAAAGGAAAAATATAAAAACAGAAAGAACCTGTGAGGTCAACACACACTCTACACAGGTCGACCTATCCCAATTAGAGGTCGACACATACCCTACCCAGGTCGACACACACACAACATAAGTTGACACAAACCATGCATAGGTCGACCTACCCTTCTTATAAAAATCAGAAAAACTTCAAACCAATCAATAATTATCCTTCTCATGGAAATTGGAATGTTTTCTCATCTTACAATTCAAGATGGAATAAGTTTTTGAACCAAAGGTACAATGGTAACCAATGGTTTAATACTTATTTCTATCATTCACCTTTTTCTACTTATCAACAGCAATACATGCCAAGATTTTCACAGTGGAATAAACCAACTAAGAGGTCTAATGTTCAAAAAATTGAAAAACAAAAAGTTGAACCTTCTGGTCCAAAGAACACTGTGAAGAAACATACACAAATTTGGGTCAGAAATGATTTGTTTTCTCTTCTCACTCAGGATGTTGGTACCAATCTCATGTGGGTACCAAAAACTTTTTTTGTCTAATTTGTTATGTGTAGGAAAGTCGTGCAGCCAATTCCAACAACATCTGGATTCTTGACAGTGGATGCTCACGACACATGACAGGAGACAAAAATAAATTTTCATGCTTGATTGAAAAGGAAGGTGGATCAGTCACCTTTGGAGGTAAGAATAAAGGAAAAATAATTGGCAAAGGAAAAATTGGTAAGTCTTGCATTACCTTAAGTGATGATGTTTGTTTAGTTGAGGGTTTGAATTACAACTTGCTTAGCATTAGTCAATTGTGTGACAATGGTCACAAGATTCTTTTTGAACATGATTCATGCAAAATAATTGACTCCTCTTCTGGGAAAATTAAATTGATTGAAAAAAGAGAAAATAATGTCTACATGATTGATTTGTGTGATAATTCTTCTTCAAATGTTTGTTTGATTGTGTAGTGACTATTTCTAGCCACCTAGGCCTATCACTACCCATCAACCCCTGTAGGAAGACGTGGCCCTTCCGCGGGGCGCCACATGTCCTCGGAGACCGGTCAAAGGTCCCAGAATGCTCCCGTAGCGTCCAAGCACTCTCAAGCTCCCAAGAGTACATCTCTGTACGTCCTCTACCCCGAACAGTTATCCTGTTCAGGTTGTGTATCGCCAACCGAGTAGGGGTCACCTCCGGGGATCCCTCGGCCTGTTCGGCTCAGATGCCTGCTTGCCGAGCAGGTCCTGTTTAAGGCGTGCCTCAGTCCCGCTGGCACATCTATTGCCCAAGCAATGTGCACCGAGCAGCAGGCATAGGTTCCAAACAGCATGCTTGCTGAGAATCTCTTGCCGAGGGTATCCGAGCAGCCCCTTCACGTCCACATGACGGATATAGCAGACGCGGGCCACGCGCCCCATGTTCATAAAGTGCATTAACCGCAGGACCTCCCAACGGGCGCCTCAACTCGTAACTCCCCGTCGGGGGTGCTAACCGGCGCGTCGTCTCCGACGTCGTGAAAGGGCATTCTGATCCCCCTCTCTCAACACCCTTGCCTATAAAATGCACAGGTAAGCCTCCATACAGACGTACGTGATCTTACACACACTGCCCTTGTGCGAGCCACACACGAGAACCCCCGTTCCTTCTTACCTATTCAGACTTCTTACTGACTTAGGCATCAGAGGGTGGGTTCTCCCCGGTTCTTCAACAGGGCCCCCCTGATCTCGTTCTGGTGATTGCAGGCATCCGTCTGTTATCGGCGTCCGTCCTCTCCCTCCATCCAAGTGTAGGCCCGTTTGGTTTCGGCCAAAACAGGGAATCACCTCCACACTTTTGGCGCCGTCTGTGGGAAGCGACGACAACCATGGCTCGCAGACGATCTTCGTACTAGAACATAGGGAGCCGTATGACGAGGTCTCGCCAGTCACGAGCGGACTCCCGTCAGTGTGCCCCCCCCCGTCGATGTCGTCGTAGCCCTTGCTGCCGCGACCGGAGGCATCCCTGCGCCCGCCGTCGCCGTGCCTGCAACTGCCCTGGAGGTAGCAGAACTCTGGGGGCAAATGCAGCACCTCACGGGCATATGTCTGGGCCTTCAGACCCAGTTGGCTAGGTAGCCGGCCCCGGCGGCCTCCCTGCCACAGGAACTTCAGGCGGAGTCGTCTCACCGATGATCTCACGCCCCCCTGCGCCTCAGGAGCAGCATGCAGATTCACCGCGGAGGTCGCGCCGTGCCCCGTCTGATGAGCAAGCACCGGAGCGCCGCGGTCGTTCACCCCGTCGCTCTGCGGCGGCCCTACGCCCGCCGTGCTCGGTCGTGGGAGCCAACTCCCACAGGACTGGGCGTGCAGATTTGGCCCACTCCGAACAGGAGTTGGCCAGGCGTTTGCGCCAAGTCATCGACCTGAAACGTCGCGTGGATGCAATGGTCCAGCGGGCAGAGGGCAGAGCGTCGGCCGAAGAGGACCTGAACTTCCGCTCCCCGTTCATTGCGAAGATCCTGGATGCTCGGGTCTCTCCCAAGCTCCCTCTACCCACCATCACGCCATACGACGACACTTACGACCCCGCGGATCACATCCATAGCTTTGAGTCGCATATGGTGTTCCATGGAGCATCTGATGCGGCCAAATGCCGGGCCTTCCCGGCCACTTTGAAGGAAACTACTTGGGCTTGGTTCGAAGCCCTCCCTGCAGGTTTCATCTCTTCCTTCCACTAGCTGAAGAAGTCCTTTCGGGACAACTTCCTGGGTGGAAGGTTGCAGCCGCGCACCACGGCCTCCCTTCTTGCTGTTCGGCCGAAGAAGGGAGAAACACTCTAGGACTATGTCAGGAGGTTCCAGACCGAGGCACTCTGCATCCCGCGCCTCGACGTCCCGTTAGGCACCAGTGCCCTCATCTAGGGCACTCGCGATGACTTCCTGCAGAGGACGTTGGGAGTACAGCAGCCATCCACCCTTGCTGAGCTGCTCTCTACTGCACAACGCCATGCGGCGTGCGAGGAGAGCCTGGCTGCTGGACGAGTAGAGTAGGGAGAGTCGTCGGACAAGAAGAGGCCTTCCGACAACAGTTCCGACCGTGATCGGAAGAAAGGACGGCGCAACGGGGATTCACCGCACCGACCAAGCCCCTTCACCGACTACACCCACACACAGTGGCACCCGAACAGATCTTGGCAGAAATCCAGGACGAGCCATATGTTCGGTGGCCACCCAGGATGCGCTCTGACCCCAGAAGGCGCAACCAAGAGAAGTATTGTCGCTTCCACCGCGACCACGGCCACGACACCTCCGAATGCCGCTAGCTCAAGGACGAAATTGAGTCCCTCATCAAGCGCGGCTACCTTGGACGGTTCGTGCGCCGTAATGAAGACCGCCAGAGGCGCCGAGAGCGGACTCCTGAACAGCCCATCAACAACGAGCCCAACGGGCAAGAAATCAACGTGATCGCGGGAGGATTCGACGCAGGCGGAGAGAGCACGCAGAGCCGACACGACTACGCTAGGCGTGTGCACGTCTTGGACAGGCCTCTGACGCCTTGACCAGTCCCTTATCCCGCCAATCCCACACGCGCACAACCCGAGGAGGCCATAACCTTCTCGGACGAAGATCTTGTAGGAGTTACGACTCCGCACACGGATGTGTTGGTTGTTTCGGCCACCATCAATCATTGTAATGTGCGTCGGATTCTGGTAGATAATGGAAGTGCCCCCGACGTGTTGGCTTATGATTGTTATCTCCTTATGGGCCTCAAGACCGACCAGCTTACCCCAGTAGAGTCGCCTTTATTCGGCTTCTCAGGGGTTTCGGTTCAACCCATGGGAAGAGCTCGCCTCCCAATAACACTTGGGACGACCCCGAGAAGCGTGACCAAGGTGGTAGATTTTTTGGTCATAAGAAACATGCCCGGTTACAATGCCATTCTTGGAAGAGGTCTGATCGGGCGAATCAAGGCAGTACCTTCATCTCTCCACCAGAAGATGAAGTTCCCCACTCCGGGTGGGATAGGCGAGGTGCTCGGTTGCCAGCGCGAGTCCCGACGGTGCTACGTCCTCTCACTGAGGGACAAGCAACCTCTCGAAGCCCGCCCATCGTGCCTCTGCAAGCCGATCAGCCTTCTACCAGCCGAGGAGCTCCCGCAGAAGACTTGCTTCTTGTTCAGGTGGACGATGACCCCGAACACGTTCTCTATATGGGCGCACTACTGCCAAAAGCCGAACAACAACGCTACAAGGCATTCCTCTTAGCCAATTTAGATGTGTTTGCGTGGTCGGATGATGAGCTACCAGGCATTCCTCCAGAAGTAACGGTGCATCGCCTTCGCCTGGACCCCCAGGTACCACCGGTACAGCAGAGGAGGCGACCCGTCAATCGAGAACGGCAGACTGTGATCCAGAATCACGTTGTCAAAAGCCGAGCCATTGGGCTCCTCCGGGAAGCCTAGTACCCAAGGTGGATCTCCAATGTACTCCTCGTACGCAAAGCTAATGGTAAATGGCGCGTATGTGTGGACTACAAAGATCTTAACAAGGCTACGCCCAAGGATAACTTCCCTCTACCTTGCATTGACTAGTTGGTGGACGCAACGTCCGGACATGAGCTTCTCAGCTTTTTGGACGCATACTCTGGTTATCACCAGATTAGCATGCATCGTCCAGACCAGGACGCCACCACGTTTGTCATCGACCTGGGCTTGTATTGTTTCACCAGGATGCCTTTCGATCTGAAGAACGCTGGCGCAACGTACCAGCGGTTGGTCAACAAGATGTTCGAGCTGCAGATTGGGCGTAATATGGAGGTCTACGTCGATGACATGCTGGTCAAAACGCTCCCGAGCGCGGACCACATTTCCAACCTCAAGGAAACCTTCGCAACCTTGCGAAGGTACAATATGAAGCTCAATCCAGCCAAGTGTGCATTTGGTGTGCGCTCGAGAAAGTTCCTCAGATTCCTCGTCTCAAATAGAGGAATAGAGGCTAATCCCGAAAAGATCCAAGCCATACTGAAGATGGGCAGTCCTAAGACTGTGCGCGACGTCCAGCGCCTTACCGGACGCCTCGCCGCACTCAACTGGTTCATGTCCCGAGCAGCGGAAAGAAGCTTCAGCTTCTTCAAGTTGCTGCGAGGCCCCAAAGGTTCCTCACAGCAAGGGGGGCATGTACAGTGGACAGAGGACTGTGAAGCCGCCTTCACCAAGCTGAAGGCTTACCTGGCAGCCCCACCTATTCTCTCAAAGCCCGTGCTCGGGGAACCGTTGTTCGTATACCTTTCGGTTACTGAACACTCTATTAGCGCAGTTCTGATCAGGGAAGAAGCGGCGATACAGCACCTCGCCTACTATATTAGCAGGGTCCTCCAAGAAGCTGAAAGAAGGTACCCCCGAGCAGAGAAACTTGCCTTGGCACTGGTCACAGCCGCGCGGAAGCTTAGGCCTTACTTTCAGGCCCACACGATCATAGTTCTCACCGATCAACCGCTGAAATCTATCCTTCAGCGGCCAGAGGCTTCTGGTCAGCTTATAAAATGGGCCATTGAGCTAGGTGAATTCGACATCAGTTACCGTCCAAGGACGGCCATCAAGGCACAAGCGTTGGCTGACTTCATCGCGGAATGTACTCTCCCTACCGAACAGGACCCTCCACTGGCCAGTGAGCCCCCGTGGGAGCTCTACGTGGACGAATCCTCTTGTGTCACAGGTAGTGGAGCTGGCTTCGTTCTCACCTCCCCCGAGGGGTTAGAATTCTAATACGCCCTCCGGTTCCGCTTCACTGCCTCCAACAACGTTGTCGAATATGAAGCATTGTTGTCTGGGATCCGAATGGCCAGACACCTCGGAGCCCTTCGACTTAGGGTCATTAGCGACTCTCAGTTAGTTGCCAGCTAGGTGAACGGACAATTCGAAGCAAGAGAAACTCGCATGGCTCGTTATGACAGTAAGTTCTACCCTTTGTCTGCCCAGCAGTTGTTTTCTCTGAATGAAGCTCAAGCCACGGAAGGCAAACCTGCAATCTCTCTAACCACCTTCTTGGATATGAACTCCATTAACCTTGTAAATGACCCCTTCAAAGTTTGGGAGGAAAGGTACAAGGTATATGTAGCTCTTCATAAAGCTCTCAGAGATAATCACAATCACTATCCTGTGTCCATGGATCAGTTTCTTATTTATGCCAGCTTTGGGACTCGTCGTTTCCTAAAGATGACTATGGATAAGGAAGCTTATGCTGATCTTCTCTACAAGCACCTAGATCTTCATCTCCAAAGGATGGCTTCCTCCATGAGACCAACCTATTCTTTGTCTTTTGGAGTCTTTAAAACTCATTTTGAAGAGCAGGAAGCACATGCATGGGAAATCATCTCCCATTTTGCCTCTCTTTTGTCTCCTGCCTTTTATTTACCTGTACCTCCGCAAAGTTAATGAAATCTACTTCTTTGTGTACTCCTATTTTCTTTCTCTCTTCTTTCTTTGTCGAAGGTTGTCTTTTTGCTCAATGACAAAAAGGGGGAGAAAATTAGCATGTCTGAAATACATTCCAATAATTTTTTAAAGCAAATTAGCATGTCATATCTTCAGACTGATTTCAGATATTTTTTTATCCATGCTTATTGTTCAGTTTTGTCATCACCAAAAAGGGGGAGATTGATGATCAGTCTGTCCCCATGTAATTTTAATTAATTACATATGTATTTTGGTGATTAACAAAACTAAACTAGTTTTTATCAATAATATCTAATGAATATTTCATAAGTCTTAAAGTACAGGAAAAATACCAAGGTCAAACAAGCCAATAAAGGTATGCATTACTTCTTTGAAGCTTTAATCTTTTCAACATGATATTTCTCAAAGTCCATATCGATTTCTGTTGAAGATCGTAACGATTTCCTTGTAAGACTGAAAAGTCATATTGTTTCAAACAAGTCGATCCCATAACGATTCTATAAGTTATCGCAACGACTTCTTTAGAGCTCGTAACGACTTGCCTGTCATAACGATTCTATAAGTCATCGTAACGATTTCTTTAGAGCTCGTAATGACTTGCCTGTCATAACGATTCTATAAGTCATCGTAACAATTTCTTTAGAGCTCATAACGACTTGCCTGTTATAACGATTGTATAAGTTATCGCAACGACTTCTTTAGAGCTCGTAACGACTTGCCTGTCATAACGATTTCTTTAGAACTCGCAACGACTTGCTCGCCGTAACGATTTGCTGTGCACAAAGATTTCTTTAAGCGCTCATAACGATTTGCTTTACGTAACGATTTCTTTAGAACACAACGTCTTGCTCGCCGTAACGATTTCATAAGTTACCATAACGATTTCTTCAGTGAACACAACGACTTGCTTTCCATAACGATTCGTTAAGTGTTTCATAATCATGGTCCTCCAAGAAACAGAATTCAGTAGCATTGTCAATAGCTGAAGCTGAGTACGTGGCTGTTGGAAGTTGTTGTACACAACTCCTATGGATCAAGCAACAACTTGAGGACTATGGGCTACACATCAAGACAATTTCACTGTTATGCGACAACACCAGTGCTATAAATTTAACCAAGAATCCAGTACAGAACTCAAGGACTAAACACATTTAGGTTAGATATCATTTTATTCGTGATCATGTAGCAAATGGGAACATAGATATTTCATTTATTGATACAAATAATCAGTTAGCAGACATCTTCACAAAGGCGTTACCTGAAGAGAGATTTACTTCTCTTAGAAGGGAATTAGGTATGTGTAAATTGTGAAAGGTATATCTGTTTAAAACTGAAATATTAATTTTCAGAATTTGAATTATTTTTCCTCCAAAAAATTTGAGCAAAATTCCAATTATTGCTAATCCTTTTAATTTTGTCATGACGGTTCGTTATTTTATAAGAGTTTATTCCTATCGAACTAGTCAGTTTTGTCGTTTTCTGCCATCATGGCGCCCCTAAATTCTAAAAGTCATTCTTTTAATTATCCTTTATATCCCGAAATCTGTGCGGCAACGATTCACATCCCTTCATCATTTTCTTCCTTCTACCTGAGGCGATACCCTATCGACTCCGGCATCGACTCCCTGAGATTTCAAGCCTCCACCTCTTTCCCGCGAGAAATTTCTTGAGGGGTTCTACTTCTTTCTCCATTTCAATTATCCAGAAACTCTTCCCATCCAAAACCATGGCCTCTTCTGGTGTCTCTGGCAGCGTCGGGGGCTATGGAGCTGCATTTCTTACCGCCGAGCAGCAGGAAAGATTTGCTTAAGTAAAGACCAAGCTTTGCGGCCACAAAGCAGTAGATGTGGCTGACCTGCAGAAGAATGGAATGGACAGTATCGTCGCAGCTATGGACAGATTGAAGTGGACAAAGATAGCCACCTTATCAGAAGTAAGTTATCCAGACCTTGTGAAAGCCTTCTATGTATGTCTGAAGACAGAGGAAGACGGAACCCTGACTTCCATGGTCAAGGGAACTCAGATTAGGGTCACACAAGACCTATTAGCATCTCTCTTCCATGTGACTATCTCCGGACATAGTGGAGTTCACACTGTGGATATCCAGGCAAAAGGTCTAGGGATTGTTCGTCCCGAATACAGATTGAAGGATGGAAAGCTAGACATCAACCAGTTGAATGCGTTTAATTGCCTTTTGCATTTCATTGTGTGTCAAATAGTAGTCCCAAGGAGTGCCACCTTCTCCACTTGCACAAAGGCGGACTCCGACCTGATGTTCTGGGCTGTCCAGAACTAAGAGATCAACACTGCAGAGATCATGATTGAAAGGATGAAGTTTGCAAGCGTGCAAGTATGGGATACAAAGAGTAAGCTGAACGTTTCTCTACCTTATGGTCATCTGCGCACCAAGATATTTCAACACTATGGCATCAGTGTGGTGGGAGATGTGTCTGAGAAGATGGGCCAAGCTATCCGGTCCAAAAAATTAAGAAAAAGTGGTTTTTCGATTGTGAATGGAGTTTGGTCGAAGACTTCTATGGCTGAGGGTGAAGCCATCATTGGTGAAACCCAAGAGGTTCAAGAAGCAGAAGTAGCAGTGGCAGAACCAGCAGCAGAACCAGTAGCTCCAGTAGAAAGAGTAGCAACACCATCTGTGGAAGCAACAGTAGCACCACCAGCAGCAGGATTGAGGATATCCCTCCAGAGGATATTGAGCCCGTTGGGCATAGTTCAGAAGATCCTCTTCCCTCTTCCCGAGTAGGCTCAGTACTCAGATATGTACTGGAATTCATCCAAAGCTCTTTAAGGGATCCAGTAGTTAATGAAGTTCTAATTGCAGAAGCCGTGGCATCAGGCCACATTGATAAGATTGTTATGGAAGAAGCTCCCATTCAGGGGGAGCAAAGAATAGAGACTGAAGATGTACCTATGGGAGATGCTCCTGTTCAGGGGGAGCAATCAATTGAGAAAGAGGCAGCAGCAGTTCAGGGGGAGCAAAATGCCAATGCCCCCATTGATGATCTGTTTAGAGAAGGCATTGTGGAAAGTGCCTCAGAAGAAGAAATTGAAAATGTTGATCATGAAGAGCCCGTGGTTAGGGCAAGAGAAGACAAAAGAACAAATGTGGCTAAAGAAGTTCCTCTCCTCACCAGTAAGCCACACTGGAAATCTGGGAAAAATAAGTTGAAGATCAGTTTGAAACCTGTTGTTGAGCGCCTGGATGAACAAGGCAAAATTTTGTGTTCCGTGAGGTCAGATATGGCCTCCATTTTTATTAGTCAAAGCTCATCTGACCGTTCATTAGGGGCACTATCATCCGAACTTGAAAGCCTTCGAAAAGATTATGACAGTATGAGGAATGTGCTTATAGATTTGTCAGCGTTTGTGAGGGAGCACTTACCATCTCATGCCCCTCCTTCTTGTAGTGCAGGGCCATCAGGGCCAAGTGAAGAGTCTGCTAGGCCATCAGGGCTTGTCATTGTAGAGCAGCAGCAAGAGGAAGAGCGGCCATCAGGGCCTTTGTCTGAAAACCCAGCAGGGCCACCAGGGCCAATTCATGTTGAGAATGAGCTCGTTGAACAAGTAGTTGCTGCTGAGGAATATGGGCCAACAGGGCCGGCAGAGGATGCTTCACCTCCGGTGGAATCTGTGGCTGCAAGAGAAGAAGATCAGGTTGTAGCTCCAGAGCCCTTTGTCTTCCTACCCTTCCAACTCCAGCACCTCCTTCGCCACCCACCTCATCCACTGCGCCTCCAACTCCTACCACCTTCAAACGACCCCGCTCTAGACCCATTTCCTCACCTGCACCCTTCTCTTCCCAAACTCCTTCATCTCCACCTTCCTCCACCATCATTCCTCCACCCTTATCATCTGTTGAGGTTCCTCCAGCATCTTCTTAAACAGGAACCTCTTCTAGTGGTCCTTCTTCTTCTTCAGGACATTCTGATCTCCCTTCCATCACCCCTGCATCCCTCTTCCATCCACAAACACCCCCTTCTTTCATTACTATCATTCCTGAGGGTGCCCAATTAGCTCACACAGAAATCCAGGACATCAAGGATGAATTCGAAGTAGCAATACTTCGTTCAGTCCTGGCTGTTGGGACCCATTCTCATAGGACAGGCTCTTCCAGTCCTGTTCCTAAGAAGAGGAGACTCACTTCCACCCATCCTGTATCTTCTGAACATTGTTATCCTCCCCTTTGGTTCTCTCTTTCTATTACCAATAAGCAACAATTTATCTATGAGGAATTTCTCCAAAAGGTAGTGTTTGCTCACCTCTTTGGCCTTCCCTTCCAACATCTTTCGGCCCATCTCAATACCATTTTCCCTTATGCCTTTCTCTCCAAGGCTCAACAGTCAAAAAACTTTTCCATGACTGAAGCCAAAACTGAAGAACAATGGGCTCGGAGCAACAGAGATCTGTACAATCAATTCCGTCGTACTCAAGCCGCCAGATATCCACCCAGAGAAGCTCCTCTCCCTCTCTCTGAATGGTTTCAGATTCATCATAAAAATATTTTTGGACCCTTCATTCAAAAGGAAATCAAGTTCATCCGGCAATACAAAATGTACTGCGATTATTGCTATCTTCATAACATTCCAGAGGTGCAGCTAGGCCAGTTCAGGCAAGCCATCCATGATTTCAGTTCCAGGGTTGCTCACACCAACCTCTCCGAGTTTATTTTGCCACTTTGGTCATTCCTGATGTGGTGTTCCTTCCTCCACTTCACTCCCTGATCATGGATTCATCAGTGGGAACACTCATGTTTGAGCGGGCTGCTCAGGTTATGGCTAGGCTCTATGTGCAAGAAGGTCCTAACCTCACTTTTCATAGATTTGTCTTCAAGCGGTATCTTCAAGGGTACCTCAAAGCAGATATCCTTGCCCCTATTCTATCTGAATGTGAGCGTCTGTCACCTGTTGATTGGGAAAATCTCTACACTTTGTCCACTTAACAGCTTAAAGAGTTGAATACTTCTCAGGCTCGTTCCCATCAACCTCTTCTGACTCCCGCTGAATTTTTGGATGCAAATTCTCTTCACCTTGTCTGGGACTCCTTCCTGAAATGGGAAGAACAGTACAGAGTTTTTCTACAATTAAAGAAGGAACTTCAGCAGCATCAGATCTTCTATCCCTTCAAAATTACTCAGTTTCATCAGTTTGCCAGTTATGGTTGCTTCACCTCCTACAAGGTAGCTCTTGGCGACGTCAAGTATTGGGATTTCATATCAGATCAAAGGCAGCTTCACATCAAGAGGATGGCTCCCACCATGGGACCCTCCTATTGTATTGAGCTTGGAGCATTTCAAGCCTATTTTGAAGAGCAGGAATGCCAAGCGCTACCTGTTATTAGGCGCTTTGCATCTCTCTTGTCTCCTGCCTTCTATCTCTCTGAACCCTCCAATGCTCAATAAATCTCCTTGTTTCTCTCACTCATCTTTTCTCTTCTTCTTTGTCGAAAGCGTTGATCTTTTTGCTTAAATGACAAAAAGGGGGAGAAATATAGCAATTCTGAAAAACATCTCTTATGATTTTGAAATATCACTAAAGTCTTATTTCAGAATATCTTGGCTCAATGCTATGTTTTGTTATCACCAAAAAGGGGGAGATTGATGGTCAATTTATCCCCATGTAATTTAAATAAATTACATATCTATTTTGGTGATTAACAAAACTATATAAAGTTTGATCTAACATATTTTCTACAAGTTTTGAGCACAGAAAATGAATCAAGAAAAGTCAAGCAAATTCTGTAAGTATCTCACCCTGAACAATTTAAGAGTTCAGTACACATAAAATTTCTCTAAGTACACATCGATTTCCATTATAGGTCATAACGATTTCTAGAGCTATAACGATTTCATATTCATAAGGATTCGCTATGTGCTTTTATCGATTTGGGCAGTATAACGATTTCTTCGGTTTGACTTCACAACGATTCGTTAAGTGATCGCAACGATTTGCCCTCACAACGATTCGTTAAGTGATCGCAACGATTTGCCCTTACAACGATTCGTTAAGTAATCATAACGATTTACCCTCACAATGATTCGTTAAGTGATCGCAACGATTTGCCCTCACAACGATCCGTTAAGTGATCACAACGATTTGTTTCTCGCAACGATTCGTTAAGTGATCGCAACGATTTGTTTCTCACAACGATTCGTTAAGTGATCGCAACGATTTACCCTCACAACGATTCGTTAAGTGATCGCAACGATTTATTTCTCGCAACAATTCGTTAAGTAATCATAACTATTTATTTTCCACAACGATTCCTTAAGTGAGAACAACGATTTGCTCTCACATAGAAGCATAATGATTTGTACATTGATGTGTTCATAACATCACAACGATTTGTACATCGATTTGTTTATAACTTCATAACGATTTGATTATTAATACATATAACGATTTGTGTATGCATCTCTTTACTTATGAATGCACAACGATTCACTCATTTGCACAATGATTTCATAAGTCATGTATATAACGATTTCATGGAAGACAACAGTTCAATTTTCGAGCTACTTTTTGAGTACGTTGAAAAGTCAAAGTCTTCACGCATATCTTTATGTCAGTTGTGCATTTATGAAGACTGAACGTATCACTGCATGAATGCAGATGATATCTTCCAGTATCGTATCTTCTCTGTAAACATTTTTTAGAACAACAAAATGGCATTACTATTTTGATGAACATTCGTTCTAACGTGGACTGACAACAAGAGACAGCTTAGCTGTCTATTGTTCAAGCTTTAAATATGTGCAGGTCTCTGACAGCATCCGTAATACAATGTTGGACAAAATAGAAGACAAAGAAGATTACAGAAGATCTTCTCTCTCTCTTTGCGTGCATGACAGGATAAAGGACTGTTGACTGGAAGCTTCCAAGTGTCAAGCAGTCTAACATACACTTATGCATAGAGACAACGAGCACTTCAACGTTCGAATTTAAAAAGATGATATATATATATATATATGTGTGTGTGTGTGTGTATATGTGTGTGGAAGAATGAAGTTCCTACAACCAATGAGAACGATTAGAGCACAACAAGTTTCAACGCCTTCAATCTTCTGCAAGCTTTCCTTAGAGCCAAGCAAAAACTCCCATTAGTCTTAGCTCTTGCTCTCTGTGCTAAGTTCAAATCTGTGAGAGAGCCTTTTGTTCTAAGAAGGGTCCTTGATTGTAGATCTTTTTCTTCTCAGTCTTGCTTCAGATCAAGCGGTGTTCTATAAGCTTGATCTAGGGGCATCATCTCTTTGAACACATTCTCTTGTGTTTGTTCCCTTCGGTTGTGAAGGAAGACCTGGTGTGGTATCCAGGGTGTTGTTCCCTTCGGTTGTGAAGGAAGACCTGGTGGGGTATCCAGGGTGGTGTATTTCCCTTCAGACTGAAGGAAGATCAGCTGTGGTTGGGTGTGTAAAGGTTCATAAGGGGGACAGTACCCTTGGGTTAGTGAAATCTTGAGATATTGCTCAGGGACTAGACGTAGGACTCCTAAGGAGAGGAGATCCGAACCAGGATAATTCTCTGTGTCGTGTGATTGCTTTTGTGTGTTTGAGTTTTTCCCTTTACTAACACTAACAATCTGCGAAGTGTGCTTTTGTGTTACTGTTTTGTGAACAAGTTTAAAGTTCTTGATATATATTTTAAGAATCCCATTCACCCCCCCTCCTCTGGGCTTGCTAGCTAGGCAACAGCCTCCTCCTCGCCCGGTGCTCCTATGGGTCCACCTCCATGGCTTGGGCCAAAGCTTCTTCTGCCACCGCTGAGGAAGATTCTTCCCCAGCCGTCTGTCGCTTGCTGATGGTCCTTTTGGACCTTGCTCGTCGGTCTCCACCATTGCCGCCTTCGCCTCCGCCACCTTCCATCACTGGCTCACCGGAGAAAGAGAAAGGGAAAAGAAGAAGACTGGAAGAAGGAGAAGAGAGGGAGAGGGGAGATCACCGCCGCCGCCAGCCGGAAGTCGCCGGAGGAAGAAGAGAAAGAGGGGGGGGGGGGGAAGGTTCTTGTCGCTGGAAGAAGGAGGTGTGAGAGAAGAGAGAGAAGCGAAGAAGAGGAAAGAGGGAATGAGGCGTGGGGGCCCCAAATTCAAACCACCTCAGTCTTGTGGTTGCGACAATGAGTCCGTCGCATTCTGTTCAGGTCGCGACAGGCTCCCCGTCGCGTTAAGAAGAGTGGTCGCGACAGTTGACTTGTCGCGTTCTAGGTCGCGACGCTCATGCTGTCGCCTTCTCAGTTTGTTCATAGAACACTTAAAAATTCATATTTTCATTGCAAATCTCAAATGAATACATCAAATAAAAGTTGAAAATCATCATAAAATGACTAATACATCACTATCATCCTCTCAACACATCAAATCTCCCAAAAATTTCAAAATACAATCAGGTCTCTCTTACAAGCTCTCGGTCCCCACGTGGCTGGATCTCCCTGTACTCTCTGAGGTACGCCTGGTATGTCTCGCGCTCCTCGTGCACCTTGGGTGGTAGGGCGTGAGTGGCACACACACGCCATATCGCTAATGCGCTCCGCACGGCCTGCTCGTCCTCCGGATCTCCCAAGCATCTTTTCTTCATAGGAGGCATGTGTGATGGCTGAAGTAGCATTGTCCTTGGCTTCCCGATCTGAAGATAGCACCTGTGTGGATTGTAGAGAACCATCGCCATGTTCCCCATGAGCTGTAGGTCCAGTCCGCGCCCAAGAGGAAACCGGATGTCCACTCCGCGTAGTGCCGCTATGTCCATATTGAAATGCTCTACTAGAAGGGTGTTGAAGTACAGTCACCATGCACCCCGAGTTTTCTTGTCTGCCGTCCTGCACACACCACGGTCGGAAAACCTAGCCGCTCCGCCAATGAAACACAATGGATGGCACCCAAAGATCCGGCTCTCGGTAGTGGGATTTTCTACGGGTTTAAACTTTATCCTCACTCCCAACCAACACTTCAGGAGGATCATGGAGCCATAGAGTGAGCCCCCCGTAGCCACAGAGGTGAGACCCACGTAAAGATAGGCCAAAACTGCATGAGAGAGGGAGAGTCCTCGCCATACCTCGCTAATGGTGCTAAGGCTCGCATAGTCTAAGAGGTGATCTCCGGATGGGAAGAGTACCACTACAGACAAGCATAGAGCCACGGCTTTGGCTATCTCTTGGTAATTCCCACACTTATTCTTGCAGTGAGATATGACCCACTTAGACAAGGGGACTAGGTGAATGTGTTGAGGGCTGATCATGGTGTACACATCCCCAGGATCCATCATGAACTCACCTAGGATAAGTTTCGGGTTGATGGGCTTGACAGTATAGCATATTTTCTGCTCATCTCCCTGTTTGGTCTTGGGCAAAGCCATGATCGCCTCCACCTCCTCAAGAAGAACGGTGGCCTCAAATTTTGGGAAAAGAAAAGTATGGGTTTGAGGATGCCAAAGCTCTATTAAGGCGGTAATGCTATGCCGATCAAAGGAGATTTTGTGATAATTGTGGGCGGCTATCAACCTCCCCCCCCCCCAAACCCCCCTCTCTCAAAGAACGGATCACATGCATGGGTAGGGCTTTTATCATGGGTGCTATCCACATGAGTTTGGAGTATCGGCGGGAGCTAGGGAAGAGTTAGAGGAGAAGAAGGAAAAGAAAAGAGAAAATAAGAAGGAGAACATGCATTAATGAAGAAATTCATAGTTGAAAATCACAAAAAATTGAAAAGATCATCTTACATACCTCCCTCACATCGCCATTGCTACTTAGATGGTTGGAGACGTCTATCAGCCTCAAGAGCTCGCCATAGGACGTCCGGGTGCGCTTGGGACCTCCATAGGGATCCTCTTCACCCATGGGAGCACTTGGAGCTCTCCTCATGCCCATTGAAGACTTGGGAGCTTGAAGAGAAGAAGGGAGGGTGTGAACTTCGAATTTGGGCCTCTCACCCCTTATTTATAGACATCTAAGACTCCTATTCATGGTGGGAATAAGTTTAGAAGGGCTAATGGGAATTAGACTTGAATTAGAAGGCCCTAGGAGTCTAAGTGGGAGGCAAATATGGAGCTCTCAGGTTGCCTTTTGTGTTTTGGACGCAGATCCTGTGGCCGCGACGTATTGACAGGTCGCCTTCAGATAGCGACAGCTTGTGCGTCGCGTTCATAATCGGGTAGCGACAGACTTCCTGTCACGTTCCTTGTTTGAATTTTGCTACCTGGTTCTTTCACATTGACATGACCATTTCAAGATGTGTTTCCACTTATGCTAAATTCTTCAATTATTTTGGTGCATTTTGAGTTGTATCATTTTCTTTATTGCTTTTTTTATTTTGAAAATCCATAAAAATTAGAAAATCCAAAAAATCCAAAAAATTAAAAAAAATCAAAAAATTCAAAAAATTAAAAGACGGCTCGTCAAGTAAGTTCAGGTAAGTATTTCTAACCCTAATCTCTGCATTACTATATGGTATCTATCCTACTATATCATCTCAAGGACCGGCTGGTTCTCAGTGTGTTCCAGGATCTGAGTTCCCCCTCACCAAAAATGAGGATGATCTAGGTGTGCACTGTTAATCGTTGGATAGGCCGTTAGATGGTATGGCTCGAGGATGATGGATTCTATCGCACGCCGGGGATGCGAAGTGTCTTGACCCATGCCCGTATTATCTATCAATATTATCCTTGAGTATTTGTTATTTTCTCCTTTTCTTTGCATTTTATTTTATGATTTCTTTTCTTTTAGCCCAGCATTCATCATTTAGGATCTTTGAGCTTCATGCTTCATGATTGGTCAAGGCCAGCTTTGCAATGATGTTTCAACCAGATCTTCATTTCTCAGACAAGGAATTCATTCCATTCCGAATTTGAAAGTCTTCTTCGAGCTAGTTGCTCGGTCCAGTTTGCCAGTATGGTTCCTATTCAGGATTCCTCTCATCCCCATTCATTATATCAATCATTCCTTTTCCCTCCGATCCGCTCATTAGTCGTGAACCGCTCAAAGGCCTGAGTCGAATCGACCCGCCAGGCAGCACTATCCCCTAATGAACGAAACCTGCATGCTAAAGATAGCCAGGGTACCTCTTGAATCAAGAGGTTGATCATTTCTTTTCTTTTGATCTTTACTCGTCCCAGAATTTAAACCATCCTTGCATTCTGTCCCAGCCATGTTCGAAGATCGCTGGATAATTCTCGCTACTTATTCGCTCAGAATGGGTGTCTCTATACCTTGATGCCTGCTTTTCATCTCATTCCGCTACATCGTCATTTCATGCCATCTCCACTTCATTATCGCTCCACTCCCTTGCAAAGCAGGTATCAAGGAGGGATAATCTGTAGACACCCATTTCTAACACATAAGTCGAGCCAAATTTCCTTGTCATATCATTGATGCCCCACGTTGGCTCATCATCGCCAAGCTGGCTTTCTCCGATCATGATTTCATTTTCATTAGTTCATCGTCCTGGTGGGTTCTTCCTGGTCAAATGAATCAATCTTCATCATCATCTTGTAGCTCTCTGAGTTAGGAGTTCAGCGCTTTAAGCCGCACGCCAATCCGATACCCATGCAAGGAGATCAGACACTTTGTATGGCCATATGCTGAAAGTCCCGGAAGGCGACAATGTCACCGTCGCGTTCTCCTTCAGAAGGCAACACCCCGATACGTCGCATTCTCATTTGGCATTTTTACTTCCTTAAAAATCGCCAGAAAAGGTTTCCTTCTATGGAAGGGGACGTATCGAGGCGTCGTGACCTGGTAGCGACAAGGGGCTCGTCGCGTTCTTGTTTCCATGCAACGTACCCTTTCCTAACCCGACTTGGACCCTTGCTATTGATGAATAGTCCATCTTTTAGTGGGTCTAGAGGCGTCCAAATCCTTCCAAATTTGGAGGAGACCCTCTTTAGAAGGTCCTTTCCGAGTTTGATTCCCCTTGCATGAGCGCACTTGCCCAAAGTCGGACCATTGCCTATTATTCTCTTCCCAGCCCGTTCAGGAATAATAGGGTATAAAACTCTTCATAGGAGATGGTTTAGGGCAAGGCCGGCGTCTGCTTCTTCCTCTGCCAGAGAGCTGCGAATCCTCAGAGGAGCTCTCAGCCTCCAGACGACCAGGACATTTTCCCCCCACATATGCTTTCTCTCTCCTCTTTTCCTTTGATTTTCTCTTCATGCATGCATCTTTAGGTCTATTTTCTTCGTAGATTAGCATTAGAACACTCCACACACACCTAATTTAACCACCCAAAGGGGTTAAAACCCCACCCCACGTGAGTTCCCTCCAATTACTTCATGTTCTTTCATGTTTTTGGGACATATTCTACACAAACGAGTTATCTAATGGGTTTTCTGTCATCTTAATGTTCTTGGCAGGTGTTAGAAGACAGTAGCAGCACGAGGCTCTTGCCCCTTGGCCGGCTGAGGAGCAGGAAGAAAAAGAACCCACAGTCTTCATCCTCTGAAGCAGAAGGCGACGATAATCTTGTCGTGATACAGAAGGCGACGGACCACGCGACGCGTTCAAGTACAAAGAAGGCGACCCTTACATCATCGCGTTCACAGGATCAGGTTCTCCTTCTGCCTTCTTTTCCCTTTTCCAAGGTAGTTAGCATATTATCTTCGCCATCTTCCTTTTGCAACTATTTTGGTGGTGATCACAGTCAATTTCCTTTACTTTTAATCATCATCTTTGGGGAGCCAATCCTGTGATTACATCCTTCATAGGCGAGAACCCTAATTCGGGGACCCCTCGCCGGATCTCCCCCACAAACCCTATAAACCGATGTTTTCATTCGTTTTTCATGCTTTAATGAGTGTCCTAGCATGGTATCTATGGTTTGTAAAGCAAATAATGTGTTAAACACGCCACACACAATCCATGCATCAAAATGAGGTGGAATCTCCCTACCTCCGCGAAGAACGCGAAGAACGAGACCCACACGGTGTTTCCCCGGCTCCACGCAACGTCCTCGTGGCGAGAACATGCCAAAAACACCACCAAATCGTCGAATCACCCTTCACCACGGCGAAACCTTCTTCCCTAGCCGAGCAGAGCTTGCAAAAGCTCCGTTCGGCCAAAACCTACTTAAAAATGCAGCTCAGTTGGGAACGCAACGTAGCCCTCCGTCGCGACCTAAACGCGACGTAGGAGGCTGTCGCCTTCCCACTCATGATGTCAGCAAGCCGCCCAGCATGCGACACGCGGCGCGCATGCAGATAACAACTCAAAACGGTGGTTCCTTGAACGCGACACCCAGAACCGTCGTGTTAAGAATGCGACACTCCTCACTGTCGCGTTCACAGACAGTGAACAAGTAGGCACTTTGGGCCCAACCTGTCGGCTCACCATGCCTTGGAAAGCTGTGCGAACACCTGCTACACACACTGATGGGCCACACATGGGCCTCCATAACCATTATATGACGATCCGAATGGTCAATATGCTACATTACTATCGCCTAAGAAATTTCGTCCTCAAATTTAAAATGGAAACTCAACACAAAAAACTTTTAATTAAACTAGCATGTTACTATCACCTAAAATAATTAAAAGCTTACTCAAAAAAGTATGGATACATTTTCATCATCTCATCTGCTAGTTCCCACGTATCTTCTCCGCCTTGTCTATTTTCCCATCTGACTTTTACTAGTTCAATTTCTTTATTTCTGAGCTTCTAGGTTCTGCGACCTGTAATCTGCACTGGATATTCTGGCATAGTCATGTCTTGCATCAAATCATCTCTTTGATAGCTAACCACTTGGGTAGGATCTTTAATGTACTTTCTGAGCATTGAAACGTGAAACACATCATGTACATCTGTAAAATCTGCTAGCAAGTCCAATCTGTAAGCTGTCTCACCAACTTTTTCTTTTATCTGGAATGGGCCAACATACCTCGGACTCAATTTGCCTTTTTTGCTGAACCTGAGTACACCTTTAGTAGGAGAAACCTTCAAAAAGACATAATCTCCGACTTTAAACTGCAAAGGCCTACGTCTAGTATCTGCATAACTTTTATGGCGACTCTGCGATGTCTGAAGTTTTTCCTTGATAAACTTTACTGTCTCTGCACATTGTTGGATCAACTCTGGACCCATAACCTGTCTCTCACCTACCTCATGCCAATTTAATGGTGTCATGCACGATCTGCCATATAATGCTTCATAAGGTGCCATTCCAATACTTGCATGATGACTGTTATTATAAGCAAACTCTATCATGCTCAAATGGCACTCCCACACACTTCCCCAAACTAAACAACAAGCTCTTAACATATCTTCTATTGTTTGAATTGTTCTTTCTGTCTGTCCATCTGTCCGAGGATGATAAGCCGAACTGTATCTCAATTCTGTACTAACCACTCTCTGCAAACTCCTCCAAAAGCCTGATGTGAATCTGGGATCTCGATCTGAAACAATGGTAATTGGAATCCCATGTAAAGGTACTATTCTTTCCACATATAATTTGGCTAATCTATCCACTGACCATGACATACTTACTAGTAATAACCTGTAAACCTTGACCAATCTGTCCACAAAAACCCAAATACCATTATGACCTGTTGATGATCTGGGCAATCCAACAACGAAATCAATATCAATATCGTCCCATTTCCATTGTGGAATGGGTAACAGTTGTAACAGTCCTCCTGGCCTCTGGTACTCTGCCTTTACTTGCTGACAAATTGCACATCTTGTTATGAATTCTGCAATTTCTTTCTTCATATTGGGCCACCAAAAGTGCTTCTTCATATTCTGATACATCTTGGTACTGCCTGGATGAATGGTGTATCTTGACCTATGAGCCTCCTCTAACACTTTCTGCCTGACCTCAGCATCTGCTGGCATATATAACCGACCCTTGAGTCTGACCATACTGTCATCACCAAAAGTCACTTCTTTCATTCTTACAATATTTGCTAAACTGTCATCTGTTCTCTGCGCTTCCACTATCTGCCAGTATAGGGAAGGTTCCACTGCACTACTTGCTATTATTGCTCGCCACTGACTACTAGGCACATATAATGAATTTTATGCCACATGTTCATACAATTTCCATTCTCTGATCATAAGTTGACTCATAACTATCTTTCTGCTCAGTGCATCTGCTACCACATTAGCTTTACCTGGATGGTATGCCAAACTGAAGTCATAATCTTTTAAATATTCCATCCACCTGCGCTGTCTTAAATTTAGATCCTTCTGAGAAAATATATACTTTAAGCTCTTATGATCAGTGAATATCTCAAACCTCTCACCATACAAGTAGTGCCGCCATATCTTTAATGCAAAAATAACTGCTACTAACTCTAAATCATGCGTTGGATAATTTTCTTCATGCTTCTTTAACTGCCTAGAGGCATAAGCTACCACCTTGCCATGCTGCATTAACACTGCTCCCATACCTCTTCTTGATGCATCTGTGTACAAAACAAATCCGCCACTACCTGACGGAATCTCCAGTATTGGTGCTGTGGTAAGCCTCTTCTTCAACTCTACAAAACTACGCCTACAATCTGAAGACCACATAAAGGGTACCCCTTTCCTTGTCAACCTTGTCATGGGAGATGCTATCTTCGAGAAATCTTGGATGAACCGTCTATAATATCATGCAAGACCTAAAAAGCTTCTAATCTCTAACACTGTCTTTGGTTCTTCCCATTTCATTACCGCTTCAACTTTGGCTGGATCAACTAAAACTCCTTCTGCTGAGATAACATGTCCTAAAAACTAAATATCTTTTAACCAAAACTCACATTTGCTAAACTTACCATACAACTGGTGATCCCTCAATGTCTGTAAAGTAATCTTTAAGTGTGCTGCATGCTCCTCCTCTGACGCCGAGTACACCAAGATATCATCAATGAAGACCACAATAAATTGATCCAGATACGGATGGAATATTATGTTCATCAAATTCATGAAGGCTACTGGCGCATTTGTCAAGCCAAATGACATCACCACAAACTCGTAATGCCCATATCTGGTCCGAAAAGCTGTCTTGTCTATGTCTTCTTCCTTGATCCGCAACTGGTGGTACCTTGACCTTAAATCAATCTTAGAAAATACCTTGGCTGATTGGAGCTGATCAAATAAATCATCTATTTTGGGAAGCGGATACTTGTTCTTAATTGTGACTTTGTTCAACTGCCTGTAATCAATGCACATTCTCAGACTGCCATCTTTCTTCCTAACAAATAATACTGGCGCTCCCCATGGCGAATGACTGGGTCTGATAAAACCTTTCTCTAACAGTTCCTGCAATTGCTTCTTTAATTCCTTCAACTCAGCTGGTGCCATTCTGTATGGTGCTTTTGATATCGGCATACTGTCTGGCTGCAACTCAACTGTGAAGTCTACCTCTCTGTGTGGAGCCAACCATGGCAAGTCCTCTGGAAACACGTCTGCAAACTCTCTAACCACTGGTACTGAATCTATAGACTTACCAGATTCAACTAAACTAACTGAGGCAAGGTACGCTACACACCTCACATTAATCAATCTTCTAGCCCTAAGTGCAGAAATAATAAACTTAGGAGTGTAAAAAGGCATACCTTGAAATTCAAACACTATTCCACCGGGCCTGCAAAACCTGACCCTCTTCTTCCTACAATCTACCAGTGCCCCATAAGCTTCCAACCAATCCATCCCTAATATCACATCATAATCCTTCAATGACAGAGCATACAATCTAACTGGCAACTGATTCCCATGAATCATTATCGGAACCTCATCTAAGAAACAAGAAGTGAGCATGTAGCCACCTGAGGGAACCTCTACTACCAACTCACACTGCCTCTCTTCTAGAGGATGTACCATACTATCTAGAAAATCTTCAGAAATAAATGAATGGGAAGCACCCGGATCAATCAAGACTCTAGCATAAAAATCAAAGAGTGGTAATATACCTTCAATGAGATTGGATGCCTCCGCCTGTGCTCTGGTGATTGCCATCACTCGACCCCGTCCTCCTCTCTGGTACGGTGCACCTCTGCCTTGCTCTGTTGGTTGCTGATATGGCTGCTGCTGTTGCTGAGTTCCTCTGTCGTAGCCATAACCTCGGGACTGCGGACAATTTTTGGCTAAATGCCCTGGCTGACCACAGGTGTAACACCTAAAACTTGGAAAAGTTGTGGGCTGCCCTACTGTGTTCTGTTGTGACTCCTCTGGAGTCAGTGGCCTATAACCCCGACCCTGCTAGAAGCCACCTTGCTGGAAACCTTGCTGTCTACCTCCACCTCTACCTCCTCCTCCTCGAAAAAACTTCTTTATCTGTTTACCCCACTTTGCAAATCCTGACGATGATGAAGCTCCTGAGGGTGCCTTACCCTTTCTGATGCCAGTAGACTGCTGGGGAAGCCGAAAACTGCCAGAACCGCCTGTCTGTGACTGTCCCTGTCTGGCCCGAACAGTCCTCTCTAATATCGTTGCTCTCTGCGCTGCCTCCTCCACCGTTCTGCACATAAGGGGAATCAATGCATCCTACAACTCGGCTCGCAAGCCTCTGATGAAGTATTCCACCATCATAGTGTTATCAGTCACCACATATGGAGCGTATCCGCTCAATGCCATAAATCTCATCTGATATTCTAACACCGATAAGTTCTCTTACAATAGAGTCCAGAACTGCTCCCTCTTTGCCTTCTGTATCTAGACTGGAAATAAAGTGTCATTGAAGGCCATCAAAAACTCATGCCAAGTAATGGTATCCTCTAGCCTCCCTGCAAACACCGTCTGCATCTTCAATCTCTACCATTCCTGAGCAAAACCTTGCAACTGGTAGGTGGCAAGAATTACCCTATCTGTCTGTGAACACCTCATCGTCACAAACACTCTTTCTATCTCATGCACCCAGTGCTCCGCTGTGTCTGGGTTGGGGCCTCCTGAGAACGTAGGGGGCTGCAACCTCAAAAACCTCTCCACAAGTGCCGTGGGTTCCTCCGCACTAACCAATCGTGCTGGTGCTACTGGGGGTAGGGTACAAAGGGTGGTACCCCAACTCCAGGTGGTGGAACTGATGCCACTGGCACTGCCTCCTCTGCAACTGGTGCCTGCTGGTCCAACCTTGTCTGAATATCTATAAGACTTTCCCATATTCTCTCTATCATCCGCTGCGTAGCATCCTCTCCTGACTCATCTCCACCTCCTCCACAATCCCTTCTGTCTGCCATTTCTGATCCTGCACAAACAATATTCCAACCACACGTATACAACCAATCAATACAAAAACTAGGGTCACTACCAGTAGTGGGCAAAGGTAGAGAATAGGCTATGAAAATTGTCAATTCCTTTATATCCACACGGACCTTTCTCTGATACCAGCTGTAGAGATCCTCGTCGTCTAGACCCGTTAACCTAATAACGTGCCTGATCCGACTCCGCCTCCCACGAACGGGCCGAAGCCTCGCAAGGGATACCATTCACAAGTCCGTAGAAATATAAAGGAAACAACTGAAATATATTATAAGATTGTCATCTCACAAAAATTTACATAGCCATTTCTCAACTGTAGCCAGACACACCTATAACAACAACCTGGGGCATACTCTGAGGTGAACAAAGAAAGTAGATTACACTGCTAAAGGTGCAGACTCTGCTCTGCTACGGTGCGGCTCAGAACTAGATGACGGATGAGAAGCCTCTTGCTCTTCCTCACCTGAAAGGAGTAGGGGGTGAGCCTCACAAGTCACTGGCTCAGTGTTGCCCAGCTAGCAAGCCCAAAGGGGGGGGGGGGTGAATGGGATTTTAAAAACATTTTAACACTCGAAACTTGTTCACAAAACAGTCACACAAAACACACTTTGCAGATTGTTAGTGTTAGTGAATCGAAAGATCAAACACACAAAAGCAATCACACTACACAAAGAATTATCCTGGTTTGGATCTCATCTCCTTAGGAGTCCTACGTCCAGTCCCTGAGCAATATCTCAAGATTTCACTAACAAGAGTACAGTCCCCCTTAAGGACACTACAGCACCCAGCACCTCAGCTGGTCTTCCTTCACCCGAAGGGAACAACACCCTGGATACCCACCGGGTCTTCCTTCACAACAGAAGGGAACAACACAAGAGAATGTGTTCAAGAGATGATGCCCCTAGATCAAGCTTATAGAACACTGCTTGATCTGAAGCAAAGACTGAGAATAAGAGATCTACAATCAAGGACTCTTCTCAGACCAAAAATCTCTCTCACAGATCTGAACTCAGCACAGAGAGCAAGAGCTAAGACTAATGGGAGTTTTTGCTTGACTCTAAGAAAAGCTTGCAAAAGATTGAAGGCGTTGGAAAACTGCCTGTTATCTAACCGTTCTACTCCGTGTCTCTTCAGGAACTTCATCCTTCTATATATATCATCATTTGAAACTCGAACGTTGAAGTGCTCATTGTCTCTATGCCTAAGTGTACATTAGACTGCTTGACACTTGGAAGCTTCCAGTCAATAGTGCTTTATCTTTTCATGCACGCAAAGAGAAAGAGAGAGGATCTTCTGTAATCTCTTTTGGCTTCTAATTTGTCCAACATTGTATGACGGATGCTGTCAGAGACCTGCACACATTTAAGGCTTGAACAATAGACAGTTAAGCTGTCTCTTGTTGTCAGTCAACGTTAGGGCAAATGTTCATAGAAATAGTAATGCCAATTTGTAGTTCTAAAAGATTTTTACAGAGAAGATACGATAATGGAAGATATTGTCTGCATGCATGCAGAGGTACGTACTGTCATAATAAATACATGGCTGTCAAAAGGATATACCTGAAGACTTTGACTTTTCAACGTTTTCAAGGATTAGTTCGAAAATCGAATCGTTGTTTTCCATGAAATCGTTATATTCATAACTTACGAAATCGTTGTGTAGATGAGCGAATCGATGTGCATTCATAAGTAAAGAGATACAAACACAAATCGTTGTGTGTATAAATAACCAAATCGATGTACAAATCGTTATGACGTTATGAACAAATCGATGTACAAATCGTTGTGAATTACTTAATGAATCGTTATGAAAATAAGTTGTTACGATGACTAAAGAAATCGTTACGAGAGCAAATCGTTATGACTAAAGAAATCGTTATGAGAGCAAATCATTACGATGGCTAAAGAAATCATTACGAGAGCAAATCGTTACAATGACTAAAGAAATCGTTACGAGAGCAAATCGTTACGATGACTAAAGAAATCATTACGAGAGCAAATCGTTACGATGACTAAAGAAATCATTACGATGGCTAAAGAAATCGTTACGAGAGCAAATCGTTACGATGACTAAAGAAATCATTACGAGAGCAAATCGTTACGATGACTAAAGAAATCGTTACGAGAGCAAATCGTTACGATGACTAAAGAAATCGTTACGATGGCTAAAGAAATCGTTACAGGAACAAATCGTTACGAACCACTTAACGAATCGTTGTGAGGGCAAAATGTTGCGAACACTTAACGAATCGTTGTGAGGGCAAATCGAAGAAATCGTTATACTGCCCAAATCGATAAAAGCACATAGTGAATCGTTATGAATATGAAATCGTTATAGCTATATAGAAATCGTTATGTCCTATAATGAAAATCGATGTGTACTTAGAGAAATTTTATGTGAACTGAACTCTATATACTTCAGGGTGAGATACTTACAGAATTTGCTTGACTTTTCTTGATTCATTTCCTGTGCTCAAAACTTGTAGAAAATATGTTAGATTAAACGTTATATAGTTTTGTTAATAACCAAAATAGATATGTAATTTATTTAAATTACATGGGGATAAACTGATCATCAATCTCCCCCTTTTTGGTGATGACAAAACATAGCATTGAACCAAGATTTTCTGAAATAAGATTTTAGTGAAATCATAAGAGATGTATTTCAGAATTGCTATATTTTCTCCCCCTTTTTGTCATTTAAGCAAAAAAAGACCAACTCTTTCGACAAAGAAGAAGAGAAAAGATGAATAAGAGAGCATAAAATGATTGAATTATTCTTGAGGGGGTACAGAAGAGAGAAAGCAGGAGACAAAAGAGAGGCATAATGAGAAATAGTTTCCCAGGCCTGCTCTTCCTGCTTTTCAAAAAACTGTCTAAAAACCCCTGGTTCAATAGAGTAGGAAGGTCTCATGAGGGGAGCCATCCTTCGAAGATGATGGACTAGCTGCTCATCAAGAAGCCGAGCATACTGATCAGAATCAAGAGTGATCTTAAGGAAGGAAACTTTTCCAAAGCTGGCACAGGCAAGAAACTGATCCATGGAGACTGGATAGAAATTCTGCTTGTGCTTCAATTCCATCCGCATAGGTACATAGACCTTGTACCTTTCAATCCAAGTTTGATAGGGATCATGAACAAGATGAATGGAGTTCATGTCCAGAAATTGAGCAGCTGAAATCTAAGATTTACCTTCCTTGGCTAGAGATTCATTTACATGAGAGAGCTGCTGTGCGGAAAGGGGATAGAGCTTGGTCCAAACTGCAGAAGATAATCGCTCACATTCTGACAGAGCAGAAGCAAGAACATCTGCAGTGACATGACCTTGGTGAAATTCTCTGAACAAAAACCTGTTGAAAGCAACCAGGTAGCCTTTCTGCACTTTGATTCTACCTAAGACTCTGGCAAAATGCTCAAAAATAATTGAGCCTACAGATGAATCCATTATTAGAGAGTGAAGAGGGGGAAGAAAGGCAGAGTCAGGCAGCTGGAGGGTTGCAAAATCTACTTGGACGGCTTTAGTGTGAGCTCCACCTGGTCCAAGTGCTCTAATGGCCTCTATGAACTGACCCAACTGAATCTCTGGCAAACGGTGAAGATACCGATAATCATTGAACATTTTGAAGTACCTGATCATCTTGACCTCCTTTTGAATGAAAGGGGCCCAGCTGTCCTTGTGATGGATCAGGAACCATTCTGATAAAGTCAGGGAATGGTCCCTTGGAGGGAATCTGGCAGATCTAGCAAGAAGAAATTTATTGTAGAGAACTTTATTGGTCCGAGCCCACTGCTCTTCAGTTTAGAATTCGATTGCAAAGAAGATCTTTGATTTGAGAGATTTGGAAAGAGAGGTGTAAGGCAAAATAGTGTTTAGATGGTCGGTGAGATGGAGATGAGGAAGATTAAAAATAGAGGCAAAAGCAACTTTCTGGAGGAATTCCCTGTAGAGAGGTTTATTTTTGGTGACCTCTGTTAGAGAAAACCATAAAGGAGGACAATAGGGATCTGAGGATTTAGAGAGAGTGGAGGTTATTTTGCATTTCTTAGGAATAGGACTAGAGGAGTCTATCCTATGAATATGTTCTCCAACCTTCAGAACAGATTGGAGAATGGCTACTTCAAACTCATCTTTGATGGCCCTAAGATAGGGACCATTAATTTGAGCACCCTCCGGAATGATAGTAATGAAAGAGGGAGGAGCAGAAGGATGAAGAAGAGAATGAGAGGTGGAAGAAGGTATGGCAGTCGGTCCAGAAGAGGAAGGACCAGAGGAGGAGGAGGCTCCGGCTGATGAGGAGGCTGAAGGGTCCTCAAAAAGAGGAGGAGGTGGAGGAAGGTGAGTGGAAGAGACATGAGATGTAGTGGATGGTGAAGGAAATGGGGCTGGAGAGGAGATGACTCTGGGTAGAGGTTGTTTGAAGGGTTGAGGAGCTGGAGGTGCTGTGGAGGATGAGGGTGGAGAAGGAGGTGTTGGTGTCTGAATAGGAGAAGGAGCTGGGGGCTCTAGAGCTAAAGCTTCTTCTTCTGCTTGGACCTCCTCAGGCTCTGTCTCCACTAGCCTGGTTGGCCCTGACAAAACCTCAACTGGCCCTTTTGGCCCTGGAAAATCTTCAACTGGCCTTGTTGGCCCTGGTAAATCTTCAACTGGCCCTGTTGGCCCTTCAGCTGATGGCCCTGATTCCTCTATAGGCAGTGACCCTGATGGTCTAGGGACTTCTTTTTCAGTTTCCTCAGAAGGTTGAGCTGCAGGAGGTGGAGCTGATGATCTTACCTCCTTCAAAATATCTGAGAGTAGAGCCTTCATGCTACCCATTTCTTTATTAAACCACCTGACGGCATCCTTTACTTGAGACAACTCCTTTGTAGCTGAGGCCTGGCTCATAAAGAGTGAGTTGACATCTGCTTGTACTGAACAGAGGATTTCACCTTGTGCATCCAATCTTTCTATCACAGACTTCAAATTGATAATTATTTTTTATTTCTGAGCCCTCTGATGTGGAGTATCCACTAGGAGAGGAATATCAGATGCAACTTCCTTTCCTTTTTTTCTTGCTTTGTTCACAGTATCCTGCTCATCAGATTCGGAAGAACTGACGATTTCTCCTTCTCTAAACTGATCTTCTGGGGAATTTTCCGTTCTCTCCCCCTGAGGCTCACTTTCTTTTTCACCTAAAATCTCCCCATCAGCAAGGGCATCTTCCATGGGTGCATCCATATGCACAGCTGCTTTTTGTTCCTCCTGGATAGGAGGATCTTCCATCTGAACATCATTGTGGCCTGATGCCACATCTTCATTTTCTTGATCTTGCTCCCCCTGAACTGCTGCTGCCTCTTTCTCAATTGATTGCTCCCCTTGAACAGGAGCATCTCCCATAGGCACATCTTCAGTCTCGATTCTTTGCTCCCCCTGAATGGGAGCTTCTTCCATAACAACCTTATCAATGTGGCCTGATGCCACAGCTTCTGCAATTAGAACTTCATCAACTACTGGATCCCTTAAGGAGCTATGGATGGATTCTAGTACATCTCTGAGTACTGAGCCTACTCGAGAAGAGGGAAGAGGATCCGCTGAACTACGCCCAACTGGCTCAATGTCCTCAGGAGGAATATCCTCAATCCTACTGCTTGATACTGCTACTGCTGCTGATGGTTCTGCTTCCACAGATGGTGTTACTGCTACTTCTGGTTCTGCTGCTGCTTGAATTGCTTCCTGACCTTCTTGGGCTTCTCTAATGATGGCTTCACCCTCAGCCACAGAAGTCTTTGTCCAAACCCCATTGACAACTGAAAAATCACTTTTCCTTAAATTTCTAGAACGGATTGCTTGGCCCATCTTCTCAGACACATCTCCTACTACACTTATGCCATAGTGCTGAAAAATCTTCGTCAGAAGATGGGCATAAGGTAAAGAAACATTCAGCTTGCTCTTAGTGTCCCATACCTGAGAGCTTGCAAACTTCATCCTTTCAATCATGAGCTCTACAGTGTTGATTTCTTGATTCTTGATAGCCCAGAACATTAAATCTGAATCAGCTCTAGTGCAAGTTGAAAAGGTAGCACTTCTGGGAACCACAATCTGACAAACTACAAAGTGCAGGATGCAATTGAATGCATTCAACAGGTTTACATCCACTTTGTCATCTTTCAATCTGAACTCGGGACCAATTATCCCTAAACCCTTTTCTTGGATATTCACAGTGTGAGTTCCACTGAGTCCGGAGGTAGTCACACCAAAGAGAGATGCTAATAAGTCTCGTGTGACCCTAATCTGGGTTCCCTTGACCATGGAAGTCAAGGTCCCGTCAGCCTCTGACTTCAGACACACATAGAAGGCTTTTACCAGGTCCGGAAAACTTACTTCAGAGATAGTAGCCATCTTCATCCACTTCAATCTGTCCAAAGCTGCGACGATGCTCCCCATTCCGTTCTTCTACAAATCTACCACATCCACTGCTTTGTGACCGCATAGCTTGACTTTCACAGATGCAAACCTTAATTGCTGTTCGGCGATAAGAAATTCTGCTCTGTAGCCCCCGACACTGCCGGAACTACCAGAAGAGGCCATGGATGTGAACGAAGAGAGTTTCTGAAGGACTGGAAAGAGGAATGGAACAGAAGCCCTCAAGAAATTTTTGGCGGGAATTGGTTGGAAGCTTGAAATCCGAGAGAGTCGATGCCGGAGTCGATAGGGTATCGCCTCAGGCAGAAGGAAGAAGACGATGAAGAGATGTGAATCATTGCTGCACAGATTTCGGGAAAATTAAAAGGATGACTTTTAGAATTTAGGGGCGCCATGATGGCAGAAAATGACAAAACTGACTAGATCGATATGAATAAACTCTTATAAAATAACGAACCGTCATGACAAAATTAAAAGGATTAGAAATAATTGGAATTTTGCTCAAATGTTTTGGAGGAAAAATAATTCAAATTCTAAAAATTAATATTTCAGTTTTAAACAGATACATCTTTCACAATTTACACATGCCTAATTCCCTTCTAAGGGAAGTAAATCTCTCTTCAGGTAAGGTGTAACGACCCAGAATCCGCATTACCAGTAACAACTAGTAACCTGAATTCTGACCCGCTAACCCACGAGACAAGCTCGGAAGGGTAGGAAGTGAACGTCCGAGGAGACTATATGTAAGAAGATACACATCATGTAAAGCTGTAAAATTCCACTATATGAACATAACATGTACAACTCAGAGTCTGAGCAAGGTACAGAGTACAGAAGTACAACAAAAAGTACTACTCACTGCAGCTAAGGAGAAGCAACACCGGAGTGGCTAGACTCGCTTGGAACGGGAGTCGACGAAGACCCACCTGAAAGGGAGGGGAGTGAGTCTCAAGAAAAGAGACCCAGTAGGGAAAAGTAACCCCACCGGCAGCAGAACTAAAGTGCGGAAAGTAAGAACTGAAAGTAAGTACACGTCGCACCACAACACAAAACTATAAACCTCGCGGCTCAGTAACACACACTCACACACACACACAGTAAGTAGGACTCAGCTAGGGTCTGTGGCTCGGCGTCCCGTCACCACAGAGGCTCTCAACCCCAGCCACGTGTGCACACTACAAATGCTCTCTCTCGCGTCTGGTCCACGACCGATTTTTCCCCTACGCTTGACCCTAGCGGTAGAGAAGGGGCTCCATGGAGATCGGCTCAAAACCACCACAAGGAGTACGCACAGGACAGAGTCGCACTCGGCGTCCTGGCTCACTAGCGGAGGACAACCACACGCTAGTCGTCTAGACGGAGTCGCACCCACGCCTAGGTAACACAACAGAAACGGGCACACGGTAACGCAATGCGTGTACAACAGACGGAACACACTCAACGTCTGAAACCCCGTACAGTAAGTAAACACCTCGTGCCACAATCAACTACTCCTATGCACAGGCAGAGTTACACTCTAAGCCTGGCCCACATGTGTAAACAGGGCAGACATCACATGTCGATCGTCTTGAAACACAACACTTAAATCTGCTGGGACATAGGAGATTAACGGCCATATCGATTGCCGCCAATATGAAGTAAACGGCACTCATCATGTCATTAACCCTGACTTAACGGCCATCGACCATGTCGTCAATATCACCCCTGAAGATCTCAACGTCAACAGATGTGGACCTTAAGCTCTTCAGTCCCCTAAACCCAGAACAGCTCCGAATCAGTCCAATTGGGTAGAATTACCCAACAGAACTCAGACTGATGGAGGGAAATGCTTCCTCTCATCATTTAACACTACCAGAACTTTTAATTTAAACAATCAGACGCTTAGATTGTCCAAAACACCCAAAATTCCGGCATGCTATAACCCAACCCTAAACCACGATTTGCACACCGATTCACACAAATTAGCATGCTGGTTTGTTAAGGAGGGTTATAGGAGTTAAGTCACTACCTCAGAACGCTTTATAAACCCCCAAACAGCCACTAATCGCGTCGGAACCCCCCGAAGACTCCGCGCGAATCGCAACAAAACCTCGCGTTTCCCGCTCGATCAAGCACCGCCACGCGATCCAGAGCCTTCCCACGAGCTCCCATCAACCATCAGAAGCTGAGGAAATAGAGAAAGGCAAAGGTGGAGGAAAGGAGAGGAAAAGAGAAGGAAAAGCTCTGCTCTCGGGTTGCCCTATTTCAACAGGTCCGACCAGTTGACGACCACAACCCTAGCCGCAACTGAACCGCCAAAGGCTTGACGTCCAGATCACATGCCGTTGAGTTCAACCTCAAGCGTCCACATCGCTGGACGCTGACACCAAGTCAACGGCTAGCCCCCGGTCGTCAACCCCAGGTCAACGACAATGGTCATGTCGTCGACCACACAGAACCTCCAAAAGACCCAATAAGAATCCGCAAAGACCGGAGACCTTACAGCCCTTCCCCCTTAAGGAATTTTGCCCTCAAAATTCAAACAACATAAAGAAAGAAGACTTACCAAAGAGGTACGGAAACTGCTCGCGCATTTCGTCCTCTCGCTCCCATGTCGACTCACCACCGGAGTGCCGCTGCCACGCAACACGAACTAAAGGGATTGCCTTGTTCCTCAACCTCTGAATTCGGCGATCCTCAATATGCAACGGAAACTCTGGTACAGTCAACACTAGATTCACCTCAGACCACTCTGTACTCTGCAGAATGTGAGACTCGTCAGAAAGGTACCTCCAAAGCATCGACACGTGAAACACATCGTGGACTGCTGCCAACTCTGACGGAAGCTCAAGTCTGTACGCCAAACCTCTGACACGCTCAGAAATGGTGAAAGGTCCAATAAAGCGAGGACTCAACTTTCCACGCCTACCAAACCTCACCACTCCCTTCATAGGAGACACACAGACATTACCTGAAGCTCGAGCGGTCTCTGCGCTGATCTGCATAACTCTTCTGCCGACTCTGAGCTGACTGAAGCCTCTGCCTCACAAGCTGAACTACCTCAACTGCCTGCTGTACCAACTCTGGCCCCGTGACAACCCGTTCGCCAACCTCGAACCAGTCAAGAGGAGTGCGACACGGTCATCCGTATAAAGCCTCATATGGTGCCAAACCGATACTGGAGTGATAGCTATTATTATATGCGAACTCGACCAACGGCAAGTGAACTGTCCATGACCCCTGCCACTCCAGACAGCAAGCTCTAAGCATGTCCTCCAAGGTCTGGATAGTCCGCTCTGACTGACCGTCTGACTGAGGGTGGTAGGCGGAACTAAAAGCCAACTCTGTCCTCAAAGCTCTCTGGAAACTGCGCCAGAATCCAGAAGTGAAGCGAGGATCCCTATCTGGACACAATAGAGATCGGCACTCCATGCAAAGGAACAATCCGCTCTACGTACAACGCGGCCAACCTACTCACACCCCAACTAGTCCTGACAGGCAAGAATCTGGCAGTCTTCGTCAATCTGTCTACGAGAACCCAAATGCTGTCAAAACCTCCAACTGTCCTCGGCAAACCACAAACAAAGTCAGTCGTCACATGGTCCCACTTCCACATCGGAATCTCTAACGGCTGCACAAGTCCTCCTGGATGCTGATGTTCGGCCTTCACCTGCTGACAGACCAAACACCTAGAAACAAAAGCCGCTATGTTTCTCTTCATTCCAGGCCACCAAAACTGACGTCTCAACCTGTGATACATCTTGGTCGACCCTGGATGAATCGAGTACCTGGAACTATGTGCCTCCTGCAACACAACTCTCCTGATAGACTCCTCAACAGGAACATAGAGTCTATCTCGGAACCTAACAGTCCCGTCCTCGCAAAGCTCAACCTCTGGAAGAAGCAACACACTGTGCAACTCGGGATCTGCCTGCTGAGCCTCAGCAACCTGTCTCACAATGGCGGGAGCCGCTAACAAACTGCCCAACACAAACTGTCGACGACTGGACGAAACTCTGAAAGACCCCTCTGTCGCAGACTGCCACAACTGCCACTCTCTAAGCGTCAGATGACTCATCTGTGCTTTCCTACTCAAAGCATCTGCAACCACATTCGCCTTTCCAGGCTTATACTCAATGCTGAAATCATAGTCTTTCAGATATTCCATCCATCGACGCTGCCTCATATTCAGATCCCTCTGAGAAAATACATACCTCAAGCTCTGGTGGTCGGTACGGACTACAAAACTCACTCCGTACATGTAAAGATGCCAAATCCTCAAAGCAAACACCACAGCTGCAAGCTCTAGGTCGTGGGTCAGATAACTCTCCTCGTGGGGCTTAAGCTAGCGAGACGCATAAGCCACCACCCGGCCTTGCTGCATCAAAACCGCACCCAAACCAACACCTGAAGCATCTGTGCAAACCTCAAAACCTTCCTCACCCGAAGGTAAGGCAAGAACTGGCGCTGACGTAAGCAGACGCTTCAACTCTATGAAGCTCTGCTCACACTGCTCCAACCACACAAACGGAACTCCCTTTCTCGTCAACCGAGTCAAGGGTGCAGCAACCTGAGAAAAGTCTCGCACAAACCTGCGGTAGTAACCTGCCAAACCCAGAAAGCTACGAATCTCAGACACAGATCTGGGACTCTCCCACTGCAAAACTGCCTCAACCTTCACTGGATCTACTGAAACTCCCTCACCTGAGATCACGAGCCCTAAGAAGTGAACCTGTTGTAGCCAAAACTCACACTTACTAAGTTTGGCATACAACTGGTGCTCTCGCAAAGTCTGCAACACGATTCTCAGGTGCTCGGCGTGCTCCTCCTCCGAAACGGAGTACACCAGAATGATGTCAACAAACACTACGACAAACCGGTCCAAGAACTGGTGGAACACCCGGTGCATCAGATCCATGAAGGCCGCTAAAGCATTGGTGAGCCCAAACGGCATCACCAAAAACTCAAAGTGTCCATATCTGGTCCGAAAAGTAGTCCTCTCAATGTCAGAATCTCTAATCCGCAACTGATAGTAGCCCGACCTCAAGTCAATCTTCGAAAAGACACGAGTAGACTGAAGCTGATCAAAGAGATCATCAATCCTAGGCAAAGGATACCTATTCTTGATGGTCACTTGATTTAGCTTCCTATAATTAATACACAACCTCAGGCTACCATCCTTCTTCCGGACAAACAAAACAGGTGACCCCCACGGAGAAAAGCTAGGACGAATATAGCCCTTCTCCAACAACTCCTCAAGCTGCCTCTTCAACTCCCTCAACTCCGCTGGTGCCATACGGTATGGTGCCTGAGCAAAAGGTATAGTGCCAGGAACCAACTCTACAGTAAACTCAATCTCTCTCTCTGGCGGTAGACCAGGCAACTCTTTCGAAAAAACATCTGGAAACTCACACACTACGGGAATGTCCCCCACTCCCGAGGCAATCTGGTCAAGAGTAACTGCAGAAACTAGAAAACCCTGACAACCAGAAGCAAGTAACCTCCCTGCCCTCAAAGCAGAAACTAAAAAGCGAGAAGTAAGAGGTACGATACCCTGGAAGTAGAACGCCGCTTCCCCAGGTATCCGCAAGTGCATCCTCTTCTTCTGGCAATCCATCACTGCACCATACCGCTCTAACCAGTCCATACCCAAAGTCACATCATAGTCATGTAACTGCAAAGCAAACAGACGAGCCGACAACTACTGATCCTGCAACTGCACGGTACCTCCTCAAGATAGTAGGACGTAAGGACAAAGTCCCCTGTCGGCAACTCTACTGCTAACTCAACAGACTCTCCCGAACTCAACTCTCCAAGGGAGTCTAAAAACTCCTCAGACACAAAAGAGTGAGAGGCACCGGAATCAAACAAAACTCTAGCTGTACAACCAAAAACTGAAACAGTACCTTCCACTAAGTGAGCTGCCTCCGCGTCTGCACGGGTCAAGTGAGTAACACGACCTCTACCTCTCGACCCACCCGAACCTCCAGTCTGCTGACGCTGCTGCACAGGTGCCTGCTGCTGCTGCTGCTGCACTCGGGGCTGTGACTGGGTCTGCTGCTGCGGCACACGAGGTAGCAAAGGACAATCTCGCGCCATGTGACCCATCTGGTCACACTGGTAACACTGACCAGCAAAAGTACGTTGTACCTGCTGCGAAGGCTGACCTGTCGGCTGCTGAACACTCCCAACCGACTGTTGCCTCTGCTCTGCCTGCCTCTTATCACGCCGAAACTTCCTCCGAGATCCTGACTTCGCCGTCGTCCCAGTAGAAGTGGACGCGTAGGAAGTCGCAGTCCTCGGGGTCGTCTGCACACTACCCTGCTGCTGTCGAGGCTGAGAAGGAGTTATCTGTGTCTGAACCTCTGCGCTCCGAGCACGAGTCCACAAAGTGTTTGCCTCCAACGCTGCCGCTGTCTGATAGGCCGCATCCAAGTCTGTGACACGAGCAACTATCAGTGCCTGCCTGAGCTCTGGCCTCAAGCCCCTCACAAACTGCTGAGTCCTCAGACCCTCATCTGCCATAATCTGCGGAGCATAACGCCCTAGCTCTACAAATCTGGCCCTGTACTGCTCCACAGTAAAGTCCCTCTGCTACAAGTCCAGAAACTGGTACAACCTCTCCGTCCGGACGTAAGTAGGACAGAAAGCTCTCTCAAAAGAAATGACAAACTCCTGCCACGGAATCTGTCTAAGTGGACGAGACTGAAAAGTAGTCTCCCACTCAGCGGACCACCAAGTAAACGCCTGCGCCTGCAACTGGTAACTGGCTAGCAGCACTCGCTCCTCGGGAACACACTCCATGGAACGAAAAGTCCGATCCACTGCATCTAACCATGCCCGCGCTGCATCTGGATCAGGCTAGCCCAAAAACTGAGGAGGCTGAAACTGTAAAAACTCCCTCAACACCTTCCCAGTACCACCCTGGGGTACCGGAGCATCACGGTGCTGAGCAACAAACTGAGCCATCCCCTCAAGAAATCGAGTCATGTCTAATCCCTGAGCTACCTGAGGTGGAGGTGGCGGCAGAGCAATACCACTATGTGCGTCCTGTGGCAAAGGCTGCGTCTGCTGAGGTGGCTGAGCATCTCCAGCCTCCTGACGAGTCACCTGCTCAGCCACTCCCTCTCTAGGACGTCGCCTAGGAACCATAGTACTATACACAGAGCAAAATACACACATAAATATACTAACTAACTCCGGGCTAAATAGATAGCTGCAGATGTACTCTTTATACTCTGAGTCTACATGATGGGTATTTCCTTATATATATCTCATCAGACCAGGCTCTGATACCAAACTGTAACGACCCAGAATCCGCATTACCAGTAACAACCAGTAACCCGAATTCTGACCCGCTAACCCAGGAGACAAGCTCGGAAGGGTAGGAAGTGAACGTCCGAGGAGACTATATGTAAGAAGATACACACCATGTAAAGCTGTAAAATGCCACTATATGAACATAACATGTACAACTCAGAGTCTGAGCAAGGTACAGAGTACAGAAGTACAACAAAAAGTACTACTCACTGCAGCTAAGGAGCATCAACACCGGAGTGGCTAGACTCGCCTGGAACGGGAGTCGACGAAGACCCACCTGAAAGGGAGGGGAGTGAGTCTCCAGAAAAGAGACCCAGTAGGGAAAAGTAACCCCACCGGCAACAGAACTAAAGTGCGGAAAGTAAGAACTGAAAGTAAGTACACGTCGCACCACAACACAAAACTATAAACCTCGCGGCTCAGTAACACACACTCACACACACACACAGTAAGTACCACTCAGCTAGGGTCTGTGGCTCGGCGTCCCGTCACCACAGAGGCTCTCAACCCCAGCCACGTGTGCACACTACAGACGCTCTCTCTCGCGTCTGGTCCACGACCGGTTTTTCCCCTACGCTTGACCCTAGCGGTAGAGAAGGGGCTCCACGGAGACCGGCTCAAAACCACCACAAGGAATACGCACAGGACAGAGTCGCACTCGGCGTCCTAGCTCACTAGCGGAGGACAACCACACGCTAGTCGTCTAGACGGAGTCGCACCCACGCCTAGGTAACACAACAGAAACGGGCACACGGTAATGCAACGCGCGTACAACAGACGGAACACACTCAACGTCTAAAACCCCGTACAGTAAGTAAACACCTCATGCCACAATCAACTACTCCTATGCACAGGCGGAGTCACACTCTAAGCCTGGCCCACATGTGTAAACAGGGCGGACATCACATGTCGATCGCCTTGAAACACAACACTTAAATCTGCTGGGACATAGGAGATTAACGGCCATATCGATTGCCGCCAATATGAAGTAAACGGCACTCATCATGTCGTTAACCCTGACTTAACGGCCATCGACCATGTCGTCAATATCACCCCTGAAGATCTCAACGTCAACAGATGTGGACGTTAAGCTCTTCAGTCCCCTAAACCCAGAACATCTCCGAATCAGTTCAATTGGGTAGAATTACCCAACAGAACTCAGACTGATGGAGGGAAATGCTTCCTCTCATCATTTAACACTACCAGAACTTTTAATTTAAACAATCAGACGCCTAGATTGTCCAAAACACCCAAAATTCCGGCATGCTATAACCCAACCCTAAACCACGATTTGCACACCGATTCACACAAATTAGCATGCTGGTTTGTTAAGGAGGGTTATAGGAGTTAAGTCCCTACCTCAGAACGCTTTATAAACCCCCAAACAGCCACTAATCGCGTCGGAACCCCCCGAAGACTCCGCGCGAATCGCAACAAAACCTCACGTTTCTCGCTCGATCAAGCATCGCCACGTGATCCAGAGCCTTCCCACGAGCTCCCATCAACCATCAGAAGCTGAGGAAATAGAGAAAGGCAAAGGTGGAGGAAAGGAGAGGAAAAGAGAAGGAAAAGCTCTGCTCTCGGGCTGCCCTATTTCAACAGGTCCGACCAGTTGACGTCCACAACCCTAGCTGCCAACTGAACCGCCAAAGGCTTGACGTCCAGATCATATGCCGTTGAGTTCAACCTCAAACGTCCACATCGCTGGACGCTGACACCAAGTCAACGGCTAGCCCTCGGTCGTCAACCCCAGGTCAACGACAATGGTCTTGTCGTCGACCACACAGAACCTCCAAAAGACCGAATAAGAATCCGCAAAGACCCGAGACCTTACATAAGGCCTTTGTGAAGATGTCTGCTAACTAATTGTTTGTATCAATAAATGAAATATCTATGTTCACATTTTCTACATGATCACGAATAAAATGATATCTAACCTCAATGTGTTTAGTCCTTGAGTGTTGTACTGGATTCTTGGTCAAATTTATAGCACTGGTGTTGTCACATAACAGTGGAATTGTCTTGATATGTAGCCCATAATCCTCAAGTTGATGCTTGATCCATAGGAGTTGTGTACAGCAACTTCCAGCAGCTACGTACTCAGCTTCAACTGTTGACAGTGCTACTGAGTTTTTGTTTCTTGGAGGACCATGATATCAGACATCCTGCAAGGAATTGACAACAACCACTGGTGCTTTTTCTATCTATTTTGCATCCAGCGTAGTCAGCATTAGAGTATCCTACTAAGTTAATTTCACATGATTTTGGATACCAAAGACCTATGTCATGAGTTCTAGCTAAATATCTAAAAATTCTTTTTACTAAAATTAGATGAGATTCTCTAGGATCTGCCTGATACCTAGCACACATGCATACACTAAATAAAATATCAGGTCTACTGGTAGTTAAGTATAGTAAGGATCCTATCATGCCTCTGTAGATTTTTTGATCTACATTCTTACCATCTTTGTCACTGTCCATTCTTATTGATGTGCTCATAGGTGGTGACAGTGGCTTGGCATTATCAAATCCGAACTTCTTTAAGAGTTCCTTGGTGTACTTAGCTTGACAGATGTGAGTCTCTTCCTTTCCTTGTTTTATTTGCAATCCAAAGAAGTAGTTGAGCTCTCCCATCATGCTCATCTCGAACTCTCCCTGCATAAGCTTCTCAAAGTAATTGCAAAGAGATTCATCAGTGGAACCAAATATTATGTCATCAACATAAATTTGAACAAGTAATATGTGTTTGACCTTGGACTTGATAAATAGTGTACTATCTACTTTACCTCTAATGAAACCATGGTCTAATAGAAATGAGCTAAGCCTTTCATACCAGGCTCTAGGTGCTTGTTTTAAACCATATAGTGCTTTGTGTAGTTTGAAAACATGATTCGGAAATTCAGTGTCATCAAAGACTGGAGGTTGTTCTACATAGACTTCCTCCTGAATAAAACCATTAAGAAATGCAGACTTTACATTCATTTGAAATAATTTCACATCTAGTGTAAATGCATATGCAAGTAAAATTCTAATAGCCTCAAGTCTAGCTGCAGTTGCATAGGTTTCATCGAAATCTATGTCTTCCTCTTGGGAATAGCCTTGAGCTACCAATATGGCCTTATTTCTTATGATCACACCAGCTTCATCCAATTTATTTCTGAACACCCATTTGGTGCCAATCACTGGATGATCTGATGGTTTAGGAACAAGTGACCAAACCTGGTTTCTCTTGAACTGATTCAGTTCATCTTGCATGGCTAAAATCCAAGATTCATCAGTGATAGCTTCATTGACTGTCCTAGGCTCTATTTGAGAAACAAAAGCTAAATAATCACATGGAATTATGTTACCTCTTGTTCTTACCCCTATAGATGGATCACCAATGATGTTTTCAGGAGGGTGATCTCTCTTATATCTCCATTCATTTGGAAGATTTTCATGTTCTATATCCTTTTATTGTAGGTCTTCCAGAGGAGGATCTTCCTTGTCCTCAATTGATGGGTTCTTTAGTTTCTTGGACAATTTATCTGCATCATCATTATCACTATCTTCTTTATTTCTCAAGGAAGGGTTAGTTTCGTTAAAAATAACATGTACTGACTGCTCTATCAATAAAGTACGCTTATTGAACACTCTATATCCTTTAGGTTTAGAAGCATACCCCATGAAGATGCCTTCATCTGATTTGGAATCTAACTTACCAATATTTCTTTTGCCGTTGTTGTGGATGAAGCATGGACATCCGAATGTCCTGAAGTGACTGATCTTAGGCTTCTTTCCTTTGAACAACTCATACACAGTCTTCTTCAAAAACGACCTGATCATTACTCTATTGATGATGTAGCTTGCTGTGTTGACTGCTTCAGCCCAAAAATATCTTGGCAGATCATATTCTGATAACATTGTTCTTCCCATGTCCAATAAAGTCCTGTTCTTTCTCTCAACAACTCCATTCTGCTGTGGTGTCCTTGGTGCGGAGAAATTGTGTTCAATTCCTTGGTCATCACAGAACTTGGAAAATTTCTCATTCTGGAATTCTCCTCCATGGTCTGACCTGATTCCAATAATGCTGAACTTCTTATCTTTGTGAACCTTTTTGCTGAAGCTTACAAAGCTATCAAATGTATCATCTTTGTGTTCCAGAAAGGATACCCATGTGAATCTTGAATAGTCATCTACTATAACGAATCCAAAATTCTTTCCTCCAAGACTTGTGGTCCTCATTGGCCCAAATAAATCCATATGAAGGAGTTCTAAGGGTTTGGAGGTTGTTACCAGAGTCTTTGACTTGAAGGATGACTTAGTGTGCTTTCCTTTTGCACATGGTCCACAGACACCGTCCATTTTTGTGCTGACCTTTGGCAGACCTTCCACCAGGTTTCTCTTGATCAGCTTTCTCATGCCATCTAGACTGCAGTGGCCCAATCTTCTGTGCCACAACTCAGTTGACTGCTCTTTGCTGGCTGCTAAACAAATGTCTTGATATTTTAGCTGTTCAAGGTAAAGTACGTACAAATTCTTCTCTCTGTTGGCTTCAAAAATCACTTCTCCATCCTTCATAATACTGCATTTGGATTCTTGAAATCTGATCTGATGTCCTTTGTCGCATAATTGGCTAATGCTGATAAGGTTGTGCTTCAGGCCTTTTACACACAGAACATCTTCAATTACTGGCTTGCCTTTGCTGCTCACTGATCCACTGCCTATCACAGTCCCTTTTCCATTATCTCCATAGGTGACTGTGCCTTCTTCAGCTTCTAAATGGGTAAACAACCTTTTGTTTCCTAACATATGCTTTGAGCATCCACTGTCCAAGTACCACTTGGATGCCCGAGGTTTTTCCTGAAATGAAAACATCAAGTTTTAGGTACCCAAGTTCTTTTGGGTCCTGATTGGTTAGTGTCATCAGTTTTTCTTTTGATTATCCATCTTTTATGTTTAGTTGGACATGTTATTTTACTGTGACCTAGTTTGTTGCAGTGACTTCAACATGTTGTTTTAGTTACTTTTTCTTATAGAGTATATTTAAAGTTTGATTTATATGCTATATCTTGTTCAGGTATGAATTTTGGAGTTGGATATGTTTTATGGTATACTGTTGTATCTTCATTATCTGGTGGAATGTAACCTAATCCATTCTTCTTTTTACCTGATCTTCTGGCTCCTCTTAGTATTAAAGAATTTTTACCATTAGTAAATTTTTCTAATGTACTTGATAGTTTATCATTTTCTTCTGTTAGTCTTTTGATTTCACTATTTAGTTCGTCTAAATTTTCTTATTTTTCTAATTTTGTTATTTGTTTATTTTTATCTTTTAGATTTTCGCATAGCAACTCATTTCTTCTTTTAAGTTCACTAACATGCTTCTCTAGTTGTTCATTTTATGATTTTAAATCAGAATTGGTATTCTCTAGACATGCAACATTTTTCTTACTAGCTTTTAATAATTTAGATACTTCTCTATATTTACCATACAGTTCATTAAAGGCATCTTCTAGGTTATCTGAATCAGAATCATTACAGGAATCAAAGGATGAGTCAGAGGTTACCTTTTCTGCGATGTCTGCCATGAAAGCTTGGTTAGCCTTTTCTTCTTCCTCACTGTTTGAGATTGACTCGCTATCTGAGTCACTGATGTTGTCCCAAGCTGCTGCCATGGCTTTCTTCTTATATCTTCTGAACTTTCTTGAACTGTCCTTCTTTCTGAATTCAGATTTCTTGAGATTTGGACACTCTGCCTTGATGTGTCTTGGCTTCTTGCACTCATAACAAATTGGTTCATTCTTCTTTATGTCCTTTGCTTCAGGTTTCTTGAAATACTTTCCCTTTTTGAAGTATCGTCTGCCAGATTGATACTTCTTTTTCTTGGCCAATATCTGTTGTAGTCTCCTAGATAGCATTGCTTCTTCATCTTCACTGTCCTCACTACTAGCTTCATCTTCTGATTGTTCCTCAGAGCTGCCTTCTGCTGCTTTGAGGGCATTTATGTGATTCTTTCTAGTTGATGATTCTCCTAATCTTTCCATGTTTATGTCATGGGCCATGAGGGACCCAATGAGCTTTTCCAATGACATCCTTTTCAAGTCATTGGCTTCTTCTATAGCTGCTACCTTGGGAGTCCAAGAAGATGGTAGGGATCTAAGAATTTTCCTTACCATATCTCCCATCTCATACCTTTTTCCTAATCCTGTTAACCCGTTGGTGATGTCTGTAAATCTGCTAAACATCTGTGTAATGGTTTCTCCTGACTGCATCTGGAACCTTTCATATTGTGTCACTAGAATGTCTATCCTGGTTTCCTTGACTTTGTCAGTGCCTTCATAAGTGATCCTGAATTTTTCCCACATTTCCACGGTGGATTTACAGGCAGATACACGGTTGAATTCCTTTTTACTGAGGGCACAACACAGAATGCTTTTGGCTTTGCAGTTGAGAGAAATCTTCTTTCTATCATCTTCTGTCCATTTGTCCTTTTCGTTGGTGACTAGAAGATATCCTTCTTCTACAATTGACCAGATCTGAAAATCAAATCCTTGCAGAAAGTATTCCATCCTGGTTTTCTAGTAGATGTAATATTCTCCATCGAATAGAGGTGACATGTTGACTGACTGGCCTTCGCAGTGACCTTGGGCTGCCATTTGATCTTTTCTCATCAGATCGTTGGATCTTCTTCTTTGTCGAAGAGACTAGCTCTGATACCACTTGTTGCCCAGCTAGCAAGCCCAGAGGGGGGGGAGAATGAGATTTTAAAAACTTTTAAACACTCGAAACCTGTTTACAAAACAGTCACACAAAACACACTTTGCAGATTGTTAGTGTTAGTGAATCGAAAGATCAAACACATAAAAGCAATCACACTACACAAAGAATTATCCTGGTTCAGATCTCCTCTCCTTAGGAGTCCTACGTCCAGTCCTTGAGCAATATCTCAGGATTTCACTAACAAGAGTACAGTCCCCCTTAAGGACATTAAAACACCCAGCACCTCAGCTGGTCTTCCTTCACCCGAAGGGAACAACACCCTGGATACCCCACCAGGTCTTCCTTCACAACAGAAGGGAACAACACCCTGGATACCCCACCAGGTCTTCCTACACAACAAAAGGGAACAACACAAGAGAATGTGTTCAAGAGATGATGCCCCTAGATCAAGCTTATAGAACACTGCTTGATCTGAAGCAAGGACTGAGAATAAGAGATCTACAATCAAGGACTCTTCTCAGACCAAAAAGCTCTCTCACAGATCTGAACTCAGCACAGAGAGCAAGAGCTAAGACTAATGGGAGTTTTTGCTTGACTCTAAGAAAAGCTTGTAGAAGATTGAAGGCGTTGGAAAACTGCGTGTTATCTAACCGTTCTACTCCTTGTCTCTTCAGGAACTTCATCCTTCTATATATATCATCATTTGAAATTCGAACGTTGAAGTGCCCATTGTCTCTATGCCTAAGTGTACGTTAGACTGCTTGACACTTGGAAGCTTCCAGTCAACAGTCCTTTATCTTTTCATGCACACAAAGAGAGAGAGAGAGGATCTTCTGTAATCTCTTTTGGCTTCTAATTTGTCCAACGTTGTATGAGGGATAATGTCAGAGACCTGCACACATTTAAGGCTTGAACAATAGACAGCTAAGTTGTCTCTTGTTGTCAGTCAACGTTAGGGCAAATGTTCATAGAAATAGTAATGCCAATTTGTAGTTCTAAAAGATTTTTACAGAGAAGATACGATAATGGAAGATATTGTCTGCATGCATGCAGAGATACGTACTGTCATAATAAATGCATGGCTGTCAAAAGTATATACCTGAAGACTTTGACTTTTCAACGTTTTCAAGGATTAGTTTGAAAATCGAATCGTTGTTTTCCATGAAATCGTTATATACATGACTTACGAAATCGTTGTGTAGATGAGTGAATCGATGTGCATTCATAAGTAAAGAGATACATACACAAATTATTGTGTGTATAAATAACCAAATCGATGTACAAATCGTTATGGCGTTATGAACAAATCGATGTACAAATCGTTATGACGTTATGAACAAATCGATGTACAAATTGTTGTGAATTACTTAATGAATCGTTATGAAAACAAGTTGTTACGATGACTAAGGAAATCGTTACGAGAGCAAATCGTTATGACTAAAGAAATCATTACGAGAACAAATCGTTACGATGACTAAAGAAATCGTTACGAGAGAAAATCGTTACGATGACTAAAGAAATCGTTACGATGGCTAAAGAAATCGTTACAGGAACAAATCGTTACAAACCACTTAACGAATCGTTGTGAGGGCAAAATGTTGTGAACACTTAACGAATCGTTGTGAGGGCAAACCGAAGAAATCGTTATACTGCCCAAATCGATAAAAGCACATAGTGAATCCTTATGAATATGAAATCATTATAGCTATATAGAAATCGTTATGTCCTATAATGGAAATCGATGTGTACTTAGAGAAATTTTATGTGAACTGAACTCTAAATACTTCAGGGTGAGATACTTACAGAATTTGCTTGACTTTTCTTGATTCATTTCCTGTGCTCAAAACTTGTAGAAAATATGTTAGATTAAACGTTATATAGTTTTGTTAATCACCAAAGTAGATATGTAATTTATTTAAATTACATGGGGATAAACTGATTATCACTCAGTAGGGAAACTCCCCTAGAAACCGAGTAAACCAAACTCACAAATAACAATAGCAGAAAATTATGCTAGCAATTTATAAATCTATCTAAGAAGGATATTAAAGCTGTAAACTCTACTTATCACATGCTATTGGTAAAAGCAGATTTAATAAATAAATAGCAAACCATAACCAGGTGTACGTGCTAAAGTAGGTAAATGCCACACTCGAGCCACGAAGACTGGTTCGCGACACCAGCTACTGACCCGGACAAACCACATAGGACTACCTCTTAGTCTCGCAGCCACCGACGAAAGGTCCAGCTGCCGCTCCACTAGAACAAGACAAGAAACTATGGAGTCCAACCAACACCACTCCTGTGGACCACACTGCCGTAGGCCCATGCCTGGCACCTTTAGGGACTCCGGCCCGAGCTCCCTTAAGTGAGGCACTGGAAAATAGGACTAGCTGGGGCCTAGTACGTCTACTGGTGTCCATAACCCCCAACCACGAGTGCGCTACAAGCGACAAAACACAAACTCTCACAAGTCATTGTCCCACTGTCGTCTTTCCCTCAGTCGGGCGTACAACTCTACACAAGAGTGAGGGTGTCTAGGAAGACGACACAGACCTCGACGATACACAAGTACTGGGACAAGCCCGGAGCACATACGTGCCTGGCTCACACAAAACCTGGGGCTCCCAACTGAAGAGGTAACCACGGTAGGTGTCTTACTACTCGACACGCACTCACAAACCACGTGCACACCGCACAAACCACGTGAAATCCCACGTCAACCGCATGAACACCACGCCAACCACGCACACAACACGCTCCCCGAGTGCTACAGGTGCCAACACACCACTTACTATAGCCATTCACAACGATTCACGATGATCGGATAACCACGCTAGCATGCATAGAAATAAAGCCCCTTGGACCTGTTGTCGCGACAAGGGCCCATGTCGCCGTCTAAACGCGACACCCCAATATGTCGCGTTCAAGAACCTGAACACGATGGGTCGGCCTGTCACGTTTAGAACGCGACAGGAGGGTCCGTCGCCTTCCCAGGAGAGAACCCTAATCCGAGGACCCCTTGCCGGATCTCCCCACAAACCCTGTAAACCGATGTTTTCATTCATTTTTCATGCTTTAATGAGTGTCCTAGCATGGTATCTATGGTTTGTAAAGCAAATAACGTGTTAAACACGTCGCACACAATCCATGCATCAAAACGAGGTGGAATCGCCCTACCTCTGCGAAGAACGCGAAGAACGAGACCCACACGGCGTTTCCCCCACTCCACACAACGTCCTCGCAGTGAGAACACGCCAAAAACACCATCAAATCGTCGGATCGCCCTTCACCACAGCGAAACCTCCTTCCCTGGCCGAGCAGAGCTTGCAAAAGCTCTGTTCGACCAAAACCTACTTAAAAATGCAGCTCGGTTGGGAACGCGACGTAGTCCTCTCTCGCGACCTGAACGCGACGTAGGAGGCTGTCGCCTTCCCACTCATGATGTCAATAAGCCGCCCAGCGTGCGACACGCGGCGCGCATGTAGACGATGACTCAAAACGGCGGTTCCTTGAACGCGACACCCAGAACCGTCGTGTTAAGAACGCGACACTCCTCACTGTCGCGTTCACAGACAGTGAACAAGTAGGCACTTTGGGCCCAACCTGTCGGCCCACCATGCCCCGAAAACTTGCGCGAACACCTGCTACACACACTGATGGGCCACACATGGGCCTCCATAACCATTATATGACGATCTGAACGGTCAATACACTACAGAGTGGATACGGGTGGATATAGAGAGGATATGAATTTTTTGATTTCGATCCAAATAATTAATCAGATAATTCGTATTCGTTCCGAATATAATTCGGATACGGAACTGATAATTTAATCGGATAATTTTTGAATTCGAAACGAATACAGATATTATCCGGTTCAAAAATATTAACTTAATAAAAGATATTAAGTGATCTAAAAATAAAAAAAAATCAGTATTTTTTTTAAAAAGTATAAATGTCAAAAATATTCTGTAAACAAAAGATTAACATTAGATATAATATATATTTATATATTATATATGGACTATTAGATTTAGAATCTAATTGTAAAAAATCACTCTATTTCGGAGTGGATCTTAAATGGAGTGGATCACCTGTTTCCGTATCTACTCCATTTATTATCCGGATAATATCTGTATCTGAAATCCGCTACGTCGGATATTTGTTAAATGGATAATATCCGGTTAATCGAATACGAATTCGGATCAGATCCGGATTCATTTACAGCCCTATAAGTGACGAGTGAGCGGACCTTGGTTGGGCCTCCCTTGCTGGCATTCCCTCCCAAACAATGGGGTGGTGATTGATTGTGTGGCTAGTAGCAATCTTACTTCATTTTGAGTAACTCTTTGGAGCCCAAAGTCGATAGAAAGATATGAGATATTTAAGAACTTATTAGGGGCAAAAATGTCTGAGAAGATGTCAGTACAAATTTATATTCTCAAGATGATTGAGTGAATTGAAAGATTATTAGAATTGAAATTTGCTGTAAATAAAGAATTTTATGTTGACCTAATTATGTAATCTCTTCCTAGTTCATTCTCTTAGGTCATTATAAATTTTAACATGAATAAGATAGAATACTCTTGAGAGAACTTCTAAACATGTTGAAGATGTCTAAGGGAGCAGTGAACAATGAAACAAATCTCTTGTATTACTTGTTAGTAATACCATTGAGAAGAAAAATGCTTAGCAAGCGTTGAAGAAAGGTAAGACAAAAGAGGAAAGCACAATAAGCAAAAGTTGTCAAGAAAGAAGAGGTTAAGAATGACAAGAACTAATCTTCCATTGCCATAAGAATGGTCATTGGAAGAGAAACTGCAAGTTGTATCTTATAGGGTGTTTGGTTGCATTTTTTATCAAATTTTTCTCTTAAATTTAAAAAAGAAGGACGTATGTGTAGACACGTTTGGTAAGTAGTTTTTTATTTTAGGGAAAAAAATCATATCTCATGTAAATCTCTCCCAAAATAAAAACAAGTATGGAACAATTTAAAAAAAAAACACACACACGGCTTCCTCCTCCTCTCCCGATTGCTCCCCCCTTGAATCGCCCCTGCCGTAAGGACCCCCACGCCCCCTCCTCCCCCCCCCCTTGATAGCCCCCTCTTCCCCCCTGCCGGAACCCCCCCCCTCCAGAAGCCTCTCCTAGATCGCCCCCTCCTCCTTCCCTAGATCACCACCCCCCCCCCCCCATGCGCCGCCCCCTCCTCCTCCCCCTCATCGGAAGGCCCCCTCCTCCCTCCCACAGAACGAATCACCCCCCCCTCCCCTCCCTAAACTGCAACGCCCCCTCCTCCTCCCCCTTGCCGGAAAGCCCCCTCCCTCCCCCCACCCCCACGTCGGATGATCGCCCCCCCCCCCCCCCCCCCTCGAGTGTCAAATAAACTTTACATAATTTTAAAAAATTGACACTTCTGCCAAACAAATAATAATATTTTGAAATTTTAGTAAAAAATGGACATATCATTATTTTTTAGGTAGAAATAGTTTTTTTTTAAAAAAATTGCTCCCAAACACCCTATTAGAGAGAAAGTAAAAGCAAAAGTTTGGAGAAGCTTCAAGTTTGTTTATCATTGACCTCAACTTGTCATATAGATCCACATTATGGGTATTAGATACTAGATATGCATCTGATATCTACAATGGCTTACAAGTTCTGACAAGTAGTAGGCAGGTGAACAAAAGAGATGTCGACTTGCGATTGGGGAATAGAGCAAAGGTTGTTGCTCTTGCTATAGGAAGTAGGGTTGTCAATGGGCCGGGCTGGTCCAATAGGCCCGCGGGCTTGGCTCAATTTTGGGTTGGACCACAAGACTCTTTTCGGCCTATGGATTTTTAGTAGGGACTAAAAGCCCAGCCCGCCTATGCCCATGGACTAGACTCAGGCTTTGAGTTCGACACGATGGGCCAGCTTGACCAGTTCTCTTTTCATTTTTTCTTCTCAAATATTAAATTTTACTTAGTTAAAATTATGTTATTTTACTTATTTAAAAGTAAAAAACTCTCTTTTCAAACAAATTAAATAAGTAACATCAAAACTCTACTTAATTGAGTGAGAATATAAGTTTTATATTATTTTTATTATTAATTTAATTTTTATTTAAGTATTCGAATCGGGTCGGGCCTTAGTTGAGATTTACAATTTTGTAAAAATATTGGGCCCAGCCCAGCCCGACCCGACATTGCTCGGGCTTGGGTCGGACTTGGCCTTGTATATTGATGGGTTGGGCCAGGGCAGAGCACATATAAGTCCAGCCCGAACCCGGCCCATTGACAGCCCTAAAAGGAAATGAAACCTCAAGAAATCATTAGGAGCTACATTGAAGCTTACAAACTATCAAATGTACTGTAGCGATCCTCATCATTCAAACCCGTTAACCTAATAACGGGCCTGACCCGACTCCACCTCTCGCGATCAGGCCGAAGCCTCGCAAGGGATACCATTCACAAGTCCGTAGAAATAAAAAGTAAACAACTCAAATATATATAAGATTTCCATCTCACAAATATTTACATGAAATATACATAGCCTTTTTCACAACTGTAGCCAGACACAAGTACAACAACGACCTGGGGCATACCCCGAGGTGTACAAAGAAAGAGAATTACATTGCTGGTGGTGCAAACCCAACTCCTCTACGGTGCGGCTCCAAACTAGAAGAGGGGCGAGAAGCCTCCTACTCTCCCTCACCTGAAAGAAGTAGGGGTGAGCCTCACGAGTCACTGGCTCAGTAGGAAAACTCCCCTAAAAGCCGTACAAAACCAAACTCAAAAGTAAAGAAGCAGGAAGCTACGTTAGAAATTTATAGAACTATCCACACAGGATATTAAAGCTGTAAACACTACTAACTGCATGCCATTAACCGAAATCAGCCTTTAATAAATAAACAACAAACCACGCCAGGTGTACAGGCTAAAGTAGAAAATGCCACATTCGAGTCACAAAGACTGGTTCGCGACACCAGCAACCGACCTGGACAAACCACACAGGACTACCTCTCAGTCTTACAGCCACGGATGAAAGGTTCAGCTGCCGCTCCACTAGAACAAGTCAAGAAACTGTGGAGTCCAACCAACACCACTACCGTAGAACACACTACCGCAGGTCCATGCTTGGCACCTTTAGGGTCTCCGGCCTGAGCACCCTAAAGTGAGGCACAGGAAAACAGGACTAGTTGGCGCCCATTACATCTCCTGGTGTCCGTAACCCCCAACCACGAGTGCGCTACAAGTGACAAAGCACAGACTCTCACAAGTCGTTGTCCTACTGTCATCTTTCCCTCATCCGGACGTACAACTCTACACAAGAGAGAGGATGTCCAGGAAGACGACACAGACCTCGACGGTACACAAGTACCGGGACAAGCCCCGAGCACTAATGTGCCTAGCTCACACAAAACCTAGGGCTCTCAACTGAAGAGGTAACCACGGTAGGTGTCATACTATTCGCCACGCACACACAAACCACGTGAACACCACATCAACCACGTGAACAACACACTCCTCGAGCTCTATGGGTGCCTATGCACCACTTACCATTGCCATGCACAATAAACAACGATAATCGGATAATCCCACAATCATACACAAGCTCACTGCCATCGGAACCCTTAACGCGACAGGGTCCTCTGTCGCCTTCAAAACACGGCACCACGATATGTTGCATTCAGAAGCAGAACGCAACGGGTCGGGCTGTCGCATTCTAAATGCGACACCCCAATGCGACACCCCGGTCTGTCGCCTTCACAGGCAAAACCCTAAACTGAGAACCTATCTCTGGATTTCCCACACAAACCACATAAAACGCTATAACAATCAATTATTCATGCTCTACACGATACCCTAGCATGGTATCTATCATTTATAAAGCAAATAACATGTCACACATGCATCACAATGAATCCACGACGTAAAATGGGGTAAAATCTCCCTACCTTCACAAAGAACGCGAAGAACGGTGATCCCCCGACGTTTCCCCCACTCTGTAGCACGTCCTCGCAGCGAGACCATGCTAAAAATGACTCCAAAACCCCTAATCGCCTGAAATCCCCGCGAAAACTCCTCCCCCTGACCAAACAGAGCTTGCTAGGCTCTGTCTGGCCGACCTAGGTTAAGAGTTGTTCGCGATTGAGAACGCGATGCAGCCTACCGTCACGACATGAATGCGACGGAGAAGGCCGTCGCCTTCTTATGGCCGATGTCAGCAAGCCGCTCAACGCACGACACGCGGCGGACATGCAGACGAAGACCGCTCCATGGCGGTAACCTAAACGCGACACTCAGGACTGTCACGTTCAGAACACGAGGCCTAGCCCTGTCGCGTTCACCGACAGTGAACCAGTGAGCACTTTGGGCCCAAACTGTCGACCCACGAAGCCTCACAACCTGCGTAAAACACCTATAACACACACCAAGGGCCACACACTGGCCTCCAGAACCACTAAGTCACGATCTGAACGGTCAATACGCTACATTACTATCACCTAAAAGAAATTTCGTCCTCAAAATTTAAGAAGAAAGCTCGACATCAAAAATTTTCAATTAAACAAGCATGGTACTATCACCTAAAAGAATTAATGGCTTACTCAAACAAGGATGGATACGCTTTCATCATTTCCTCGGCTAATTCCCACGTATCTTCTCCGCCTTCTCTGTTCTCCTATCTAACTTTCACTAGTTCAATTTCTTTATTTCTTAGCTTTTAGATTCTATGGCCTGTAATGTGCACTGGATATTCTGGCGTTGTCATGTCTGGCTTCAAGTCATCCCTCTGATAACTGGCCACCTGGGATGGATCTCGGATGTATCTTCTGAGTATAGAAACATGAAACACGTCATGGGCATCTGTGAAATCTGCTGGGAGATCCAATCTGTAAGCTGTTTCACCAATTCTTTCTAATATCTGGAATGGACCAACATATCTCGGACTCAATTTGCCCTTCTTGCTGAACCTGAGCACACCCTTGGTAGGAGAAACTTTCAAAAACACATAATCACCAACTTCAAACTGCAATGGCCTGCGTCTGGTATCTGCATAGCTCTTTTGACGACTCTGTGTTGTTTGAAGCTTTTCTTTAATAAATTTAACCATTTCTGCACATTGCTGAATTAGTTCTGGACCCATAACTTGTCTCTCTCCTACTTCATGCCAATTCAGTGGTGTCCTGCACGGTCTGCCATATAATGCTTCATAAGGTGCCATTCCAATACTTGCGTGATGACTGTTATTATATGCAAATTCTACCATACCCAAGTGGTGCTCCCAAGTACCTCCCTATACTAAACAGCAAGCTCTTAACATATCTTCTATAGTCTGAATGGTTCTCTCTGTTTGCCCATTTGTCTATAGATGATAAGCAGAACTGTACCTCAATTCTATACCAATCATTCTCTACAAACTCCTCCAGAAACTTGAAGTGAACCTGGGATCTCGATCTGAAACAATAGTAACAGGAATCCCATGCAAAGGTACTATTCTATCTACTGGCTAATCTATCCACAGTCCATGACATACTTACTGCTAATAATTTGCAAACTTTGGTCAATCTGTCCACAAAAACTCAAATACCATTATGACCTGCTACTGTCCTGGTGGCACGCCCTGACGCGGAATACCGGAACGCGATGCAGTTGCAAGAAAAGGTATAGAGCGAATACTAGACATCATACCATTGCACAATGAATAATACTTAAAGCAAACTGTTCTCATTGATAACTTTCCAAATGTCTAGTTACAACCATTAATGTCAGAGCCAAATCTAAAAGGGCCCAATTACATTGAAATAAAGCAGAAGACTGAACTTCAACCTAACTATTACAACGCTAAACATAGTAATAGGACGCAGGGGTACTCATGACATCACTCCAGGTTGTTCCCGTCCTCTTGAGTGTATTGTTCATCCTCGGTCTCACCTGAGAACACAACAACAAATAACGCAGGGTGAGCGAACATCGCCCAGTAGGACTTAAATCTCAGGCTCAAGCGAGCTTTAAATAATTAATGCATTAAAGGCAGAGTAACTAATGATAGAACGAGAAAGTCAAGTACGGTAAAAGATAGCAGGGTAGCGCAGGAACAAATTAGCAAGACTTTCCATTTATAGACTTTCCAAGAATAGCACAAGTGTCGGGAATATCACAAAATAGCAGGATGGCCATAGCACAATAGCACAAAGTATAGCAATAGCACAACGTGTATAGCATAGCACTTTTTGTCAATAGACAACGAGAGAACATAGCACTTTTGATTGTCATTAGATTAATCTAGATAGCATGGCACTTGGATGTAATGCCGACATCCTGATCATGTTAACTCCCATGGGAAAATGGCACCTTCGGGCGCTCCTCCCAGGACCAGATCGGGCCCTATTGCGCTGGCATTGGTTATATTGTTTATCTTTAGACAATCAGTCAACGGCCAATAAAGAGTACCAAGAAAAAGAATAGAGAACTAGATGAATAGGCGAGATAGTAGAATGAACGTGAATAGATGAGCGAGTAGAGTATAGACGAGAGCTAGTGGACATTGCACGTAACACGTCGAGTAAACAGGCGATAGTAACAGTTGCACAACACGCGCACTTGGTGTTGGCAGTCAGGTGGGACTCACAACCCTACCACTAGCCATGTTAAGAACAGGTCCAGAGGTCTGGCGTGATTCTAGATAAGAGCGAGCTTCTAATAGCCGTTTGGATCGTATTGATCCCTAAAGGGTATCATAAGTGTTAGGGTACAACCGGCTTGTCGACCATGTGGGAATTCATGGACAGAGGAGACTTACGGAGGCCTTGAACAAAGACTCATAGTCCGGCAGAAGGAGTATCCGACGGAGAGTTCGTCCAAGTCAAGAGAGGTGTATATAGAAACAAGTGCTCGACGTTCTAGAGAAATTCTAGAACAGTGGAGCGTTGAGATCGGTATTCCAAAACATCGCACGAAAACGAAGACAAGTTCATTTAAAAACAGGGCAATTTACTTACATAAATTACCAGATATGTTATGGAATCTTGTTCATGCCAATTAAGCCATATATGGATGGTTCAAAGTGTGTGCATGTGTCATGGAATCATAGAAGGAAATTAGTCATGTACATGTATTTTAAAGCACAAATAAATGTTCAATTTACATTAAGTGAAATTACTACGGTTATAACTGGGATTAAAGGGTATAAGCACAATAGACAATTAGAGCATTGCCAATCAGGGGTTTTCTGCAAAAATCATGTGAACGCGACGCACCCCAGTAAGGGTCGCGACAGGTTCAGAGTAGATAGTGATGGAGCCTTGTACTGATCGCGACAGGTGCTCCATAACAGACCATCAGATCGCGACAGGTTCGTGTGAAGAAGGCGACAGGGCTGTCAGAACAGGCGGTCAGGTTGCAATGGGGGTTCTGTCGTGATCAGATCGCGACGGGGTTTCATGTCGCGATCTGTCTGAGAACGCGGCCTATCGGGCCGTCACGTTCTCAGGTCCTTGGCCCGAGTCCGACAGGGATCTGACATGTTCTTGGTTCTTGGTCCAACTTACCATATTTTTAACACAGGGTCGTTCAAAAATTAAGAACTAATGATTCAAGCGACAAAAAATCACGAAACTAGTTGTAAATGAATCTAGACGTGCCATAGTATTCCCAGTAATTAGGAATTTGAAAACAATCATGGGTTCGACATCGTCCAACCAAGTCAAACATGAAGAATATGAATCTGTGTACAGGAGAGATGAAAGATTTAATTCTCAAAGTAGGGTTGATGAAAATTAGGGCATTCAAGGGCAAAAGAAGCCTAACTATCATCAGTATCTACAGTAAAATTTTCGTGGTATGTGATTCAGTGTACAGGGAGATCAAGAGTTATGAAAAGGGTTCGGGGTCATGTAAGTGCAGAACTTCAAAAATCGAGAACAAAATATTGGCTCGATGAAAAATCATGAAATAAAAAGGGTTTTGTTCCTGATGGTTGGAACAATCTACAGACGAAATTTCATAGGTTTAGCTTGTGAGAATGCCTACCTTGACTTGTTTTCCTCTTCTAGGGTTTGAAGATGAAGAACTAGGGAAGAAGCTTTGATAGATCTTCCTCTCCACGATTTCTCCTCCTCTTGGCTTCTCCTTCTGGTCCAACAACCTCTTGGCATGAGCTAAGGCCGGCCATGAGGGTTTTAGAGAGTATTTAAGCTTCCCCCTAATTCCATTTCCTAGTTTAAGTCTAATTCCCATTAAATTTTGAGTTTCCTAGTTTCCTCTCCCATTTTTAAGCAAGAGATCTCCTAATTGGGTTGAGAGAGAGGGGATTTCGTGGCCAATCAATTGGGGTAGGTTTAGGATTCCAAATCCAACTCAAACCACTTATTTTAATGTATTAAATACCCCTTTTCTAATTAAGTAATAATTTAGTTATGAATTTAGGGTATTTCCCCATTATTCCTCTTTTAAAAATCTCTTTTTTGGCCCACTAAATTCTAATGGGTCTATTTAATAAAGCCCATCACTTATTTTCATTTAATGGGTTTTATTTAATTCTCTTTCCATTAATCTCCTATTTAATTTATTTTCTTTTATTTGATTTTCTAATAAATCAAAATTTAATATTATATAAATTTTCAAAAATTCATGTTGCTACACCTGGGCGAACCAACTACAAAATCCATGGCAATATCATCCCATTTCTATGGTGGAATGGGTAATGGCTGCAACAGTCCTCCTGGCCTCTGATGCTCTGCCTTTACTTGCTGACACACTGCATATCTTGCTATAAACTCTGCAATCTCTTTCTTCATATTAGGCCACCAGAAATGCTTCTTTAAATCTTGATACATCTTAGTATTGCCTGGATGGATGGTGTATTTGGACTTGTGAGCTTCCTCTAACAATTTCTGTCTTACCTCGACATCTGCTGGAACATATAGCCAGCCCTTAAGCCTGACCACACTATCATCATTAAGTGTTACCTCCTCCATTCTCACAATATCAACTAAATTTTCATCTGTTCTTTGCGCTTCTACTATCTGCCAATATAGAGAAGGTTCCACTGCACTATTTGCTAATATTGCTCGCCGCTGACTATTTGGTACATACAATGAATTTTCTGCCACTTCTTCATACAATTTCCATTCTCTGATCATAAGTTGATTCATAACTGCCTTTCTGCTCAGTGCATCTGCCACCACATTAGCTCTGCCTGGATGGTATGCGAAACTGAAGTCATAATCCTTCAAATATTCCATCCACCTATGTTGCCTCAAATTCAAATCTTTCTGGGAGAAGATATACTTCAAACTTTTATGATCAGTGAATATTTCAAACCTTTCACCATACAGATAATGCCATCAAATCTTCAGTGCAAACACAACTATTGCCAGTTCTAAATCATGGGTCAGATAATTCTCTTCATGCTTTTTCAATTGCCTAGATGCATAGGCTACCACCTTTCCATGCTGCATTAACACTGCTCCCAAACCTCTTTTAGATGCATCTGTATACAATACAAATCCTCCACTACCTGACGGAATTCCCAATATAGGTGTTGTGGTAAGCCTCTTCTTCAGCTTTGCAAAACTACGACGACAATCCGAAGACCACACAAATGGTACTCCTTTCCTTGTCAATCTTGTCATTGGTGCTCCACTTTTCGAGAAATCTTGAATGAACCACCTATAATATTCTGCCAGACCCAGAAAACTTCTAATCTTTGTCACTGTCTTTAGTTCTTCCCACTTCATTACTGCCTCTACCTTGGCTGGATCAACTGCAACACCTTCACCTGAAATTACATGACCCAAAAATTGAATCTCTTTCAGCCAAAACTCACATTTACTAAACTTGTCATACAACTGGTGATCTCGCAAAGTCTGCAATGTGGTCCTCAAGTGTGCTGCATGCTCTTCCTCTGATGTTGAATACACCAATATATCATCAATAAAGACCACAATAAATTGATTTAGATATGGGTGAAATATCTTGTTTATCAAATTCATGAATGTTGCCGGCGCATTGGTTAGCCCAAATGGTATAACCACAAACTCATAATGCCCGTATCTGGTCCTGAAAGCTATCTTGTCAATGTCTTCTTCCTTAATCTTCAGCTGATGATACCCTGATCTCAAGTCAATCTTGGAAAATACTTTGGCTGACTAAAGCTTATCAAATAAATCATCTATTTTGGGAAGCAGATATTATTCTTGATGGTAACCTTGTTCAATTGCCTATAATCAATACACATTCTCAAACTACCATCCTTCTTTTTAACAAACAACATTGGTGCTCCCCATGGCGAATGATTGGATCTAATGAAGCCTTTCTCTAACAATTCCTGTAATTGTTTCTTCAATTCCTTTAGCTCTGTCGGTGCCATTCTATAAGGTGCCTTTGAAATGGGCATACTGTCTGGCTACAATTCAACTGTGAAATCCACCTCTCTATGTGGAGCCAACCCTGGCAATTCTTCTGGAAACACATCTACAAATTCTCGAACTACAGGTACCATTTCTACATACTTATCTACCTCTATTAAACTAACTGAAGCAAGATATGCTACACACCCAGCATTTATCAACTTTCTATGTCTAAGTGCAGAAATAATAAAATTGGGAGTGTAAAAGAGCATACCTTGAAACTCAAACACTGCTTCACCAGGTCTGCAAAATTTGAGCTTCTTCTTTCTACAGTCCACCAATGCCCCATAGGCTTCCAGCCAATCCATCCCCAAAATCACATCATAATCCTTCAATGAAAGTGCATATAATCTTGCTGGCATCTGATTCCCCTGAATTACTATTGGAACCTCATCTAAGTAATAGAAAGTAAGCATATAACCTCCTGAGGGAATCTCTACAATCAACTCACACTGCCTTTCTTCTAGGGGATGGACCATGCTATCCATAAAATCCTCAGAAATGAATGAATGCGAAGCACCCGGATCAATTAATATTCTAGCAGAAAAGTCAAAAAGATGTAATATACCTTCAATTAGATTGGATACCTCCACCTGAGCTCTGGTAACTGCCATAACTCGACCCCGTCCTCCTCTCTGGAAAGGTGCACCTCTGCCTCGCTCTACTGGCAGCTGAAATGGTTGCTGCTACTGCTGTGCTCCTCTGCCATAACTGTACTTCCGAGGATGAGGAAAATTCCTGGCTAAATCCCTTGGCTGCCCACAATTATAACACTAAAAACCTGGAAAAGTTGTGGGCTGCCTTGTCGTACTCTGCTGCGACTCCTTCGGTGCTGGCCTAACACCTTGGCCCTGCTGAACACTCGGTTGAAAACCCTGTTGTCTGCCGCCTCCTCGTCCTCTGAACATCTTCTTTATTTTACCACCCCACTTTGCTAACCCTGATGATGACGATGCTCCTGAGGGTGCCTTGCCCTTACTGATACCTGTGGACTACTGCGAAAGCTGAAAGCTACCTGTCCCTGCTCCTCCGGACTGCCTAGCCTGCACAGTCCTCTCCAAAATTACTGCTCTCTGTGTTGCTTCTTTCACTGTTCTACACATCAAGGGAATAACTACATCCTGAAGCTCTGGTCGCAATCCTCGAATAAAATATTCCACCATCATTGTATTATCAATAACCACATATGGAGCATATCTACTCAATGCCATGAACCTCATCTGATATTCTAACATTGACAGGTTCCCTTGCTGCAACGTCTGGAACTGCTCCCTCTTGGCCTGCTGTATCTGAACTGGGAAGAATGTATCATTAAATACCTCCAAAAACTCTGGCCAGGTAATGGTTTCCTCTGTCCTTCATGCAAAAGCTGTCTGCATCCTCAATCTCCACCATTCCTGTGCAAATCCACACAACTGATAGGCAGCTAGTAACACCCTATCAGCTTGAGAACACCTCATAATCACAAAAACTCTCTCTATCTCATGCACCCAGTGCTCTGCAGTGTCGAGATTTGGACCTCCTGAGTATGTGGGTGGCTGCAACTGCAAAGACCTCTCCACTAGTGCTGTAGGATCCTCCACAGTGACTATCCGTGCTGGTGCTCCAGGAAGTACAGGTACAACAGTTGGTACCTCAACTACTGGTGGTGGTGGAGGTGGTGCCACTTGTACTGCCTCCTCTACAATCGGCAGTGCTCCTACTGCCGGCTGTACTGGTGCCTGATGATCCAATCTAGTACGGATCTCTGTAAGGATTTTCCATATTCTTCCTATCATCTGATGCGTAGTCTCCTCACGTTCATCTCCACCTCCTCCCCAATCTCTCCTGTCGGCCATGTCTAATCCTACACAAATATCATTCCAACCACACAACATGCAACAAATCAATACAAAAACTAGGGTCAACTACCAGCAGTGGGCTAAAGTAGAGAATAGGCTATGCAAATTTCCAATTCCTTTATATTCACACGGACCTTGCTCTGATAACAACTGTAGCGGTCCTCGTCGTTCAAACCCATTAACCTAATAACGGGTCTGACCCGACTCCGCCTCCCGCGATCGGGCCGAAGCCTCGCAAGGGATACCATTCACAAGTCCGTAGAAATAAAAAGGAAACATCTCAAATATATATAAGATTTCCATCTCACAAATATTTACATGAAATATACATAGCCTTTTTCACAACTGTAGCCAGACACAAGTACAACAACGACCTGGGGCATACCCCGAGGTGTACAAAGAAAGAGAATTACACTACTGGTGGTGCAGACCCAACTCCGCTACGGTGCGGCTCCAAACTAGAAGAGGGGCGAGAAGCCTCTTGCTCTCCCTCACCTAAAAGAAGTAGGGGTGAGCCTCACGAGTCACTGGCTCAGTAGGAAAACTCCCCCAAAATCCGTACAAAGCCAAACTCACAAGTAAAGAAGAAGGAAACTACGCTAGAAATTTATAGAACTATCCACTCAGGATATTAAAGCTGTAAACACTACTTACCGCATGCCATTAACCGAAATCAGCGTTTAATAAATAAATGGCAAACCACACCAGGTGTACGTGCTAAAGTAGAAAACACCACACTCGATTCACGAAGACAGGTTCGCGACACCAGCAACCGACCCGAACAAACCACACAGGACTTCTCTCAGTCTCGCAGCCACGGACAAAAGGTCCAGTTGTCACTCCACTAGAACAAGTCAAGAAACTATGGAGTCCAACCAACACCACTCCCGCGGACCACACTGCCGCAGATCCATGCCTGGCACCTTTAGGGTCTCCGGCCTGAGCACCCTAAAGTGAGGCACTGGAAAACAGGACTAGTTGGGGTCCAGTATGTCTACTGGTGTCCATAACCCCCAACCACGTGCGCGCTACAAGCGACAAAGCACAGACTCTCACAAGTCATTGTCCCACTGCCGTCTTTCCTCAGTCGAACATACAACTCTACCCAAGAGCGAGGGTGTCCAGGAAGACGACACAGACCTCGACGGTACACAAGTACTGGGACAAGCCTCGAGCAGTAACGTGCCTGGCTCACACAAAACCTAGGGCTCCCAACTGAAGAGGTAACCACGATAGGCATCGTACTACTCGCCACGCACACACAAACCATGTGAACACCACGTCAACCACGTGAACAACACACTCCTCAAGCTCTACGGGTGCCCATGCACCACTTACCATTGCCATGCACAATAAACAACGATAATCGGATAATCCCACAATCATGCACAAGCTCACTGCCATCAGAACCCTTAACGCGACAGGGTCCTCTGTAGCCTTCAGAATGCGGCACCACGATATGTTGCGTTCAGAAGCAGAACGCGACGGGTCGGGCTGTCGCATTCTGAATGCGACACCCCGGTCCGTTGCCTTCATAGGAGAAACCCTAAACCAGGAACCCATCTCTGGATTTCCCACACAAACCACATAAAACTCTATAACAGTCAATTATTCATGCTCTACACGATACCCTAGCATGGTATCTATCATTTATAAAGCAAATAATGCGACAGCCCGACCCGTTGCCTTCATAGGAGAAACCCTAAACCAGGAACCCATCTCTGGATTTCCCACAAACCACATAAAACTCTATAACAGTCAATTATTCATGCTCTACACGATACCCTAGCATGGTATCTATCATTTATAAAGCAAATAACATGTCACACATGCATCACATGCAATCCACGATGTAAGACGGGGCAGAATCTCCCTACCTTCGCGAAGAACACAATCCCCCAGCATTTCCTCTGCTCCGTAGCATGTCCTCGCAGCGAGACCAAGCCAAAAATGACTCCAAAACCCCAAATCACCCGAAATCCCCGCGAAAACTCCTCCTCCTAGCCAAACAGAGCTTGCTGGGCTCTGTCTGGCCGACCTAGGTTAAGAGCTGTTCACGGTTGAGAACGCGACGCAGCCTGCCGTCGTGACATGAACGCGACGGAGAATGGCCGACGTCAGCAAGCCTCTCAGCGTGTGACACGCGGCGGACATGCAGACGAAGACCGCTCTGCGGCGGTAACCTTAACGCGACACTCAGGACCGTCGTGTTCAGAACGCGATGCCTAGCCCTGTCACGTTCACAGACAGTGAACCAGTGAGCACTTTGGGCCCAAACTATCGACCCACGAAGCCTCACAACCTACGTAAAACACCTGTAACACACACCAAGGGCCACACACTGGCCTCTAGAACCACTAAATCATGATCCGAACAGTCAATATGCTACATGTACTCTCAATTATTTAGAACATTATTTCCATTTCATGCTTAAATAAATGTGGATTTATAGTAAGCTTTGACAATAAGAATTGTTCTTTGTTATTTAATGGTGAATTGTTTGCTAATGGAAGTTTAGTGAATGGTTTGTTCATATTAAATTTGGATACTCTTGTGATGTGTGTGGATGAACCTCTTAAGATAAAGAGGGATAGTGTGAATCAAGTATACCTTTGGCACTATAAGCTCGATCATATAACTAACAAGCATAAAGATAGATACACAGATCTATTTGATTATGAATCATATGCAACTTGTGAATCCTATCTTATGGGAAAGATGACTAACTCTCCATTCACTAGACATGAAAAGGTAGTTAAAAAGTTGTTATGGCATTATGTAGATTTTGTCACAAAATGCTATATTGTGCTAATGAGTTCTTGAGTGGTGACTTTGTTTAAATAGATTTCATTTATATCAACAATGAGTTTGATGTCTTTATATTGATGTTGAGGGTCTAAAATGTGTGTTACGTGTGTAAAAAATAATTTTTTATGCCCTTGAAATGTGTCGTAATAGCCTCATAGAGACGCATAAAAAAGACTTCATGTTGTGCACTTTTATGCTTCACAGTGTGCATTTATTGTATATTTTTATGCATATTTTTATATAACTATGTTAGGGGAAATTTTATGTTTTTAGATGTGTTTTAAAGTCTTGAATATGCCCTCAAAATTTCAGATTTTGTCTCACGTTAAAACTCATTTTATAGCCATTTTTATGCACGTACTAACTAATTTGTGAATTGTTCTACCTGTGCCGGGTTCGGTTGACCAAATTTTGATTTTAAGTCGACCTAATTTGTTTGGTATACCAAAGTATGATTTTTGGTCGAACGATTTCATTCCAAAAAGTTGATCTTATTGTTGAAAATCGATATACTGAACTCTATTTTTCGATCGACCGAACCTCCTAGAGCATCTAGCTTCAACAAGGCATGGAGAATGGTCGACTGAACCCTAAAGAAAGTTGACCAATGTATAGAGATATCTTCGATTCCCAGATTCAACTAAAGACAGTATGAAGAACGGTCGACCAAACACATGAAAATAGTCAACCGATTCTGGGATGTGGTTTCCTAAATTGGGTGAACTCTTTCTCCCATTAGGATTATGTCCGAGGATTCATTCAAGACTCGTTCTTTTGTGTTTGGGTATAAATATAAACCTCTCTCAAGCCCTAAGAAGATATCCCCCATTGTGCTACAAAGTTTCTTCATCCTAGAGCTAAGTTTTTTGGGCAAGTTCCTAAGGAAGCCTACAACAGACCTCGAGATCAAGAGCTACAAGTTGAAGCACTACTGTGTGGAGGAGTTGTAAAGTACAAAAGAGAAGTGGTGCATCCAAGCAATGTTTAGAAGGATTTGTTGGAGAGTCAAGTTGCGTTCTTCACCGGCGTTTACACCTCTACAGCGACTCTTCATCTCTAGATAGGGGGAATCTATGCATTATTGCTTTCTTATCTATTTCTCGTGTCCATGGTTGTAGTTCTTATTTGAACCAAAGCAATTCATGTGTGTGTGTGCTCAGTGTATGAGCAGAGGGTTGGGTTTTTGAGTCTTGTACATGTTAAATAAGGATTGTGGTGGGGTTAGTGTTGTCCCCAAGAAACGACCGTGGTAAGGATTTATAACTTGTACTCGGTGAAACAAGATAGTGGAAAATCTTCACGGGATGTGAGGTAGTGGACGTAGGCACACGTGGTGTGTGGCTAAACCACTCTAAAATCTTGTGTACTTGTAGTTTCCTTCCTTTTCATCTATCTCCATTCTACACACGTTAGGATAGTTACAGTGTGTTTCGCCTAAAGTAATTTTATTTTCATTGTGCTACTCAAGTCGTTTATTTTGCTTCATTAAGTTTAAGTTTATAATAGACGAAAATGTTTTAATATGTAATCAATCAATTCACTTCCCCTCTTGGTTAACTATCACACACGTTTTTCACAACAATTAATAGAACTTATGCATTCTGATGTATATAGACCTATGTCCATTTAGGCCAAAGGAAGTTACTCAAACTTCATTACTTTTACTGACAATTTCTCTAGATTCAAACATGTATATTTAACAAAGTATAAATTCAAAGTCTTTGAGAAATTCAAAGAATTTAAGAATGAACTAGAAAAAAATAGAAATAGTATTACAGCTCTTCAACCAGATCAAATGAAAGAAGACTTAAGTATAGAATTCACACAATGTATAAAGGACAATGGGATTTTATCCTAATAGACACCTCCATGCACACCTTCGCTAAATGGTGTAGCTAAAAGAATGAACCATACCTTATTAGATATAGTATGTTCCATGATGTGTTTTGTAGGATTACCCATGTCATGTTGGGGCTATGCTTTGGACACTATTGATCACTTGTTGAATAAGGTTCTATTTATCAATCTCTTCCACTTCATATGAGATATGGGGAAGAAGAACAAGAAGAAGAATGACCTTAAGCATATTAAGGTTTGAGGTTGACTTGCCAATGAAAAAAGGCATAATCAGATATCATTCCCGCTAGTCTAGCTTTAAAGAGCGTTTGTAGCTAAGTGTGTTGTATTCCTTAAGGAAGAGTATATCCTCGAAGGAAATAGTGAGACTAAGGTAGAACTGGAAAAAGTTCTGGAACCACAAGCTAGCACGGTAGCTCCTCAAGAACATGTTTAGCTTGACACATAAACTATTCATAGGTCTAACTGTGTACCTATCCAACCACATAGATATGTAGAACACATTGTTGATGGAGAGGATAAGGTACCATATAATGAGTATAATGATCTTAAGACCATTGAGGGGGTAATGAATAGTATAGACTATGAGAGATGGCAAGAGGCCACGAAATCAAAAATGGATTCAATATACTCCAACTAAGTTTAAAACTTAGTAGATCGATCGGAGGGTATTATACCCATTAGATGTAAGCGGATAGTTAAAAGAAAAATTAAAGTAGATAGAAAGACTGACATCTATAGGATAAGGTTAGTTGCAAAGAGATATCATTAGAGGCAAGGTGTTGGCATGATGAAACCTTCCAAATAGTTGCCATGATTAAATCCATCCAAATTTTACTTGTCATCACCGCATAACATGATTATAAGATTTGGCAAATGGATGTGAAAATGGCATTTCTCAATAGAAATCTTGAGGAAAAAGTGTATATGATAGAACATGAAGGGTCTACATCCAAAGAGTATCTAGATAAGGGTTGTAGGCTTTTGAAGACCATTTACGAACTATAACAAGCCTCTCATAATTAGAACATAAGATTTGATGAGGTGATCAGATATTATGACTTCGTTAAGAATAAAGAGAAGCCATGTGTGTACAAAAAGGTAAATGATAGTGCAGTCACTTTTCTTAGTACTATATGTGGATGACATACTACTCATTAGGAATGATGTAGGTAAGCTATTATCAATAGAAGTAGAGCTATCTAAGAACTTCTCCATGAAGGATTTATGCGAAGTATCCTATATACCAGGTGTTGCTGATGAAGCAATGGGGTCGGCTCAGGCCGAAGAGTCCCAAGGGAGGATGGTGTAGTGACAAGGTTGTCATTGCCGAGCTCCCAACCTGCAAGACCACCGAGGCACCTTGGCAGACAGACACTCCGACGATCAAGTCAGCTCAGGACGAAGAGTCGAGAGTTTAGAGTTTTCAGTTTGCGTACCTTTAGATGAATGATGTTCACCCTCTTTACAGGGGTCGCTCGAACGAGATTTCTGGGCGTAATCTGGGGAATTCCACTACATATGTGCCCCTGATTTCCACAGGCCGAGGTCATAAACGGCAGGCCAGCTGGGCTGACCCCGGCCATAAGTGGCAAGCAAACTCATGCTGACCGTGAGCGTGATCTTCGGATCTTTCCCCTAACGGACAACTCTTTCAGCTGTCCCACGAGTCATTTTTATTTTTTGGAAGGTCTGGACGAATACGTTATTTCCGAGGTTGAGGTCGGAAAGGAGATGATATTGAGGATGAGCACTTGGGTCGGAGCACTGTAAGACCTGACCTGACCTACTTGTCGATCTGGGGTCTACTCAGCGGATGAGGTGCGATCGAGCCGAGCACCTGAGGACCTACCAGTATCATTGCCCCCCCAACTTCTTTTCGAAACATCATTATGGGCCGAGGAGAAGGTGTTCAAAAGAGATCCGCCTTACAGGTGTCAAGCGACGGTCCGGGTAGCATCGTACGATCCCCTGTCAGAGATATCCTCATGATAGGTTAGTCAGTACCGCCAGGGATTGCGGCGGCCGCATGACTGACAAGATCTCTGTCGCCTCTGATAAAAGTTGAAGTGACACGGTGCCTCAAGTCTCGGCCGCAATCATGGTGTCAGGTGAAGCGACGAGCGGTTACGTTGACGCCTCGACTCCCGAACCGCCCCTCGCCATTTGACTCCGATCGTGGTCCGTGTCGAGGCCTATCGGCCTATAGGATGATGACATGCGGATTGATCATGTTTCTTGATAGAGGTGATGAACCTCAACCATCGGATCGGCGCAATCTTGTGATCCTATAAATAACGCAGTTAGTACCGAAAAAAGGACCTTACCTTCGTGTGTGAGCTCCATCGTCTGAGGTGGCCGACCTTCCAAGCATTAGGGCTTCGATCGAGCTTTCGAGTCATCTTCTCCGTCGAGCTCCTTCTTGTGCGTTCGTCCTTCACTTGCTCCTTTGAGAGGTAAGCCATGGGCTCAACCTCTACCTCTGATTCCTCTTGCTCCTCTCATACCTCTGATACCTCCTCTTCTTCTTCTTCATCGTGGTATTCTCCTTCCGAGGATGCCTCCGCCTTGCCATCGGTTGAGATGGCTTCAACCTCTCAACATGTAGATCCTCTCCCAGTCCATGTTTAGGCAAGTACCTTCGATGCCCAGGCGTCGGAGGTCGCCGACGAGTTCACCCTGTGGTCACACGGGGGTCGTATGTTCCTCGAGTGTCCTCGGCTCCTTCGTCAGGAGTTCATAGGGCAGCCGATTTTGTGGCCGACGCTGCCACCGAAATAGACCAGATGACCCTTGAGGGGATCATTGAACACTCTGGCCTCGCCTTTTCTCCCGACTTCACCTCTATACCTCAGACAACATTCGAGCTCACTACACGATGGAGAACGGGTTTTGTCTTTATTCGGAGGCCGTCCGAGCCAGTTTTTGATAGCCTCTCCATCCTTTCCTTCTCCATCTCCTTCTATACCTAGAGGTCATCCCTTCCCAACTGGCCCCCAACTCCTAGAGGTCGGACATTGGCTTTTTAGTCGCTTGCGCTCTAGCAAAAGTTGAGCCGAGCATCCGCCTTTTCGTTTACTGTTTCTCTATCAAGGTTTCCGGGGATTGGTTGTATATTTCCGCTCGGTCAGGTCGGCACTTCCTCAGTCATCTTCCTTCCTCTATCCATCACTGGAAGAGGAACTTTTGCTTCGTCCATAGCCCCAGAGGCTAGGATTTCCCTACCACCTGGTCGGCCGTCAATCCTCACGACAAAGCTTTCCGGTCACCGCCCGATATCAGTAATGCCGAGCTCTCGAGCTTCGAGACATTACACGCGGTATCAATACCCGGTCTGCATAAACATTCTGCCAAGCTGTTCGAGTTGATCTAGAGGGCCGACCGAGGTCTGATGCCTCTTGGGGGTTTTCCAATCAATTGAGTACTATCTTTTTTCGAGTAATCTGACTTTGTGATTTTTTGGTAGGGATGGCCGATCAGGAGGAATCTGACTACACAGCCCTTGCTACCCGGAACTTCCTCGCCGGGGGAGGTAAACAAAAGAAGAAATCAGATCGCGGGGGCAAGAGGTCAGTCGAAGAGGTTATGGTCCAGATCGTGGACCCCCAGTGCCCTCCACCGGCGATACCGCCCCAACCGCACTGGCGCCCCCACTTAGCTGTTAGCGAAGAAGCCGACCAAGAGGGCTCGGATGGTCGGTCGGAGTCGACCGAGGGCGTCACCTTGGGGGTCGCCTCGCCCACCCGTCGCCCAATCCCCTCTTCGGCTCCGTCGATGGAGTTGAGCCCCAAGGAGTTAGGCCAACTTTCTCCTCCGGCCGGTGCTAGTTCGTGGGCAGTGGCGATGAAATCCTCTGACCTCGTCAACGAGCTGTATCGGGGGATACAGCAGTACCTGGGGATGGTCGGATCCCTTCTTTAGTGGATGGACCATGCTTGTACGACAATCGAGGGTCGGTTGCACGTTATAGAGGAGAAGTGCACTGACCTCGAGGTAAAGAATGCTGAGTTGGAGAACTCGATCGCGGCTGAAGCCGCCTGAGCCAGCAAGTCTGACGACCGAGCTGCCACGCTTGCTAAGGGCTTAGACAAGCTCAATTCGGCGTTCAGAGTGGAGAAGGCAGTGCGGGAGGCCGAGGCAGAGGCCCATGAAGGGATGAAGGCTGAAGTCACCAAACTCGTGGCCGATGAATGCCAGAAGGCCATGGCCGAGTACAAGAAGTTCGACGTGCACATTGAGCAGATAACCGGTCTATTCTGGGACGACTATCAATTCTACTTGGAGAGGGTAGCGAAAGTCTTCCCCGAGCTGGATCTAACCAAAGTGCAGCCCCCATCCGAGGATGACAACGAGCTCGAGGAGGAGGCTGGGCAGACCGACACTGGTGCCTCCTCTACTCCTGCTCCTACGGTCGACTCGTCCTCTGCCACCACTGTAACCGAAGCCGCCACCGAGCCCTAATCGATTTTTTGTAAAACTTTCTCGGCTACAGAGCCATTTTTATAACGTCTAGCACTTTTCTACTTTTGTGTTAAATTTGCCAACTCTTGGACCTCGGATTTACGAATTCGCGTGCCGAAGTGACGTCAAATCGAGCCCCGAAGTGTCGACCTTGTCTACGAATTTAGAGCGCCGAAGTGACCTCGTTTATGAATTGAGTGCCGAAGAGACCTCGTTTGTGAGTTTAGAGTGTCGAAGCGACCTCATTTGCGAATTTAGAGTGCCGAAGCGACCTTGTTTACGAATTTAGAGTGTCGAAGCGACCTCGTTTGTGAATTTAGAGTGCCAAAGCGACCTCGTTTGCGAGTTTAGAGTGCCGAAGCGACCTCGTTTGTGAGTTTAGAGTGCCGAAGCGACCTTGTTTGCGAGTTTAGAGTGCCGAAGCGACCTCATTTGTGAATTTAGAGTGCCAAAGCGACCTCGTTTGCGAATTTAGAGTGCCGAAGCGACCTCGTTTATGAATTTAGTGCTGGAGCGACCTCGTTTGCGAATTTAGAGTGCCGAAGTGACCTCGTTTGTGAGTTTAGAGTGCCGAAGTGACCTCGTTTGCGAGTTTAGAGTGCCGAAGCGACCTCGTTTGTGAGTTTAGAGTGCCAAAGCGACCTCGTTTGCGAGTTTAGAGTGCCGAAGCAACCTCATTTGCGAATTTAGAGTGCCGAAGCGACCTCGTTTGCGAATTTAGAGTGCCGAAGTGACCTCGTTTGTCATTGATATTTCAAGGATAATAGCATCAGAGGTGCTCGGCATTCCATGTCCTCAGAACTGCCAACCCGCTCAAGTTTGCTAACCGGTAGGCTCCGTGGCCGAGGTTCTCAACCACGCGGTACGGGCCTTCCCAATTAGGGGAAAGTTTACCTCCTGCCGACTTGGGATCTGAGATGGCGAGTTTTTGTAGGATGAGGCTACCTATGTTGAAGTGCCGAGGCATGACACTTGCATCAAACTTCCGCTTCACCTTGCGTTGGTAGGCTTCCACCCTCGTTGCCGCCTCGTCCCGCCGCTCTTCGACTAGATCCAACTCAGCATGTAACGAGCGGTCATTATCCTCGTGCTCAAAGACCAGAACTCTTGCTGAAGGCACGAGTAGCTCTACAGGGGTCACAGCTTCCACTTCGAAGGCAAGCACGAAAGGAGATTCCCGAGTAGCTTCCTGGGGCATTACCCGATAAGCCCAGAACACATGGGAAAGCTCCTCGGCCCACCGGCCCTTATGGTCATCCAGCCTTCTCTTCAATCCATCAAGGAGTGTTCGGTTGGTCACCTCGGCCTGCCCATTGGACTGAGGATGAACGACCAAGGTGAACCGATGGTCGATGCCGAGCTCCTCGCAGTTACGACGGAACTTGGCATTTATCGAATTGCTTGCCATTGTCGATGACGATCGTCTTCGATAGCCCGAACCTGCAGACGACATTCTTCCAGACAAACCCCCACTCGTTGCTGTCAGTTATCTTTGCTAGAGGCTTGGCTTCGACCCATGAAGTAATCGACCTCGACGATGACGAACTTCTGTTGTCCCGAAGCCGGTGGAAATGGGCCGAGGATGTCCATTCCCCACTGGGCGAAAGGCCATGGGGCTGTCAACGGAGTGAGGCCCGAGGGTGGCTGCCGATCTATTCTCCTGAAGAGTTGACACTGCTGACATCTTCTGACGTAGCCTTCGGCATCCTTCAACATGGTTGGCCATCAGTAACCATGTCGGGTCACCCTACGGACCAACGACCGTGGCCCCGTATGGCTCCCACACGTGCCATCGTGCACCTCTTGAATGATTTCCCTGGATTGACCTGGGTTTATACATCGCAGATGTGGGTAGCTGAAGCCCCTCTTGTAGAGGTCGTTGCCGATCATAAAAAATCTTAGAGCTCATTTTTTTATCTTCAGCTCTTCACCTCAGTCCTCTAGAAGCCGCTCGTCCCAGATGAACTCCACAATAGGAGTCATCCACGTCTGCTCGGCCTCAGCGCACATGACTTGTGCGGACCCCACAGAAGGCTCGCGGAGCTTCTCCACGAGTACCGAAGACTCCGGATGATCTTCTGAAGTAGCCGCGTACTTGGACAATGCATCGGCTTGGGAGTTCTTGGCTCTTGGGATCTTCAACAGCTCCGCCGACTCGAATCACCCATCATCCTCAAGACCTCAGTCATATACAATGCAAGCTTCTCTTCTTTTGCCTCGAACTCCTTTGAAACTTGGTTGAAGACTAACTAGGAATCGCTATAGACGAGGACTCTTGTCGCTCCCAACGATTTTACCATTCTGAGCCCTGAGATAACAGCCTCATACTCGGCTACGTTATTCGAAGCAGAGAATCCGAAACGAATTGCGTACCTTAGGATGAGGCCATCGGGAGAATGCAGGACGACGCCCGCCCCACTGCCTTGCGAGTTGGATGCCCCGTCCACGTAGACCTTCCAGCTTCCGATGACTTCATCTGGTTCGGGTGACCTCTTCGTTCCTTCAGAAATGAAGTCAGCGAGAGCCTGAGCTTTGATGGCGACTCGAGGCCTGTAAGTGATGTCGAACTCACCGAGCTCAATAGCCCACTTAGTCAACCCCCCTGAGGCCTCGGGTCGACATAGCACTTGCCTGATGGGGACGTCGTTGAGGACAACAATTTTTTGGGCTTGGAAGTATGGTCGAAGCCGGCGTGCCGCCATCACCAATAAGTAACTTGCCTTCTCCAGGTCGGAATAGCGTTGTTCGGCTCCTCACAAAGCTTTGCTCATGTAATACACTGGAAGATGTTTCCACTCCTCTTCTCGTACGAGCACTAAGCTGATCGAGTGGGCTATCGTAGAGATGTACAATAGTAGCTCTTCTCTTGCTATAGGCTTGCTCAGCGTGGGGACATTCGCCAAGTACGCCTTGAGCTCGTCGAAGGCCTCTTGACATTCGTCAGTCCACTTGAACCGTCCTTTCCTCAGCACGTCAAAGAATGGCTTGCATCTCTCAGCCGATCTGGACATGAATCTACTCAGGGCGGTAATTCGGTCGTTGAGCCTTTGCACTTCTTTGACGGTCCTCGGGGGTGTCATGCCGATGATTGCCTGCACCTTGTCGGGTTGACGTCGATGCTCTAGCTGGAGACGAGGTAATCGAGGAACTTTCCTGCTCGTACGCCGAAGATGCACTTCTCGGGGTTCAGCTTCATCCCGTATTGCCGCAGTACTTCGAAGGTTTCGTCCAAGTCTCGAACATGGTCCTCAGCTCATCAACTTTTCAGCAGCATGTTGTCGATGTATATTTCCATTGTCCTCCCGATCTGACGCTCGAACATCATGTTGACGAGCCTCTGGTACGTCGCCCTTGCATTCTTCAGTCCGAAAGGCATTCGAGTGAAAGAATACAGACCTTTTTCCATGGTGAAGGTTGTTTTCTCCTTGTCTTAGGGGGCCATCCTGATCTAATGATACCCCGAGTATGCATCGAGGAAGCTTAGAAGCTCGTTCCCCACAGTAGAGTCGACGAGCTGGTCGATGCGAGGAAGCGGAAAACTATCCCTCGGGTATGCTTTATTCAGGTCGGTGAAGTCCACCCACATGCGCCATTTTCCATTTACCTTCTTCACGAAGACGACATTCGCCAACCACTCAGGATAGAAGGCGTCGTGAACCATCCCTGTGTGCATGTATTTTGTGAGGTTGTCGTCCACTGCCTCCTAATGGTCGGCCGACAACGGCCGTTTCTTTTGGCACACAGGTCGGACCTTGGGGTCGACGTTTAGGTGATGTTAGATGACCTCCGGGTCGATCCCAGGAAGGTCGTCTTCTGACCATGCAAAGACATCGCCATTTACTTTAAGAAAATCTACCACCTGCTCCTCCAGCTCTTGAAGCTCGGCGCCGACGACCACTGACCTTTCTGCCGAGATCTCAACCTGCTTCGTCTGCTCGATGGGCACATGCCTTTCTGTACTCTCATCATGGACATACTTGTACTCAGAAACAACTAGTTCTTTTGCCTTTATGGAGTTTACATAGCACCGACGGGCCTCGTTCTGGTTCCCCATGACCTCGCCTATCTCGTTCGGCGTTGGGAACTTCAGCTTCTGATGATAAGTTGAGGGGACTCCTCCCAACTTCCCTAAAAAACCCCGACCGAAGATCACGTTGTAGGCCAACTTCACTTTCACCACAAGGAAGTCGACCTCAACCATTACATGACTTGGTCAGGTGCCAAGAGTGACCTTTAGCTTGATCGAACCCTCAGCACTCACGGGAGTCCCGCTAAACCCAAAGAGGGGCGTAGCGACCGGTTTTAGCTTAGAGCTCAGGTTGGTCATTTTTACAAAGCAGTCGTAGAAAAGGACAACTAGCGTGGCTCCATTATCAACTAAATTTTGGGGTACATCATACCCATCGACGTCGGCATGTATAACTAGCGCGTCGTCATGGGGAGGCTGAGGCCGACTATATCTTCCTAAAAAAAGTGATCACCCCTCGGACTCCCGGTGCCGGTCTTCCCGAGTCCGAACTTACGGCTGAAGCGTATGCCTTTTGCTTCCTTCCACTGTCGCCGCCACTCGCCGAGCCGCCTGCCAGCACCAGGATGGCCCCTTTGCCTCTGTGCGTTCCACGCTCTTCCTTGGGGGTGCGCGCCTTAGGTCACCCATCTACGACGTCCTTCCAGATGATGCCGCACCGCAGCATCTGCGAAATCTCTATCTTAAGGCTCCAACACTAGTCCGTAGTGTGCCCGAACTCCTTGTGGTACTCGCAGTACAAATTGGCTCCGCGCCGTGACGGGGGCCTCGCCATCGGCTCGGGGTGCCAAAACTCCAGCACCTTCTTGATGATGGGCAGGATCTCTGAAAGAAACCTGCCAAATTAGGGTAGATTCCAGATCCGGTGAGCTTCGTCTGGCCGTCGGCTCGGATTCGGTCGCCTCTCCCCGCGCGCCGCGGGCTCCCCTCTCCTCTCCTTCTTTTGGGTTGGCGCCCCTTGTGGATCCCAGCTCGGACAGACGTCTGAGCTTTCCTGCTGGACCGAGTGTGGACTCCAGCCTCACGTACTTCTACATACAAGAAAGGAGGTCGAAGAGACTTGCAGGTGGTTTCTTGGCAATGGAGGCCACGAATGGCACATTGGAACAGACGTCAGGATGTTGACCGTCGTCCTTAGGTCGAGGTCTACCACCTTCATGACCTCCAGCTGGAATCTTTTGGCATAGTCGTGGAAGAGCTCGGTCTCCTTCTGTGCGACCAGCCACAGATCATCGGTGCATAAGGAGTGCTGCACCATATTGTAAAAGTGATCCAGGAAACGCTGCACCAGGTCGGGGAAGCTCGTCACTGAGCAGGCCGGTAGCACCTTGAACCACTGTAATGCCGCGTCGTCGAGAGTAGACATGAATGCATGAAATTTCAAGGAATCTGAGATATTCACCATCTCGACTTGCCCCTGGAAGTTTTCGAGGTGATGCACAGGATTGGTCGTCCCATTGTACTGTAGGAACTTAGAGAGCTGCACTTCATAGGGACATGTGCCGAGGTAATCTCCTCGATGAAAGGCGAGGTGGACAGCAGTGTCACCACCGAAGGGACACGAGAGCTGCACTACAGGGCCTCGATCTTCCGATTCATCTCCTGGAGATCACTCCTCCATCGAGTCTCCATCGGCAGCAATCTCGCCGGGGCGGGTGTCGACTCGGCCGAGAACTGATCGACCTCAGTCTCCCTAGGCACGCCGTGCTCTGTCGACGTTGCAGGAGCTGCGGGCAATGTTGGGATCTGTGGTAGAACCGGCGCCGAGAACACGGGTGCTGCCGTTTAGATGTCGGCATGGCTGGCCGATAGCGTCGGAGGAGGGGCACAGACCTCAGCGGGTCCGACGTTGTCGGGGACGACTGCTACAGGGGCAGTTGGATGACTTGCGGCCTCCCCCTGAGCCACTACCGCTCGCTGGTTTTACTCCATTCGGGCCAGCATCTGATGCAGGCCCACGATCATTTGTTCAACCCGGTCAAGGCGAGAGGAGGTGGTTGAATCTTGCTCTCTGGTGCCTGAACCGCCTCTGACGACCTCCTCAACGGTGGTGGCGGGGGCGACCTCATCTCCTGACGAACGAGCAACCATCTTTCCCTTGGGTGCCATAAAAGCTTTTGGTAAGAAGGTTCCCACAGACGGCGCCAAATGTTGCTGATGAAGCAACGGAGTCAGCTCAGGCCGAAGAGTCTCAAGGGAGGATGGCGCGGTGACGAGGTTGTCGTTGCCGAGCTCCCGACCTGCAAGACCATCGAGGCACCTCGGCGGACAAACACTCCGACGATCAAGTCAGCTCGGGATGAAGAGTCGAGAGTTTAGAGTTTTCAGTTTGCATAACTTTAGATGAATAATGTTCACCCTCTTTATAGGGGTCGCTCGAACGAGATTTCTGGGCGTGATCTGGGGAATTCCACTACAGATGTGCCCCTGATTTCCACGGGCCGAGGTCATAAACGACAAGCAGCTTGACTGACCCCGGCCATAGGTGGCAAGCAAACTCATGCTAACCGTGAGCTTGATCCTCAGATCTTTCCCCTAACGGAAAACTCTTCCAGCTGTCCCACGAGTCATTTTCCTTTTTTGGAAGGTCTGGAGGAATACGTTATTGCCGAGGTTTAGGTCGAAAAGGAGATGATATTAAGGACGAGCACTTATGTTGGAGCACTATAAGACCTGACCCGACCTACTTGTCGATCTGGGGTTTGCTCGACGGACGAGGTGCGATCGAGCCGAGCACCCAAGGACCTACCAGTATCACCAGGAATAAAGATTTATAGAGATAGACCTAAAAGGATGCTAAGCTTCACCCAATCTATATACATAGAAACCATGGTCAAAAGATTTGACATGAAAAACTCTAAGAGAGGTCTCATATCAATGAGACATGGAGTTTATCTCTCTCCAGAGATGCCCCCTAAAACTTCTAAGAGAGGGAGCACATGAATAGAGTTTCCTATGCTTTTGCCATAGGGTCTACTATGTATGCTATGCCTATGTATAAAACTTAATATAGTGTTTATTCTAAGTGTTACAAGTAGATATCAAGATGATCTAGGTGAACAACATTAGATGTGTAACGCCCCGACGTGGAATATTGGAGCGATATTGCAGTTATTAAATAGTACAGAGCGAGAAATAAATGACAAACCATTGCACAATTGGAATAATATCAAATAACTCCAACTTCATTAATATTCCATCAACTATCTATTACATTACTAATCAGAGCCATAACTAGGGCCCAGAGTACTTTATTGAAATCCAAACTATTACATACTGACTAAATGACTACTAATCTAACTATCTATGACGCCATAATAGCTGATCGGGTCACTCCTGAGCAACATCCTCATCAGTCCCATCCTCGTGAGTGTGGTCATATCCATCAGACTCACCTGAAACACGTGAAATAAATACGCAGGATGAGCGAATAACGCCCAGTAGGACTTAATATCTCACATGAACAAGCATGCTTTAAATAATTAATGTCTTAACTGACAGGGCAACTAAAGAGTATAGTCATGTAGAGCAAGTAATGATAACAAGAGAGCAATAGCACTGGTATAGTGAAAATAGCACAACGAGAACGATAATAGAATGGCCATGTAACGATAATAGCACTTGTATAGCACTCGAATAGATAGCACTTTGATTGTCAATGATTAACTGTTATAGTATTAAATGGCGTTGGATGCATGTCATACACATCCTGATCATGTAACCCTTGCAAGGAAATGGCACTCTTCGAGAGCTCTCCCCAAGACCTGATCGGGCCCTATTGCACTGGCATATAGCACTATTTGTTATTTTAGACAATCAATTGTATGGCCAAATAGAGTACCAAGAAGAGATGAGAGTAATAGACGAACTAGATGAGAGTATAGAGTGAAAGTGACTAGATGAGAGTAACGAGATAGTAGATGAGATAGGGGGTATAATCGTAAAATAATGTTAAACCACGATAGTAACAGTTGCACAGTACTAAATCGGGTGTCAGCAGTCTGGTAGAAGTCACCACCGCTCACTAGCTGTGCCGTAGACATAGGCCAGATGGTCCGGCATGATCCCAAGATAAGAGAGACACACTAAGGCCGTTTGGATCGTGCTGATCCCTAAGGGGTAACAGGTTTTAAGGGTACAACTAGCTCGTCGGCTAAGGACGTGCGCCAAAGCCAAGAAGACTTACAGAGGCCTTGACAAGGAGTCCCTGGTCCAATCGAGAGTATTCCCGGTGAAGAGGTGGTCCATGCCAAGAGAGTGTGTAGAAACTAGGGTCCGTCGTGCCTCGAGTGCTCGAAGGCCGAGGGAAGCGGTAACGGTATATAAAACACGCGAGAAAAATGAAGACAAGTGTAATTATTTAAATAGGGAATTTAGTAATTTATTTCACTAAATTACCAGATACATTATTGCGTAATTTAATAGGGTTAAATGGCAAACATGATTGTTAAGTGTGTGCAAGTGTAAGAAATCAAGAGAGCAAGTATGGTTGTGCATATAGCTTTTAGATTAACCAAATTCATGTAATAATGCTCATTAGTAAATAATAGCTCGAAATTATTCACGACAGTATTTAATTAGGGTTAAACAAAGTTTAATAGACATGTATAGTAGGGTTTAAAGGGTAAGAATCAGGTTCTGGTCGCTCTGTTGCTGTCGCGACGTAAGGTGGTGTCGCGTTCAGGTCACGATAAGGACAGTCAACACGATGGCGGTCAGGTCGCGACGGCTTAGTCTGGCACGTTATGGTCGCGATGCACGGATAGGCCGCGACAAGCTGAACCGGTCGTTGGGGTGACCCAGGGGTCAGGTCGCGACCAGCCGATCCATCGCATTCAGAACGAGACGAACCCTGGTGTCGTGACCCCTCTGAGATCGCAGCGGATCGGGCCGTCGCGACTTCAAAAGGCAGCCCGAGCGTAGAAAAGAGGACTTTCCCTTTTCCAGGTGGGGTTCCATCCCTCCATTGCATGATATAGTGTACTTCTAAAATAGCTATAAAATCGAACGATGCTCCAAAAATCACGAAATTAGTTTTAAACGAAGCTAGACATAGAGATCTACCATTGGGCATGATGAATTAGAAAACAAACACGTTTAGGACATGCTTTGATTAGGTTACATTTTGGTGACCTAAACATGTACAGTTATGGATCAACGAATTAATTAGCGATGGATACATGATGAAAATTAGGGAAACTAGGGGCGTTTGAAAGCCAACAACATGTAGTATTTATGAGAATATTTGCAAGGCATGGGATCATGTATATGCATGGATTTGAGATAAACAAGAGAGTTTGGGTACAAGGATATGACAGGGATTGAAACATTTAATTCTCCCTTTTGGAAGAACGAAAAATAGTAAAACTAGAGGGCTTTCGAAGATGATCATGAAGGCTACCTAGGGTTAAAGTTTTATGAGTTTAGCTTTAGAGATTGCCTACCTTTCGTTAAAGTAAAGAAAACCCTAGTTTGGTGACGAAAATAGAAAAACCTCCTTGCTCCAAGCCTTCTCCTCCCTTGCTCCTTCGTCCACAGCCTTCTCCTTCATCCTCCAGAGCTCCAACAATGATCTAGGGGGTGATAGGGCTGAGATTGGGGTGTTTTGTTTGCTAATAGAGTCATAACCCTTCTAAGAGTCCTTCCTTCCATAAAATTCCAAATTTCCCATATTTATCTCCCACTTTCCCTCCTTTATCTCCTAATTAGGGTTGGGAAGATATCAAATTTCATGGGCAAGAGTTAGGGTAAGTATAGGACTCCTTTTTATGATATATATGACTTATTTAGCATTTATCCTAAACCTCTTTCTATTTATTAATTAATTACATATGAAATTGGATTAATTATTTCTCATCCCATGATGGGCTCCTCACAATTAGGCCCACTCTTTTGTATTTGAGCCATTTACACAACCCATTATTGATTTAACTTAATGGAATTGATTTAGTTTCCTTTTATTTCACCTATTCCTCATTTATTCTAATTAAATCTATTTATCTTATTTATTAATAAAAAGTTTATTTTGTTTAAGATTTTAAAAATCAAGGTTGCTACAAGATGATTATAAAGTGTATCATTAAGTACTTGATAATGACTATGAATATGCTTGTAGCATAGGGAGGAGAGGACTTGAAACTTTGATGTCACATTGATTTGAGTTTCCAATCCAATAAATATAACAACAAATCAACTTCACGATTTGTTTTTACTTTGAATGGTGGGATAGTAAGTCGGAAGAGTTCCAAATAAGAAACTAATACTGAGGCTGAGTACATTGTTGCTGCCTAAGCTGCCAAGAAGGCAATTTGGATGAAGAAGTTCATCAACAAGTTAGGAGTCCTCCCGAGCATCTCTAATTCGATCCCTATATTCTATGATAACAATGGGGCCCGCAAGTAAAGCAACTAAGGTCTCATTAGAAATCAAAGCATATTTTGTAGTGTTATCATCTAATAAGAGAGATTGTAATCAAAGGAGATATAGTTGTAGATAATCTTTTGTAGATAACATTCTAGATCCACTGATTAGGTCATTGTCCCATATTGTTTTTGAGAGACAACTTAGGTTGATGGGGATCAAACATATAGGTGATTGACTTTAGTACAAGTGGGAGATTGAAAGAGAGTATGCCTACAAGCCGATCATGTAACGACCCTAATTTTTTAATCTCAAATAAATGGGGATAAATTAATGGACAAGCTGGAGTAGGTCTCAATCAGGATAATTAAAGAAAAGAACCGAATGAGGGAAGTCTTGGGATGTGTGGGAAGTTCATAAAAAGGGAAACATTGGTACTCCCTACTGGTTACAACTCATCAGCCCTTCGACTGGTCGAAATATAATGTAGTCAGCCGAAATTGAACTTCGGATTTGACGAAGTGGTATTTCAGACATGATGAAGTGAGACTTCATATATGTCGAAATAAAATGTAGTCAGCCGAAGCTGAACTTCGGATATGACGAAGTGGTACTTCAAACATGACGAAGTGAGACTTCGTATATGTTGAAATATAACGTAGTTAGTCGAAGCTGAACTTCAGATATGACAAAGTGGTAATTTGGACATGACGAAGTGAGACTTTGTATATGTCGAAATATAACGCAGTCAGCCGAAGCTGAACTTCGGATATGACGAAGTGGTACTTCGGACATGACGAAGTGAGACTTTGTATATGTCGAAATATAACATAGTCCGCCGAAGCTGAACTTCGGATATGACGAAGTGAAATTTCAGATACGAAAAAGTGAGACTTTGCATATGTCAAAGTGAAACTTCGTATAAAATAGAAGAAAACATTATTGGCTGAAGTAGAACTTCGTATATGACGAAGTGAAACTTCATATAAAACAAAAGAAAATATTATCGGCTAAAGTATGACTTCGTTTATGACGAAGTGAAACTTCGTATAAAACGGAAGAAAACATAGTCAATCGAAGTAAGACTTCATATATGATCAGGGTTTGGCGTGCCGGATCGGATCGGGCCGATTCGGGCGAATCGGTGCGGATCAGGGGAAACCCGATTCGCGATTCGCCTGATTCGGTCCGATTCGCCTGATACCTGTTCAGGCAGCGTTGTCAAGTCTCAAGATCCTATTCAGGCAGGGTTTCAGGATCCCCTTATTTACGTGAATATCATTTAAGTAAATGTTACTTAAGATATTACATGTAAATAAGGAAGTACCCACCATTTGAATACAATAAAAATATCAAAAAAATCATATCTCTTACCAATAAAAAGTCAACTCTCCCATCTAAGAAGAAAATCACGATTTCGGTGATTTTAGCGAAATGCTAACTTTCTAATCTCTCATAATTTGGTCTATCTAAAAATTTGATAATTCAAATAAACCATATAGAACACTAAAAATCTAAAGTCCGGTAAAAAAAGTCAAACATGTATGTGACTTCTCCAAGGGAGCCGCTCTCCTATGACAGCACAGTCTACTCGAGGCATCTCAGAATTTGGTCAAACTTAAGTTATCATCACCTAAACTCATGAGAATTTTCACTTTCTAATTGAAAAGAAACTAGGAAGTGACAATTCTCATGAGTTTGAGTGATGATAGTTTAGGTTTGACCAAATCTTAAGAGGTCTCAAATAGACTTACTGTCAGTAGGAGAGCGGCTCCCTTGGAGAAGTCACATGCACGTTTGACTTTTTTTATCGGACTTTGGATTTTTAGTGTTCCATATGGTTTATTTGAATTATCAAATTTTTAGATAGACCAAATTATGAGAGATTCAAAAGTTAGCATTTCGCTAAAATCACCGAAATCGTGATTTTCTTCTTCGATGGGAGAGTTGACTTTTTATTGGTAAGAGATATGATTTTTTTGATATTTTTATTGGATTCAAATGGGGGGTACTTTCTTATTTACATGTAATACTTAAGTAAATGAAACAACAAATTGTTTCATTTACTTAAATGATATTCAGGTAAATAAGGGGATCCTGAAACCCTGCCTGAACAGGATCTTGAGACCTGACAACCCTGCCTGAACAGGTATCAGGCGAATCGGACCGATTTGGGTCCGATCTCATGCGAATCGGACCGATTCGGGTCCGATTCCATGCGAATCGGACCGAATCAGGGAGAACCTGATTCGGTCCGAATCGCTGATCCGTTAAACCCTGTATATGATGAAGTGAAACTTCGTATAAAACGAAGAGAACATAGTCGGTCGAAGTAAGACTTCACATATGGCGAAGTGAAACTTTGTATAAAATAGAAGAAAACATGGTCGATCGAAGTAAAACTTCATATATGACGAAGTGAAACTTCGTACAAAATAGAAGAAAACACAGTCGGTCGAAGTATGACTTCGTATATGACGAAGTTAGCTTCGACTGATCATGAAGAAAACGTGCATTATGAAGTAAAGGTAATCGATGTTTAAGTAATAATCGATGTTCCACATGAGCAATCGATGTTCTTCCTTCAGTAATCGATCTTCAAAAGGACAATCGATGTCTAAGTAGTAATCGATGTTGGTCCACAATCGATGTTTAAGGATAATCGATGTTGGTCCGCAATCGATGTTTAAGTAGTAATCGATGTGGGTCAGTAATCGATGTTTCCTTCTCTCGATTACCTTCTATGCAATCAATGTTTTCCTTTACCAATCAATTTTCTGTGCAATCGATGTTTTCCTTTCACCAATCGATTGCCTTCTATGCAATCGGTGTTTCCCTTCACTAATCAATTACCTCCTATCGTTGGTCTCCTATGCAATCAATGTTTCTCCTTCACTGATCGATTGCCTTGTTACAATCAATTGTTTGGTTATTCAACCATCAATTGCCTTGTTATATAGCAATCAATATGGCTCTTGAACACAAATCGATGGAGGCTTTGTCCTCCCATTATAACAGGACTACCTGGAGATGTAAATATGGGAAAGATTTGAATAGTTTGTGCTTAGAACTGACCCTTAGGCACATCACTTTAGGAGTTGATAAAAAATCATGGCTCAAGTATGGTGGGTCTGTCCTTTTCCAGATCAAGTCAAGGATAAGTATGACAAGGGTATGGTTTGAAGTATGATAGATCTTGTCTGTCTGTCCTTCTTGCAGACTAAGTCAATGTTAGGTATGACAGAGTATGGTTTGGGGCATGGCCTATATATGACTAGATTGGACTTTCTGCTTGTCCCTTATGAAGTAATAAAGTAAGGGTCCTAAATGGGACCAAAGACCCCTTAAATAAGCCAAACGGCCCTTCTTGGCCGAACTTTATACTTTCTTCTTATTCCTGGAGACAGTTTGGAGCCTTTCCCTTTGCATCCTATTGCCATAACCTGAGTGGACCCAAGGAAAATATTGGAGCTTGAGAGCCCTTCTACCCTTTCTTAAAAGCAACTGTTAAAGAACCTTGGAGACCTAAAACAATGGAGCACTCCGAAGCTGGCATGGGATAATCCTGCAGCTTGAAGCCCTTCATCCCCTGACCACTACATCGGCCTGATGGAGCTGGACTTCGAGGAGTTCACCTTCTTCCTCTCGCACTGCATCAGAACATAGGAGTGATCTAGAGAGCAACCCAAAAAGGTAGATTTTCTCAGGCACAAATTAAACTGCTTGTTCTTGTTCAAAGTATCCTTGGATTTTTCATGTTAAGAATCTAGTGGGACACCTCTGATTTGCCTAAATGTCTAATCAGTAGAGTGTTAGGATTTTCGTGACCCGTACACCTTCGCAAGGCTCACCTTGTTTCAGCTTGTTTCTGAGGAACTCGACCCTTGTTCTTAGGAAACATGGTCAAATCTCCTTGACCTTCCTAGATAGGAACCCATCCGATTTGTCCATGTCACCATGCATTTCTGGAAACATTAGACTAGAAATGCACACTTCAAGATTGATCATATGTTGGTTCCAACAACCACCTTGTTGGGATTCTTATTCCCATGTCAACTCCGACTACTCCTTCTTGTTAAACGTCGAATGGCCCTTCTGACTACATCGACTGTTCTCTGTTGACAAACTTTGACTCTCCATTATGGCAACTATGACTAGCCCCTTTGTGGCAATTTTGGTTGGCCCTTCTGGCCACCTCGACTGTTCCTTCTTGTACACTTCGATTGTCAATTGATTGGCCCTTCCGGCCACTATGATTTGTCCTATAGAAGAGCAACCAGCATGATAGTAACCTAAATACCTTGTATAGGTTAAAAGTGGTTAGAATGTGAAGATTATTCTAATGATTCCTAATTACTTGATTTCTTTCTCCTATGTGATTCCACTGAAATTCCACCTTTGAATGTGTTTGTCTTGAATCTGAACCAAAAGAAATGTATAGGAAACCCCCTTGAGCTTGCTTGCATGACTTGATCCATCATGACAGCTTGAATCCTTGTCAATCTGTACTCTTGAAGTTCCTTGATCTGAGCTTATGTTTTTAGCATCTATGACATCCTACACTTCTGTCCTTCTTGACTCTGAATGGCCATATGTTCTTAAAATCGGCACTACTGTTGGGATGATATCCCTGATCAAATACCTGTGTAATAGGGCCTGATCCAGTCTTGGGGAGGAGCATCCCGACGTACTTAATAACCTGGGGAGTATGGATCAACAAATTTGAGCGGTGCTTGGCATTGGCATCCATATGTGTGCAAGATTGGAAAGTGCCTACTTTTGTTATATGATGTGAATGAAGTACGATGTGCTTATTTGATATGATATGTGTGACTCGTTCGTTTGACTAGATAAGCTTGATTCGTTTGAAATGGCCAATTTCTTGTTCATCTATTACATGTTTGATTTGATCATAGCTTGACTTGTGTAGCGTTCTCATGATATGTTAAAAAGCATGATTCGCCTTGAATTCTTGCAATATGCAACTCTGCCTGTTATGATCATGCTTCCTACTTACTTTGATTTCCTGCTTGTCATTCTTGAAATTCAGCTTGCAAAAATGTTAAATACTTATATCTTGCCTGCACCATGAGATATAAATCTTACTGAGGTAGTTTACTCATAAACCTATTAACATTTCAGATAAATTTTGGAGCATGATTAGCATGTAACAGCACCATAGTGTGGAGAGCTTGGAAGCGCTTTGGAGGAGTTTTAAATTCTGAATTTTTGATGTGTGAGTGAATCTTGTATCATATTTGTAAACCACTGTGGTTGGATCTGTGAGGCGTGTTTTCTTTTAAAATTGGTGTTTGTACAAACCATGCAATGAATGAATGAAATAGTTGATGATTTATCTAAGTGTGAATCACAGATGTGGGAATCATGTATTCATCATGTTGTGTTTTATGTGTTGAGATTGTATGATTATCGTAGCAAACTTTATTGCAATGGAATGAGTGAAGTTCTGAAATTTAGTAGTGAATCTTGTTATGGAAGAACTTTGTTCTCGGAGAAAAAAAATATATCTTTGTGGGCCCTAATTGTGTTGTTGGGCTTGTGGGCCCCTTTCATCTATTTCATTTCCATTTGACTTGAATGTCGCATCCCCGGTATGACTTGAGGTGTTGGGTCAAGATTTATGTTGATGTCAGATTATTTTAGATTTTGAATTTTGCTGCATTTTTTATACTCAAATTTTTGGGGCGTGACAAAGGTGGTATCAGAGCATCCCAGTACCCTGGGGTCAAAGCATCCCTAGTTGGATTGAAGAAAAGGCCAAATTTTTTGCTCTTGATCATAGGATGGATTAGGGAGATCTCAAAATATTAGCCTCTTCGGCATTGATCCCTAGCGAGATAGATAGGAGTATCTGAATTTTTAACTCTTGGATTCTAGGACTAGATAAGGTGACATTAGAACACCAACCATGATCTAGGGTTGAACTAAGGAGCATTATTGGAACTTCTATTGGATTCTAGGTAAGGCAAGAAGTGATATTAGATTGTTAGTCTTGGACTCCAGGATTGGATATGAGTAGCATCAAGGTTTCAACCCTGAACCTTGCTGCTTAGAAATAACACTAAGCTTGACCTTTGATCCTAAATGGGAACTTAGTCTGGACAATCAGGAGCCCACTGTAGACACGCGAATTCGGCTCCACCGCGGGCAAATTTCATATTGCGCCATAACGCCACAAATGGCCCTCATTTTTCCTTGCAAGATTATTTTCCCAATATTTTTGGATCTCCCCATCTTTCCCTGGTGCTTCCCCTCTATTTCCATGGCCCCTCGGGGATTATAAGCATCAAATTCATGTCGCGATGGGTCTGCGGGCCGCGTTATGCATGTCGTGACGAGTACGTGGGGTGCATTTTGAAATGCGTCCAATCTGGCGGATGCGATTCTTAACGCGTCGGTCAGGCTGGGTGCAACAACAATTCTTATTACGACGGCTTTGAGGGGAGCGACCTTATCGCGACGGCCATACAGGGCGTGATTATACATCTTTGGCATTAACGTGTCGTGTATGCCAAACGCGTTTCGCAGCACATGCTTAAAAGGAATGGCGTCCATTCCGTTGCACACTATTTTAAAGTCAAAAGGTCTGGCCCGACAAGACGTCACGTGTAAGAGGCCCATGCCCGTAATCATGCAAAATTCTGGAATCGCGTCGTCTAAGGACGCCGCGATTATAAAGTCAACACCTAACGCCTGCGGCTGCATCAGGCGCATTTATGAGCTGATTGCCTCGAGAAGCGTAGTTGCGTCGGCCATAGCCACCGCGTTTCAAGTCGCAGCGGCCATCCCCGACGTGACTATGCAAAGTTTGAAGTAGCGGCGGCCTGCCCCGACGCGATTCCAAGATACGGTTGCAGACTACGCCATCATGCGCCTGTCACATCAATTTGACTTTCCTAGTCGTGGCCTGCTGCCCGGACATGATTCAATCCATGTCGCGACACGCCGCCCCGACGCGATTCAAGTCACGGCCTGCCGCCCAGACGCAATTCAGCTTCTTGTTACGGCGGCTGTACCCGCCACAATTCAAAGATTTCACCTCTATAAATTAACCCCCGAGGGTCATTTGTTAGGGGGAGTTCCAAGAAGCGGTGAAGCTCTGCCGAATTCCCCCCTCGACTCCGGGCCATCATCCACGTCGATCCATTCTTCTTCCACGGAGTCTAGCGCCGTCGTCTCCTTCCATTGCACGTGCGAGGCGGGAGCGTCTTCCTCCGCGTCCTCCATCAATTCCGGCAACGGCCCGTCACGCCGCACCAACATTTGGGGAAGCACCCTCCTCCCCTTTCTTTTTCTTTTGTCTCCACTTCCTCCGAGCCCCACGTGGCTCTTTATATTTTCATCTCCTCCGGGCCCCACGTGGCCCCTCTTTCTTTTCAAACACACATGCATGCATACACACACACACCTATATTTTAGGGGTTTAAAACCACCATCCGGTGAGTCCTCCCCATTTTTATTTATTTCATTTATTTGTTTGGGATTCGATGATACACGCCTTATTTGACTAATCCCCTTATTTTCTTTGTCCTTTTGCTATGGTAATCAAACAAGGAAATGCCCTCTACCGCGGTCGGCCGTGTTTTTAGAGGAAGAGAGGACCCACATCATCCCCCGTCCAATCTCCCCTCTAAAAAGATACGATCGCGATCACTTCTTCCATCTCGCACCCCTCGCCGTGCATTCTCCATTCGGTACCCTCGCGTACCTAGCGATCACGATCCTCATCCCACCCCATAAAACAATCCCTCTTTGTGGAATACGTCGTCGTCTCCATCGGTGGTGTCTACAAATTGGCGATCACGGTGGGACATCTTTTGCATTTTCCCTTTTGATTACCCTCCTCCTTCGTGCCCCACGTGGCACTCTCCTTTCTTTTCCTGCTTTATACTGTGTTGCATGCTATAGTTTTTATTTATTTTTCATCTTTTTACACATCTCCAGCTTTCCTGCACTTTTTCTTCTATTCTCGGGTGGTTGTTGGAATCGCGTCCAACACAAAGGACGCATTCATAAGGCGTCCACGGTACTGGACACATTTCGTTTTGCTGTTGCGGCGGCTAAAACCGACGCGTTCAGCTGCCTTGTCACAGCGGCCTTGGCTGACGCGTTTCCCTTGTCGCGGCGGCTAAGGCCAACGCTTCTCTGTATTCTTAATCCTATTTTCTACACATCTTTCCTGCTTACTACTTTTTACTGCTTTCGTTTTGTTCCCGAGTGCCTGTTTGGAATCGCGGCCAACGCAGAGGACGTGTTCATAACGCGTCCCTTGCACCGGACGCGTTTCATTTTGTTGTCACGGCGGCCAAGGCCGACGCGTTCTTATCGTGGCAGCAGAGGCCGATGCGTTTCTGCCAGCAGTCCGTCCACAGGGACCGGACACGTCGTTGACAGCCTTTTGAGGCTCTCAGTTCCGCATCCAGGTGACTGGACACGATCTTGAAGTCGTGGCGGCTGTCCCGGCCGCGATTCACAGTGCTGACAGAAACGCACCCCTTCTGCCATTTTTGCTATAAACTACTGCATACAGGACATTTTGCATCGGTCGGGGGACCTCCTTCCCTCATATCCTAGGCACCACACACCCTTCTGGTGAAGGCAAGCTCTCCATTGGGCATTCCGTCACTTTGGACTAGCGAACCTTCTCCCGGAATGCCATAAGTCTCTGTACACCGTGGATTCCCTCACGGGGGACTGAGCTGGTTGTACCCCTCCGTTGACCCGGGTTTTAGATATCCATCGTGTGGTGAGAGGTTAGCTTAGTTGTACCCCCGAAGTATCCATCTTCTACCCAACTAGGATCTCACCTAGAGTGACACAATATTTTTCAATCCATTTAATTAATTGTGAAACTCCTAAAAACAAGCGCTAAGCATCATAACTTATTTGAACCACATTGTTTGACCTAATCTTTGTTTAACTTGTTTGTTTGCTTGCTTATTTAAAATGGACTCATACCATCATGTTGGATTTAATTATATGAACTATGAGGATGATTCAAGCATCCAGTCTTTTCAATCCCATGTCCGTCCATTTCACCACCATGAGGGACAACCTTCCACCTCCTATGGTTACGTGCGCACACCGCGCACTAGCCTATCTGATGTCCCTTCACACATCACTCCAATCAAAACCCGGCGAGAGCCTTCCCTCCGCCATGATCCCACAGTCCAAACTGTCCTACATGCACTAGATCAACTCATCCCTCAACAATTAAATCTGATCCAATCTTTAGTTGAGGGTGCGTCTCCCTCTCCTTCTCCCAGGCACCCACCTTTGTATATTCTAGCGACTTCGCCACACACCCCTGTATATCATTCTCCATCACCTCGGCCCCCCGGCCATTTACACTCCCGTGCTCCGGTCCGAACGGACCAACCATTGGGAAGGCCCATTAACTCACGGACACCCCCATGTACTCCCTCACATGCCTAGCGGCAACCATCCACTCCACTCCAAGATGCTCTTCTCCAAAAGTTGAACAATCTGGAGAACCAAATAAACAAGCTGTCCAATCCCATGGGTGACCCCGTCGCCGCCATGCCAGCTCTCCCTCAAATTTACATACATCTTTCGGAGATGCTGTCGTATCGACTGTACAATGTCACGGGTAATCCCTACCTTCATGTCAAGGAATTCCTTTATGAGTTTTCTCGTTGGCAATGAGATCCAATCACCTTGGCATATTTATTTAGAAAATCTCTTGACGACCCTGCACTCGAATGGTTCTACTCTCTAGAGCCAAGTGAGGCAGGGGACTTCCACATCCTCCACAAGAAATTCCTTCAGAGGTACAAAGACCGCGCCAGCCCCTATCTCTCTATCACGGATCTAGCATCCGAGAAAATAGGGGCCGACAAGACCTTTGTACAATTTGCTGACCGTTGGAGGTCAATGGCCACCCGCCTACAGCATGTGCTCTCGGAGTCAGAGCAAATCAAAATCATTATTTCCAACTCCACTCCGAGGTTCAAGCACATTCTGGCCATGAACCAAATCACCTCCATGGAGAAGCTCTACAAGCGGGGACGTTACATTCAAACCCATCTGATGGACTCCCCGATCACGGAGCTATTTGATCAAATTAAACCGAGAAAGAACGGATTAGTGGATGCCATCCACCATCCACCTCACCACCCTACAACATCCACATCATATGCACCTCCGCAAACACCCATCTACCACAACATGTCGCCACCTAGGCATCCACTGATTCATACTCCTCGAACTCAGCAACCTCCAACTGGGCCCTACGATGCCCCAATTTATGAAGAAGCTCTTGTGCCCTGCATTGCGCCTGCTCCGGCACCCATGCCAGCTCCTGCACCCCCACCACAACAACCCCAACAGCCTCCGCCTCCACCACAGCCTGTTGCTCGGGTCGAGGTTGCCAGCACCCAACCCATCCAAGAAACCACCTGGTGTTACGACGATGAACCTTCCGAGATCATGTTTGTGCGCCATTTACCTACACCTTCCCCATTGCCATCCATTACCATTAAACCTTCCATTATTAAACCTCCACCAACCATTACGCCAATCATCACACCTCCCACTGCGCCAACACCATTGGCAACCAAACCCGAGCAAAGCCTCCCTATCATACCCATTACACCTCCACAGGCCATACAGCCTTCCACTACCTCCACATCCACCCCCATCCAACGGAGCGGGTGCACCCCTGTGAGGAGCAACAAGCAAGTACAGCAGAAGAAGGAATCCCCGGGACTGGGCATGCTTTTTAAAATCCAGGATTATATTCCTCGCATGCCTGTCATTGTCAAGATACCGGGCAGATTCACTGAGCGGAAGTCCTCCCCTTCAATCATGGCCGTCAAGAGGCCTTCTAAATCAATGCCAATCATTCCAGTTGCCAACCACACCCATTTTAAAATACTCATAGGGAATCAAACCCTCCAAGCTCTCATGACCCCTCACACCATTTTTGTGAACCTTCCCACTCTAGTGAAGGGGTCGACCATTCAGATTGTGCTCATGAACTCCAACGCCAAATCATTGGCACAATCCATTATCCAAGGGGTCGTGCCCGTTCCCATATCAAAAGCTTTACAATCTTTGGGCACGGTCCCCTCTTTGTTGCTTCCAACTCTACCAGTGGGACTCCCCACCCTTTCATTCCACTACATCCCAAGGGAGTTGCCACTGCAGCTTGAAACTCCGACGGAAGTCAATAATCCAATCATTGAGAGGCGTTCAAACTCTCCGAGAAGACCATGACCATCTGCCCGTTGGGCAAAATTTGTGAGGAAGTACGTGAGGGTCAAAATGTTGATTCCCAAGCGGGATCCCAAACTCCGAGCAAGGCAAAAGACCGAGGGGCCTCCTCCATCTTTTCCATTTTCTTCCCCATCATCTTTTGTGCTGCTTAGCACCTTCTCGTGGGTTCTCCACATTCCCTCCCCACATGAGGCATTTTATTTTCATTTATTGTACAATCCATCCTCTTGCACCGGGCATCACACCTCTTTTTGTACTCCTTACTCTCCCTACCATGCCCCTCATGGCACATCTCCCTTCCGTGCCCCTCGTGGTACATCTCCCTTCAGTGCCCCTCGTGGTACATCTCCCTTCAATGCCCCACGTGGCGCATCTCCTTTTAGTGCCCCACATGGCACAACTCCTTCCAGTGCCCCACGTGGCACGTCTCCATCCTGTGCCCCACGTGGCACGTCTCCATCCCGTGCCCCACATGGCACCTCTCCATCCTACGCCCCACACTGCACACCTCCCTTTTCAGCCCCTCGCGGCCCACTTCTTCCTTTCTCTCCTCCGACTCATCCGGATTCTTTTCCTCTTTTAGGGCACCGCGCTCTCCTTCTTCTCCAATCCCCTCCGGTCCCGCTGGAGTCTCCAAAATCTTTCCTCCACTCTCTCCTCGACGCATTTAATCGGGTCCTTCGACCCTACTCGCATTGTTTTTGGGGCTTCAGTCCCCACATGTCTTTTTAATTAAAATAAAAAAAAATGTGTAGATTCTTGTAGACCTCCGAGTCTCGCCCCAGCGCAGGGCATTCGTCCTTCCTTTACCCTCTGAATTCTTTATTATCAGTGTCAAAAATCCATAAAAAGATGAATATTTCAACATTGCCATGCTATCGCAGCATTTTTTGTTACGAGAATTCCGCACCATGAGTCCGAAGTTCCCTCCGGGGTCATTAAAGTTTGCCCTTGGCATGGATACCACTTGCACACACTTCACGGTGCCCTAAGCTAATCGCTCCCGGTAGACACCGTCACCATCACAGCCACGCCTAAAAGGCACATGTGTCTGTTTCTCCCCTCTTTCGGCCGAAGTATAGGTAGTAGAGGTAGTTTGGGCAACGCAACCAACCCAAGACACTCCGTCATAAAAGGACTTCTCTAAAAGGGGCAAAAATTAAATGACCGAATCAAAATAAAGTCCAATGCATGTCAAGAGTGGCAAAGTCCCCGTAGGGATCCAAATGGACCTGGACGTACACATGCAAAAAAATTAAAATCAAATCAAGATAATAGGACATGGCAAAGAGTGGCAAAGTCCCCGCAGAGATCCAAACGGACCCGGTCGTACGCATGTCCCTACAATCAATTGGTCATCACTCAAGATTCCAAAATAATTCAAAAGCCCTAGTGTTTAAATAAAACTGAATCTCCTGACAGTTGTGCCAAGGGAGGAAGTCAAACCCCGACTCTTCAAAACCCATATCAAGCTTGTCCCCAAATTTTCCTCTCTTCTCCCTGCCAGACTTAGTCGTCTTTTTAGGCGTGGCTTTGATAGTAGCACTGTTAGTCACAAGCAATCAACCCCTGGGCACCATTTCGAATGCACGCCCCACCCTAGGCATCTTTTGATGAAACGGGAGGTAACAAGGACCCCTCGCCAGTCAGTTCTTATAACCTTGATGCCGCCATGGCATGACAATGTTTTAAAATCAATAAAAGAGATGAATATAAAACCAAAACCAAAAAGATGAATATTCTCAAAATCAACAAAAAAGATGAATATTTCCAAAACCAAAAAAAATCAAATATCTCCAAATCCCATAAAATTCTGAATATATCCAAAAATCCCACAAAAATTTTAAATATCTTCAAATTCCAAAAAAATCTTTGATGGTGTTGTACAAGGCAAGCACTGCCTCCTGTCTGTGTCAGAACGATGCAAATCTTCCCCTTCGTGGGTTCCTCTTATCTTGAACTCCCAACTCTCTTGGCCAAGATCACTTATCCTCATGGTTAAAACAAACAAATTATTTGAGTTGCATCTGTCGTTGACTACTTTATACATGCTCCCTGCTATAACTGTGTTATTTCATGTTGTTTGTTATTTTGGCTAATGGGTTTTGAGCGTAGGATTCGAGTTACCTCATCTGGCGCTACATCAGGCTGCTGCTGCCCCCACCATCAAGTTATCTATATGTTATACTCCTAGATCACATCAAGGACCTTGTGGCTCTGAGGAATCTGGGATTTGAGTTCCCCTCTAACAAAAATAATGATTATCCCAGAGGATCCTTAGCCGCACGGATAGACCATTACGCTTGGCACCTGAGAACGATGGACCCATGCATAAACCCCGATCCTGACTCAATGCCATCGTGACAATATTATCCTTGATTATTGTCTACACCTCGTATCTTTATTTTTCTTTTAGCCCAGCATACATGCATATTGAAATCACAGTGGAAAACCGCTCTTCCAATGCAATTTGAGAGCCATCCACGCTCCAATATCAAGCAATCTGAAGTATTCCATTCTGGGTCAAGTACCCAACTCCATCTGTTGTTGCCTCTGGGCTAATTTTCTTGAGATTCCCTTGTTTGGACTTATCCCTTTTATTCTTTCTTTCTCCCAGAGATCCACCTGAGGCAGTGGCAAACGCCCCCGATGGTGCAACCTAACGGATTGTGTCCTTAGGTACTTCCCCTTCGCTGGAAGTTGATCTCTCCTACTCTCCCCAAGATCCACCTGCGGCAGTGGCAGACGCCCCAATGGTGAAACCTAACGGATTATGTCCTTAGGTACTTCCCTGATGCTGGAAGTTGATCTTTTCTTTTCTTTTGTGCCCCACACGGCACCTTTCCTTTCTTATTCCTTTCTTTGTCCAATCATTTGTTTCTTTAGGTCTTCTTCCTGGTGGTGACTTCCTAGGTTGTTGGTAAAAGACTCTTATCAGGTGGCAGTCACCGATGATTAAGCGTGTCTATTTTTCCACCTTGGCATCTACTTTTCAGTCCGCTCCCGCTACACTCCACTTCGCTACGTTTCATTCTATTTCATTCCACTTCATTTCATTATGCTTCACTTCGCGTCTTTTCACTTCACTCCCCTGCAAAGCAGACGCCAAGGCGTGGCGACTGTAGACACGCGAATTCGGCTCCACCGCGGGCAAATTTCATATTGCGCCATAACGACACAAATGGCCCTCATTTTGCCTTGCAAGGGTATTTTCCCAATATTTTTGGATCTCTCCATCTTTCCCCGCTACTTCCCCTCCATTTCCACGGCCCCTCAGGGATTATAGGCATCAAATTCATGTCGCGACGGGTCTGCAGGCCGCGTTATGCATGTCGCGACGGGTACGTGGGGCGCATTCTGAAATGCATCTAGTCTGGCAGACGTGATTCTTAACGCGTCGGTCAGGCTGGGCGCAACAGCAATTCTTATCGCGATGGCTTTGAGGGGCGCGACCTTATCGTGACGGCCATGCAGGGAGCGATTATGCATCTTTGGCATTAACACGTCGTGTATGCCGGACGTGTTTCCTAGCACATGCTTAAAAGGAATGGCGTCCATTCTGTTGGACGCTATTTTAAAGTCAAAAGGTCTGGCCCGACAAGACGTCGCGTGTAAGAGGCCCATGCCCATAATCATGCAAAATCCTGGAATCGCATCCTCTGAGGACGCTGCGATTATAAAGTCAACACCTAACGCCTGCAACTGCGTCAGGCGCATTTATGAGCTGATTGCCTTGAGAAGCGTAGTTGTGTCAGCCATAGCCGCCGTGTTTCAAGTCGCGGTGGCCATCCCCGACGCGACTATGCAAAGTTTGAAGTTGCGGCGGCCTGCCCCGACGCGATTCCAAGATACGGTTGTAGGCTGCGCCATCATGCGCCTGTCACATCAATTTGACTTTCCTAGTCGCGGCCTGTTGCCCGAACACGATTCAATCCATGTCGCGGCACGCCGCCCCGACGCGATTCAAGTCGCAGACTACCACCCAAACGCAATTCAGCTTCTTGTCGCGGCGGCTCTACCCCCCGCGATTCAAAAATTTCACCTCTATAAATTGACCCCCGAGGGTCATTTGTTAAGGGGGGTTCCAAGAAGCGGAAAAGCTCTGCCGAATTCCCCCCTTGACTCCGGGCCATCATTCATGTCGATCCATTCTTCTTCCATGGAGTCTGGTGCCATCGTCTCCTTCCATTGCACGTGCGAGGCGGGAGCGTCTTCCTCCGCGTCCTTCATCAATTCCGGCAATGGCCCATCATGCCGCACCAACATTTGGGGAAGCACCCTCCTCCCCTTTCTTTTCCTTTTGTCTCCACTTCTTCCGAGCCCCACGTGGCTCTTTATATTTTCATCTCCTCCGGGCCCCACGTGGCCCCTCTTTCTTTTTACACACACATGCATGCATACACACACACACCTATATTTTAGGGGTTTAAAACCACCATCCGTTGAGTCCTCCCCATTTTTATTTATTTCATTTATTCGTTTGGGATTCGATACTACACGCCTTATTTAACTAATCCCCTTATTTTCTTTGTCCTTTTGCTAGGGTAATTAAACGAGGAAACGCCCTCTACCGCGGTTGGTCGTGTTTGTAGAGGAAGAGAGGACCCACATCATCCCCCGCGCAATCTCCCCTCCAAAAAGGTACACTCGTGATCACTTCTTCCATCTCGCACCCCTCGCCGTGCATTCTCTATTCGGTACCCTCGCGTACCTGGCGATCACGATCCTCATCCCACCCCATAAAACAATCCCTCTTTGTGGAATACGTCGTCGTCTCCATCGGCGGTGTCTACACCCACAAGCGAACTTATAGCCTGAATTATGGAAATTTCTGTCATGAGGACTTAGGGTCCTTGTGTCTGCCCCTTGCTAGCACCCAGAGAGTGGGTGGAGCCTTGTGCTAGATCCGACCATTTCCTTTATAAAGAAGCATTACCATAGCTGCATATACTCTGAGCTACATCCTTATCATTGAACCTCACTTTATGGATATATATTTACCTAATGCTAGATGTGTTAGGAGATACTAGAGCCTAAGTCTAGAACCTAAACTATGGGACTTTGTTGAGAGAATCCATGGATCTTGAGAATCTATGAATCTAGCACCAAGATAGGACTCTTATCAACACCTGGGAACTAGTATTAAGTTCCAAACCTAATAAGGCATGGGTTGAAATCCCAGAATGGGAACCTGGCCTTGATACCCAAAGGTTGTAGGTTACTCTGAATATAAGAAGGATGTCCTAGGCAACGGTGAGAATGGTAGAAGCCATCGACTAGACTTAGAACCTCCCTTGATGAATGTTTATAAGAATTGTAAGCTAGAAGCAAGAAGTAAAAGAGAAACTGACCATCTTGGTAATTTATTTTTTAAGGAACTTGGATGAATGACAACTGAGGAACAATCCACAACATTTATAGACGGATTGAGGTTGGTTCAAAAGATAACCAAGATGTTACGACAAGCTTCCTAACTACTAGAGAATGCTTTGGGATCTACTAAGAAGGACTTCAAACCCATACTTAGAAAGAAGCAGAGCAACAATAGTAACAGACCCCAGGAGAAGAAGCCCAAGAAGAAGGGTAAGCAATTGGCTCGTGTGCCTAAAGGGAGGTGCTACCATTGTGGACGAATGAGACACAAGATTGAAGAGTGTTGGAAGAATAGTGGAGCTTGCCTGCGGTGTGGAAGCGTGGATCACAGGATTTGTAATTGCCCGCTAATGAAAGGAAAAGAATCCTCAACGAAGAACCAGATGGTCCTAAGTAGTTAGAATCATTCTGATTTTTGTAGTTATAATCTTATTTAGAAGAAACATGTAAATCTTGATACTTTTGAGGAATGTCATTAAGACCATTATCTTCTATAGAATGGAGTAGTATTTTGATGAAGGATATGTGCATGTATGTATGCCCTTCTAAGAAGTATCTTACTATAGAAAGGAGATCTCGTTGGTCTAAGTCTTAAGTGGGGGAGATTTGGGGATCAATTAGAGATCACAAAATATTAGATAGTATGAATTTTGGGACCAAATTCTTTTAAGTGGGAGAGATTGTAACGACCTTGCTTTTTTAATCCCAAATAAATAGGGATAAATTAATGGACAAGATGGAGTAGGTCTCAATCAGGATAATTAAAGTAAAGAACCCAATGAGGGAAGTCTTGGGATGCGTGGGAAGTTCATAAAAAAAGAAACACTGGTACTCCCTGTTGGTTACAACTCACCAGCCCTTCAACCAGTAGAAATATAACGTAGTCAGTCGAAGCTGAACTTCGGATATGACGAAGTGGCACTTCGAACATGACGAAGTGAGACTTCGTACATGTCGAAATATAATGTAGTCAGCTGAAGTTGAACTTCAGATATGACAAAGTGGTACTTCGGACATAATGAAGTGAGACTTCGTATATGTCAAAATATAACGTAGTCAGTCGAAGTTGAACTTCGGATATGACAAAGTGGTACTTCGGACATGACAAAGTGAGATTTCGTATATGTTGAAATATAACATAGTCAGCCGAAGTTGAACTTCAGATATGACGAAGTGGTACTTCGGATATGACAAAGTGAGACTTTGTATTTGTCGAAATATAACGTAGTCAGCCGAAGCTAAACTTCGAACATGACGAAGTGAGACTTCATATATGTTGAAATATAAAGTAGTCAGACGAAGTTGAACTTTGGATATAACGAAGTGAAACTTTGGATATGACGAAGTGAAATTTCATATATGTAGAAGTGAAACTTCATATAAAATAGAAGAAAATGTTATCGACCAAAGTAGAACTTCGTATAAAACAGAAGAAAATGTTATCTGCCAAAGTAAGACTTTGTATATGACAAAGTGAAACTTCGTATAAAATAGAAGAAAACACAGTTGGTCAAAGTAAGACTTTGTATATGATGAAGTGAAACTTCGTATAAAATGGAAGAGAACACAGTTGGTCGAAGTAAGATTTCGTATATGACGAAGTGAAACTTCATATAAAATAGAAGAAAACACAGTCGATCGAAGTAAGATTTCATATATGACGAAGTGAAACTTTGTATACAATAGAAGAAAACACAGTTGTGCAAGAGCTCCATTCTGCGGACCCCGAATGTGAGCGTGGAAGCTCTGGAGGTTCCCGAACGTTGCCGCTCCCTCGTTGGCGTTGAATGGGTGCTGGTTGACTTCGTTGACTCCTCGTTTGACCACTTTGACCAAGGGGAAAACAAAGAGACCAGCAAAGGAAGTGAACGGGATGTGATCTCCAGGGCCTTACCTATGCCCAAGGAGGTAATATGATCGCGCCGGTGACGTGCCTCGTGCTGCGGTGGATGGTGGGACTACAACTTTCCTCTCCTCGGTTGGCCAAAGAAAGGAAGCTCCACGGTCTTCTTCAAAGTGTTCCTGCCACAAGAAAAAGCTCTATTAGACTTGAAGAAGTGTGGTAAATGTCCAAAACAGAAAAGAAATTGCCCAAAAGGAGAGCCCCATACCGGTTGCGGGCTTGAGAAGAGGGGTGGCCAAGTGTTATGACCACCCTTCTTCCCTCCATTTTTTGGTTGGAAAACCCCTTTTGGGTGTGTTGGGAGTGTGCACTATGTGCCTAGGGTGTGTGCGTGTGTAACATGCAAGGACTAAGGAGAGAGGAAGAGAAAGAGAAAGAGAGAAGGGAGATGATCCTCATTTGTGGTCGTTGATGGCTGCTTTGTGGACTCCTCCAGCACCTGGTGAAGCCTCCTGGACACTCCAAATGTTGAGAAGAAGAGAGGGAACAAGGGTGGAAGCTCTCAAGGGCACTTTTCTCTCTCCTCTCTCAAAGCAACATGGCATGGACGTCCAGCCTCTCCTCCTTCACTTGGAAGGCCAAGGAGTGACCTATATAGGCAGTGGGGTCGGAGTTAGAGAGCATTGGATGCTCAAGTGTGAAGAAACACACTTAAACATCTGGCAATCCATGTGTTAAGGCTTGAACCAATGAGAGGGGGCCAAGTAGGACTTTTACTGGGTCAAGGGGGTGCCAAGGTGGCCCATTTGCCCGTTGGGAACAGCCCATGCGTTGCGTGGCCGAGAAGAGGGTGCAAGTGGGCTGGAATCTCGGGCAGTTGCATAGACCAAGTAAACCAGGTTGACGTCAAACGATGCTGCCGCCAACACCATGCAAACGTCCACCCGTGTGGATGCCAACCGGAGTCGGCGTCAAGGGCCTGTGTGCCGCCAACCAGAGGTCAGCGGCAGTCGATGTTGCCGTCTACATGGAATCTGAGGCAAGTCAACAAGCGGTCAAACGGACCTTATTGGGCCATGAACCACGCGGAGATGGGTCAAATCTCGCGTCTACAAGTTGGTCGAAGTATTACTTTGTATATGACGAAGTTAGCTTCGACTGATCATGAAGAAAACGTGCATTATGAAGTATAGGTAATCGATGTTTAAGTAATAATCGATGTTCCACGTGAGTAATCGATATTCTTCCTTTAGTAATTGATGTTTAAAGGGACAATCGATGTTTAAGTAGTAATCGATGTTAGTCCACAATCAATGTTAAGGACAATCATGTTGGTCCGCAATCGATGTTTAAGTAGTAATCGATGTGGGTCAGTAATTGATGTTTCTTTCTATTGATAGCCTTCTATGCAATCGATATTTTCCTTTATCAATCGATTGCCTTCTGTGCAATCGATGTTTTCCTTTCGCCAATCGATTGCCTCCTATCGATTGCCTTCTATACAATCGGTGTTTCCTTTCGCCAATCGATTGCCTCCTATGCAATTGATGTTTCTCCTTCACCGATCGATTACCTTGTTACAATTGATTGCGTTGTTACAATCAATTGTCTGGTTATTCAACCATCGATTGCCTTGTTATATAGCAATCGATATGGCTCTTGAACACAAATCGATGGAGGCTTTGTCCTCCCATCATAATAGGAATACCTGGAGACTTAAATATGAGAAAGATTTGAATAGTTTGTGCTTAGAACTGACCCTTAGTGTAACGACCTGACCTCCCGGACCCCACCAGGGACCCCGAAGTTTGCGCTGCCACCCACGGGTCCGAAGATCCGGAAGGGTTAGAAGAATAGTCTAGTGAGATATGTGCTGAATTTAAATAACTATAACAATATAACAATTGTACAACGTGTCCCAAATAAAAGCACAGGTACAAGAAGAAAGATGCAGTCCTTAAGGGGCATACCCCGAGAACTTGCAAAGCGCAACTCTCAACTCACTCAGGTACAAGAGCTCACAACAATCGCTCTCACTACTGCTGACAGCACACGGCGCCACAACCGTCTCGGCAACCCATCCGACATTGAGCTCCCGCGACGACGAGCCCCTAGCTGAAGGAAGTAGAGGAAGTGAGCCGCGTGAACAAGGCCCAGTAGCTAGGGACTACCAGTCCCTCACCGGCCAGAGCAGCAGGAACTCCGAAAACATGAAACTACACTAGAAAGCTGTAAAGCGAGGAACACCTACAGCAAGATACTACAAAGCAGTGGAACAGAACAATGCAACGTCACGACCGCTAACCAAGGTTGCGACACACACACGACTCCCGCAAAAACCAATGGAGTGGGGCACCAAGTAGAAGCAACCCTCAGCGCACCCGCCGAGACCACGCAACAACCAGGTGAGAACGATGTCCCACTACAAGCACGGCCACCTCAGACCTCCACAAGGTCGATGGCCCACAAGCAGAACCACCCCGGACCCCAGACACACTACGAGGTTGGGAAGCCACACACACCGGTGCTACCACGGTCTGGCACCCAAGAACGAGACTATGGAACCGAGAGGACACCGAAGTGGAAACCACCATAAGCATGGGCCAACAAGGCCAAACAAACGATGCCTACGAAAACTAGGCACGACCAGGCTATGAATGTCGTGCCAGCTAGGGCAATAGATAACACTTGGAAACGTCGTGAGGAAACATCATCACAACAACAGCAACCAAGCCACTGCCACTGGCAGCCAAGAGGAGGAACACCAGCCATTCCCTCTGCTCGCCAGCCTGGCTCTTGCCTCTAACCTCCCCAGAAGAGCGAGACAGAGCCGCCACAGAACACGACAAGAACGCACGCACCACCGCAGCCTATCCAAGCTGCGGCCTCACGCCTGACCACTCTACGCGGCTCCAGAACCAACGCAGAGCAAGACAGTGAGAAAGAGGACTGTCTGGGCCATGCCAGGAAGAAAGCATCTCAATGACCTCGGCATCCTGCCCCAGACAAGAGAGCACTACAAACGACTTAGCGCCGCTGTCCAAACCTCGTTTTCCCCTCAGCTCCAGAGTCTGCCAACTCGAACACGCTCGTAGCCTTGAACGCTCCCTCAAAGGCTCCCGAGGATGGGGGTCTCAGGCAATGGAAACAACCTCTAAACGGGACAAGCCCTCAAGTGCCAAGCACCGGGCAAACAGGCGGGGCAAGCACAATAAGAACCATGCCGAACCGCTGGCTTGTAACTCACGACAAGCCCAGCAAGCACGAGGCACGCACGAACCCTCGAGAGGGCCGTCGGCCAACCAAGGCACACATGAACAAGCTAGAACCTCATAACACCACCAGTCGGTATGGAAAGCATCGCTTTGCTAATAATCGATAGACCGTCGGTCAATCGATTATTAGACAGACGCAACCCTCCTAGCACCGCTGCCAGGACACTGTCGCGAAGGTGTCACCTTCAGTAACTGAATGCGGCAAGGCAACCTGCCGCGTTCCCCACCTGAAGGTCCTAAAGCCAAGCCAGCCCTGAGGCACATGCCGACACCCTAACCAGAACCACGGAAACACCTGAGGCAACACAGGTACTATCGCGACCTCCTAGGCCATCACGATACCATCGCGATGGGGAACGGCACCGCAATAGCAACCCTGGCGCGACGAGGCAAAGCGTCGCGACAGCAAACCCTGTCGCGACAGGAACACGCGTTGCGACAGCGATCCTTATCGCGATAGGCAAACGCGTCGTGATAAGGTCGCACCCGACTGGGCAGACGCCTCTTCTAGTGTCGCGACGTGCACCGTGGTCACGACACCAGCAGAGAGGCAGACCCACGAGATGCTTCATCCCGGGGCCGCCCACAAGCCACAAATACCATCGTACGGGGGAGGGGAGCATAGAGAAGATATCTGAACTAACTAGAAAGCACGAGGTGTAACACCCCGAAAATTCGGTAATTGAAAAATTAGAAATAAATCGAAAACGATAAATTCAATATTTGTGCAATAGCAAAAATGCACGTGTCATTATCATACATACAAAAACCCATTAGAAAATTTCATAAAAACCATAGTTCAACTCTAAATAATACTCCCTAATGACCCACAGAGAAATTCATGCAAAGGAAAATCAGATGGTCCAAGTTTAAGGCATTTTACGACTGAGTGTCGTAATCAGAGAATAAGTCGGGAAATCATTATCACACATACCTGGAGGAGCCAGAAAATTAAATAAAAACCATAGATGGACTTCAAATAATATCCTCTAATGACCAATCAAGAAATTTGGGTCAATAAAATTCATTTGAGGTATGTTTAAGAGTTATTGTGACTTATTGTCGTAATTAGGAAATAAGTTGGACAACCCATTATCAGGTGTATAAATGAGATCATAAACTAAATGAGAAATTTATGGTGGACTCCAAACAATATGTGGGGATAGTCCATAAAAGAAATCGGATCAATGGACAACGTAAGACCCATGAACAAATTCAAGTATGAAATTAGTAAATAAATAACTTCCGTATTATCGGAATAATAGAACTTACGTACCACTATCGTACGTGAGAAAACACATCAGAAAATTCTGTAAAAATTATAAAACAACCCTAAATATTATCCCTAAGCGTTCCACGAAGGAATTCGTGCAACGAAAAATCTGATTGGCCGAGTATGTGTCACATGTGACCAAGTTACCCGAATTAGGAAACTAAGTCGGAAAATTGTTAACACGGAAAAATAACCCAACCATAAATTAAATAAACATATTGGAGAGACTTCCAATATCATGTATTAATAACCCATTAACAAGATTGGGCCAATGGAGCACATTTGGCCCAAGGATAAAAATTGGGACAAGAAAATACTCAGAAATTCGTGTATGTAATTATGCAATAATTAGGGAGGGCAATTTAGGGTTAAAATTAGGGTGATTAGTCATGTAAGGTAAGCCAAAACCGGACCCAACCCTAAGAGGAGGTTTCCTAAACCTTTGCTACCTCCTTTGGGTGAGAGAATCCCAGATTTTTGAAAGTAGGAAGCAGAATTCGCAGCCCCCTTTCCTAGTCCCATTGGGACATGAATTAGAACTCTAAAACTATAAGGACTCCTCACAAAACGTTTAGGGAAGGGTTAGCAATAAGTTGGGGTCGTGAGCAGCAAGGTTGGAGCGCTGGAGGAGTGGAGAACGGCTGGGGAAAACGTGGTCTTCCTCAACCTCGCTCTACATCAACCCAGAAATCTGTAGAGAGTTATTAGCATTCAAAGGTAGGTGTTCTCGGGCCAAGATTAAAGAAAATCAACACCATCATGTAGTTCTTCGAGTCTAGGTTCATTTGCACTTGGTTTGACTAATTTTCATGGAGTATACATTGTGTATTCGTAGTTGTCCCTAAGTCTCGCACAGTTAGGGCTTTTTCCGTTCTTCTTATTATGCACACGATTTGATGCCGAATTAGACTAAACTTCCTTCATGAAAGTTCTTCTAATTTTAGTCATGATCATCTTTTATGTTGGACATTTTGTCCAAAAGTCTTTCGTTAGAGAGTTATAGGCATGGCAAGAGAGTTACTGCATGATACTGCGATTTCGGGCTGCACTTAGCTTTATGTTCTTCATATATTTCTCAGGAGTCGAGACCGAATTAGATCAAATCCCCAACATCAAATTTCTTCTACTAGTTGTCCTCATCATATTTCGTGTTGAACGTTTTATCTAAATGTCATTCATTAGAGAGTTATAAGAGGGGTAAGTAAATTGCTGCATGAGACGTGTTTTCGGGTTACCCTTGAACTATATGTTTTCTGGGAAGGCCTCTAGTGTCGACACTACTTGATCTAGTGTCGACACACTGTCCCAAATTATCCCAAAAGGTGTTCTGGGAAGGCCTCTAGTGTCGACACACTGTCCCATACTGGCACAACAGGTTTTTTGGGAGCTGTCTCTAGTGTCGACACTACTTGATCTAGTGTCGACACTACTTGACCATTTCTGCATTATTTTGTCTTATGTTTGAAGCATTGTGTCGACACCAGTAAGGGGTGTGTCGACACTACCCTTGCAAAAAAAGTGCATATCTTGGGTCTGATCATTACATAATGTCTACTAGCATGTGCATGATGTTATATAGTATGCATGGACCTAAAAGAAATCAACCCATTGAAAAATGATAATGATACGAATATGATTCTAATGTGTAATTGTGATTGTCATTATGTTCATTGGATTATCTCATGATCTTTCCTATTGTCAATTGAAATGATAAGAAATTGTTGTGAATATGGGGATGAATACACGTTAGTATGGACTTGTTAGTGAAGTTAATATCATGATTTACATATGAGTTTCAATAGTTACATGCTTTCCGGTGTTCCATTAATTATTTTCCATATGCATACATGCTAAGAAAGATCCGTGACTCGTCACTTACATATTTGCACGAGTAGGCACACCCTTGGGGAATTGGGAGCTCTCTGCCGGTTATTCTGAATTGGTAGACTAGCGACCTTTTCCTTAAGACCTCCATAAGTCTCCGCTCTCTATGGATTTCCACATAGATGCCGAGCTGGTTGTACCATGAAGTACCCTGGAGATAGAAAGCACATGTCCTGCATACGATCTGTCTTTAGAAACATCCTCATGTCAAGACATTAATGGATTATGAAACATGATACGTCGTTATACTGCCTTTTGTTCTCTTGAACTATTTGTCATACCTTGACTCTATGAATGATCATGTTCCTTTTACTATGAGCTTGTCATTGAAACTCTGTGGCCATAATATGAATATGTTTGTTCGACACAACGTGGGACTTCGGTCCATTTGACCAATGCCTGTACAATAGGGGCCCTATCTGGTCCTGGGGAGGAGCGCCCCAACGTACTTATTAACCGCGGGAGTATGGACTCTTGGTGCTTGGCATAGCACAACGAACACGCAAGATTGTGAAAATGTGCCTTTGTTCGATATGATAAGTTTGATCTGATATGATATGATAAGATTTGATATGATACGTCTGATCATGTGAATGCATGATATCTATTTGAATATGGCCAATCTCTTTTGATACGATTCTACTCTTGAAATATCTGTCCATTGTATATGCAACTCGACATGTGATCTGAAATGATACCCATTCTACTCTACTATTCAATCTGTTAGTATTGCATGCATTGTCATCATATACATGTTCATATCTTGCCTAATTAAAATGTTAATCACGTATATTAGTGCCCGCACAATATTGAGATGTAAATCCTACTGAGGTAGTTCGCTCACCCTATCATCCTGCCCTTTTCAGGTAGTGATGAGGAACCAGTGGAGTCCGATGGGGCCGGGCAAGAGTGATGAGCACCCGCTATATGAGGAGTTGACAGTTTAGAAATAGACATTTGAGTAGTCGATGTATTAGAGAAACATTGTTATTTGAATAATGAACCCTTTTCAGTGAGTTCTTTCTATGTAAGGTTTTAACTAGTGGATTGAAGTGGAATAAAGAGTACCTTTGATGACGTTATTATGATCTGAAATGTGTGGTTATATGTAATTGTTACTCTGCGTTACTCAACTATGATACGTCTATTTGTATCGTTCATGCCTCCCGGTATTTATTCCACTGCTAAATATCGGGGCGTGACAGTTGGTATCAGAGCCCTAAACTTTAGGGTCCAAGGGAATAGGAACATAGGATGAAACTAGATCACACGAGTCGAAATCTGTCGTACCTAATGTGAGCTTGGGTAGAACCATGGGAATAGAAGTCACATGTGATATATTTAGATGACTGACTTATATTAATATCTTGAAGGTACTTAATACCTTAACGGCTGCCGAACGAGCTGAGCTTCCCCTAAGTCCTAGGCAATTAGGAATGATAGGATAAGTGTCATTGTAACCCTCAGCTTATGTCAAGAACTTTGTACCTACCTGGTGAGATTGGGTAGAAACTTGGGCTTAGTCCAAAATTTTATTAATAACTAAATATTGTAAGTTACAAGGCATCAACAAGGAGTAAAGAAGACTGACCGTGTGATAGATTGTTTTGAAGGAACTTAAATAAACAGCAATGGAGGATATACCTACACCATCTATGAATGGACAAAGATCGGTCCAAAGATTAACCAAAGCACTACGACAAGCTGCTCAACTGTTAGAAGATGCCCTAATAATGGCTAAGGGAGATACAAATGGGAAGGAAATGTCTATTGATGACAAAGGAGTTGGCGAAAAAAATGGGAAAGCACAAATCACAACCACAGGAAGCTCCAAACCCATAGCCAGAGAGAAACAGCCCACCAACAGTAATAGATCACACAAGAGAAAGAAGTGCAAGAAGTGCGATAAGAAACTAGTCTACGCTCCTGTAGAAAGATGCCAGCATTGCAACAGAATAAATCATCGGTCTGAGGAGTGCTGGAAATTTCAAGGCAAGTGTTTCTGTTGTGGCAGCCAAGACCACAAGGTTAAGGATTGCCCTAACGAGAAATCAATCTCAAGGAATAAATGGCAGAACAAACCAAAGAAGGAGGTATGAGAGAGGTATTCTTTCTAACTCGCTTTTATTTGACACTGAAGTTATATCACCAATCAATCATTATATTATTAGCAATCCACAATTTGATTCCCTGTAAGTCCAGCCCGTAAACACATGTGAATTTGGGGACCAAATTCTTTTAAGTGGGAGAGGATGTAACACCCCGAAAATTCGGTAATTGAAAAATTAGAAATAAATCGAAAACGATAAGTTCAATATTTGTGCAATAGCAAAAATGCACGTGTCATTATCATACATACAAAAACCCATTAGAAAATTTTATAAAAACCATAGTTTAACTCTAAATAATACTCCCTAATGACCCACAGAGAAATTCATGCAAAGGAAAATCAGATGGCCCAAGTTTAAGGCATTTTACGACTGAGTGTCGTAATCAGGGAATAAGTCGAAAAATCATTATCACACATACCTAGAGGAGCCAGAAAATTAAATAAAAATCATAGATGGACTTAAAATAATATCCTCTAATGACCAATCAAGAAATTTAGGTCAATAAAATTCATTTGGGGTATGTTTAAAAGTTATTGTGACTTATTGTCGTAATTAGGAAATAAGTTGGACAACCCATTATCAGGTGTATAAATGAGATCATAAACTAAATGAGAAATTTATGGTGGACTCCAAACAATATGTGGGGATAGTCCATAAAAGAAATCGGATCAATGGACAACGTAAGACCCATGAACAAATTCAAGTATGAAATTAGTAAATAAATAACTTCCGTATTATCGGAATAATAGAACTTACGTACCACTATCGTATGTGAGAAAACACATCGGAAAATTCCGTAAAAATTATAAACCAACCCTAAATATTATCCCTAAGCGTTCCACGAAGGAATTCGTGCAACGGAAAATCTGATTGCCCAAGTATGTGTCACATGTGACCAAGTTACCCGAATTAGGAAACTAAGTCGGAAAATTGTTAACACGGAAAAATAACCCAACCATAAATTAAATAAACATATTGGAGAGACTTCCAATATCATGTATTAATAACCCATTAACAAGATTGGGCCAATGGAGCACATTTGGCCCAAGGATAAAAATTGGGACAAGAAAATACTCAGAAATTCGTGTATGTAATTATGCAATAATTAGGGAGGGCAATTTAGGGTTAAAATTATGGTGATTAGTCATGTAAGGTAAGCCAAAACTGGACCCAACCCTAAGAGGAGGTTTCTTAAACCTTTGCTACCTCCTTTGGATGAGAGAATCCCATATTTTTTGAAAGTAGGAAGCAGAATTCGCAGCCCCCTTTCCTAGTCCCATTGGGACATGAATTAGAACTCTAAAACTATAAGGACTCCTCACAAAACGTTTAGGGAAGGGTTAGCAATAAGTTGGGGTCGTGAGCAGCAAGGTTGGAGCGATGAAGGAGTGGAGAACGGCTGGGGAAAACGTGGTCTTCCTCAACCTCGTTCTACATCAACCCAGAAATCTGTAGAGAGTTATTAGCATTCAAAGGTAGGTGTTCTCGGGCCAAGATTAAAGAAAATCAACACCATCATGTAGTTCTTCGAGTCTAGGTTCATTTGCACTTGGTTTGACTAATTTTCATGGAGTATACATTGTGTATTCGTAGTTGTCCCTAAGTCTCGCACAGTTAGGGCTTTTCCTGTTCTTCTTATTATGCACGTGATTTGATGCCGAATTAGACTAAACTTCCTTCATGAAATTTCTTCTACTTGTAGTCACGATCATCTTTTATGTTGGACATTTTTCCAAAAGTCTTTCATTAGAGAGTTATAGGCATGGTAAGAGAGTCGCTGCATGATACTGCGATTTTGGGCTGCAATTAGCTTTATGTTCTTCATATATTTCTCGGGAGTCGAGAGCGAATTAGATCAAACCCCCAACATCAAAGTTCTTATACTAGTTGTCCTCGTCATATTTTTTGTTGAATGTTTTGTCTAAATGTCATTCGTCAGAGATTATAAGAGGGGTAAGTAAATCACTGCATGAGACGTGTTTTCGGGTTACACTTGACCTATATGTTTTCTGGAAGGCCTCTAGTGTCGACACTACTTGATCTAGTGTCGACACACTGTCCCAAATTAGCCCAAAAGGTGTTCTGGGGAGGCCTCTAGTGTCGACAATACTTGATCTAGTGTCGACACACTGTCCCATACTGGCACAACAGGTTTTCTGGGAGCTGTCTCTAGTGTCGACACTACTTGATCTAGTGTCAACACTACTTGACCAGTTCTGCATTATTTTGTCTTGTGTTTGAAGCATTGTGTTGACACCAGTAAGGGGTGTGTCGACACTACCCTTGCAAAAAAAATTGCATATCTTGGGTCTGATCATTACATGATGTCTACTAGCATGTGCATGATGTTATATAGTATGCATGGACCTAAAAGAAATCAACCCATTGAAAAATGGTAAGATACGAATATGATTCTAATGTGTAATTGTGATTGTCCTTATGTTCATTGGATTATCTCGTGATCTTTCCTATTGTCAATTGAAATGATAAGAAATTGTTGTGAATATGGGGATGAATACACATTAGTATGGACTTGTTAGTGAAGTTAATATCATGATTTACATATGAGTTTCAATAGTTACATGCTTTCCGGTGTTCCATTAATTATTTGTCCATATGCATACATGCTAAGAAAGATCCGTGACTCGTCACTTACATATTTGCACGAGTAGGCACACCCTCCTTGGGGAATTGGGAGCTCTCTGCCGGTTATTCTGAATTGGTAGACTAGCGACCTTTTCCTTAAGACCTCCGTAAGTCTCCGCTCTCTATGGATTTCCACATAGATGCCGAGCTGGCTGTACCATGAAGTACCCTGGAGATAGAAAGCACATGTCCTGCATACGATCTGTCTTTAGAAACATCCTCATGTCAAGACATTAATGGATTATGAAACATGATACGTTGTTATACTGCCTTTTGTTCTCTTGAGCTATTTGTCATACCTTGACTCTATGAACGATCATGTTCCTTTTACTATGAGCTTGTCATTGAAACTCTGTGGCCATAATATGAATATGTTTGTTCGGCACAACGTGGGACTTCGGTCCATTTGACCAATGCTTGTGCAATAGGGGCCCTGTCTGGTTCTGGGGAGGAGCGCCCCAACGTACTTATTAACCGTGGGAGTATGGACTCTTGGTGCTTGGCATAGCACAACGAACACGCAAGATTGTGAAAATGTGCCTTTGTTTGATATGATAAGTTTGATCTGATATGATATGATAAGATTTGATATGATACGTCTGATCATGTGAACGCATGATATCTGTTTGAATATGGCCAATCTCTTTTGATACGATTCTACTCTTGAAATATCTATCCATTGTATATGCAACTCGACATGTGATCTGAAATGATATCCGTTCTACTCTGCTATTCAATCTGTTAGTATTGCATGCATTGTCATCATATACATGTTCATATCTTGCCTAATTAAAATGTTAATCATGTATATTAGTGCCCGCACAATATTGAGATGTAAATCCTACTGAGGTAGTTCGCTCACCCTATCATCCTGCCCTTTTCAGGTAGTGATGAGGAACCAGTGGAGTCCAATGGGGCCGGGCAAGAGTGATGAGCACCCGCTATATGAGGAGTTGACAGTTTAGAAATAGACATTTGAGTAGTCGATGTATTAGAGAAACATTGTTATTTGAATAATGAACCCTTTTCAGTGAGTTCTTTCTATGTAAGGTTTTAACTAGTGGATTGAAGTGGAATAAAGAGTACCTTTGATGACGTTATTATGATCTGAAATGTGTGGTTATATGTAATTGTTACTCTGCGTTACTCAACTGTGATACGTCTATTTGTATCGTTCACGCCTCCCGGTATTTATTCCACTGCTAAATATCGGGGCGTGACACGAGGGGCTCCCAATCCACCCAGATCGAGAAGGGTACAAGCAATCCCTAACTTCCAAGAAAAAACGAACCCATTGGGGGCCCTTCACGGTGGATTGGCCACCTCCTCCTCGCTCCACGCAAGCTCTAAAACGCCAAGGACACGAGCACAGCCCTCCTCCTCGCCTGAAATGCACAAAGGGGAGAGAGGGAGGCGGAGCACCACCAGAGGGGAGGAAAGGGAAGAGGAAGAAGTAAGAGAAGAAGGGGTCGTTAGCCAAGTCCTTGAGCCTTCGGCACCCAAGTCGCGACAGGGTGACGCGTTGCGTTAAGGACCTTAACGCGACAAGTCAACACACCGCGAGAAGAACACGTCCCCCAGGGACGCCGTGACAACCTGACAGGTCATACTGACACACCTGCCACCCCAACAGGCGTCAGATGACCGAAGCGATGGAACACTATCGTGACCCGTTGACCGGGCGCAATACGAAGACATGACAAGAAAGTCGGGTGCGACAAGAACGCGATGCACAAGCTGGTTGCGACAAGGATGACTATTGTGTCAGACACCTACGACGCGACACTAACGCGTCGCCCAGACCGGACACATTAGTGGCCAGTCATCCAAGACACCGGATGGAAAGCCGGGAAGCTGGGTGTTACACTTAGGCACATTACTTTAGGAGTTGATAAAAAGACATGGCTCAAGTATGGTGGGTCTATCCTTTTCCAGATCAAGTCAAGGATAAGTATGAAAAGAGTATGGACTAATGTATGACAGATCTTGGTTGTCTATCCTTCTTTGCAGACCAAGTCAATGTTAGGTATGACAGGGTATGGTTTGGGGCATGGCCTATATATGACCAGATTGGACTTTTTGCTTGTCCCTTATGAAGGAATAAAGTAAGGGTCCTAAATGGGACCAAAGACCCCTTAAATAAGCCAAACGGCCCTTCTTGGCCGAACTTTATGCTTTCTACTTATTCCTGGAAGCAGTTTGGAGCCTTTCCCTCTACATCCTATTGTCTTAACTGTTGCCCAGATAGCAAGCCCAGAGTGGGGGGGTGAATGGATTACTAAAAATTCTTCCTACAATAATTCCTGTAAATAAACACACTTGACAGACAACACTAAGATCGATAGTTAGAGTAAGTGTTAATCAAATTAATCAAAACAAAGAGAACAATCACATAGATAATAGGAAATTTTATTCTGGTTCAGATCTCCTATCTCAAGGAGTCCTACGTTCAGTCCCCAAGCAACCACTTGAGATTCCACTAAACAAGGGTACAGTCCCCTTTAAGGACACTTACACATCCAGCAACAGCTAGCCTTCTCTTCTCTACCAGAAGAGAGATCGCTCCACCTGATGCAACAGGTCTTCTCTTCACACCCGAAGAGGAATGATCACAGAAAAGATGAGTTGAAAGAGAAAGGCCCCAAGACCAAGCTTATAATCACTGCTTGATCTGAGGTGAAGTCTGAGAGGGACAAGATTATCACAAATGGACTCTCTCAGATCAATGCAAGCTCTCAAAGGCAATGCAATATTCTACAGAGAGCTAAGAGCAACAGAAAGTTGGAATGGACGAGCTAGCTCTTGTTGTTCTACAGGTGACTAAGATGTTCAAGCTTCTCAAAGGTTGTTCCTCGAAAGAGTATTTTGGCTTGGAGTCACCAGTCTCCTTTTATCTTCTTTGAAATAATTTGACCGTTGAAGTATCCGTTGTCTCGTAGCTTCATGCACGTTGGAGTATCTGGTCCGAAGTATGGAGCAGGTAAGCTTGCAGCCATTAATTCCCAGATTGATACATACAACTCATATGGAAAGATTGTCTGAATCTTCTATCCTCTTGTCAGATTGACAGGTCCATCTTTGCAATGTGTGTTTCTACCGAAAACCCTGCACACAATAAATGCTGACACATAGACAACTTATCTTTGTCTAAACTGTCAGTCAACATTAGTAGTCGTACTGTATGAAGACACATCAGAAGGGCAATGTCATTCTGTCATTATGAAAAGTGTGACTTTGTGTGTCAAAGGCAAGATAGGTAAAAGATATATCGTGCAGAGGTTTGTACTATTACAATAAATGTTAGAGAACATGGGATACAACATGCTTTCGCGGGAAAACTTGAAGTCCACAAAGATTTGAAATACATTTGAGTATCATGTGGAATGAAACTAAAGAATGTTCAAAAATGATTTAAACGAGAATGTTTGACAGCTGTCTAAAATGTAATCATTACTAGAGAGACATGCTGTACCTAGAGAGAGTCGATGTTGATATTACATCAATGATATAATCATAAGTCAAGTGATAATGTAATCCATGTTGAAATCAAGTCGATGTAAGCATAACCCATGTATTAATAAAATTGATGTTTTGTACAAAGTCGTTGTTTAGCTGAAGTTGATGTGCTGATGAAATCATTGTTTGAAATGAAGTTGATAAAAACATGAAGTCATTGTTTCATATGAAGTCATTGTTCTACTGAAATCATTGTTTAAGTGAAGTCGTTGTAGAGATGAAATCATTGTTTCATATGAAGTCGATGTTTGAGAGAAGTCATTGTAGGCATGAAGTCGTTGTTCTATATGAAGTCATTGTTCTACTGAAATCGATGTTTAAGTAAACTGAAGTCGAGGAATCAACCAAATCGTTGTAGCAATCAAATCGTTGTTTAACTGAGACGAAATCGTCGTAGCAACCAAATCGTTGTTTAAGTGAGGTGAAATCGTTGTTGTAATGAAATCGATGTTGAAGCTATGAAGTCATTGTAGCAACCAAGTCGATGTTTAAGTGAAACAAAATTGATGTTTCTATGAAGTCGTTGTAGCGACGAAGTCGATGTTTAAGTGAAACAAAATCGATGTTTCTATGAAGTCATTGTAGTGACGAAGTCGATGTTTCTATAAAGTCGTTGTAAGACCAAAATCGTTGTTTTTCTTATGAAATCAATGTTAGGATGAAATCGATGTGTAGTCAGGAAGTTGTTGTTTAAGTGAAACCGATGTAGGGATGAAATCGATGTTTTTCTAAGAAATTGTTGTTCTATCAAAGAAGTCGATGTGTACTTCGACAAAACATATGCATTGAACTTCAGATAGCAGTGTGTGTAGACAACTTACAGGTTTTGCTTGAATTATTGCATGTGGATAAACTTCAAAAAATGTGGTTAGAAAATACTTTTTAAGGTTCTGTTAATCACCAAAAATATATATAATTAATAATAAATTACATGGAGATGGACTGATCATCATTAACCTGAGTGGACCCAAGGGAAATCGTAGCTTTAGAGCCCTTCTACCCTTTCTTAAAAGCAACTGCTAAAGAAGCTTGGAGACCTGACACAATGGAACACTCTGGAGCTAGCATGGGATGATCCTGTAGCTTGGAGCCCTTCATCCCCTGACCACTGCATCGGCCTGAAGGAGCTGGACTTCGAGGAGTTCACCTTCTTCCTCTCGCACTGCATTAGAACATAGGAGTATTCTAGATAGCAACCCAAAAAAGTAGGTTTTCTTGGGCACAAACTAAACTGCTTATTCGTGTTCAAAGTATCCTTGAATTTTTCATGGTAAGAACCTAGTGAGACACCTCTGATTTGCCTAAATATCTAATCAGTAGAGTGTTATGATTTTCCTGACCCATACACCTTTGCAAGACTCACCTTGTTTCATCCTATTTCTGATGAACCCAACCCTTGTTCCTAAGAAACATGGCCAAATCTCCTTGACCTTCCCAGATAGGAACCCATATAATTTGTCCATATCACCATACATTTCTGGAACTATTAGACAGGAAATGCACACTTCAAGATTGATCATATGTTGGTTCCAACAACCTCCTTGTTGAGATCCTAGTCTAAGTCCCTTGTCAACTCCGACTGCTCCTTCTTATTAAATGTTGAATAGCCATTTTAACCACATCGACTGCTCTCTGTTGACAAACTTTGACTGGCCCTTTGTGGCAATTCTGATTGGCCCTTCTGGCCACCTCGACTGTTCCTTCTTGTGTAATATCCTCAAATTTTAAACATCATAATTTACTTAGTAATTTTTGTTTATGCAAATCAATTAGTCTTAAATTGAGATATTTAGATCTAAGGGTGTATTTAGGACATACTATCATACACCGGTACCGCTTTCGGTCGTGCGCACCCCGACAGGGCGACACCAGATTTTGATAACCGAATTTAATTCTGAGACCACCATAATTCTCAGAAAAATATGTCGATATCAGAAATGTAAATATCCGGAATTGTTGACGTGCGGATTTCGAGATTAAGCCGACGTAATTATTTTCCATGTGATTTTTCACTGGATAAAAAATAAATTCTAAAAATTAAACTAAAATCAATTAGTCTATGGCTGAAATTTTAACACAAATAGACATCGTTTGAATATATTTACATGAGGAATATGGGGCCAGTTGAATTATCATCTAAATACGGAGACTATTTTCTTGGATTTAGCTGTTGCTCATGTGGCAGGAGCTAAGTGAGCCACTTCTCATGGGATTGAAGCTGACACGTTTGTCCCTTAGGTGTAAGGCTTGGAAGGTTGCATGAACCAAGTGGCTTTGGATGGTTAAAGGGGTTTATACCTCGACACCTTGATGGCCAACATGCCATCGTGCATGGAAGCCGGCTGAGTTATAAAAACACCCCAACAACTATCGTATGAACCTTTCCACTCCTCTTGTTGCTGCTGCCCTATTACAATTAGAGTTGTTGAACTATAGCAGTTGGAGCTGTGGAAGTTGTGGCAGTTGCTAGCCGTGGCTGCTGCTACTGCTTTACCTAGTGTGGGTCGTCATATCTCCAACTGCACCTGCCGAAGCCCCTGCCTCAACAGTCTTCTTTATCTCCTCATCTTGTTGTTGTGTTGATCTTTACGTTAAGAAGGAGAAGAACCTTTGGTCGCTTCCAGTCAAGTAGGTTCCTTTCTCTGATTCCTCTTCAGCTTTCTATTTTCATGCTTGTAGTTTCTTCATCCTTAGAAACCCATATTTCCTATTTGTCTCCGGTTCTGTGGAAATTCTCCTCTTCTTGTTCCTTCTTCTACCAGAACCTTGGAGTTTGAGTGTCTACTCTGATTTCTTGTCACGAGGATCAGTAAAGCCTTCATGAGACTCTAGTTATTAGTCATGTCTTAAGATGTAGATTATGTATTTAGTATGAATTTTGTTCAGCTTTGAGAAAGAATTGCATGAAGGAGTAGATATGTTCCTACAGAGTCTTTTTCCTACAAGTTCCCAGTTTCATGCCATTCACATGCAAAGCTTGGATTCCTATTGTCTATACTTCTTTCCTTCATGTAAGTGATGTTTATAAATGTAAACTAGACCCTCTTTGATGTGTTAAACATATTTGGATGCATAGGAATCTTTAAAAGAGTCTTTAGAGTTGTGTAGATCTATTTCTGGAAGCTAGACTTGCGGCTGTCGACAGTTAGAACTCATCTGTCGACAGGTCTCAAGCTTCCAGAACCCAAAACTTCTGAAAAATCAGTAGCTGTCGACAGATAGCTCTCATCTGTCGACAGACGACCCTGACTGTCGATAGATAACCATTGCCTGTCGATAGGCACTATCCAAATCCAAGAAACATGGTTCTGGAAACTAGTACCTGTCGACAGCCACCTTCTAGTTGTCAATACATACTGTCTTGTTGTGTTTTCAGCATCCATTTTGTGATCCATCCTTTGAAGACTCACTACTCTATTGACCCTACAAGTTGTTTATCTCATTTCCTTGGAGTTTAAACTACTTTATGACCATGATGATTTGATTACTCATGCATCAAACTATCCTTTGAATTTCTATCCTTAGTGTGCTCATAAAATATAACTTATGATCTGAAGACAGTGCTCTCTTCAAAGAGGGAATTAGGATCACTTGTGGTAGCACCAGTCACTTGTGATCAGCTGTGGGCAACAGTTTGTAGGTAAATCCAAGTCAGTGGTCTGATGATGGTGGGTAATAAACCCCGTTCTTGCGCAATGAACAAGATCCAAGGTGCTGGAATCACCTAGGCATTGAGGATGTATTTACGTTATTTATTAACCTCTTGAGAGCAGTGTGATGCCTGTCGAATTCGTTTCGAAATCAAGTTATGGTCCAAATTTTGAAAGATATATATGACTCTTTGTTCTGAAATTCGTTTGAGCCGTTATGAAATCAAATTTGGTTATATGTTCTTGTTAAGTATGAAGTTCATGAGCAAATATGTTCTGATCCGTATACACTTACTTTCACCTACTGAGTCCTCCGACTCATACCTTTGTTTCCTCCACCCCCTCTCAGATTGAAGGTGAGTGCAATCTCAGCTACAGATGATTCACAATTTCGCTGCTGATGAAGAAGACATGAAGAAGAATTGCATAGTTTAGTAGCTATTTATAGATTTTGTTGTATTGTTAAAAGTCTAGAGAGAGAAAGCTTGACTTTATGTAATTAATGGGTGATAGTACCTAGTTACTCTGTTAATGTATAGTACTTTCAAAGATGCCTTTGTGGAATGGTTTGCTGGTCTTGTGCATTACACGGATTTGTCTGCCCTTAACGAAATTTATCAGCGTAACCCCTCTTCCGATCAAAAGTTATGTGATATGAATATGTGTGTACGGTTGGGAGAGGGTGTTACAGAGGTGGTATCAGAGCAAGGTTATGGGTAATAGACATCTCTGTGACCATTTTCACAAAAGAAATAAATAAAACGTTTATGTGTATTCTAGAATTCTTAAAGATTATTTTGTTCTTAAAATTCTAGTGGCTAGCATGAATTAATTGGATGTGTTTGATGGTATCCAAGAAATGGCAGACAAAGGGAAAGCTATCGACACATCCAGTGGGGATAGACTTGAGGAAATTGAAGAAGGTTCTAGGGAGGAAGTCCCCAATATTCTATCGGCAAGTAACCCTCAAGAAGGAAGAGCTGGGACCCCTGATTTTGCCACTTTTATACAGTCATTCCAGGGGTTAGTGCAGACTCTAATGAAGAATCAACAGGACATGAGTGGAGAAAGAATTTCTGGAGCATCTCTATTAGAAAAATTTAAGAAGATGGGACCTCCATCCTTCAAAGGAAATAGTCAACCCAAGGTTGTAGAAGGATGGTTTAGAGAGATGGAAAAGATATTTAAGGCAATTAGATGTGAAGAAGAAGACAAAGTCACATTGGCAACTTATATGCTTCAAGATAGAGCAGATGAATGGTGGCAATCTGCCATGAGGAATGTATTCAGAAATAGAGGGGATAAAATTAGTTGGGAAGAATTCTAAGAGAGTTGTATGAGAAATACACTCCACCGCATATCAAGGATAGAAAAGAAGTGAAATTTTTACAGCTGGAGCAAAAAGATATGACTGTGGCAGAATATGAAACCAAATTTACTGAACTAGAAAAGTATGCACCTCACATTTGTGACAATGAACTCAGAAGGGTAAAGAAATTTGTGAGAGGTTTGAAACCCAATGTGAGAAGCGGGGTAGCTCCACTAGATCCCCAAAGCATGGCAGTGGCACTAAAGACTGCGTATATAGTGGAATCTGAGTTTATGGAGTATATGAAAAACAAAGAAACCAATGGGGGTAAGAAGAAAGATATGTATACCAAGGAAACGAGAGATCAGAAGCGAAAGGTTGATTCAACCACGCAGGAGGGAGAACAGAAAAAGAGTTGGCCTGTGTGTGTGCAATGTGGAGGGAAACACCCAGGTGATGAATGCTGGAAAGTAGTAGGAAAATGTTTTGGATGTGGTCAGAAATGGCATATGATTAAGGACTGTCCACTCAAAACAGACCAATCAAAAACACAAAAGCCACAACCCTACTTTCAGCAAGCACCAAGACAACCACCCAAAGGACCAGCTAGAGTCTTTGCTTTGACAAAGGAAGAAGCCCAAGACACCCCTACAGTAGCTGAAGGTATTCTCCTGACTGAAAATATGTATGCTAAAGTGTTATTTGACCCTAGAGCTACTCACTCTTTTATTTCTCAGATGTTTGTTAATTCTATATCTTAGAAACCAGAGCAATTGGTAGGAAGTATGGTACTTGATTGTCCTACTGGTCAAATAGCTATTCTTACCTCTGTCATCCCTAAAATAAACTTGAAATAGAAGAGTATGAACTTATAGCATATGTATATGTACTGGATAACATGCAAGATTTTGACATAATATTGGGAATGGATTGGTTAGCAAAAAATCATGCATTACTAGATTGCCATAAGAAAGTTTTAATATTTGGAAGGCCATGATTAGAAGATTTCAGTTATAGATGTCCAAAGGTTAATGGAAACAAGAAGACCATATCAGCGCTTAAAGTCATTAAATGGCTGAGAAACGGTTGTCAAGGTTATCTAGCAAGTGTAATGGCCATGTCAAATGAGCATAAACAGATATCAATTCATAATATTGATGTTGTAAAGGAATTTCCAAAAGTTTTTCCTAATGATTTATTTGGATTACCTCCAAGTAGGAAAATTGATTTTGCTATTGAACTTTTGCCTGGGACTTTACCTATATCTATAGCCCCTTATAGAATGGCACCAGCTGAGTTGATAGAATTAAAGAAGCAGCTACAAGACTTATTAGAGAAAGATTTTATTAGACCTAGTGTGTCACCATGGGGAGCTCTGGTATTGTTTATAAGAAAGAAAGATGGATCCCTCATATTATGTATTGATTATAGAAAGTTGAACCAAGTCACAATCAAGAACAAATATCCATTACCTAGAATTGATGACTTATTTGATCAACTTCGGTCTGCCACAATATTCTCTAAAATAGATCTAAGGTCTGGGTATCATCAATTGAGAGTTAAAGAATATGACATTCCCAAAATAGCATTCAGAACCAGATACGGACACTATGAGTTTTTAGTGCTACCTTTTGGATTGACCAATGCACCTGCGGTATTTATGGACTTAATGAATAGGGTATTCCAGCCATATTTTGACAATTTTGTGGTGGTATTTATAGATGATGTGTTGATATATTCATCTAATGAAGAAGAATACAATGAACATTTGAGAATTGTACTACAAACATTAAGGAATCATCAATTGTATGCTAAATTAAGTAAACGTGAGTTTTGGCTCAAAGAAGTGAAATTTTTGGGCCATGTGATTTCTGGAAAAGGTGTGGCAGTAGACCCAAGTAAAATTGAAGCAATTCTGAATTGGCAAAGACCCAAGAATTCATCTAAAATCTGAAGTTTCTTGGGATTAACTGGCTACTACAGGAGATTTATTGAAGGCTTTTCTTCTATAGCTACACCTTTGACTCAGTTAACCAGAAAAGAAACACCTTTTGTGTGGAATGAGAAATATGATGCCAGTTTTCAGGAGTTAAAAGGGAAGCTTACTACAACTCCGGTTCTTACTTTACCTCAAGGATTGGGAGGGTTTATAGTGTATACGGATGCATCTCAAAGAGGAATTGGATGTGTTCTTATGCAACATGGAAAAATGGTAGCATATGCTTCTAAACAACTAAAAGATCATGAAAGGAATTATCCAGCCCATGACCTAGAATTGGCAGCAATTATACATGCTTTGAAGATTTGGCGCCATTATTTATATAGAGAACAATTTGAAGTTTATACTGACCATAGAAGTTTAAAGTACATATTTTCTCAGAAGGAACTGAATCTAAGACAAAGGAGATGGTTAGAATTTTTGAAGGATTATGATTTTATAGTAAATTACCATCCGGGTAAAGCTAACGTGGTAGCTAATGCTTTGAGCAGGAAGAAATCAAGAGCGCTACAATAACACCAACAATGGAAAGAAATGACAGATCTGATTGATTACTCACCAAGGTATAGTGCAAAAAATTTGGTACTGGCACAATTGACAGTAAGGTCAATCTTACTAGATAAAATTGGTGAAGCATAGAACCAAGATCAAAAATTAAAAGAGATGGTAAACAAACCAGGATACATCAGAGATAGTCAAGGAATGATCAAGTTTCAAAATAGAATATGTGTACCGGAAAATGAAGAAATTAAAAGGGAATTATTAAAGGAAGGGCACAAATCTCAGTATTTGATCCATCCTGGTAGTTCTAAAATGTATCAGAATCTGAAAAAGCTATTTTGGTGGCATGGAATGAAAAAGGACATAGCAGAATTTGTGAGTAGGTGTTTAACATGCCAACAAATAAAAACTGAACACTAGAAGCCAACTGGACTTATGCAACTAATCGAAATTCCGGTATGGAAGTGGGAGCAGATAACTATGGACTTTGTAATGGGTTTTCCAAAGACAAGGAAAAAGCATGATGTTATTTGGGTAATTATGGATAGACTAACTAAATCAGCTCATTTTCTAGCAATTACAAAGACTTAATCATTGGAAGATTTGGCTCAATTATATATAAAAGAAATAGTGAGACTTCATGGAATTCCCTTGTCAATTATTTCAGATAGAGATCCAAGGTTCACTGCTAGATTTTGGAAAAGTCTGCAAGCAGCCATGGGTACACAATTAAGATTTAGTTCAACATATCATCCACAAACCGATGGTCAATCAGAAAGAACTATCAGAACACTAGAAGACATGCTGAGAGCCTGTAGTTTGGATTGGTGTGGCAGTTGGGATAATTACCTACCCTTAATTGAGTTTGCATACAATAATAGTTACCCTACAAGTATTGGGATGGCACCATATGAGGCATTATATGGTAGACCCTGTAGATCACCCCTCTGCTAGGCAGAAGTGGGAGAAAAGAATCTCATTGGGCCAGAATTAATTTAGAACTGCTCAGAGAAGATTAAATTAATCAGGAAGAGATTGCTAATAGCTCAAGACAGACAGAAAAAGTATGCTGATAAGAGAAGGAGACCACTGGAGTATAACGTAGGTGATCATGTATTTCTAAAGATCTCTCCAACCAAAAGTATCATGAGATTTGGTAAGAAAGGAAAACTCAGTCCAAGATATGTAGGGCCTTTTGAAATATTACAGAGAATAGGAGAAGTAGCATATCAGTTAGCTCTACCGCCCTCTTGGTCACACATTCATAATGTGTTTCACATATCCATGCTGAGAAAATACATAATGGATCCTTCACATATAATCAGTTATGAAGATGTCGAGGTACAGTCAGATTTAACCGTACAGGAGGAACCCGTGAAAATATTAGACAGGAAAGAACAAGTTCTCAGAAACAAAGCAGTTTCTACGGTAAAGATCTTATGGAGAAATGCACTCATGGAAGAAGAAATGTGGGTGTTGGAGCAAGAAATGAAAGAAAAGTATCCATAATTATTTGGTAAGTAAATTTTGCCAATTTCGAGGACGATATTTATTTCAACGGGGGGAGAAATGTAATATCCTCAAATTTTAAACATCATGATTTACTTAGTAATTTTTTTTATGCATATCAATTAGTCTTAAATTGAGATATTTAGATCTAAGGGTGTATTTAGGACATACTATCATACACTGGTACCACTTTCGGTCATGCACACCTCGACAGGGCGACACCGGATTTTGATAACAAAATTTAATTCTGAGACCACCATAATTCTCAGAAAAATGTGCCGATATCAGAAATGTAAATATCCGGAATTGTTGATGTGCGGATTTCGAGATTAAGCCGACGCAACTATTTTCTGGGTGATTTTTCACTGGTTAAAAAAATAAATTCTAAAAATTAAACTAAAATCACCATAATTTGTAAAACCCTTACATTACCCTATGGCTGAAATTTTAACACAAATAGACATCGTTTGAATATATTTACATGAGGAATATGGGGCCAACTGAATTATCATCTAAATACGAAGACTATTTTCTTGGATTTAGTTGTTACTCATGCGGTAGGGAGCTAAGTGAGCCACTTCTCATGGGATTGAAGCTGACATGTTTGTCCCTTAGGTGTAAGGCTTGGAAGGTTGCATGAACCAGGTGGCTTTGGATGGTTAAAGGAGTTTATACCTCGACACCTTGATGGCCAACGTGCCATCGTGCATGGAAGTTGGCTGGGTTATAAAAACACCCCAACAACTATCATATGAATCTTTCCACTCCTCTTGTTGCTGCTGCCGCTATTCCAATTAGAGTTGCTGAACTATTGCAGTTGGAGCTGTGGAAGTTGTGGCAGTTGCTAGCCGTGGCTGCTGCTACTGCTTTACCTAGTGTGGGTCGCCATATCTCCAACTGCACCTTCCGAAGCCCCTGCCTTAACAGTCTTCTTTATTTCCTCATCTTGTTGTTGTGTTGATCTTTATGTTAAGAAGGAGAAGAACTTTTAGTCTCTTCCAGTCAAGTAGGTTCCTTTCTCTGATTCCTCTTCAGTTTTCTATTTTCATGCTTGTAGTTTCTTCATCCTTAGAAACCCATATTTCCTATTTGTCCCCGGTTCTGTGGAAATTCTCCTCTTCTTGTTCCTTCTTCTACCAGAACCTTGGAGTTTGAGTGTCTACTTTGATTTCTTGCCACGAGGATCAGTAAAGCCTTCATGAGACTCTAGTTATTAGTCATGTCTTAAAATGTAGATTATGTATTTAGTATGAATTTTGTTCAACTTTGAGAAAGAATTGCATGAAGGAGTAGATATGTTCCTACAGAGTCTTTTTCCTACAAGTTCCCAGTTTCATGCCATTCATATGCAAAGCTTGGATTCCTATTGTCTATACTTCTTTCCTTCATGTAAGTGATGTTTAGAAATGTAAACTAGACCCTCTTTGATGTGTTAAACATATTTGGATGCATAGGAATCTTTAAAAGAGTCTTTAGAGTTGTGTAGATCTATTTCTGGAAGCTGGACTTGCGGCTGTCGACAGTTAGAACTCATCTGTCGATAGGTCTCAAGCTTCCAGAACCCAAAACTTCTAAAAAATCAGTAGCTGTCGACAGATAGCTCTCATCTGTCGACAAACGACCTGTCGACAAATGACCCTTGCCTGTCGACAGGCACTGTCCAAATCCCAGAAACATGGTTCTGGAAACTGGTACTTGTCGACAGCCACCTTTTGGCTGTCGACACATACTGTCTTGTTGTCTTTTCAGCATCCATTTCGTGATCCATCCTTTGAAGACTCACTACTCTATTGACCCTACAAGTTGTTTATCTCATTTCCTTGGAGTTTAAACTACTTTATGACCATGATGATTTGATTACTCATGCATCAAACTATCCTTTGAATTTCTATCCTTATTGTGCTCATGAAATATAACTTATGATCTGAAGATAGTGCTCTCTTCAAAGAGGGAATTAGGATCACTTGTGGTAGCACCAGTCACTTGTGATCAGCTGTGGGCAACAGTTTGTAGGTAAATCCAAGTCAGTGGTCTGATGATGGTGGGTAATAAACCCCGTTCTTACGCAATGAACAAGATCCAAGGTGCTGGAATCGCCTAGGCATTGAGGATGTATTTACGTTATTTATTAACCTCTTGAGAGCAGTATGATGCCTGTCGAATTCGTTTCAAAATCAAGTTATGGTCTGAATTTTGAAAGATATATATGGCTCTTTGTTCTGAAATTCGTTTGAGCCGTTATGAAATCAAATTTGGTTATATGTTCTTGTTAAGTATGAAGTTCATGAGCAAATATGTTCTAATTCATTTACTCTTACTTTCACCTACTGAGTCCTCCGACTCATGCCTTTGTTTCCTCCACCCCCTCTCAGATTGAAGGTGAGTGCAATCTCAACTACAGATGATTCACAATTCCGTTGTTGATGAAGAAGACATGAAGAAGAATAGCATAGTTTTAGTAGCTGTTTAGATATTTTGTTGTATTCTTGCAATATGCAACTCTGCCTGTTATGATCATGCTTCTTGCTTACTTTGATTTTCTGCTTGTCATTCTTAAAATTTAGCTTGTAAAAATGTTAAATACTTTTATCTTGCCCACACCATGAGATATAAATCCTACTAGACTAGTTTGCTCATAAACCTATAAACATTTTAGGTAAATTTTGGAGCATAATTAGTATGTAACAGCCCCATAGTGTGGAGAGCTTGGAAGCTCTTTGGAGGAGTTTTATGTTTTAAATTTTAAATTTTTTGTGTGTGAGTGAATCATGTATCATATTTGTAAACCACTATGGTCAGATCTGTGAGGAGTGTTTTCTTTTGAAATTAATGTTTGTACAAACCATGCAATGAATGAAAAAAATAGTTGATGATTTATCTAAGTGTGAATCACAGATGTGGGAATCATGTATTCATCATGTTGTGTTTTATGTGTTGGGATTGTATGATTATCGTAGCAAATTTTATTGCAATAGAATGAGTGTGAAGTTCTGAAATTTAGTATTGAATTTTGTTATGGAAGAACTTTGTTCTCGGAGAAAAAAAAAACTTTGTGGGCCCTAGTTGTGTTGTTGGGCTTGCGGGCCCCTTTCATCTATTTCGTTTCCATTTGACTTGAATGTCGCATCCCCGGTATGACTTGAGGTGTTGGGTCAAGATTTATGTTGATGTCAGATTATTTCAAATTTTAAATTTTCGCTGCATTTTTTATACTCAAATTTTGGGGGCGTGACAGATCACATGAGATGTTATGGCATTATTTCTTGTATTATCTCATTCTTATTATTAAAACATAATGACATTACTTCATTACTTCTTATTATTTTATGTATGTTCATCACTTGATATGATGAAAACTCTGAACACATACAATGGTGACCAAATCATAATGAGATTATGATAATGATATCAATCATCTTGAAGTGCATGTTTTAAATATTCTTAGTCGTGAGATATTTGAGATAAGATATTATCTGGATAGACTAATGCATGTGATACCTACTCATAAGATGATGATTGATTTCATTAGTTATCAGTGTGGTGACACTAAGATATATGTGCTGATGCTTATTATATGAATGAGTTTACTGAACTGACCGATCTAAAATCCATGAATGGTTATCATACTATTTGGTAATTAAGGTATTTTACAGTCATAGTAGCACAGTTGAATCCTAAATCTAACTCACGAAATATGTCTTGCTTGAGAACTATTGGATATTTGATTATTGACTTAACAACCCCAAATCTGTGGTTATGTATAATTAGTCATTCAGACTTAATAGAAATCTAGCGAAGATAATTGTGTGGACAACATGAGATTATTCACTCTTAATATGAAGCTAGAGAGAGAATGTCATACATATTTATACTTCATCGTTGTGTGAGGATTATGCACTATGTCATGAAGTGGATGTTTGATATTGCTACTTTAGCATGTTATTCAAGGGCCATGAGTCATGTGGCCTAGCAGAGTATGTCTAGGAAAGCAATAGAATCTAAATGAATTGATATTGTGGTGTAATAAAAAGCCAACATGACTGACACCCATGTTTTTGCAATTTCATTGGATGAATCGAATATGATCATAAAAACAAATACATAGTTTGAGAGAACAAAGTGTAGGTCTATATTTGAGGGATTAGATCAACTTGATTTGATGTGAACATGTGGTTTGAGATACAGGGCAAGGCACTTGAGTTGTAGTATATTATGTTAGTGGTGGTGGTAGTTTAATTAAACACTTCACCTATATATCTTTTTCGTTAGGTCACTCCATTTGTCATATAAAAAAAGAGTAAGATGAGATATTTTAGGGAGATTAATGCCAATATATCTAAGTGGGAGATGTTAACATATAATCACCTAAGTTAGTTAGAGTCTCAATCACATCTAATTTGTAGGAACTATAACATTTATGTAGACCAAAAATCTTACAAATATAGAGTTCTGGGAGACTCACATATAATTTTTCTCCCTCTCTCTCTCTCTCTCTCTCTCTCTCTCTCTCTCTCTCTCTCTTAGGGCTACCACCTTCAAGATATTGCATATGAAATTTATGAACAATTTTGATAGATGTTTCCACGTTCACGGTGAAGATCCTTCTACTTCCGTATCAGATTTTTTTCACTTTCATTTAAACACCCTGCAAAGTTGGCATCCACTTTGTTGCATAATACATTATTACATGCAAAGGTGCCTCATTTGGGAAAGATGCTGAAGTAACATACACGAAAACTGGAATCCTCCAACAAAATCCAGTCTCCAAAACTTACCCAAATCTAAAAAGACATGTTATTTAACGTGAAGGAAAAATTTTCTCCTACCAAGCCTTTTCTATACATGTCTCACAGGCGAAAGACATATATGCACTTTGTGCAAATTGTAGGGTACAAATGCGACATAATGCCTAAAATATGACGTACGCGGGCGCGGGGGCAGCACCGTAGGGGACGGAGGCGAGGTCTGCAATGGCGTAGGTGGTGAAACCTAGAAATCCCGTCGGCACAGCGGGCAAGACGCATGGCGGAGCAGCCAGAAGTCGATGCAGGCTAGGTGGAACATGTGCCCGCAGTGCGGCAGCCTGCGCGCCATCTCCCCGCACTGGAGGTCCTGGAAGGGAAACAGAGGAAGGTGTCGCGATGAAGGGATGAAACTTTTGGGGACAGGAACCTGCAATGGAGGGAGGTCGCTGGTTGCTTACCTGCAAGCACACTGCACAGCAGATCCTCTCTTCCGAGGCATCCAGGCCGTTCTCTGTCGTGATGCGTAGCGTGGGAATCAGGTCAACGGAAGCCATAGCCAAGCCGCCGGTCCCTCCAGTCTCGAAGATGTCCAGAACCTCGCGGGATGGCGCGTGGATAGCTCTCATCTGCAGCAGAGAACCCCAAGTCCCCATCGTTATTGGCAAACAGAAAATGGGGAAGCATCCCTCCCTTTCGGTCTTCCGGAATTTGAGTTCGGCAGGGTGGGGAGTGGATCCGGTGAGAGGGGGGTTCGGGTTTCAACCTGGCTCTGCACCGCGTTCTGGACGGCGTGACCGACCTTTCCCCGGAGGTGTCTCCCGCTCAGGAGGCTCACGATGATCTCGATCTGCGAAAACAGGGTTTGGGGGTTTCTTAGTTGCATGCCTCCTATGGCAGAAATTATCAGGAGCGAATGAGCTTCTGTTACAGAACAATGCGGTACCACGTAAAGGACGCTCCAGATCCCCGATCGGCCAGAGCGCCAGATGAGGAGAGACGACTCCACGACGTCGATGGAGAAGACGGCCCCGAACACGGCGCCGATCCCAGCACCGCGGAGTAGGCCAGTTTCGGTCGCCAGGCCTCTCAGCGCACCGGTGACTGCCCCGATGAAGAAGCCCGCTGCAAGGAGAGAGGAGGGAAAAGAGCAAGAAATCTCAGAATCTCAGACCAAATACGAACAAGAACATAACTTCAGGATAGACTTAACAAAAAAACCCCGTGCAATCTTACTTCCCAGTTGGAGAACTCAATTTTCTTCGTGGGGAGGATGGAAAAAAAAACCATCTTACTCTGGTTCGTAAAAATCGCAGGAGAGAGAGCGCAGCCCTCATCCCTATGAGAGCTCATTTCTCTGGACTTTATCACCAGTTAAGGTATTACAAAGAGAGCGAGCAACGAACCTATGGTGAAGACGCAGGTGAGAAGCACAGAGACGAGCATGCCGGCCGCCTCCGACACCACGGAGCCGTTCCTGCTCCTCCCTCTGATGCCCCCATCTACGGAAGCAGAACTGTTGCTGGACATGGCAGGGTCGGCGGCAGTTGCAGAAGCATCAAGACCGGGGGGAGGAAGAGTGTAATAAGCGCTGTGAGCAGAGGCAGAGGAAGCAGAGGGGTGAGCATGGAGGAACTCCACAGCCGCCTCCATGGGGGGGGGGGGGGCGTTCTCTCCGTCAAGGTGGGCAGTGAGAAACAGGACCGAGCACGACAACGCAGAGGTCCGGTGGAGGGTGTGGAATTTATAGAGTTTTGTTTTAAAATAACACATTTTAAAAAAAATTTAAGTAAAGTAACACACTAAAAATAAAAATTCGCAAAGTAACGCACTTTTGACCGGTCAACCAGCCAAAAGCGCGTTGATTTAAAAAAAAAACAAAAAAAAGTTGAAGTCGGCAGTGCGCTTGCCGACTTCTAGTGTTTAAAAAACAAAAAAGAAAGTCGGCAAGCGCGCTGCCGACTACCTCCCCACTCCCACCTTTCCCTTCCCCTTACCCCCTCCCCCTCCTACCTTAACTTTCCTTCCTTTCCGACCCGACGAAGGAGAAGACGCTGGTGCTTCCAGGAGGAGACGGTGGTGCTTGGCAGGTGAGGGCGGCGTGCGCGAGGGCGCCGGAGGGCGGCGGTTGATCGACAACGAGCGACGGGCAGCGGTTTTGGTATTGTAGTTTTTAACTTCTTATTGTGGTCCCCTTCCCCTTCTCCTCCTTCGTTGGTCTCCTTTCGCCGGAAACATTTGGTCCCCACCCCATCTCTCCATCACATCTCTCCACATGTCCGACAACTATCTCATTGCGCAACCCCACCTCCTCTCCCCACATCTCTCGGACAGCCCAATCAACCTCCACCATTGCCTCCACATCTTATACAGTGGGAGGGCAACCCCACCTCCTCACTGGTTCACCTCTCTCCCTCACACAAACCTACCTCTTTCCACATCCTTCCACATCTTTGATTGTCCGAGCCCTCCCCCACCTCATTTGCCCTAAGTGGTTCAACTCTCCCCCACACATCTATTTGATAAGAAAAAATTACAAAATTTAATGCTTAAATTATTTACTATTGTAATGATTCAACTATAATTTTGTTACTTATTTTTTGCATTATAATTGTAATTTTTATTAAATACTTTTGTTTTAAAAAAAGATGTTATGAATATTGATAAAATTAGTTCATTTGTTTTGATCTTGCAGGTGTGACATTTATTGAATTAATAACATGTCATCTACAAATGTATTTATGGTCATTCTTTATAATGGAAGATTTTCTAAAAATGGTAGAGTGGCTATATATGAGGGAGGCAGTGAAACAATCATTAAGGTATCTTCAAGTTGTTCATTCAATGAACTCAAGAATATAATTTATCGTGCAACAAAGATTAATCCTCTTGAGTATGAGTTGAAAATTCATGTTAAGGTTCCAAATAATGATGGTTTTTGTATTGAAGTTGATGATGAAGAAAAATGTTCTATAATACTAGATTTATGTGTCTCTGCACCATTGACTATCTTTATAGAACAAATGACACATAATGTCGCATTTAGACCATCATGTTCACTGACAACATCAATGGGATATGAAGTACCCACACATCCAGTTACAACGAGAATATTAAATTCTCAATCGGATGTGGTCCCATGTACACCGGCACATGCGACGGATAATTTGGACATTAATATGTGTCTTCCTTCAGATGGTCAAAGAGATGTGCACCCTACGTAAGTTTTATATCATAGTGTAAATTACATGTTTATTATCTTAGTCTAATACTAAAAATTTTACAAATATTTGTTCACTGTAGTAGGTATCATTGTGAAGAAAATATGAATCAGTTGTTAAGTTTTTCATCTAGTTATCCATGGTCTGCTATGAATGAGGCTGGACCAAGTCACAATGTCAATGAAAATCTTGAGTTGCACGATGCTCCAGTTATCAATGATGAAGTCTTAGAAAATAGTGAGAGTGATGGTGATGGTGATGATGATAATGACAATATTCAAAGCTCATCTGATGATGATGTGAATTGACATATGAAGGCCAGTTTCACAGTGTGCCAGATAATCGTTCATGGCCGGATTTTAATCCCCATTGTAATGTCATTCCTCTTCTCCCTCCAACACGTACACCAACTCGAGGTCGACCCAAAAAAAATCGAAGACGAATGACCATGGATTTGGATCCTAATCGATTACATTATCATTGTTCATTATGCAAAGAATCGGGTCATAATAAGCAAACTTGTGAGAGAATGCGTAAGACGTAAGAATTTTACATTACTTACAGTATATTCTGCATTACTTCTTTTGCTGACATAGATTGTTTTGTGCATTAATAGTCTTGTTTTAAATTTTATTGCAGGCATGGAGGGAGAACATAACGTGCTTTTATATGCACAAGAACAACATAGATATAATGATCCAGATGTAAATGATTGTTATTTTCTAATGCTCATGTCAATTTGTGTAAATGTCATGATTACATTTATTGTTATTTCATCATGATTATTTTGATTTGTACAGCGTGGCACTTATTTATTTGGATCATCACACATGCTGGGGTTAGATGATTGGAAGCCAACAGAGTCGCGTGTACTTACTTTAATTCGTAGGGCTGGTTTTAATATTGTGAGTAAATGTTCATGGGTGAAATTAGATCGGCCATTACTTACAGCATTGGCCGATAGATGGCGTCCAGAAACGAACACTTTTCACTTTCCATGTGGTGAAATGACAATTACTTTACAAGATGTATCATGCATCTTAGGTACAATTACTTTTAAGTTGTTCCAACTTTATATTATTTCTTGTACATTCATTCTTTTGAGAGATTTTACTTATGTTGTAGGATTACGAATTGATGGAGAATCTGTAGTTGCGGCCCCACAGGTTCCTACAAGATGGCGATCATATTTAGACATGTGTGAAGAGTTACTTGGTATCAACATTTTAAATTTGCATGTTTTGGGTCAATATAAATCATATTTGCAAATGGCATTTCTGCGAGATACCTTCTCTGAAATCAATTTGCAAGGACAAAATATGCATGTTGTCCGCTGCTATACCCGAGCATATTTGATGTATTTATTGGGTAAGGCTTTAATATTGGACACATAAGGAAATGAGATTCACATACAATACTTGGGATTTTTGGAGGATTTCCGTGATTGTGAAAAATTGTCTTGGGGAAGTGCTGTATTGGCATATCTCTATCGTCAGTTAACTTGGACAGCATTGAAAAAAAAAAGAAAATTCATAGGAGGATGTCTACATTTACTACAGGTACATGCATTGCATGTTAGAAATGTTAGTTGTCTTTTCTTGTATATATGTTAGCTACAATTAACATGCATGTCTTTTGTATAGTTGTGGTGTTGGGAAAGGTTACATGTTGCAGGGCCAATCCCTAGACCTCCATTAAATCCACAAGATGTATCTTTTGGCGCAAGGTAAGTTTGTCATATATAACGAATAATTTTATTTTAAATTCTCTCATAATTAGTACATGTACACATAATCATTGACATTTCTTGACTTTAGGTGGCATAGGAGATTATCACGAGAGACGCCAAATCGTACATGGGAATTTTACAGGAATGAGTTTGACGTCATTGAGGAAAGTCAGGTGATGAGAAATTACTTATAAAAAATATATATGACTATTAAAGAGTTTTATTGTTACTTATCACATATTTCTTTATTTAGATTATTTGGGAGCCGTATGCCTTGGAAGATTTATCGCGTGTTGGTGCAATTTGTAGAGAGAACTCACAACTATGGCGGGCACATGTACCCATGTTTTGTATGGGTGTTATGGAGGTGCATATGCCCGAGAGAGTATGGCGTCAATTTGGTGCTCCTCAAGTAATACCACCTACACCGGAACGATATGATCGTAAGGATGGTCGTGGACATGCAAGGGAAAATTGGTTATTATATCATGCAAGATATATTGAAAGGTGGAATGATCGTGCAAACGCTATTCTAAAACCTCCAACACAAGAAGAAGAAGATCAAAGTCAATGGCGTCAATGGTATGGACAACAGTCAAATCTTTATTTGACACCATTCTCGGAGGAGCCACCAACAGAGTATTGTCCGAGGGGACCTATTGAGCGTGCATTAGTAAATACTCATTATTTCTTGTACCTTCTAGAAAATTTTTGTTATACTTAAATGTTTATTTATTTGTAGGTAGATGTAACGTTCCGCACAAGAGAATTGTTAATAACAAATCCGGAAGCATCTTATTTGGATGTGAAGAACGATATTTTAAAGCTCCAAGAAGACACATTGAATAAGCTTCGGATCAAAGATTCCAGAATATGAGCAACCTTCAATTCCATCTGGTGCGGAATATACTCTAGGAGAAAGCTCAAGAGGTCCAAACACATGGACACATCCTTGGACATCAGAACCATGGCCAAATATATATGATGCTCAGTCTTGTGGCATTTCTCAAATGGATGTTCAAATGGTGCAATGGACACAAGATTCCGATGTTTTAGATGCACTTACTTCAGTTCGTGTACCGACACCTCCACCACATCTTATTGGCGGCTTACATATACATGATGAAGGCACTCAACTTACGCCGCATATAGAAGAAAAAGATGAAGGCAACGATGAGACACAACAGCGAATGATTAGAGGTCGAGGAAAACGCGTGTTAACAAAGAAGAAACGTTGATTTCTTGTGAACAAGTTTGTAAAATTTTCAAACAATTTAAACTTTGTGAATATTTGGAGACATTGTAAATCTTGAGTGGTTAAATATGTGCTCATATTATGAATATTTGTGATTGTGCAATGAATATTTGTGATTGTGTAAAGATTACTTTTTTCATGATATTATGAGTTGTAGGTGATTGATTTACAATTGTGAAAATTTTAAATTTTAGATTTTAGGTGATTGACTTGATTCTATCTAATTTTTCTCCCTTTTTTTTTTTAGCCAAAGAAGCAAGTCGGCCAAGGGGATGCCATCTTGCTTCCTGGGAGCATTTTTTTTTTTGGGGGGGGCGAAGGAGCAAGTCGGCATCCCCTATGCCGACTTGCTTCCTGGGCATCCCCTATGCCGACTTGCTTCCTGAGAGGTTGGGAGGTTTTTAGGAGGGCGAACGAGCAAGTCGGTATGCTTATTGCCGACTTACTAGTCGGCATGCCCATTGCCGACTACTATTTTAATATTTTTTAAACCCTCGAACGCTCTCCACTGTAGAAACCGTACTACTTTACGAATTTTGTTTTTTACTGTGTTATTTTACTTATAAAATTTTTAAAATATGTTATTTTCAAACAAAACCCGAATTTATATGCACATGTGCACGCAGGGGGAAGAGACAAACCCCAACCATGGAGTAGAGACTAGAGAGTGGCTGAGAAGTTTAGCCACCGTCGCCATGGCAGAAGAGGAGGGAGAGAGGAACTCGCTCCATCTCTGTTAAGCTGAGGTTTGCCGGCAAGAGACATGATGTGGCGCGGTAAGAAATAACGGGTGCCTCTGCCGATTTTTCTCTTTTTTTTTTACGTAAGTTTTTGCCAGATTATTTTGACGGGATCCGAAGAGTTTGATAGATCGTGCTCAGAGACATTATATTTATGATGTAGTTATTTGAAGTTTGGTAAAAATTTCCCAACCCATGGAAGAATCAGAGAATCACCTCCGATGATGACGATGAAAATAATGATGTGTCTCGATCATAATATGGTTCAAATAATCTCATAGAAATTTTGGACTAGTCCACAAGTGAGCAACATAACTAAATATTTATACATTGTTAGAAAAATTTTGAAGTTAATTCTCACTTGTATCAATTTTACGAAAGACTTTAATTTAAGTCCGAGAGTTCTCTCGTAGATGGTTGGAGATGTAGAAAGCTTTTTTTATTAATCGCGGGAAAAGAAAACAGTAAAAAATGAGGTCACTCTGGTGAATCTATCAATCAGAAGGCAGTGTCGGTCAGTCCGATGCCCCCCAGAGTAACAGCATGCAACGATATGGCTTTTGGGGAAATTGATACTGGGCGCGGGTTCGGCGCAAATAAAATCAATTTATAAAATATTATAATAAATCGAATCAATTAATTTACTTTGAATTTTCGAGTTGGATTAAATAATAAATACCCTACAAATAGTTATAGGACCGCGCGCGTAAGGGACTTGGGGCTCACGTAGGGGGTTGGGTGTGGGACGGCCGCGTCCGTGTTGACGTTGCCGTGCGAACGGGCGGTACGTAGAGCCCTTGCTTTTATCTAAATACTGTGGCGTCAGCGTAGATGTGACTGCCTTGATGCTTTTATTTGCCAAAGCGGCTTGGCTGACCATATAAATTATGAGATACGGTAGGTTTCGGTTGAGTCGTCAAAGATATAAGATTAAGAAAATTAATTATACATCTCAGTAGTTATATAAAGGATCTTAACTACAAATTTCTATCAGAAATATTTATATAAAAAAAGTTTAAGTATTTTTAAAGATATTAATTTTTAGTTCATATTTTATTGTAATCTACGCTTATAATTTTTGGCTAATTTTTTTTGTCTTATGATTATGAGTAATTGTTATTTTAAAAAAAATTAACTCTCATTTTAACATCTTTAAAATTACACTTTAAATTATATCAATAATTATTTTAAATTTTACATATTTTAATTAATTGTCATATATATTTTAACAACTTCCAACTCATAGTTTAATATCTTAGTACTTAGGTTTTAAGTACCAGTGACTTTCAATCCCGCATATTTTAATTTATCATCACACATATTTTAGCGACATTAAACTCTTATTTTAATTTTTTCAAACGATTATCACATGTTTTCAATTTTAAACTTTAATTTATATCAATAGTTACCTTAAATTTTACACATTTTAACTCGTATCACACATATTTTAACAACTTCAAATTTTTGCTTTAACTGGTATCTTTATCTATTGTAAGATGTATAAATAATTGAAGTTACAAAGAAGGTACATCTCTATTAAAGTACAAATATGGATGTGTTCAATTAATATTGTATGTAAGTTAAAATAGAAGAATATTTTGATTAAAGTGTAAAAATATGAAATAAGAATAAAATGATAAGTTAAAGTAGATGTAGAATCTAATTAAAGTAAATGACAAAACTAGTTAAAGTAGACGAGAAAATTAGTTAAACTAGATGAAAAAATCACTTAAAGTATCAACAGAGTGATCATACATATCTGATGGTAAAAAATAAAAATATTTATTAATAGAGGGGTAAAATAGAAAAATAATAAAAGACATAAGATGTCTTTTCTAAATTGTTAAAATCTACTAAAAGTTCAGATTATTAGAGACATCTTTTTTTGATATAGATCAAGAAATAAGTCTTCTCTCTAATGAGGATTCATAATTAATATTCCTATAAAATTTTGAGAATCCATAATTCTAAGAAAACGTTAAAATTATATATTAAACTGGACACATCTTATAAAAATATATCACATTAAATTTAAGAATTGATGTGATATATTTTTATAAAGTGTATTTATTTAATGCACATCTTTTAACGTGCGCTAAATCCAACTCTAACTCTGAAAAGTGCAGGTTTTATATTTAGAGATGGCGAAATCAATAAAACTTCGTCGCTCATGGAAGCGGAAGATACATAGTTCTCGTAAAATATTTTCAAATTAGTAGCGGGTGACTGGGCTGGCTCTAATCCTCTTTTCCGCCATGAAGCAGTGCTCTTCGTAAAGAAATATTACTTGTACCGACCTAGAGTATTTCGTGTTTGTTCGGCGATATTAGGAGGTAAAAAAAACCCAATATTTTAGGCAATTTGTTGATCCATTCAACATCTTAAACGGATTTGGGTTGTAAGAAAAAAGTAAACATCGACCAGCTATATATAGTCTTGGTCCTTGGATGGGTTGTTGCCATGGTTATGCACGTACATAAGAAGAATTGAAGAGGAAGAGTCATCCGAACCATGGTATCAAAATTAAATAAATTGAACAAATTAAGAAATTAATATTAGCCATAGACTTTACAAACTTATCGAAAAACCTACAAGGTTGGTGAAACCTTTCCTTGGCTTATATAAAATATCCTAGTTAGTCTAAGTATTTTCAAGTCTTTTTTCGGTTCAATTGTGCATATCCTCAATCACTTCTTATTACTTGATATCTTTTCTACTATCATGACATCACACCATTTTCAAGTCCATAAAAAATTCGAGTGCTCAAACATAAACCCTCATAACCCTAAGAAAATATATCCAAGATCCATGTTATGAGAGGGAAATCTCATGAAATATATTAACAAATGTATTAACGTAAGAGAAATAGTTATTACATACCGAAGCCGCTTACATACCAATCAATGAGAAGGCCAGCATGTGTGTTTCACACTTTTTCTTAACTAGAGTTGTACATAATTTGGTTCAATTCGAAAAATTGAATCGAATCGATCGATTCAAATCGGTTCAATTTTGAAGACTTTCCGATTCGATTCAGTTTTTCAATGTAAAATCAAATAAATTGCTTACAAAATAAAATTAATTAATAGTATATTATTTTATAATGAATTCATGGCATAGTTGGTTTGCCACCTTCTCTTTCAATGAAAGATCATAAATTCGAAACTCAACTCTACCATTAAAATGTCTCTTATTTTTTACTTCGGTTCAAATTGAATTGAACCGATTTTGACCATCATATCGGGTAAGCTTTGGTTTGTCCAAAAATTAGATTAAACCGAACTGACTCGGAATCATACACACCCCTACTCTTAACTCATTCAACTATTGTTGAAAATAATCTTTGGGTCCCATTGGCCGCCATTCTCACATACTATGTACTTCATCATTAATCACCATGGATTATAACACTCAAAACCCTTGCCAACTGCCAACCGTGAGTCATCTAACGCGGTCTTGGCCTCCAATGGATGAGTGGAATGAATCCCAAGGCCTTAGTCTTTGTTCGGTAATGAGTTGGGGTTAAAGATAACTCTAACTCATGATTAAAGTTATTCATGGTTAACTTAACTTTTCACTTATTTTCCTATGAGTTACCCACTTTAACTAAAATGAGTTAACCCCCTTTTTCTTGAGGGCTATGGCTAAGATAAAGTGAGTTAACCCTCTCATTTACTTACCTAATACCTGAAGTACTATTGCAACATACACTTCTCTCTTTTTATTGTAATGTTTTTACGAGAGAATATATTATTTGGATCATAAAAATCGTCAACTACTGAGATATTTGTGCTACAATATCATTGAAAAACCTTTACTTTTTATTAATAAAAATTATAATAAATGCCGAGTTCTTCTTTGAAAAAAATAGAATATATAAAATTTATTAAAATATAAAAAAAACACTTTATATATGAGGTACGATAGGCAAAGATGGATCAGAGTGACAGGACAACTTCTTCATATAGTGCTTCTCTTAGCCATCCTTCATTACTAGTAATCTCATCTGCTCTCAATCTGGTCTGACTCTTTATTTTGTATGCCCTTTTGGCACTCAAGGGTACCCCCCCCCCTTATGGTATTTTCTTCGACATCTGTTGGATCACTGTGGAGTCATTTACCCCACTTCAATGAGTTCATTTTTGGCCATCTTCAGGATCATTCTTCTCCAATTTGCCTATCGCTGATGAGTCTCCAAGGGGTTTGATGTGGGCGTGTTCTTTTGGAGCCCCTCGTATTGGGGTTGTGGAGTTTGTAGACTTAGGGTGTGTGGTGGCGTTTTCCTATTTGGGCCTGAGCCAAATGGGGCTCCACCGGAGAAGAAGGGAAGACGATTGCCGGTGCGGACAGAAGCTTGCAAGACCAGAACTAGATCAGGGGGGCCCAGTTGAAGAACCAGGGAGAACCCTCTGATGCCTAAGTCAGAATAAGACTTGAGAGGCTTGAAGGAAAGGGGGTTCTCGTGTGTGAATCGCGCGAGGGCGAGTGTAACGTAGCGCGTTTTTCGGATCTTCGCGAATTGAGGATTAGTGGTAGTTCGGATCTGTGTTTATTGGTTTTGGTTTAGTGCTCATGACCAATATGAGGTCATTGGACCTTGGTTGTGGTTTTCGTGTGCTGTGTGGAGCTTAGTGGGCCAGTAGGTTAGGCCCGTGGTGCCCGTTGGTTCACTGAATGTGAACGCGACGAAGGTGTAGGTCGCGTTCTGAATGCGACGGCAGTAGAGGTCGCATTCTGGTTGCCGCCGATGGGGCCGACGTCTGCATGTGCGCCGCGTGTCGCGCATGGAGTGAAGCTTTCTGACGTCAGGATTGGGAAGGCGATGCCTTAGTCTGTCGCAATTAGGTCGCGACGGGAAGGTACGTTGCGATCTCAACCGCTATGCGGTTTTAAAAAAGGTTTGGCCGAACAGAGCTTTCACAAGCTCTGCTCGACCAGGAGGGGAGCTGCTGCGGCTCTGTTGGGCGATTTGGCGTTTCGACGGAGTTCTCGTTGCGCTCTCGACACGAGGACGTCGTGAGGAGTGGGGGAAACGCCGCGTCATGCATGGATTGTGCGTTCTTCGTAAAGGTAGGGAGTTCTACCTTGATTTGTTACGTGGATTGCATATTGGTTTGTTTATTGCTTTAAAAACAGTAGATATCATGTCTAGGAGGTGAAATGAGCATGAAAACCCGGTTGAAATCATGTTTAGGGTGGTTTGCATGGAAGATCCGGAGATGGTTCCCAGATTAGGGTTTTCGCCTGAGGAGGCGACGGATCCTACTGTCGCGACCAGGTAGCGACAGGCCGACCCGTCGCGATAGGATTTCTTGTCGCGCCATATCGTGGTGTCGCGATCAGAAGGCGGTCATGGCCTCTGTCGCGATCACAGTCGAGGGTTCTGCTTTGCATGTTTTTGGTGCTTTGGTTATCCGATTATCGTCGTTTGTTGTGCATGGCTTTGGTAAAAGGTGCATTGCACCCGTAAAGCTCTGTGAGCAGGTTTCCCACACGGCTAGTGGGAGGTTTATGTAATCGGTATGGTGTTATCGTGGTTTGAGGTTGTGCATGGCACATTCTCCGTTGTGGTAGTGTTTCGTGTGTGTGTGTGTGTGTATGTGTATGGCACATGCACCGATTGTCGTAGTGGTTGGGCAGTGAGGTCCTTATGTGAACCTAGACCTAGCTTTTTAATATATGATTATAGATTGGTTAAGATGGTTAATTAATAGAATGTAAGTGTGGTTATTAAGTGATTACCGAGTAATGAGCTTAATGTGGCAATGGAGGTCACCTAGTGACCAATGATAAGCCAAATGTGGTTGACTATCGGGATTTATGTGTAACACCCTCCTCCAACTTCACACAAACTCATACGTAACCTTTGACCGGAAGAGGGGTTACGCTGACAAACTTTCGTTATGGGTAGATATATCCGTGCAATGCACAAAACTGGCAAACCATTCCACAAATGTGTCTTCGAACACATTATAATTCAGTAGGTAACAAAGTATAAATACTCATTATTTACAAAGACAAGTTTCTCTCTATCTAACTTAATGCACTATCAACTAAAAGAAACTACTAAAACTACATTATTCTTCTTCTTCTCTTCATCGTCCGCAACGGAATTAGGATTCACATGTAGTTGAGATTATACACACCTTCAATCTGAAAGGGTTGGAGGAAACAAAGGCATGAGTCGAAAGGACTCAATAGGTATCAGTAAACATAGCGTAGAAGTTTCATTTGCAGAGCTGAATGAATATTCAAATAGTGCATACGTGGATCAAAACATAATTGCTCATGAATTTCATACTTAACAGAAACATATAGCTCAAATTGATTTCATAATGAGCTCCAACAAATCACAGAATAAAAGTCATATTTGTCTTTCAGAATTCAGACCATAACATAATTTGGAAACAAATTCGACAGGCATCACTACTCTCAAAGGGTTACTATATAGACGTAATATACCATCCTCAGTGCCTAGGCGATTCCAGCACCTTAGATCTTGTTCATTGCGCAAGAATGGGGTATAATTATTTTACTACCCACCATCGTCGATTCCTTGACTTGGATTTACATACGTACAAACTGTCGCCCTCAGCTGATCACAAGTAGCGGGTGCTACTACAAGTGATCCTAAACCCTCTTTGAAGAAAGCACTGTCTACAGATCATAAATTTCTTTTCATGAGCATAATAGAAAATGGAAATCTAAAGGAAGATTTGATTGAGAATCAATACAAATATCTTGGTGACAAAGTAGTTCATAGTTCAAGAATATGATAAAGACAATTGGTTGAGACAAGATTATGACTCAAAGCCAATAACTTCAAAAGATTTAAATCACATAAGAACCCAAGAAAATGAGGGTCCACAATTGTCATCACAAGTATTCACATCTCATAAGGTGTTCAAACATATGAACTCTCAAGTGGTCAAGTTTTACAAACTTAGATACCGAATATTGAAGAATAGACTCAATCGGAGTACTATTCGTAATTGCTAACTTTAAGAATAACTTAAGGGAGATTAAGGTACATAATGTGGGTAAACTTTGAGGTAGTATGACAATAAATACCAAGGTAAATGAGAGGGTAACTTCCTTGGCTTTTAGGATGAAGTTCTAGCATGGATTTAGACATGAAATGGTGCAGAAATTCAAATCAGGGCTGCACCTGTCGACAGCCAAGAAGAGCTTGTCGACAGATGGCTGCAGATAGAACATTAGCTTGCTGGACTGTATGTATCTGTCGACAGCAACAAGATGGCTGTCGACAGATGCACACAGTCCCAGTTAAACCAGAGTTCTGGCAGGCTGGCCTGTCGACAGCTATGAGCTGCCTGTCGACAGCCGCCTGTTCTTCACTCATAAGGGACTATGAATGCACTCTAAATATGCTAACCATGGAACCTATGAATCAAGACATGATGTATATCAAATAGAAGAGTCTAATTGTAGATCTCACAGTGGTTTATAGGCTAAACAAGAGACATGGAACAAGAGGGTTGCAATTCAAGCTTGTCTAGCTAGAAACTAGACATAGTATAGTGTTGGAAGTGTGGTCTTGATAGCAATATATTATTGGGAGATTCTTACAAGATGGACACTAAAACACAAGATATTTAATGTTCCAAATCAAAGCTTGAGGTACAAACATCTGAATGGAAAGAATCACAATGTTCTAAGATATCGAAATTTCTAGAAAAACTCTATAGCATAAACATGGATCATGGGTGGTATAAGAAGTTAGAAATCTACTTAAATTGCAATGGGAGTAAATAAGCTCCTTGATAATTAATGATTCCAGAGATAATAGGGAAAATCAAACGAAAGATTCTGAAAGTACAATCTCGTACACAGACTTAACCAAAACTGGTTAATGAGCTTGAAGGCAACTCATGTAAGGTTATGATCTTTCTAACCAGAGCAGTGGGTAGAAGTATGAGGAGAAGATAGGAATCTACTTTTCCTCAAGGTAAACAAAATCCTTGAATACCTATAATCAAAAGTGAACCAAAACAAGAAGAACTCTACAGATCATGGTACAAACAAAAGACATGGTTTCTACGAATGAGGAAACCATGAGCATGTACATAGGAAACTGAGAAGAATTCATGGTATGACACCTACTTGATCTGTAAAGAGAACAAAAAGTTCTTCTTATTATTAACGTAAAGATCAACACAGCAACAACAGGGGCAGCAAGATGGAAATGATAGCTTTTGGTAGTTGCATCCACCGTAGGACCAATAGAAACAATGGCTCCAGCAACAATCACCCAGGAGCAACAGTAGCAGAAGAATGCAAAAACAAGAACTGAAGAGTGCAAGGGCATGAGCTGGAAAAAGTGCACACGATGGGTGTTGGGGGTTTTATAACTCAAAACCTTACCATGCACAGCGACACCTCACTTGCCCAGGTGTAACAGTAAAAACGATTTGGTTTTTACTGCTCCCATAACTACACATAAACCCCCTACGTGTGAGATGTTTAACCCTTGATGACATGGGCTTACATAACCCATGTTACGTAAGCAGTGAATAATTCCCAGGAAATCCTTACCGTTATTAACCCACAAATCAGTTGGGCCAAAGATCTTCATGTTTAGGTGTCCTAATGATGTCCTTTTGGGTTGAAATTTCAACCATAACCTAATGTGATGGTTTATAAATTTTCATGATTTTTTATTTAATTTTTAGAATTTATTTTCTGATGGGTGAAAAATCACCCCAAAAATAGTTGCGTCAACTTAATCTCAAAATCTGTATGCCAAAAATTCTGAATAATTACATTTTTAATATCTCCATATTTTTCTAAGAATTATGGTGTTCTAGGATTTTATTTTCGTTACAGTTTCCGGTGTCGCCCTGTCGGGGTGCGCACGACCGAAATTGATATCTGGGTATGATAAAATGTCTTAAACATACCATTAATCCTAAATATCACAATTTAAACCTAATTGGTTTGCATAAACAAAAATTTCTAAGCAAATCATGGTATTTAAAATTTGAGGGCATTACAATTCTCCCCCTGTTAAAATAAATTTCGTCCTCGAAATTGGCAAAATTTACTTACCGAAAAGCTGTGGATACTTTTCTTTCATCTCTTGCTCCAATTCCCATGTTTCTTCTTCGATGAATGCGCTTTTCCATAAGATCTTCACCATAGAAACTGCTTTATTTCTGAGGACCCGTTCTTTCCTGTCCAATATTTTCACGGGTTCCTCTTGTACGGTTAAATTTGGTTGTATCTCCACATCTTCATAACTGATCACATGAGAGGGGTCCATTATGTATTTCCTCAATATAGATATGTGAAATACATTATGAATATGCGACCAAGAGGGCGGAAGAGCTAATTGGTATGCTACTTCCCCTATTCTTTGCAATATTTCAAAAGGTCCTACATATCTTGGACTGAGTTTTCCTTTCTTACCAAATCTCATGATACCTTTGGTTGGAGAGATCTTTAGAAATACATGATCACCTATGTTAAACTCTAGTGGCCTTCTTCTTCTATCAGCATACTTCTTCTGTCTGTCTTGAGCTATTAATAAACTCTTCCTGATTAATTTAATCTTCTCTGAGCAGTTCTGAATTAATTCTGGCCCAATGAGACTCTTTTCTCCCACTTCTGCCCAACAGAGGGGTGATCTACAAGGTCTACCATATAATGCCTCATATAATGCCATTCCAATACTTGTATGGTAACTATTATTGTATGCAAACTCAATCAAGGGTAAGTAATCATCCCAGCTACCACGCCAATCCAAACTACAGGCTCTTAGCATATTTTCGAGTGTTCGGATAGTTCTTTCTGATTGGCCATCAGTTTGTGGATGATATGCTGAACTGAATTTTAATTGTGTACCCATGGCTGCTTGAAGACTTTTCCAAAATCTAGCAGTGAACCTTGGATCTCTATCTGAAATTATTGACAAAGGAATTCCATGAAGTCTTACTATTTCCTTTATATACAATTGAGCCAAATCTTCTAATGATTGTGTCTTTGTAATTGCTAGAAAATGAGCCGATTTAGTTAATCTATCCACAATTACCCAAATAGCATCATGCTTCTTTCTTGTCTTTGGAAAACCCATCACGAAGTCCATAGTTATCTGCTCCCATTTCCATATTGGAATTTCAATTAGTTGCATAGGCCCTGCTGGCTTCTGGTGTTCAGCTTTTATTTGTTGACATGTCAAACATTTACTCACAAATTCTGCTATGTCCTTTTTCATTCCATGCCACCAAAATTGCTTTTTCAAATCCTGATACATTTTAGAGCTTCCAGGATGAATCGAATACTGAGATTTGTGCCCTTCCTTCAATAACTCACTTTTAATTTCTTCATTCTCTGGTATGCATATTCTGTTTTGAAATCTAATTATCCCTTGACCATCTCTGATGTATCCCGGTTTATTTACCATCTCTTTTAGTTTCTGATCTTGGTTCTGTGCTTCACTAATTTTATCTATCAGTGCTGACCTTACTGTCAATTGTGCCAATATCAGATTTTCTGCATCACACCTTGGTGAGTATTCGATCAAATCTGTCATTTCTTTCCACTGTTGGTGTAATTGTAATGCTCTTGATTTCTTTCTACTCAAAGCATCAGCAACCACATTAGCTTTACCCGGATGGTAATTCACCGTAAAATCATAATCTTTTAAAAATTCTAACCATCTCCTTTGTCTTAAATTTAGTTCCTTCTGAGAAAATATGTACTTTAAACTCTTATGATTAGTATAAACTTCAAATTGTTCTCCGTATAAATAGTGACGCCAGATCTTCAAAGCATGTATGATCGCTGCCAATTCTAAGTCATGAGCCGGATAATTCCTTTCATGATCTTTTAGTTGTTTGGAAGAATAAGCTACCACTTTCCCATGTTGCATAAGAACACATCCAATTCCTTTTTGGGATGCATCTGTATACACTATAAATCCTCCTGATCCTTGAGGTAAAGTAAGAACCGGAGCTGTGGTAAGCTTCCTTTTTAATTCTTGAAAACTGGTCTCACATTTCTCATTCCACACAAAAGGTATTTCTTTTCTGGTTAACTGAGTCAAAGGCATAGCTATAGAAGAAAAGCCTTCAATAAATCTTCTATAGTAGCCAGCTAATCTCAAGAAACTTCGAATTTCTGATGGAGTTTTGGGTCTTTCCCAATTTAGAATTGCTTCAATCTTACTCGGGTCTACTGCCACACCTTTTCCAGAAATCACATGACCCAAAATTTTCACTTCCTCGAGCCAAAACTCACATTTACTTAATTTAGCATACAATTGATGATTCCTTAATGTTTGTAGTACAATTCTCAAATGTTCTTTGTGTTCTTCTTCACTAGAAGAGTATATCAACACATCATCTATAAATACCACCACAAAATTATCCAAATAAGACTGAAATACCCTGTTCATCAAATCCATAAATACAGCAGGTGCATTAGTCAATCCAAAGGGGAGTACTAAAAACTCATAATGTCCGTATCTGGTTCTAAATGCAGTCTTAGAAATATCATCTTCTTTAACTCTCAATTGATGGTACCCCGACCTTAAATCGATCTTAGAGAATACCTTCAGCTACTGTAGGGGTGTCCTGGGCTTCTTCCTTTGTCAGAGCAAAGACTCTAGCTGGTCCCTTGGGTGGTTGTCTTGGGGCTTGCTGAACGTAGGGTTGTGGCTTTTGTGCTTTTGACTGGTCTGCTTTGTGTGGACAGTCCTTAATCATATGCCCCTTCTGACCACATCCATAACATTTCCTTGCTACTTTCCAGCACTCATTACCAGGGTGTCTTCCTCCACATTGAGCGCACATGGGCCAATTCTTTTTCTGTTCTCCCTGCTGCTTGGTTGAATCAGCCTTTCGCTTCTGACCCTTCGTTTCCTTGTTATACACATTTTTCTTCTTACCCCCATTGGTTTCTTTGTTTTTCATATACTCCTCAAACTCAGATTCCACTATAAATGCAGTCTTCAGTGCCATAGCCATATTCTGGGGATCTAGTAGAGCTACCCTGCTCCTCACACCGGGTTTCAATCCTCTCACAAACTTCTTTACCCTTCTGATTTCATTGTCACAAATATGAGGTGCATACTTTTCCAGTTCAGTGAATTTGGTCTCATATTCTGCCACAGTCATGTCTTTTTGCTCTAACTGCAAAAATTCAACTTCTTTCCTATCCTTGACATGTGGTGGAGTGTATTTCTCAAGTAGTTCTCTTAGGAACTCTTCCCAACTAATATTATCCCTTCTATTTCTAAATGTATTTCTCATGGCAGATTGCCACCATTCATCTGCTCTATCTTGGAGCATGTAAGTCACCAATGTGACTTTGTCTTCTTCTTCGCATCTTATGGCCTTAAATATCTTTTCCATCTCTCTAACCCATCCTTCTACAACCTCAGGTTGGCCATTTCCTTTAAAAGCTAGAGGTCCCATCTTCTTAAATTTTTCTAACAGAGATGTTCTAGAAATCCTTCCTCCATTCATGTCTTGGTGGTTCTTCATTAGTGTTTGCACTAACCCCTGAAATGACTGCATAAATGTAGCAAAATCAGGAGTCCCAGTACTTCCTTCTTGAGAATTTCCAGCCAATGGGACATTGTGAACTTCCTCCCTAGAGCTTTCCTCATGCCTATCCTCACTGGATGTGTCGATAGCTTTCCCTTTGTCTGCCATTTCCTGGAACACCATCGAACACATCCAATTAATTCATACTAACTACTTAAATTTTGTTAGAACCAAAATGATCTTTAAAGATTCTAGAATACACACAAATGTTTTATTTATTTCCTTTGTGAAAATGGTCACAGAGATATCTATCACCCATAACCTCGCTCTGATACCACCTCTGTAACACCCTCCTCCGACTTCACACAAACACATACGTAACCTTTGATCAGAAGAGGGGTTACGCTGACAAACTTTCGTTATGGATAGATATATCTGTGCAATGCACAAAACTGGCAAACCATTCCACAAAGGTATCTTCGAACACATTATAATTCAGTAGGTAACAAAGTATAAATACTCATTATTTACAAAGACAAGTTTCTCTCTCTCTAACTTAATACACTATCAACTAAAAGAAACTACTAAAACTACATTATTCTTCTTCATCTCTTCATCGTCTGCAGCGGAATTAGGATTCACATGTAGCTGAGATTATACACACCTTCAATCTGAAAGGGTTGGAGGAAACAAAGGCATGAGTCGAAAGGACTCAGTAGGTATCAGTAAACATAGCATAGAAGTTTCATTTGCAGAGCTGAATGAATATTCAAATAGTGCATACGTGGATCAAAACATAATTGCTCATGAATTTCATACTTAACAGAAACATATAGCTCAATTTGATTTCATAATGAGCTCCAACAAATCACAGAATAAAAGTCATATTTGTCTTTCAGAATTCAGACTATAACTTAATTTGGAAACAAATTCGACAGGCATCACTGCTCTCAAGAGGTTACTATATAGACGTAATATACCATCCTCAGTGCCTAGGTGATTCCAGCACCTTAGATCTTGTTCATTGGCCAAGAACGGGGTATAATTATTTTATTACCCACCATCGTCGATTCCTTGACTTGGATTTACATACGTACAAACTGTCGCCCTCAGCTGATCACAAGTAGCTGGTGCTACTACAAGTGATCATAAACCCTCTTTGAAGAGAGCACTGTCTACAGATCATAAATTTCTTTTCATGAGCATAATAGAAAATGGAAATCTAAAGGAAGATTTGATTGAGAATCAATACAAATGATTCTTGGTGACAAAGTAGTTCATAGTTCAAGAATATGATAAAGACAATTGGTTGAGACAAGATTATGACTCAAAGCCAATAACTTCAAAAGATTTAAATCACATAAGAACCCAAGAAAATGAGGGTCCACAATTGTCATCACAAGTATTCACATCTCATAAGGTGTTCAAACATATGAACTCTCGAGTGGTCAAGTTTTACAAACTTAGATACCGAATACTGAAGAATAGACTCAATCGGAGTACTATTCGTAATTGCTAACTTTAAGAATAACTTAAGGGAGATTAAGGTACATAATGTGGGTAAACTTTGAGGTAGTATGACAATAAATACCAAGGTAAATGAGAGGGTAACTTCCTTGGCTTTTAGGATGAAGTTCTAGCATGGATTTAGACATGAAATGGTGCAGAAATTCAAATCAGGGCTGCACCTGTCGACAGCCAAGAAGAGCTTGTCGACAGATGGCTGCAGACAGAACATTAGCTTGCTGGACTGTATGTATCTGTCGACAGCAACAAGATGGCTGTCGACAGATGCACACAGTCCCAGTTAAACCAGAGTTCTGGCAGGCTGGCCTGTCGATAGCTATGAGCTGCCTATCGACAGCCTCTTGTTCTTCACTCATAAGGGACTATGAATGCACTCTAAACATGCTAACCATGGAACCTATAAATCAAGACATGATGTATATCAAATAGAAGAGTTTAATTGTAGATCTCACAGTGGTTTATAGCCTAAACAAGAGACATGGAACAAGAGGGTTGCAATTCAAGCTTGTCTAGCTAGAAACTAGACATAGTATAGTGTTGGAAGTGTGGTCTTGATAGCAATGGATTATTGGGAGATTCTTACAAGATGGACACTAAAACACAAGATATTTAATGTTCCAAATCAAAGCTTGAGGTACAAACATCTGAATGGAAAGAATCACAATGTTCTAAGATATCGAAATTTCTAGAAAAACTCTATAGTATAAACATGGATCATGGGTGGTATAAGAAGTTAGAAATCTACTTAAATTGCAATGGGAGTAAAGAAGCTCCTTGATAATTATATGATTCCATAGGTAATAGGGAAAATCAAACGAAAGATTCTGAAAGTACAATCTCGTACACAGACTTAACCAAAACTGGTTAATGAGCTTGAAGGCAACTCATGTAAGGTTATGATCTTTCTAACCAAAGCAGTGGGTAGAAGTATGAGGAGAAGATAGGAATCTACTTTTCCTCAAGGTAAACAAAATCCTTGAATACCTATAATCAAAAGTGAACCAAAACAAGAAGAACTCTACAGATCATGGTACAAACAAGAGACATGGTTTCTACGAATAAGGAAACCATGAGTATGTACATAGGAAACTGAGAAGGATTCATGGTATGACACCTACTTGATCTGTAAAGAGAACAAAAAGTTCTTCTTCTTCTTAACGTGAAGATCAACACAGCAACAACAGGGGCAGCAAGATGGAAATGATAGCTTTTGGTAGTTGCATCCACCGTAGGACCAATAGAAACAGTGGCTCCAGCAACAATCGCCCAGGAGCAACAGTAGCAGAAGAATGCGAAAATAAGAACTGAAGAGTGCAAGGGCATGAGCTGGAAAAAGTGCACACGATGGGTGTTGGGGGTTTTATAACTCAAAACCTTACCATGCACAGCGACATCTCACTTGCCCAGGTGTAACAGTAAAAACGATTTGGTTTTTACTGCTACACATGGCTCATGCAACCTCTCCCATAACTACACATAAACCCCCTACGTGTGAGATGTTTAACCCTTGATGACATGGGCTTACATAACCCATGTTACGTAAGCAGTGAATAATTCCCAGGAAATCCTTACCGTTATTAACCCATAAATCAGGTGGGCCAAAGATCTTCATGTTTAGGTGTCCTAATGATGTCCGTTTGGGTTGAAATTTCAACTATAACCTAATGTGATGGTTTTACAAATTGTCATGATTTTTATTTAATTTTTAGAATTTATTTTCTGATGGGTGAAAAATCGCCCCAAAAATAGTTGCGTCAACTTAATCTCAAAATATGTATGCCAAAAATTCTGAATAATTACATTTTTAATATCCCCACATTTTTCTAAGAATTATGGTGTTCTCGAATTTTATTTTCGTTACAGTTTTTCGGTGTCGCCCTGTCGGGGTGCGCACGATCGAAATTGATACCTGGGTATGATAAAGTATCTTAAACATACCCTTAATCCTAAATATCACAATTTAAACCTAATCGGTTTGCATAAACAAGAATTTCTAAGCAAATCATGGTATTTAAAATTTGAGGGCATTACATTATGTGTGAGCTTGTGTAGGATAGCTTGTGGGTCACGGAGTGACCAAGTCAAGCTAGTCCTTACGTTTGTACCGTGGTTTGTAATAAAGATTGTATGAGTTTATGATGTGATTAGTGTGTTGCTGAGTTTGGTGGTCTGGCACCTATTCCGGAATGCCTCTTCAGTTGGGTGCCCCAGGTTCCTAGGAGAGCCAGGCACGTGAGTGTGCTCGGGGCTTGTCCCGGTGCAATGGTACCGTCGGGGTCTTGTCGTCTTCCTAGACACCCTCACTCTCAGGGAGAGTTGTCGTCCGGCTGAGGGAAAGACGGCAGTGGGACAGTGACTTGTGAGAGTTTGTGTTTAGTCACTTGTAGCGCGCTCATAGCTGGGGGTTACGAACACCAGTAGACGTACTGGGCCCTAGCTAGTCCTATTACCAGTGCCTCACTTTAGAGAGCTCGGGCCAGAGTCTCTAAAGGTGTCAGGCATGGACCTGCAGGGTGTGTGACCTGTAGGTTGTGGTGGTTTGGTTGGACTCCACAGTTCTTTGGCTTTACTTGTGTTGTGGAGCTGCAGTTGGACCTTACGTCCGTGACTGCGAGACTGAGAGGTAGTTCTTGTGTTGTGTTGTCTGGGTTGGATACTGGCGTCATGAACCAGTAGTCTGTCCCGTGTGGTGGCGTCGTGCTTTCCGGCTCGTGCTTTGCTATTGGCTATAGCGTGTGTTAGTTGTAGTTTTACCCGTTGAGGTGTGCCTTGGTGTTGGCACGGTTGTTATTGTGGTTAGTGAGCGGAGACTCACTAGTTATGGTTTGCTTGGTGGTGGTGTGCCCTCATGGTGGCACAGTTGTGTTTGTGTTCTGTGGTGGTACCTCGTGGTGGAAGGTACTTGTACCTTTTATAGGTACTGGTTTCTCGTAGTATGCTGAGTACTAGCCTTTTCAGGTGGTGAAGTGGAGGTCATGCAGTGAGACCTTCTACTTGTTGTGTTTTACCCTTCCTTGGATAAGTTTCCGAATATGATTGGCATCGTGATAGCCAGTCCTGTTTCTTAAATGTGACATACGATACATCGTGATTTAAGGGTATAAAGGATTAGCTCCTGGTTAGCAATCCTATTACCCATATGTTTAGAGGCTTGCCAGTGAAGCTAGTAGCTTAGGCAATGCTTTGCCTGTATGGCTTATAGCTTAGGCGACCAGCGGTTAAGGTGGTGTACATGTGAGGCTTGTGGCCTAAGCTTTACAGTTATTGAGTAGTTTAATGGTGTTGTTGTCTCTTCGTCTTTCCGAGATTTGCAGCAACTGAGTTGGTTATGTTTAGTATTGATTATGCTTTGCTATGAGCATGATATGGTTTGGCTTCCGGTGTTGCCAGTGAGACCCGTTGGGGTTGAGGTTCTTCTGTGTTGTGTGAGGTTCTGGGTGGTTCCCTATTGAGCCAGTGACTTGTTGAGGCTCACTCCCTTATAGTTCTTTTCAGGGTTTACCGTTGATATGGCTTGTGAAGGTGTCGTGACAGACGTGTACCACCAGCAGTAGTGTTAGTAGAGTTGTGTGAGATTGTGCTCCCTCGGGGTATGCTCCAGGTAGTTGTACTCTTCTTAATTTGGACTTGTAATAATGTAATGGGACAGTTGTAAATTGTATATACAGATATGAGCACATATCCTTTCTTGTGTCTCTTACTGTTATGGTTTGTCTTTTATATTCTTCCTGGACATGCGTACGAGCTATCCCTTGCGAGACTTCGGTCCGTTCGCGGGAGACGGATCTGGATATGGACCCTTATTGGGTATAAATATCCAGGGCCGTTACAGCGAGTGTGAGCGTCCAAGATGGCCTACCTCTGTATGGAGGTTACCTGGGCCTTTTATAGGCGAAGGTGCAGAAGGAGTGGGACGGAACGTCCCCTAATGAGGTCGAAAAGGGCACGACGGTTGGCGCCCTTGGCGGGGAGTTACGCGTCCAGGTGCCCGTTGAGGGGTTCTGCAGTTAACGCGCCACTTGATCATGGGGCGTGCACGATGCAGCCGTTGTAACCGTCGCAATAAAGCGAAGGGCTGCTCGAATTCTTCTGGGCGAAAAGTACTGAGCGGGTTGCCTGCTCGGTGGGCTAGACCTGTGTTCGGTAGCCAGTGTCTGGATGTAGCGCATGCCAATGGGATCACGGTGCACCTTGAGCAGGACCTGTTCGGTAGGCTGGGGCCTGTACCGAACAGAGTGAGGGGTGTCCGAGACCACTCTCTGGATCCTAGAGGTGTTCGAGCGTGGAGCCCGCGTGGTGCCCAGTGCTCGGACATCTTGACGATTGCGGGCTTGAGCAGGAGCTGCCTGGTCTGCTCGGTAAGGGCAAATCCTGTTAGAGCAAACCGTGCAGTGCTCGGAAACTACCACTAGGACCCTTGGGCGCTTAGCAGCTGAAGCGTGTTCGGCAGCCGGTTGGCTGAAGCCAAGGACACGTGGCGCGAGGGCCATAGCCGTTTTGCCTTGTTGGGTCTTGATGGGCCTATGGGCTAAGAGGCTAAAAATAGCCTCTCCAGGGTGTGTTTGATTACACTTAATAGGTGTCTATTGTCTGAGATGCTAAATTTTTAAGATTTCAGACTGTTTGATAAAATGTCTAAAAATATGTCTTAATTAATCACTTAAATCTGAAATACCACTTAATTTTTAAGCTAAGAACAATCACTTTTTATTTTTCAGATCTTTTGTCCGACGTCCGACGACGGTGGTCCGGCAACGGGATTCCGGCGGTCCGGCCTCCGACGATCGCCGGAATCCGGCGACCGCCAGCGGCCGGTTTCCGGCGATCACCGCCGGCGGCGGTTTTCGGCGATCGTCGAAATCCGGCCACCGCAGCGGATTCCGGTGATAATCCGGCCGACGGCGGCGGTTTCCGGCGACCGCCGGCGGCCAGGTCTCTGGCAATCGCCGGCAGCGGCGAGACTCCGGCGATCGCCGGCGACGGTTTTCGGCGGCCGGTCGGATTCCGGCAACCGGCCGCCAGCGGCGGTGGTTTCCGACGATTGTCGGAATCCGGCCACCGGCGGCGAATTCCGACGACTGGGTCTCCGGCGATCGCCAGTGGTAGTTTCCGGCGTCCGGCCGCCAGCGATCTCAATTAAAAAGAAATCTTTTTTTTAACTATTCTGAGTTTTGAACTCAAAACCTCCATATTAGAAGTGTAATATATTAACCATTGCACTACAATTCAAATCTTGTCTAAATTAGTCATCAAACACCTCTTATATTATGTCTGATATATATTAAGTTCTTTTTAAATTTCAAATTTAGAGTATAGATGACAAATAAGATTTAAAACTTAAGTGTTAAGTTTTATCGAACACCACCTTAGTTTGTGGTTTGGGATTATTCTGCATAATTTGTCGAGATATGCATCTTTCGAGCTATTGTCATTAATTTACCACGCATAGGTAAAGCAGCCCTTCCCTTCCAATGACGGCCACCACTTTGATTTCTCTTCAACGTCGATGGTGCTTTACTCAAAGATACTTGATCCTGCATGTGGGTCTGAAAATATGTGCTCTTGTTGTATGGGTTATGCATCGTTCTTGCCCCAGGTTGGTTCTTATATGACCTGTTAATTTCACTCCTCTTCAGAACCAGCTATGACGACTCACGTCCTCTACAGCCTACACCGGTGTTCCCATGGATATCTCCTCCTCCCCTAGAAGAAGCTGATCACAATTGGCTAGTTTAATGAAGCTATAAATATTATGATCTTATATGACTTGTACATCACATGGCTTCAGCTTCCAAGTCGTTTTAGAATTGTGTCCTGTGATTACGTGACAAGGCTAGCTAGCACCTTTACGTAGCTTTTTCTTTTTTAAAAAAATTTGTGCTTCATTGAAACTAATATTATATATATAGATAGATAGATATGTAAGTCATGTGCCTAAGCCATCCTCTTCGTATAAAAATTGACAGAAACGGATCAAGCAAGAACAGAGGACACCGGAGGGAGAATTTAATTTGAAGGCCAAGGATGGAGACTGGGGGCGACACTACAACGTACCACATGAGCATGGGGTTTCATTAAACGTCATTACGTGCGTGTGGACTAACCTCGCCTTTGTAGACTTGTTCTGATTTCTTATACAGTTTGCAAAGGGGGAGGGAGGAGGTATCACCACCCACCGGACGAGAGCTGCGGATTTGGGAAATGACGGCGAACGCATGGTGGAGGCTTGCTTGCTCATCTGGTGACGCTCACTTCCGGAATACGAAGATTTGATTATAGGCCATAGGCCATACCACTTTCTCTGGGGCTGCAAAAGGAATATATACGGAGTTGATCAGGTAATTCCCGTGTTTGCTCAGAATAGTTATCCATTCCGGATAAAAATCGGTTATAGAACGGATCATTTTAGGCTTCTCATAATACGGAGCATAAATTAAATATTAAAATAATTTGTTATCAAAATATGTATATATCAACTATCAAGACATTAAAGAATCACAAAACAAATTTAGCCCTTTGATCAAAACAAAACCCATCCCTTAAATCTAAGATCTTACGATTTAAACGAAGCAGAGTTTTAAACAGAGCGGATCAAATGATTCCTAAACCCGTTCTATTTATTAAAAGGATCGCTGGATATTGTAAATGGATAAATATCCGGAGATTTGAATGCGAATTAGAAGAGGATCCGAATTTTGTCCAGTTCTATTGCCAGCCCTAATTTCCTCTAGTCCATAATGATTAAGTTGTTGGGTAGTCCAATATTTCTAGGTTTTCACATCTTCCGATCGAACTTCTTTTAAGCTCCAATATTGAGCCCATAGGACTATCTACGTAAGTTTTTAATCTCCTCTCAACAACTGTGGATTGCAGCTTCATAGGTTAGAACAAGAGCTTGAGTTACACAGGACAGGAGAGAACTGAGGCTTGAGTTACACAGGAGAGAAATGGTGTTTCCATATCCATGGTGGAAGGAAACTGAGACCTCCCAGATGTCAAAGTTTTGACAGATCCGTCCTGTGTTCAACCCCCTACCCCCCACTAAAAAAATGAGCTGTTAAGTACTTCAAACTCGGATAGTTTTAGGCTTGTTTCATAAGCATCTGATGTAAGCACGAACGACTTAAATTATTAAAGAATATGATGTACAGTATTGTTTAGACGAGGCAGAAATTTTTATATCAAAGCTAGTAATTAGAATTCAAAAATAGGACCTTTGGCCTTTGTGAGAGTTTTCAGGGGAAAGAGAGAGAGAGAGAGAAGGAAACTTTCATCCTAGAGTGTCTGTACAATTTGGTCAACAATCAAAGAACTCCTCTTTTGCAGAAAATGTGTACTTTGAATGATAGACGAACAACCATTTAAGAAAATAAGTACGATCCTTTCCCCCCCACCCCCCACCCCACACAAAAAAAAAAAAAAATTGGACTATCTCATAGATAAGATGATATAAACACTTTTCAGATGAATCTGAAATCCGACATGAGAAAGTAAACTTGGATTAAAAAGTTCCCAAAAAATAGCCGAACTTACTGCATCAACCATCAAGGTGTGAAATGGCACTTTTAAAGAGCACCAAATGGCAACCGTCCGACACAGGTATCAGAAGCATTGATGCATCATCACAGACCAACAAGAAGCACCTTTCTCATCTGAAAGATCTATAATCCTTCCTGTTTCCTTCACATGGATCTTTCATTTCTCGTCTATAAAAACAGTGAAAGATATTATGCACATACAATCTATCGGCCTATTAGAAATATGATCTTTGATTTATATGTATATTAACTGATCTTATTCTCCAAAGAGGATCTGTATGGTGCTACTCTATCAGTCGGACCTCAACCATCGATCTTGTGGTGAATAAAAAGTTGGATGCTTCACAACTCAAAAGCAATGAACTTGAGTTATCATCTTCTTGCCATCCAATTTCAGATCAAAAAGTGAAAAAAGAATGCGATAAAAAAAATGTGGCAAAAAAGTGTGACACAGTAGCAACTGGCTTTTGCATAAAGAGCATAGGTTAGCGTGTTCGCTTGCTGCATTATTTTCTTTATTGAATTGCTATGGCTATTAATAGCAAATACATGGTCATATTCTACTTATTCTAACATCCATGTATGAGAAGAATCTATGGTCATAAAAAATCCAATATGTCCAAACCTATGGTAAAACTATTAAATTCAGTTACGAGACTCAACATCCTATACCCTTCCCCTCCCTGCCACCTAACGATCTCCTATCCTTTCGGTTGATGCTTTCGACATTCTCCCTATATCAAATACATTATTTGACATGCCAGACTCCCAAAAAGTTAGTACTAAAACTAATTCTATATCAAAATCAATATTCCAATCAACGAGGGCATTAACTTATTGAAGAGCAAAGGATATAAATCCAATGTCTGAATAAACTCAATCAATCAAACGCCAAAAAGCCTTAGCTCATTGTAGTTTAACGTCTGCGAGAACAAGAGCTGCAAGATCTTAGAGGAGTCCACAATGCTTGTGACCAGCTGTCAGATTAGTGAGGCCTTTCATTCGTTGTGTCAAAACCTAGCCAAGACTACTCGACGGACAAGGGAGCTTTGTCTTCCAAAAGTGGAAAGTGGAGCAGAAATCAATGGAGATGAGAACACCTCATGTATATCAAGAGAATGTTTGACATTCCTATCAGAGGCCTGGTGGGAACCAAGTAGAAAATCGCACCTGCCTCTGAAGGATGAGTAGCCAGCAGAATGTACATTCAGGGAACCCAATCATATGGATTCACTGGCCCCGCATCTTTAACAGATCCTTTATTCAGAGGAATGCAAGCTGTCATCATAGCATCCTTGTAAGCTGTTGGACTTTTGGATTCCAGGAATCTGAGATGGATAAAAACCTCATATTTTGAATAAATTACTGAATGCCAGGAAAAGTTTCATCCGCAGCAAGACTGCTGTCCCTAAGATGCAAGGTTCAACCAAAGAAAGCAACCGCCGGGGGAAGAAGCAGAAGAAGGATATGTGAATCAGGTGCCTGTCCACCCCAGGTGATGGGTGCAATGCAGAATCTCAATCTATCTGGATGCAGTTGGCCTTTGACGATTTACTTGGTTGGCCATAAGTGCTATCCTAACAGACTCTGAAGGAGAAAAGCCACGAGCTTGCATGACATCATGGATTCTCTTTGCATGTTCAACAAACCCACCAGCTATTAGTCCATTAATAACCCTTTCAAACTGTTCTGCACTCAACAGCTCTTTTCTCCCCTCCACTCTCTTGAGATACTTTACAGCTTTACTCTTGTCCCCAGATCTTGAATACATGTCGCATAAGCTGACATTGGTTTGGAATGGGACATCACCCAATTCTGCAATTTTATCCAAAATCTGCTCAACTTCATCCACCAATAATAATTTCCCCAGCCAGTCCACTAAAACAGTGTATGTAGCTATCCCTGGTTTAAAGCCATCCTTCTCCATATTCAGAAGCAGATCCAAGGCCTTGTCTAGAAGGTTCTTCATCTGGTATGCTGCAATCATACTGGCAACACATCGATCATCGGGCTTATGACCTGCCCTTATCATGAAATCAAAACTATGCCGAGCTTGGTCAGGATCACCTGCATGCCCATAAGCCTCCAGAAGCAGTGTACAAGCTTCTAAATTTGGTTGGATACCACTAAACTGCATATTATTGAACATCCTCTGGGCAGAATCAACAAGACCACGCTGAGCAAATGCCCGCAGGAGGACCATGTACATCTCCAATGTTGGTTTGATGTCCCTTGCTTCCATTTCCCTTATCAATGCTTCTGCAGCTTTGGGAAGGCCCGCATTGACATAAGCCACAATCATAGACTTGTAAGTCTTAAGATCTGGCTGGAAACCTTGGCTCCTCAGGCTTTCAAATACCTCTTTTGCACGGTCAAGAATGCCTGCATCACAATACATCTGAAGTAAGATGACCAACACCTGGATATCAGCGTCAATACCCTTCTCAGTCATCTTCTGATAAATTCTTTCAGCATCTTCAACACGATTGGCCTTAGCATAAGCATCCATAAGCTTTGAATAATCACCAGTGACTGTTTGAAAAGATTCTTCAATCAAAACTAGTTCAGCAACCTGCATGACAGAGCTAAAGCTGCTGTTAATAATACATAAATGTGCAACCAAGGCAAACATAGTGCATAAAGCAAACACATTGGCACTGTATTTGCCAAAGGAACCAACACCCATATAAATAGATGGTTCACCAGGACATTACAACATTCATCCTTCACAATTAGCATCAGTAGACAAGCTCTTTCCGTCGAATCTGGTAGAAGTACTCCTTAATGGTAAGTTTATCTACTTTTAGGAAAATAACTGAAAAAATCAAACAGTCATCAGTACGTCGTAAAGTTGGCTGGAGCTCAGTAAAAGGTGCACCCATAGCAATGGATCATAAGCAAGACTAATTCAGACATTTTAAGGTCACTGTTTAACAATGAGATCCAAGATTTGGTGAACATTGTCCATCAGCTGAGACACCAACCAGAATGAAATGTTCATAAAGACCTCAAAGAGGCCATCATAGACAGCCTTCTTGATCAACTAAGATATATGAGTTTCAGACCCTTGCCACTGATAGGAGGCAGAAGTTGGCTCATAGGTTCTTGCATTTTTCCATGGAGGCATTCTTTGGTAACAATCTGGTCAAACAAATTTCACTCTCAAGTCCCAACAGGAGACAAATTCCCAGTGGTACAACCCACCTTCAAAAAAAAAAACAGAAGACAAATTCCAGCCTCATCCAAAGCCTCAGGTGGAATTCAATATCTTTTGTTGCGGTAGAAAATAGGGTGTTCTGATATATATTTCGGGCCTGGTAGGCCTATTAGGTGTATTGGGTGTTCTTATATGTTTATTAGATGATTGGGTTCCTTATTAGGACACTGGTTCATTACCAGATCCAATAAGCTGAATCCAAGTAACTTAAATTTGGGTTTCTTTTCCCCAAATACCCCACCACGTTCTTCTATGCACGGTTGGCCAAACCGCACCGTGCCATGGCTCATGCGAGCCATGGCACGGTCGGGTCACCCCAATGGGGTGATCCGGGGGTGCCGCAGCGGCACGCCACGGTTTGCCACAGACCGGTACGGTCCGGTCCGTGGCAGGCTTTTTTTTTTTTTTTTACTTTCCTATTCGCATCCGGTGTATTTAAAGGATTTATATGGTGTCTAATTGACATGAAATTTTAAACATAAGCTAATTAAGAGATGATACAAATTATAGTAATTTTCGTTTAATTTTTTAAATTGACTTTTCGTCAAGTAAAAATTATCCCAAAAATCATTAAATCGACTTAATCTCAACATCTAAGGGATCTAATGGTGTCTAATTGAGATGAAATTTTAAACATAAATTAATTAATAGATGATACAAATTATAGTAATTTTAGTTTAATTTTTTAAATTAATTTTTTTCCAAGTAAAAATTGTCCCAAAAATCATTAAGTCAACTTAATCTCAATATCTATGCATCAATAACTCATGATATTTATATTTTTAGAATCAGTATATTTTTCTAGTAATTATGATGATTTCAGATTTGACTTTATTTTCAGAACCAAATGTCGTCCCGTTGAAGTGCACAGAGGATTCGCCGTACAGCGACAAACCCTGTGCACACTTAAGGGGTCTAAATGGTGTCTAATTGAGATAAAATTTCAAACATAAACTAATTAAGAGATGATACAAATTATAGCAATTATAGTTTAATTTTTAAAATTAATTTTTTGTCAAGTAAAAATTATCTCAAAAATTATTAGGTCGACTTAATCTCAACATCTATGCATCAATAATTTCTGATATTTTATATTTTTAAAATCAGTATATTTTTTTAGTAATTATGATGACTTCAGATTTGACTTTATTTTTGGAACCGAATGTCGTCCCGTTGAAGTGCACACAATCAAAGATAGTGCCAGAATTATATTAATAATATGAAAATATTCTAAAATTAAAGATAATTATGTTTTATATAAGTGATCATGTCTTACGTATAATTTACTATCTCTTTTAATTTCTTAGTGTCATATTAATATTTTATTATACATTTTAAGACGTTACAGTTTTATTTCTGTTTTCAGATTCTTGGTGTTGATCTAATGGAATACATTGGTTATATCATGAACAACTTTCATGAAGAGCCCAAAGATTAGATCATCCTCGTTCAGGCTGTAGAGAGGCCGCATTCATTGCTAGTTTGGATCGCGATATGAGAGAGAATGTCAAGAATAATCTACTGTATCTTTAAGCATAGACATTCATTTGATGTGATTCTAATTGGAACTTGTAGAGAAAGTAGTGGGGAACAACTTTCATGAAGAAGTCTCGAAGAGATATACCCTCGTTTGAGATGTGGAAGGCATGATAATCATATATATATAGATCATGATATGAGAGAGAATGTAAAGAATAATCTATTATAACTTTGGACATAAATCACCAATTGAGGTGATTCCATTTCGAGGACGAAGCTGAAAAAGAATAGAACAACTTTGATGAAGACCTCGTGAGCATATCAACCCCGTTTCAGGCTGTAGAAGACGTGATATTCCTGATAGTTCTGGAGGATATGAGAGAGAAAGGGGAGAGAGAAAGGATGCATGTATGAGAAGAGATGGAAAGTCTATCTTGAATTTGGATGGAGAGCTTTCTTTTGAAGTTTAATCATTTTAAATATTCATCAAGTCACAAAACTAAAAAAAAAACAAATCAAACAAGCCATTTTCCCACCATATCTCAACGGTACGATACGGTACCGTACCGTACCTTCCCACGGAGAATACGGCACGGCCGATCCGAGCGGTACGGCGAACCTTGCTTCTATGTAACAGGGGTAATTTAGACAAGTAATTCTTCTTGTTTAACCTAATAAACAAAGGAGAAAGGGGAGCAGCAAAGGCAGTTACGGGATGACCCACCTTTGCAGTTCATCTCCCCCTTTCTCTAGATGATGTAGACCCAGAAAAACTACAGTTGCAGTAAGGGTAATTGGGTAAAGAATTTTCGATTTGCACATTTGTAAAAGACTCCTAGCTCACATTCCTCAAGTGTTATGCGTCAACAGGAAGAAAATTTGACAAAGGAACCATAGGTGACTTTATGGGTGAATCTACATGGCTAAAATTGTTTCCAAGAGCACCTAAAAGTACTATTTCTCCTTCTGGAATATCATCAAGCCAGTGCCTACAAGTTCCAAATTCAAGTTTCCTTAGCTATGTCAGAGTAAGTCTCTTATCTTAGATGACTGTCTAGTGAAGCAAACAAATAAATAAATAAACAAGAGAATCACATATCAGATATAAGTTCACATTCAGAAACACCAAGCACTCAAAATCAAAGGATTGTTAAAGATAGAAAACAAATTTTTTCCAACTTATATCCAACTTCAAAGAAATCCACACATACAGATACAGGGTTCGCATTTGGAAATACCATGCACTCAAATCAAAAGATTACTACCACTTATGTCTAACTTCAAAGAGAAACATATTATGTCATCAACTAACCGCCTAGGTGATTCAGGTCCTTTCTTTTTTATGTACAACTTAACATGATTCATTCAAGAATTATATGAAGTTAAATTGTATACAAAGTGCAGCTCTGGCCAAAATTCAAGCTTGAGCTCAACCATTCTTAGCTCAAGCCAAGCACAAGGCCCAACAAAAGGTCAGTATTTTGCCAGCTGAGAGAATGAAATTGCTGCATTTGTAACAACCCCATGCACGCCATTTACATTCTCCAATATGGAACTAAACTGACTCCCATAGAGTGGGAAAACAAATTAGCAACCTATAATAATGTATTCCTAACTCTCTCAATCAATTGTCTCCAGCCAATCGGGGGTGCATCCCTCGGCGCGGACAACAGTCCTGCTCCACCACTTTGACAAGTGCACAAAAAGCCCTGCTCCACCACTTTGCTCCTTAAGCAATAAACCTTAGCAAAATTCAAGTACGCAACTAGATGTTTACAAGTTTTTTTTAATCAATAACTGACTTTGCACAAGGTATTGAACATTTGTGAAGGCTTATAGCAATATCTAGCTTAACTGGAGCTTCAATACAAGAGTTGTAATTTAACAAGTTGAACAAGTTTAGGAATACAGAGTTCTAACCTGAATTTTTTGGTACAGGTTATAACAAATAAGATTCTTAATTTTGGATCAAACTAAACAAAGCAGATGGACTGTTTTGTTGGAATTTACACAAATTAAATAGCATTATCATTTTGTGAATAGCCTCTTCATTTTTGTAGGTGATAAACAAATCCTGCATTTTAAATCATCAAGTCATGTGTCAAATGGATCAAGTGATGCAAGTCATGTCATATGCTGTTAGTATGTTGACCCCCCCCCCCCTTCTTTTCTTTTGGCTTACCATTTTCCTATGTCCAGGGCATAGTTGTTAAGACGCCAACACGACCAAGGCGTCCCTAGGGTCCTTGAACACCTAAGAGCTTAGGTAACCACCTAGGTGGCGTTTAGGTATTCAAGGTGGTGTCCAATGTGAAATCTTCCTCCTCTACATAGTTGTCAAGGCATCAAGGCGACCAAGACGTAGTTGGGGTCTCAGATCGCCCAAGCACTTAGATGTTCGCCTAAGCGGTGCCTAGACGTTTAGGACGAAACTAAGTATCAGTTGTTTTCAAGTGTCCCTCTTATATGATATTTATGTCTCTAAAAATATATATAATGATGAAAATTCAATAAAAAAGATCATAATATGACAGACATAATTGCAATGACATATCATAATATGACGAATATATTATTAAAATAATCCATAAATATGAGAAATATAGATAATATCTATATATCACAAAAAATACTTACAAAAAAAAGTCACAATAAAAAGGTCAAAACTATATGAAAACAACAAAAATTAAATTACAAGTAAACAAACTCACATTATATATCATAAAGTCAAAAAAAAAAAACTAAATTGACATCTTCAAATAAACAAGCACACTAAATAAGAACAAGAAGTGCAAATATCATTATATCATCAAAAAACTAATTTCCAACTTTTAAAACAAACAAGTAAATACTCATACATGTAAATACGCTAAATGAAAATAGGAAGTGCAATATCTTAACACACTTAAAACAAGTAAATAACTAAAGGAGTCCACTACATAATCCCACGATATGTTTAAAAATTGAAAAGAAACTAGAAAGTGACAATTCTCATGAGTGTGGGTGATAATAGCTTAGGTTTGACCAAATCCTAAAAAGTCTCAGGCAGACTAAGTGTTGTCAGTAAAAAAGAGTCTTTTGGAGAAGTCACATATACATTTAACTTATTTCACCGAACTTTGTATTTTTAATGTTCTATATGATTTATTCGAATTATGAAAATTTTAATTATATCAAATTATAAGGGATTAGAAAGTCGGCATTTTGATAGAAACACCAAAATCGTAATTTTTTTCTTTGATTAGATAATTGACTTTTTATTGATAAGAGATATGATTTTTCTGATATTTTTATTAGATTCAAATGAGGGTACTTTCTTATTTACATATAATATCTTAAGCAAATGAAACTTTATAAATATAAACATTTACTTAAATGATATTCAAGAAAATAACTTATTAAACCATGCATCATAGGACCTAGACCACCAAATCTGGAGCTTAAACCATGCATCATAAGGACTAGGCCACCCAAGGCGCCTGAGGCGGGCCAAGGCGCTCACCTAGGCACTGCCTTAGGTTGCCTTTCTGGGTCCCTAAAAGGCGGACCTTCGCCTAACCATAAATTTGGCGCCTTCCCGCCTAGGCGGTGCCTAGGCAGAAGCCTTGACAACTATGCACCTTTATGAAATTTAATTATCCAAATGTATATAACGTATGAATAATCAAAATGCAATTATGCAATAAAAATGTTAATATGACATTATAATTAAATATTTTACATAATATTCACTAAAAAATATTAAAAGCATAACACATTTAGATGGTGCTGGAAAATTTATGATTTTTTTAACATTTAATGACTAGAATTGTGAACAATGTTAGAATATGGAGCTTGAGGCCCTAAATTCTCTAATGTGTAGGCACGCACACACATTGTAACGTCGTGATCATTCGGATTCAAGTTTAGTGGTTTTAACATGGCGTTTGGGCCAATGTGAGGCCATTGAGGCGTGAATTGAGCTCTAGTGTGTTGTGTGGGTGTTGTAGGCTGAAAATTTGGGCCCGCACAACCCACTGGTTCTCTATTTGAGAACGCGACAAGGGTGGGCGACGCATTATGAATGCAGCCTTCCCCTACATTGCGATCTCATTGCCGCCTATTCCGAGGTTTTGTCCGCTTGTGCGACACGTGGCGCGCGTTGAGCCAAGCCACCACATGGCACTGTGTTTGAGAACACAATCTCATGGTACATCACGTTATTAACACGACATGCCCTTAGGATGCATTCTCAACTCCGAGGGCTTTATGTTTGGTTTGTTGGCCAAACAGAGCAGAGAGCTCTGTTCGGCCGAGAGAAGGGTTTTTGGTGGAGTCTGTGGCGATTTCAGCTCGGGAGCTTTGGTTTTGGCGTGGTTTCCACGCAAGGAGGGCATCTGAAGCATGGAAACGCCGATGGAATGGTGTTCTTTGCAGTCTTCGCGTTGGTAAGGAGGCTTTCTCGTTTCTTTGCGTTGTTTGATTGATTCGAATAATGAAAAGCATAATATAGTGTGTACATGTGATTTCTAGTTGAGTTAGTCGAATTGTATGGGTTTGAATCAGATGGAAATAAAGATTTTCTGAGATTTTTGGTTGAGCAAGAAGGGTTTGGCATTATGTCTAAGAACGCGAAGGGTCGGGGGGGACGCGTTTTGAACGCGGCCTCCTACCCCGACATGTTCTCATTGTGAACGCGGTTTAGCTTTGTGGTTGACAATGTGGGTCCCATGGAGGCCTGATTTTAGTAGTCTTGTGCTAGTTTAATGTGTTTGAGCTGTGTTAATATTAATTAGTTATGAATTAATGGAAATGGAACTGTTTATCGTTAGTTAGAGATTATTGCATATTATGTTGATTATTTCCATTCAAGTAAGATTGTGGCTTATGCATATAAGGTTTAAAGATTGTGAGTATATGACTTAGAGGGTTATTTACTAATCAATAATGATCAATTACGAACTGTTGTGGTTTATGAATGAAAGGTTTAAAGGTGTGGCTCAATGATCATGATGGGGAGCGAGAAGCTAAAGCAATGGTTTGGCCCATTTGGAGCCTGGTTGGAGATTTTTTTATTTTTCTATAATTTTGGTGCAATTTTCGCACTATTTTAAAGTCCAAGAATAAAGTAGTCCAAAAAGAGTCAAATTAGAGTCCATTTAGCTTTTATTATGTAATTTTATATTTCTTTATTTGAGTCAAGTCTTGTTTGGCTAAGATTCTATATTTTCTTTTCTTTAGATTTCTAATATGTTAAGTCTTATTAGGGATAGAAGTTTGTCCTTAATTGAGAGTCTTTTATTAGAAGTCTATTATGACTGGGAATAGCCCAAGTCTATATAAACATATGTATTACTCTTCATAGATGGATTATTGATTATTGATGGAATGAAAGAATATGCAGAAATTATGTTGTTCTCTGCGATGAAGAATAGGGAGTTTTGAGAATAAGCTCTCCATCCCAATGTGGTCCCTATGAAGGGGAGGGCACGAACCCTACACTCCCGCCTTCTATCGCCCTCTCCGGTGAGACTCCGGTGATCCTTCCCTTCTTCTTCCGCTGTCCCCACTCTGTCCCGCATCAGATCAATAGTGATTTGTTATGAAATGTCGTGGTTTGCCGAGTTCGGTGGTCCGGCGCTTAATCCGGAATGTCTCTCCAATCGCGTACCCCAAATTCTCTATGAGCCAGACGCGTGTGTGTTAAGGATTTGTCCCGATACTATGTGTATCGTCGAGGTCTGTGTCATCTTCCTGAACACCCTCACTCGTTTGTCAAAGAGTCAGTCCGACTGAGGAAAAGACGACTGTGTTAGGGCAGCAACTTGTGTTGTGGTTGGTTTTCTGCTTGATCGCTTTTAGCATGCTCGTGATTGGGGGGGACGAATCAGTAGACATACTGATCCCCAACTAGTCCCGTGTTGCCACAGCCTCACTCTAGGGGCCTCGGAAGATGTGTCAAACGTGGATTTGCAGTCTTACTAGACTTTAGGTAGTGGTGTTGGTTGGTCTCCACAGTTTGTTTGTACTTGTAGAGGTAGAACTGCAGTTGAACCTTACGTCTTTGACTATGAGGCTGAGAGTTATTTCTTGTGTTGGTTTGTCCGGATCGGATACTGACGTCATGAACCAGTAGTTGTGACCCGTGTGGTAGCGTCGTTTCTTCCGACTCTCCTTGTTGGTTTACCTCGTAGTGGGTGTGGTACAGTTTGGCTTAGTACTATTCGTTTGTATTGTTGGTCTACCGTTTTCTATAATGTCCTTCTAGTGATTTATGTTCAATGCTTATCCAGTTTAAGTAGCGATTTATTTCCGGTGAATCATGGTATCGTAGTTATTCTTGTTAATTATGAATGTTTATTAATCATTAGCTATTTAACTGGGAATGGTGAGGTGTTTACTTGTGCTGATTAGAAAGCATGCATAGATTCCAACTTTTGATGCGTTTCTTTAAATTGATATACGTGAACTGATCGGTGGGATTGTGTTAATTGTGTATCTTTTATGTAGCACGTGAATTATTTATATGTTGTCGTTTTGAGGAATTTGTCATGTTGAACCCGTGATTTTGTGAGGCTCACACCCCTACACCCCCCCCCCTCTTTCAAGTGTTTAGCAAGAGTGGTTTCGTGGAGAAGGACTTGTACCACCAGCAGTAGTTTGAACTTTTGCTCTTGTTGTACACCTCGGGATATGTCCCAGGTGATTGTACTTTTTTTAGACATATAATATATATTGGGACAATGTAATTCTATGAATGTGTATAAGATCATGTACTTATCATGTATCTTTATACCTGCGTGGTTATCTTTTATATTTTTACTGAACATGTGTTTGTGATATCTCTTACGAGACTTCGGTCTATTCGCGGGAGGCGGATCTAGATATAGAGTCTTCTAGGACATAAGTATCCAAAGTCGCTACACATATTGACTTGCATGGTTAGGTCGTGCAGTTCGTCTTAAGCAATCAGGTCGGATCAATGGGGCGACAGGCATCATAGTGTCTAACCCACCTAGGCACCACCTTAGGGAGCCTTTTTGAGTCTCCATAATGCAGACTCTCGCCAAGCCCTTAACTGGGTGCCATCGCAACTAGGCGGGCGCCTTGACAACCATGGTCCAAAGTATACTCGTGACAATTAAAATGCCCAATTCACTGTAAAAGTGCAAGAACCCATTTGTTAGACTAGGTGGCCAAGGTACCCAAGCCACTATAGAACATCCAAGAAGAAAACCCTTTTGACCGCTTACCTAGGTTCCCTTACAATAGCATCGTTAAGCATCACTAAGGCAACAAATATTTTGCAAACCATAAAAGATTATTTGATGGACATGGGACATTTGCTTGTCCAATAACAGGTAGCCAGATTTCAGTTGCTATATCTTTTCTTGGATATAGTTTTCATTTGTTTTTCTGTCGGTTGAGCCAGACATAAGGCCTCTTCAAGAACTTGGGCTAATAACAATTCAAAAGTAAACCTAGCAAAAGTCAATTGTCTGGATCATATTAAAGACTTAACAAATTGATATATGATAAGCATTGCTCTTTGTTTGGCAAAAAATGGATAATGCATCGTAATAATAAAACAATGATCATGAAAAGTCCACTGGAACACAACCAGCAAACATCAAAAAGCATCTGGCTCATCTTCATCTCTACTAAGTGAAATGTGCGGATTATCTAAACCTCTAGATCAACCAGCAGGAGGCAATGAGCAGAAATTGAAATATTCTTGAAATGCCAAATCCATTGAAAAAGTTGGATGCGGACATCTAAGATATCCAGCTAATCAATGCTGAAATCCAGCAAATGAAAAAAGGTTTCCTTATGGTGCATTTTTCCTATCATGCAACTCAAAATGTATCAAAAATGTTACAAGTTTTGTAGATACGAAGACTAGACAAAAAGTGTTATCCAAATCTTCTTTCTCATTAAAGAAGCAGAAAGTCATCTTGATTTAGCGACAGGATGGTCCTTATATCTGCCACTGAACATGGTTTCACTCTTTCAAGGCAAGCCACTACAGTATCAGGTGATCAAGATCTGACTCTCCTAGGAGCATAATAGAGACTAGAACCATGCTTTTTGTTTTTAACATATGTGCAGGAAACAGTAGGCAAACAGGTTGCACGGACAGCACTGAAACGTTAAAGACTAAAGAGGGTAAGGTGTTTACTCGTGCCAGAGGAGACCCTTATTCATACACCTTAGAGAAACTGAAGCTTGATAGTCAAATAATTGTACTTCAAGAAAAAATTAAAGTTTTATGAAAGTTTCTTAACTGCATTAGCATCTTGCCATTTGTTTGGTTTTTTGGGAAAATTTTAGACCCCAGTCTCAGGTTAAAGGCCACAACTAGCATGAGATTGACACACTAATGGGCTTAGGAAACATCGTGACTGTCATAAGGGAACTCGTTCGTGGGTCAAATCAATTGCATCTTTCACGGGGTTTGAATTTCCTAACAGATAACTGAGAATTTTTTACTACATAGATTCTTGTTTGAAGATTTAGGAAAGATGAAACTGACCTTGAAATATGCAGCAGGATTGTGCTCATGGACCCTGCCAAGCAATGCAAGCCAATCCGCCCTTTTCGGTTGCAAGAGCTCGACCCACTTTGCCAACAACGGAGCTGGATCAATATCCCCCTTCAGATTAAGGATCTCCTCTGTCACCAGCTTGCATTTCCCCATGATGGGCTGGGGTTCCTCGGGCGCAATGCGTTTCTCGGCTTCATGGATTTTGTCTGCTACTTCTGCCCAATTCTGACCCGACAGATCGAGATCATGGATCTTGTACTTGAGCTTCCCCTTTCTTTCTGGAAGGGCCGTTAGTGTAGGTTTCTCTGTCACCTCGGCCGGGTTCTCTCCCTCGCCAACCAATTCTGCAGCAGCGGCATTCTCACGTATGCGTTCTAGGTTCCTATAAAACTCGCTCTCCTCCAGCTTCTCGTGCGCCCACTTGAACCGCAGCTCCCGAAGCATGTCCCCGCGAATGCCGATCGCGCTGGCGAAGCGGCACATCTCCTTCACGTCGTCGCAATGTAGAAACTTCCTCATCTCCTTCCTCCGCCGCGTCCTCCTCGTCTCCTCGAACGCCGACTTGCTCACCTCCCACACCGTCCTCCACAGATCGGGGCTGAAGTCGATGGAAGGGTCAGCTAACCCCACGGAAGGGAGCACCCCGCCACCCTCCTCCATCTCGGCGACCACCTTCTGGGCAACCATGAGAAGCATCCCGTCAAGGGTCTCCCTGCTGCTGTCCGGGAACGCCTCGACGAGCTTCTGCCTCATCATCCATACAAACCGAGACAGGAATTCGTTCATGGGGCCGTCCTCCTCCTCCGCCGCCACCTCCTCCTCCACTCCCCCACTTCCCTCCATCTCCTGTGAGAGGCCGACGGCGAGGTCCGTCGGGAGGAGCTTGGGAGCTTCCTCGGGGACTCCATGGATGCTTCTGCAGGGGGACAGGAGGGCGGCAGCCGCGACGGCAGTGGATTTGGGGATGCGGTGGATCTCAAAGGGGAAGCGCGAGGCGCGGCCGGGCGGAGGGGGGAGGCCGGGGATTCGGGCGGCAGACCTTCCGGCCAGACGAGAGGATGCGAAGAAGACGCGCCGGGATAAGAAGCTTCTCATGGCTACGGCAACAGCGACGTCTCCTCCGCGGGGTTCTGCTTAAACCCTAGGAGGCGGATGGAAGAAAGGGGGAGGCTGGCGTGATGCAGTGCAGGGGTGGGCGGTGTTGAGAGCATGCGAGATGACCACACTGCCAACTACAGAAAGGGCCCCAACGGGCTGCGATCTCTCTCATGGGTAGGCCCAAAACTAAGGGTTCATTTAGTTGCATGTAAAACAGTTTTAGAGGAAAATAATTTTTTACGAAAAAATTTTTACGTGAAAATAAAAATAGAATTGTCTATTTGGTCGTTAGGAAAATATAAAATTGCATGGAGGAGTATGAGATCTTATGATCTACTCAAATGAGAGAGTCATATACTCCTTGTGTATTAACACTATTTATCAAAAATTTTATTTTATTTTTTATTTTTAATATTTTTAAAAAAATAAAAAAATAGATAACTAATGAAAAATAAGTAACTTTGACAAATATAATTTAAAATAAGAGAAATAAAATAAAAACACAATTTGAATGAATAGTATTTTACAGATATTTTAATAAAAAAATAAAAATAAAATAACTAATGAAAAATAATTAAATTTAACAAAGACTACCTAAATAAGTGGAAATTTTTTTAAAATATAACTTAGATGAATAGTGCGCCTAAACTATTGCAGCAGCAGAAGCATCCCGCGCGGCAGAAAACGGCATCCGCGATTTTGCCGCGGATGCCAAAATCCCGATTTTCTGTGAAATTGTTTTCCAGATTTTATTTTACAATGGTACCAAATGATCTAAAAACAAAAGCTTTCCCGAAAACTACTTCCTAACCCAAGTTTTTCAGGCAAACAAACGGACCCTAAACCCGGCCCATTTTCGAGTTCGCGGCTTCTTCTCCTGTTTGGTATCGGGATAAGAAGAGTGAGGAATAGGCTTAAGTCATCTTAGGTTTAGTTATCCCTACCTCTTATCCACAAGTCATTTGGTATGTCACAGGGATAAAAAAAAAGTTCAACTTCATTCTCCATTTAATTGAAATAAGGTTAAGTAGTAAAAATAAGTCACATAAAAAGACATTTGCACCCTTCTTAACCTGGGTTAGGAGGATATATTTGGCTGGGTTAAAATTGATACTTAGAAAAAATGTGGGTCCTTCGCCCTTCCCAAGTGCTTGCCCTTACCAAGTGCACACTTAGCCCAATAATTTTTATTTCATTCTACATGTTCTTAATATTAATACAACTATAAAATTAAAATCATAATTTATCCATAAAATGAATATTAATTAAAATGATACATTATTATTTAGAAGAGCTCTATTATTAGGTATGGACTTTGACCAACATTATTAAAAATAATAATTTGATACTACATATATTTGTATATCATAGATCCAATATGCACGCTCTATTTATATGGTTTGTCATTATTTATTAATTATCATTAATTTAATAATTAACACTAATTTGATAAGTATATGAGAAAGTCATATAAACAACAAGAATATGAAATTTCATTGATGTGAAAGTCAAGATAGCACATAACATAGTTTGAAACGTGGAATGAAGGTAAAGTAGCACATTACTTCGAAACATTACAATTTAATTTTTCTAATTTCAATAACAACTTGTCACATATGACCATCACTTGTTCTGTTGCATATCTTTCCTTCTCTATTGATAGTTGAACTTCTTGGATAGCTTTGCGTTGCTCAATTTCCACTTCATCTTGTGTAGAAGTCCTCAGCTCATTCTTGACATCTTCAGCCCATTTGAAAAAATTGCACCCTTCATTTTCTTGTTCGGCTGTGTGAAGACCTTTTCCTTGTTGGGCCGGAGCGGATCAAGCCTAACACTTGTGTAAAGGAGATGACGATCGCCGGAGGCGGACGAAGGATCCTGCAATTACCAGAAAAGATCAGGGGGGCCCGGTGAAGACCGGGGAAAACCCTCTGATGCCTAAGTCAGTGAGAGGCTTGAAAGGCAGGGAGTTTTCGTGTGGCAGCGTGAGAGAGAATGCGTACCTCTGCATGGCACTATACCTGTGCCTTTTATAGGTATGGACGCTGAAGTGGACGGCCGTAACGCCCATGGATCATGCCTGAAAGGGCGCGTCGGTTGGTGCGCACCACGGGAGGTACACACTTGCACGCCCGTTGGAGTGCTTGACAGTTAATGCACTTTTGGATCGTGGGGCGTGTGGCCTGCGGTAGTTACAACCGCCGCGAGAAGGTGAAGGGCTGCTCGGAAGCCTTTGGCGGAGGTCACTGAGCAGGTAGCCCGTAAGGGAGGTTGAACCCGCTGTTCGGTAACCGCCATGGTTGTTCGGTGCGCTGGAACCAGCAGCCTGCTCGGTAGGCGAAGTCCTGCTCCGGACAGGTCGTGGACGCCTGGCCTCTTGCTCAGCGGGCGAAGGCCCATTTCGAATCAGCGGAGTTGTTCGGAGAAATACCGCTGGGGGGCTTGGTGAGGCCCGATCACAGGGGTTACGCTTTGAAGGTCCCTAAGCGGTCCTTATAAGGACGTGGCGCCCAGAAGAAGAGCCACGCCTATTGACGGGACCTTAGAGTGCCGTAATGGGCCATGATGGACCTAGGTGGCCAAGTTTGGCCACCACACTTGCCCCCCACGCCCTCGAGTGGCTTGGAGACGTGGGCACTTCGAGGGCGTCATTTCTGCATTTAATGCGATGGCCCGTTGCAGGGAGCCATGTGGTGCCGTCACCTGGAGCCCCGTCGAACGGCTAACCCATCATGATGGGTGCGAGGTCGTGTCGATCCAGGAGCGTCGCGCTTTACGTCCGAACGGCCGCCAGCGGTGCGATCGAGGGGGAATTTTCAAAAACTGGAAGGAGAGGCGTTTTAGGGCCCGCTTCGAATTTCGCGCCCCTCCTTCTTTATAAGGAAAGGAGGGGGCGAAGGCGGGAGTCACGCCTTCGAAAACCCTTCCAGTATCCAGCCATCGAGCTTTCTTGCCTCCCAAGCTTCCTTCCTCCTTCGTTTGAGAGCTTTCTCGCCCTTTTTAGGTTCTCGATCGCCTTCTTCCTCACGCTTCCTCCTGTTTGCTATTCTCCTCCACGTCTTACGACGATGACAAGAAAAGGGAAGGCGGTCGCGGTTGCCGGAGCTAGCGGAGTCACCGTTGCGGCGTCTAGCGGGCCACGATGCCGCCATTACAGTGGGCTCCGTGAACGTTTTCGGATCAGCGACGAGTACGAGATTATTGACGCAAAGGAAGGTGAGTCGTTCCTGGTAAACAAACCAGGTTGTCTCCCCCTCTCCATGGATCACATGGAGGCAGGATTCCGGCTACCGCTGCCGGAAGTGGCGAAGGCGCTACTGAACTACTGGGGCGTCTCGCCGATACAGCTGACACCTAATACATGGAGGTACATCTGTATCTTCGGTGTCATCTGTAAGATTAAGGAGATCCGGGGCTCGGCGGACGTATTCCGAGCTCAGTTCAAACTTTCTACTTCTCGACCGTCAGAAGCAGATATCTACTATGCCAAGCACCGAACAGATAGGATGCACATACAACTGTCCAACAAGTATTCCAACAACAAAGGTTGGATGGACAGGTTGTTCTTCGTGCGCCGCCGGGATGGTGTAGAGTGGGGATTCCCCACTGTCGTCCGCTCGGCACGGAAGGATAGCTTTTCGAAGCTGATCCAAGATGAGGCAAGGGCCTCAGATAGTCTTCTCCGAGCAGGTGTTAGGAATGGGGAAGGCTATGTGACCGAATTCTCGCTTGTCAAGCATGGCCTGAGCAAACCATGGAGTAAGTATGCGGACTTTGGTCGTTTACCTGCTGGTTTGGTGACCCAGCTCTAATTTTTCCTCTTCTCTTTTTTTGTGTGCAGCTGCTACGGAGTTGGAGGCTGGGAGGGATCTGGAGGCGAACGAAGATTTCGCCGAACAAATCCCTATTCTGGCTCACATGGTGTACGAGGATGACGACGTTGCGGCCGTTGTTCGGGTTCCCTCTGCTGTGAGGGTTGGTGCCGCAGTTACAACGACGCTTGTGGCTCCCTCGTCCGTCAAGGAGCGTCCAGAAAACGTGCGGGTCCCTGAGAAGGGGCCTGGAAGAATTCGCCTGAAGAAGAAGGCCACCAAGGAGGTAGTTTTGGTGGGAGCTCGGACTCCGCTCGAGGAGGGCGACGGGACGGTTCGTCCCTCGGCTTCTATGAAGAAGAGGCCGATGCTGCTTGATGAGGACGCGGAGGACGCAGACTAGCTCCGCGCTCGGAAAAAGAAAAGGATGGTCCGTGCTGCCTCTCGACTCAGTGAGGAGGGGACCGAAGAGGGGGTTGAAGAGGCGCAGTTGCTGCTGCGCAGGAAGCGTAAGGCCGTGGAGCCGGCCGAACAGGAAGCACCGCGGATGCCCCCCGTGGTACGTTCGGGGGTCGCGCAGAGGATGGCGACCGAACTGGGGCTCGTCGTGGTAAGCGATGGGTCAGAAAGCCCTTCCAGAGAAGAGGCAAGGGGCTCCACCTGTTCGGGGGAAAGGGCACCCTCTGACGCCTCAGGTATTGGCGGTGCCGCATCCGGGTGCTGCCGACCAGGATGCGGAAGCTTCTTCCCGGAGGAGCAGTGGAGCTGCTGAGGCCTCTGCTCGGGGGGAGGAGAACCCTCCATTCGTCGAAGTGGCGGTCGCCCCGGGAGGAATAGCAGCCACAGCAACCGCCGTTGCCGAGGAGGTTGAGGGGGCCCTCGCCCTGAAGAACGCCAGAACCGACGAGGACGCCGGCGGGACGGAGGCTTCCGCCACCGGTGGGATGCTGGCAAGCAACGAGGAGGTCCCGACGCCATCCGCTGCCTTGTCCAGAGGACGGATAGTGGTTCCTACCGCAGGGGCCACTGAAGAAGCGGCCGTAACGACGGGGGCAGTTGAGGAGGTCGATGCCACGATAGGGGCAGACACAGCGGGAGCAGGCCTGCCCCCCATACCCCCCACCGAGGTGGTTGCCAGTGTAACTGCAACCACCAAGGTAATCGATGTTGCCGGGGGGGAGGGGGGGGGGCAGTGGAGGTTGGTGGCGGATTTTCGGGCTGAAGAGTCTGACGAGGACCGGAGGCCCCTCATGGAAGTACTACAAAGAAAACTTCCTGAGGTGCCCTCGGTAGCGGCACTAGAGGTGACACTTCGTCGTGTTGAAGCGTCGCCAAGGAAGCTGCCCGCTAGCCCCACCGCCTCGCATCTTGATCAGCTAGCGAGGTGCCTGGACCTTCCCCCCGACGAGACTCCGGAGATACCAACGGAAGGGTACCATCCGGAGGGCCAGGAGGATGATGGCGCGAGCGATGTCGACCTGGAGGCTCTTGCGAACGAGATATCCAAGTCATTGGATGTCCTCAAGGCCCTGGCTGCTTGGGCCCGGAATCAAAAGTACCTCTGTGAGGCACAGACGGCTTTCTGCGATGACCTCACAGCGAAACATAAGGCTCGCGAGGCGGCGCTGGAGGAGGAGGTGAAGAACCTCAAAGCCGCCCTCCAAGCTTCGGAGTTGAACGCTACCTTGGCCCGGGCCGAGAAGGACGCCCTTGCCAAGGTTGTAGCTGATGCGGGGGCCCGTGCTGTTGCAGACTACAAGGCCGGATCAGACTATAAGAAGGATCTGGAGCAGTACGGGGCTCGCTGCTACAGAGTGGGTCTGAGAGCCGGGAAGGAATTCGGGGAGCGGCTGTCTTGGGTTGACCGTGCCCGAGAGGCCTTTGAGGCCGCTGTTCGGGAGTGCCGGCGTCGCACCAACGACGCCCATCTGGAGGGTGTGCGCTTCGCACAATTCCAATCTGGGCGAATGCCTCCTTTGGATGAAGATGCTGGCCCTTCCGAGCAGGCTCCTTAATCCCCCCGCTTCTCGTCCTTTTTATATTTGCTTTTTGTAACCGGGTCCAGGGGACCCGCTTGTAGAAAAAATCTGTGAATGAAAATTTCACCTTTTATCTATGGCTTCTCTTTTTCTACCTTCTCCCTTTTCTATTGTTCCTGTTCGAACCAGAGCTCGTTGGTTAATTAGCGTTACAAGTACCACGCAGGTCCATAGGAACCGGGAGGAGAGAAGTAGGATGCCGATCAAAGGCTTTTATAGAAAATAAGTCTTAAGGTTAGATACATGCCAAGTCCTGGGTATGGCTTCGCCACTAGGGGTAGTTAGCTTATATGATCCTTTCCCAAGGACTTGGGTGACCTGATAAGGTCCCTCCCATTTAGGGGCGAGCTTGCCAGTTGCTTTTCGGGGATACGAAGCCGAGCACTGGCGGACGACTAGGTCTCCTACATTAAAGCGCCTTTCCCGAACTCGCGCGTTGTAATATTGCGCGAGCCTTTGCTGATAGGAGACGAATCGAATGCTGGCGTCGTTCTGTCGCTCGCCGAGCAAGTCGAGGTTTTCCCGAAGAGCACGGTTGTTGGCTGCCTCATCAAAGTGGGTCGTTCGGATGGTGGGGAGAGCTACTTCCAGAGGTACAACGGCTTATGAGCCGTAAGCCAAGTGGAAGGGTGTTTCTCCCGTGGCTACTCGCACAGTCGTCCGATGACACCAGAGAACGTTAGGGAGCTCGTCAATCCATGATCCTCCTGCAGCCTCCACTCTTGTGCGGATCCCGTACAGTAGCGTTCGGTTGGCGTTTTCTACCAAACCGTTCGCCTGGGGGTGCGCCACGGAGGTGAAGTGGTTATAGATTCCGAGCTCGGCACATTTCTGTTTGAAGAAGGTGCTGTCGAACTACTTCCCGTTGTCGGAAGTGATCACTCTTGGGACACCAAACCGGCAGAGGAGGTTCTTTCAGACGAATTTCCACGCGGCTTGTTCGGTGATCGTGGCAACAGGTTCGGCTTCAATCCACTTAGTAAAGTAGTCGATATCCAAAAACAGGAACTTCTTCCTACCTTGGGCCTCTGGGAAAGGGCCCAAAATGTCGATGCCCCATCTGGCAAAAGGGCGAGGTTCGAACAGGTTGTGAAGCTGTTCGGCGGGTTGCTTGATGAGCTGCCCGAACTTTTGGCATTCCGGGCATTTCCTGACAAAGGACATGCAATCCTTCTGAAGAGAAGGCCACCAGAACCCTGCTCGGATGATACTGCGTGCTAGCGTTCTGCCCCCCAGGTGGCTTCCGCACAGCCCCTCGTGGACTTCTTCGGTGGCGGCCAGGGCCTCCTCGGGACTAAGGCACCGTAAAAGAGGTCTTGAAAGGGACCGTCTGTATAGCTTACCTTCTACGAGGGTGAAACGCTGAGAATGCATCCTGATCTTCCGAGCTTTCACTCTGCTCGGGCGGAAGCTCTCCCCGATGTAAGTAAGCCAAAAGAGGGTCCATCCAGCTCGGAACCGGTGGACCTGCTCCGATGGCTGCGACATTCACTTCAGTGCTCGGCGAGGCGAGCTCTTCAATGAACACGGAGCGAGAAGGGGCAATGTCCCCTGAAGACGCCAATTTGGCGAGTGCATCGGCCCGCGCATTCTGCTCCCGTGGGACATGTATGACCTCGAAGTATAGGAGGCCCTCTGCTTGGCTCTTGACCTGCTGAAGGTATTGAGCCATGTGGGGCTCCCTTGCTCCGAACTGCCCGTTCACTTGGTTGGCGACCAATTGGGAGTCACTGAAGACCCTAAGCCGAAGGGCTCCAAGGTGCCTAGCCATGCGGATACCGGACAGCAAGGCTTCATACTCAGCCACGTTGTTGGAGGTCGTAAAGCAGAACCGGAGGGCGTATTGGAACTCTAACCCCTCCGGGGAGGTGAGGACCAAGCTAGCTCCGCTCCCTGCGACGCAAGAGGGTCCGTCGACGTAGAGTTCCCATGGGGGCTCATCCGCCAACGGTGGATCCTGCTCGGCAGGGAGAGTACATTCCGCAATGAAGTCTGCCAACGCCTGCGCCTTGACTGCTGTCCTTGGGCGAAAGCTGATGTCGAACTCACCAAACTCTATTGCCCATTTGATGAGTCTGCCGGAAGCCTCCGGCCGCTGGAAGATGGACTTCAGCGGTTGATCGGTTAGAACCGTAACGGAGTGGGCCTGAAAATAGGGCCTAAGCTTCCGGGCAGCCGTGATAAGAGCGAGGGCGAGTTTCTCTGCTCGGGGGTACCTCCTTTCAGCTTCTTGGAGGACCCTACTGATGTAATACACTGGATGATGCGCCGCTCCTTCTTCTCTGATCAAAACTGCGCTGATGGAGTGTTCGGTAACCAAAGGTATACGAACAAAGGTTCCCCGAGCACAGGCTTTGAGAGAATAGGGGGGGCTGCCAAATACGCCTTCAGCTCGATGAAGGCAACCTCGCACTCCTCAGTCCACTGTACTTGCCCCCTTGCTTCGAGGCGCTTTTAGGGCCTCGAAGCAACTTGAAGAAGTTAAAACTTCTTTCTGCTGCTCGAGACATGAACCGGCTCAGTGCCGCAAGACGCCCCGCCAAACGTTGGACGTCGCGCACTATCTTAGGACTGCTCATTTTCAGCACCGCTTGGATTTTTTTCGGGTTTGCCTCTATCCCTCTATTTGAAACGAGGAAACCGAGGAACTTCCCCGAACGCACACCAAATGCGCACTTGGAAGGATTGAGCTTCATGTTGTACTTCCGCAGAGTTGCGAAAGTTTCTTGGAGGTCAAAGATGTGGTCAGTGCTCGGAAGAGTCTTGACCAGCATGTCATCGACGTAGACCTCCATATTACGCCCAATCTGCTGTTCGAACATCTTGTTGACCAGCCGTTGGTACGTCGCGCCAGCGTTTTTCAGACCGAAGGGCATCCTGGTGAAACAATATAACCCCAGGTCTGTGACGAACATCGTAGCGTCTTGATCCGGAGGATGCATACTGATCTGGTGGTAACCAGAGTAGGCGTCCAGAAAGCTGAGAAGCTTGTGCCCGGAAGTAGCGTCCACCAGCTGATCGATGCGCGGCAGAGGGAAATTATCCTTGGATGTCGCTTTGTTGAGATCCTTGTAGTCGATGCACACACGCCATTTACCATTGGCCTTGCGTACGAGGACCACATTGGAGATCCATCTCGGGTATTGGGCTTCTCGGAGGAGCCCAACAGTTCGGCTTTTGACAACGTGGTCCTGAATCACGGTCTGCCGTTCTTGGTTCACAGGTCGCCTCCTCTGTTGAACTGGTGGGATCCGGGGGTCCAGACGGAGGCGATGCACCATTACTTCCGGGGGAATACCCGGAAGTTCATCGTCAGACCAAGCGAACACGTCCAAATTGGCCAGCAGAAAGGCTATGTAGCGTTGCTGCTCGGCCTCTGCCAGCAAGGCGCCAATGTATAAGACGTGCTCGGGGTCATCGTCTACTTGGACGGGAAGTAAATCTTCAGCAGACGTTCCTCGACTGGTGGAGGGTTGATCGGACGTTTGGTGGGGCCGGATCTGCGAGTGGTTGCTTGTCTCTTAAAGAAAGGATATAGCACCGGCGAGACTCGCGCTGGCACCCGAGTACTTCGCCGACTCCGCTCGGGGTCGGAAACTTCATCTTCTGATGGAGTGATGAAGGTACCACTTTAATACCCCCGATCAAGCCTCTGCCGAGGATGGCGTTGTAACCAGGCATATTGTTGATGACCAAGAAGTCAACCACCTTGGTCACGACCCTTGGAGCCGTCCCTAAAGTGATCGGGAGGCGAACTCTTCCCATGGGTTGCACTGAAACTCCCGAAAAGCCGAACAAAGGCGAATTTACGGGGGCGAGTTGATCGGTTTTTAGGCCCATGAGGACAAAGCAATCATAAGCCAAGACGTCGGGGGCACTTCCATTATCCACCAAAATCTGGCGCACATTACAATGATTGATGGTGGCCGAAATGACTTGTTATCATCTGGGTCTAACTGGAAACTCGAGTCAGTATATGCCCGAAGTTTCAAGTCCCCTCCTCCATAGACCAGAAATATATCCTTAGTCCTTCTCAAGTACTTAAGGATACATTTCACAGCCATCCAGTGTGTTTCACCTGGATTTGCCTGATATATGCTCGTAACACTTAGAGCAAATGCCACATCAGGTCTTGTACATAGCATGGCATACATGATAGACCCTATAGCCGAAGCATAGGGGACTCTATCCATGGCTGCCCTCTCTTCAGGAGTCTTAGGAGACTGCTCCTTAGAGAGAATAATCCCATGTCTCATAGGTATGAGACCTCTCTTGGAATTTTCCATGCCAAACCTTTTGACAATGGTATCTATGTACATGGATTGGGTCAAGCCAAGCATCCTCTTAAATCTATCTCTATAGATACGTATTCCTAATACGTAGGATGCTTCTCCCAAATCCTTCATGGAGAAGTTCTTTGACAACCAAACATTTACTGATGATAGCATCCCTACATCATTCCCAATGAGTAAGATGTCATCAACGTAAAGTACAAGAAAAGTGATAGCACTCCCACTGATTTTCTTATACACACATGGTTCATCTTCATTCTTAATGAAGTCATAAGATTTGATAGCCTCATCAAACCTTATCTTCCAACTACGAGAAGCTTGCTTCAATCCATAGATGGATCTTTGAAGCTTGCATACTTTGTCTAGACACTCTTTGGATGTAAAACCCTCAGGTTGTATCATATACACTTCCTCCTCAATGTTTCCATTAAGGAAAGCGGTTTTTACATCCATCTGTCAGATCTCGTAATCAAAGTATGCAGCAATGGCAAGAAGAATTCTGATCGACTTTATCATAGCAACTGGTGAGAAAGTTTCGTCATAGTCAATTCCTTGCCTTTGATGATACCCCTTTGCCACCAACATTGCCTTATAAGTGTCGATTTGTCCATCTGCACCGATCTTTCTCTTAAAGATCCACTTGCACCCAATAGGTACAATACCTTCAGGCAAGTCTACCAAATTCCAAACTTGGTTAGTGCACATGGACTGCATCTCAGAATTCATGGCATCTCGCCATTTCCCTGACTGAGGACAATCAACAGCCTCTTGGTAGGTCTTTGGATCATCATCCTCATCATAAGACATGCCTTCACTGATATGTCCAACATATCTTTCAGGCTGTCTAGGTACTCTACCAGACCTACGCTGAATGTGTGTATATTCCTGAACAGGTTCCGGAACCGATGTTTCACCTGGTGGACTTTGCACAATTTGTGGATCTAGAACCTCTTCTAGATCTACTTTACTCCCACTGTCCTCTTGGGTAAGGTACTTCTCTTCCAAGAAGACAACTCTCCGGGCGACAAACACTCTTTGTTCACCAGGATGGTAAAAGTAGTACCCAAACGTTTCTTTTGGGTATCCAACAAACCTGCACTTATCGGTTCTGGATTCCAGTTTATCTGGGTCATATCTCCTCACGTGGGCAGGACAGCCCCAGATTTTAACATGTTTAAAATTAGGCTTTCTACCCTTCCATATCTCATATGGTGTGGCAGACACAGATTTACTGGGAACCCTGTTCAGCAGATATGCCGTTGACTCTAGCGCATATCCCCATAAGGAAACTGGTAACTGTGAATGGCTCATCATGGATTGCACCATGTCCAACAAGGTACGATTTCTCCTTTCCGATACACCATTCATCTGTGGTGTATAGGGAGGAGTCCATTGAGAAAGAATACCATTGTCCTTTAAGAATTGTGTGAACTCTGTACTTAAGTATTCACCTCCTCGGTCTGACCGTAGGATTTTAATACTCTTTCCAGTTTGTTTCTCAACTTCATTCTTAAATTCTTGGAATTTCCCAAAGGCTTCAGATTTGTAATTCATTAAGTAAACAAATCCGAACCTTGAGTAGTCATCCGTGAATGTAATGAAGTATGAGTAGCCACCCTTGGCTTGGGTAGACATTGGACCACATACATCCGAATGTATTAGTTCCAATATGTCCTTGGCCCTATCTCCATGTCCACTAAATGGAGATTTGGTCAACTTACCCATTAAACAAGATTCACAAGTTGCATATGATTCATAATTAAATGGATCCAAGTATCCATTCTTATGCAACTTTTGAAGCATATTCTCGCCAATGTGACCAAGCCTACAATGCCATAAGTAGGCAGTGTTCACACTATTCTTACTTCTCTTAGGAGAAACATCAACATGGAGATTTTCATAAGAGACATCAAGCAGATACAAGCCATTCACCAAACTTGCTAAAGCAACTAGTTTATTTCTTAAATAAACTGAACAACTATTGTTCTCAATGGTAAACATGTATCCAATTCTGTCTAAACAAGAAATAGAAATATGTTCTTAATGATACTAGGCACATAGTAGCAATCATCTAATAAAAGCAAATCTCCAGAAGGTAACTTGAGCTTCACTGTCCCCACAGTGTGTGCACCAACACTTGTGCCGTTTCCAAGCCTCAAGTTCACCTCGCCCTTGCTCAGCTTCCTTCTACTTGTCAGCACCTGCACATCATTGCAGATATGAGAAGCACATCCAGTGTCTAAAACCCAAGATATAGAATCTCTAATAGACAAGTGAAGATCTATCATATAGATACCTGAAGCTTCGCCAAGCTTCTGCTTCTCCTGAGCCTTCATTGCAAGATAGTCCTTGCAATTTCTTTTCCAGTGCCCCTTTTTCTTGCAGTGCAAGCACTCGCCCTTTTCTTCTCCTTTGCTTATGTCCTTCTTTTGTTTCTGCTTAGACTGCTTCTTTGCATTGCCTTTCTTAAAGGCTTGCCCTGCTCTCCTCTTCTTGTTGGACTTTCCAACCATGAGAACAGTGGGCTTTTCTGTAAGGTCTCAGGTCTTTAGTGGATCCTTATTGGGTCTGTAGTGGTTCTGTGTGGTCCACGACAAGACCATTGTCGTTGACTTGGGGTTGACGGCCAGGGCTTGCCGTTGAGTCAGAGTCAGCGTCCAACGATGTGGACGTTTGAGATTGAACTCAACGACATGAGATCTGGACGTCAGTCTGTAGGCGGTTCAGTAGGCGACCAGTGATGTTGACGTCGACTGGTCGGGCCTGTTGAAATAGGGCAGCCCGAGAGCAGAACCCATCTTTCTCCTTTCCTCTCCTTCCCTCCACCTTTGCTTTTCTTGATTTCCGCAGCTTCTGTTGGGTGATTTGAGCTCGTGGGAAGGCCCTAGATAGTGTGGCGTTGCTTGATCGGGCGGGAAACACGTGGTTTTGGTGCGATTCGCACGGAGTCTTCGAGAGAATCCGGCGCGAGTAGTGGCTGTTCGGGGATTGTTTAAGTTTTCTGAGGTAGGGACTTAACCCCTATAACCTTCCCCAGCAAACTAGCATGCCCAATTAAGTGAATTGGTGTGCAAATCATGGTTTAGGGTTTGGGTTATATCATGCCGGAATTGAGGGTGAATTGGACAATCTAGGTGTTAGAATGTTTGATTATGATGTTCTGGTAGTGTGGATTGATGAGAGGAAGTGTTTCCCTCCATCAGTCGGAATTTTGTTAAGTTTTTCTGCCCATTTGAACTGATTCGGTTCAGTTCTGGGTTTGGGGAACTGAAGAGCTTAACGTCCACATCTGTTGACGTTGAGATCTTCAAGGATGATTTAAACGACAAGGTCGATTGCCGTTTAGTTACTGTTAACGGCATGAGGGTGCGTTTACCTCTTATTGGCGGCAATCGATGCGGCCGTTAATCTCCTATATCCCAGCAGACTTGAGTTGTGTGTTTAGAGGCGATTGACATGTGATGTCCGCCCTAATAGCACATGTGAGCCAGGCTTAGAGTGTGACTCTGCCTGTGCGCATGAGAGACTAGTTGTGACTCGAGGTGTTTACTTTCTGTACGGGGTTTCAGACGTTGAGTGTGTTCCGTCTGTTGTACGCGTGTTGAATTACCGTGTACCCGTTTCTGTTGTGTTACCTAGGCATGGGTGCGACTCCGTCTAGACGACTAGTGTGTGGTTATCCTCCGCTAGTGAGCCAGGACGTCGAGTGCGACTCTGTCCTGTGCGTACTCCTTGTGGTGGTTTTGAGTCGGTCTCCGTGGAGCCCCTTCTCTACCGCTAGGGTCAAGCGTAGGGGAAAAACCGGTCGTGGACCAGACGCGAGAGAGAGCGTCTGTAGTGTGCACACGTGGCTGGGGTTGAGAGCCTCTGTGGTGACGGGACGCCGAGCCACAGACCCTAGCTGAGTCCTACTTGATGTGTGTGTGAGTGTGTGTTACTGAGCCGCGTGGTTTACAGTTTTGTGTTGTGGTGCGACGTGTACTTACTTTCAGTTTTTACTTTTCGCACTTTAGTTCAGTTGCCGGTGGGGTTACTTTTCCCTACTGGGTCTCTTTTCTTGAGACTCACTCCCTTCCCTTTCAGGTGGGTCTTCGTCGACTCCCGTTCCAGGCGAGTCTAGCCACTCCGGTGTTGGTGCTCCCTAGCTGCAGTGAGTAGTACCTTTTTGTTGTACTTCTGTACTCTGTACTTTGCTCAGACTCTGAGGTTGTATATGATATGTTCATATAGTGGAATTTTACAGCTTTACATGGTGTGTATCTTCTTACATATAGTCTCCTTGGACTTCACTTCCTACCCTTCCGAGCTTGTCTCGTGGGTTAGCGGGTCAGAATTCGGGTTACTGGTTGTTATTGGTAATGCGGATTCTGGGTCGTTACAGTTTGGTATCAGAGCCTGGTCTGATGAGATATATATAAGGAAATACCCATCATGTTAACTCAGAGTATAAAGAGTACAGCTGCAGCTATCTATCTATTCAACCCGGAGTTAGTTAGTGTATTTATGTGTGTATTTTGTTTTGTGTAGTTCTATGGCGCCTAGGCGACATCCTAGAGAGGGAGTAGCCGAGCAGGCGACTCGTCAGGAGGTTGGAGATGCTCCGCCACCTCAGCAGACACAGCCTTTGCCACAGGACGCACTTAGTGGTATTGCTCCGCCGCCACCTCCACCTCAGGTAGCTCAGGGATTAGACATGACTCAATTTCTTGAGGGGATGGCTCAGTTTGTTGCTCAGCACCGTGACGCGCCGGTACCCCAGGGTGGTACTGGGAGGGTGTTGAGGGAGTTCTTGCAGTTTCAGCCTCCTCAATTTTTGGGCCAGCCTGATCCAGATGCAGCGCGAGCATGGTTAGATGCTGTGGAGCGGACTTTTCGTTCCATGGAGTGTGTTCCAGAGGAACGAGTACTGCTAGCTAGTTACCAGTTGCAGGCACAGGCGTTGACTTGGTGGTCCGCTGGGTGGGAGACTACTTTTTAGTCTCGTCCACTTAGACAGATTCCGTGGCAGGGGTTTGTCGTTTCTTTTGAGAGAGCCTTCTGTCCTACTTACGTCCGGACGGAGAGGTTGTACCAGTTTCTGGACTTGCAGCAGAGGGACTCTACTGTGGTGCAGTACAGGGCTAGATTTGTGGAGCTAGTGCGTTATGCTCCGCAGATTATGGGAGATGAGGGTCTGAGGACTCAGCAGTTTGTGAGAGGCTTGAGGCTAGAGCTCAGGCAGGCGCTGATAGTTGCTCGTGTCACAGACTTGGATGCGGCCTATCAGACAGCGGCAGCGTTGGAGGCAGACACCTTGCGGACTCGTGCTCGGAGTGCAAAGGTTCAAACGCAGGTAGTTCCTTCTCAGCCTCACCAGCAACAGGGTATTGTGCAGACGACCTCGAGGACTGCGACTTCCTACGCGTCCACTTCTACTGGGACGACGGTGAAGTCAGGATCTCGGAGGAAGTTTCGGCGTGATAGGAGGCAGGCAGAGCAGAGGCAGCAGTTGGTTGGGAGTGTTCAGCAGCCGACAGGTCAGCCTTCGCAGCAGGTACAGTGTACTTTTGCTGGGCAGTGTTAACGGTGTGACCAGATGGGTCATATGGCGCGAGATTGTCCTTTGTTACCTCGTGTGCCGCAGCAGCAGACCCAGTCACAGCCTCGAGTACAGCAGCAGGCACCTGTGCAGCAGCGTCAGCAGACCGGAGGTTCTGGTGGGTCGAGAGGTAGAGGTCGTGTTACTCACTTGACTCGTGCAGACGCGGAGGCAGCTCACCTGGTGGAAGGTACTGTTTCAGTTTTTGGTTGTGCAGCTAGAGTCTTGTTTGATTCCGGTGCCTCTCACTCTTTTGTGTCTGAGGACTTTTTAGACTCCCTTGGAGAGTTGAGTTCGGGAGAGTCTGTTGAGTTAGCAGTGGAGTTGCCGACAGGGGACTTTGTCCTTACGTCCTACTGTCTCGAGGAGGTACCTGTGCAGTTGCAGGATCAGTTGTTGTCAGCCCGTCTATTTGCCTTGCAGTTACATGATTATGATGTGATTTTGGGTATGGACTGGTTAGAGCGGTATGGTGCAGTGATGGATTGCCAGAAGAAGAGGGTGCACTTGCGGATACCTGGGGAAGCGGCGTTCTACTTCCAAGGTATCGTACCTCTTACTTCTCACTTTTTTAGTTTCTGCTTTGAGGGCAGGGAGGTTACTTGCTTCTGGTTGTCAGGGTTTCCTAGTTTCTGCAGTGACTCTTGACCAGATTGCCTCGGGAGTGGGAGACATTTCCGTAGTGTGTGAGTTTCCAGATGTTTTTCCGGAAGAGTTGCCTGGTCTACCGCCAGAGAGAGAGATTGAGTTTACTGTGGAGTTGGTTCCTGGCACTGTACCTTTTGCTCAGGCACCGTACCGTATGGCACCAGCAGAGTTGAGGGAGTTGAAGAGGCAGCTTGAGGAGTTGTTGGAGAAGGGCTATATTCGTCCTAGCTTTTCTCCGTGGGGGTCACCTGTTTTGTTTGTCCGAAGAAGGATGGTAGCCTGAGATTGTGTATTGATTATAGGAAGCTAAATCAAGTGACCATCAAGAATAGGTATCCTTTGCCTAGGATTGATGATCTCTTTGATCAGCTTCAGTCTGCTCGTGTCTTCTCGAAGATTGACTTGAGGTCGGGCTACTATCAGTTGCGGATTAGAGATTCTGACATTGAGAGGACTGCTTTTCGGACCAGATATGGACACTTTGAGTTTTTGGTGATGCCGTTTGGGCTCACCAATGCTCCAGCAGCCTTCATGGATCTGATGCACCGGGTGTTCCACCAGTTCTTGGACCGGTTTGTCGTAGTGTTTGTTGACGACATTCTGGTGTACTCCGCTTCGGAGGAGGAGCAGCGAGCACCTGAGCACCTGAGGATCGTGTTGCAGACCTTGCGAGAGCACCAGTTGTATGCCAAACTTAGTAAGTGTGAGTTTTGGCTACAACAGGTTCACTTTTTGGGGCACGTGATCTCAGGTGAGGGAGTTTCAGTAGATCCAGCGAAGGTTGAGGCAGTTTTGCAGTGGGAGAGTCCCAGATCTGTGTCTGAGATTCGTAGCTTTCTGGGTTTGGCAGGTTACTACCGCAGGTTTGTTCGAGATTTTTCTCAGGTTGCTGCACCCTGACTCGGTTGACGAGAAAGGGAGTTTCGTTTGAGTGGTCGGAGCAGTGTGAGCAGAGCTTCATAGAGTTGAAGCGACTGCTTACGTCGGCGCCAGTTCTTGCCTTACCTTCAGGTGAGGAGGGTTTTGAGGTTTGCACAGATGCTTCAGGTGTTGGTTTGGGTGCGGTCTTGATGCAGCAAGGCCGAGTGGTGGCTTATGCGTCTCGCCAGCTTAAGCCCCACGAGGAGAGTTACCCGACCCACGACCTAGAGCTTGCAGCTGTGGTGTTTGCTTTGCGGATTTGGCATCTTTACCTGTACGGAGTGAGTTTTGTAGTCCGTACCGACCACCAGAGTTTGAGATATGTGTTTTCTCAGAGGGATCTGAATATGAGGCAGCGTCGATGGATGGAATATCTGAAAGACTATGATTTCAGCATTGAGTATAAGCCTGGAAAGGCGAATGTAGTTGCAGATGCCTTGAGTAGGAAAGCACAGATGAGTCATCTGATGCTTAGAGAGTGGCAGTTGTGGCAGTCTGCGACAGAGGGGTCTTTCAGAGTTTCGTCCAGTCGTCGTCAGTGTGTGTTGGGCAGTTTGTTAGCAGCTCCCGCCGTTGTGAGACAGGTTGCTGAGGCTCAGCAGGCAGATCCCGAGTTGCACAGTGTGTTGCTTCTCCCAGAGGTTGAGCTTTGCGAGGACGGGACTGTTAGGTTCCGAGATAGACTCTATGTTCCTGTTGAGGAGTCTATCAGGAGAGTCGTGTTGCAGGAGGCACATGGTTCCAGGTACTCTATTCATCCAGGGGCGACCAAGATGTACCACAGGTTGAGACGTCAGTTTTGGTGGCCTGGGATGAAGAGAGACATAGCGGCTTTTGTTGCTAGGTGTTTGGTCTGTCAGCAGGTGAAGGCCGAACATCAGCGTCCAGGAGGACTTGTGCAGCCGTTAGAGATTCCGATGTGGAAGTGGGACCACGTGACGACTGACTTTGTTTGTGGTTTGCCGAGGACAGCTGGAGGTTTTGACAGCATTTGGGTTCTTGTGGACAGATTGACGAAGACTGCCAGATTCTTGCCTGTCAGGACTAGTTGGGGTGTGAGTAGGTTGGCCGCGTTGTACGTAGAGCGGATTGTTCCTTTGCATGGAGTGCCGATCTCTATTGTGTCAGACAAGGATCCTCGCTTCACTTCTGGGTTCTGGCGCAGTTTCCAGAGAGCTTTGGGGACAGAGTTGGCTTTTAGTTCCGCCTACCACCCTCAGTCAGACGGTCAGTCAGAGCGGACTATCCAGACTTTGGAGGACATGCTTAGAGCTTGTTGCCTGGAGTGGCAGGGGTCGTGGACAGCTCACTTGCCGTTGGTCGAGTTCGCATATAATAATAGTTATCACTCCAGTATCAGTTTGGCACCATATGAAGCTTTGTACGGACGACCGTGTCGCACTCCTCTTGACTGGTTCGAGGTCGGCGAACGGGTTGTCACGAGACCGGAGTTGGTTCAGCAGTCAGTTGAGGTAGTTCAGCTTGTGAGATAGAGGCTTCAGTCAGCTCAGAGTCGGCAGAAGAGTTATGCAGATCAGCGCAGGCGACCGCTCGAGTTCCAGGTAGGAGACCAGGTGTTTGTTCGTGTGTCTCCTATGAAGGGAGTGGTGAGGTTCGGTAAGCGTGGAAAGTTGAGTCCTCGCTTTATTGGGCCTTTCACCATTTCTGAGCGTGTCGGAGGTTTGGCGTATAGACTTGAGCTTCCGTCAGAGTTGGCAGCAGTACACGACGTGTTCCACGTGTCGATGCTTCGGAGGTACCTTTCTGACGAGTCTCACGTTCTGCAGAGTGCAGAGTGGTCTGAGGTGACTCCAGTGTTGACTGTACCAGAGTTTCCGTTGCACATTGAGGATCGCCGAGTTCAGAGGTTGAGGAACAAGGCAATCCCTTTAGTTCGTGTTGCGTGGCAGCGGCACTCCGGTGGTGAGTCGACATGGGAGCGGGAGGACGAGATGCGCGAGCAGTTTCCGTACCTCTTTGGTGAGTTTTCTTTCTTTCCTTGTGTTGTTTGAATTTTGAGGGCAAAATTCCTTAAGGGGGGAGGGTTGTAAGGTCTCGGGTCTTTAGTGGGTCCTTATTGGGTCTGTAGTGGTTCTGTGTGGTCGACGACAAGACCATTGTCGTTGACTTGGGGTTGACGGCCAGGGCTTGCCGTTGAGTCAGAGTCAGCGTCCAACGATGTGGACGTTTGAGATTGAACTCAACGACATGGGATCTGGACGTCAGTCTGTAGGCAGTTCAGTAGGCGACCAGTGATGTTGACGTCGACTGGTCGGGCCTGTTGAAATAGGGCAGCCCGAGAGCAGAACCCATCTTTCTCCTTTCCTCTCCTTCCCTCCACCTTTGCTTTTCTTGATTTCCGCAGCTCTGTTGGGTGATTTGAGCTCGTGGGAAGGCCCTGGATCGTGTGGCGTTGCTTGATCGGGCGGGAAACACGTGGTTTTGGTGCGATTCGCGCGGAGTCTTCGAGGGAATCCGACGCGAGTAGTGGCTGTTCGGGGATTGTTTAAGCTTTCTGAGGTAGGGACTTAACCCCTATAACCTTCCCCAGCAAACCAGCATGCCCAATTAAGTGAATTGGTGTGCAAATCATGGTTTAGGGTTTGGGTTATATCATGCCGGAATTGAGGGTGAATTGGACAATCTAGGTGTTAGAATGTTTGATTATGATGTTCTGGTAGTGTGGATTGATGAGAGGAAGTGTTTCCCTCCATCAGTCGGAATTTTGTTAAGTTTTTCTGCCCATTTGAACTGATTCGGTTCAGTTCTGGGTTTGGGGGACTGAAGAGCTTAACGTCCACATCTGTTGACGTTGAGATCTTCAAGGATGATTTAAACGACAAGGTCGATTGCCGTTTAGTTACTGTTAACGGCATGAGGGGTGCCGTTTACCTCTTATTGGCGGCAATCGATGCGGCCGTTAATCTCCTATATCCCAGCAGACTTGAGTTGTGTGTTTAGAGGCGATTGACATGTGATGTCCGCCCTAATAGCACATGTGAGCCAGGCTTAGAGTGTGACTCTGCCTGTGCGCATGAGAGACTAGTTGTGACTCGAGGTGTTTACTTTCTGTACGGGGTTTCAGACGTTGAGTGTGTTCCGTCTGTTGTACGCGTGTTGCATTACCGTGTACCCGTTTTTGTTGTGTTACCTAGGCATGGGTGCGACTCCGTCTAGACGACTAGTGTGTGGTTATCCTCCGCTAGTGAGCCAGGACGTCGAGTGCGACTCTGTCCTGTGCGTACTCCTTGTGGTGGTTTTGAGCTGGTCTCCGTGGAGCCCCTTCTCTACCGCTAGGGTCAAGCGTAGGGGAAAAACCGGTCGTGGACCAGACGCGAGAGAGAGCGTCTGTAGTGTGCACACATGGCTGGGGTTGAGAGCCTCTGTGGTGACGGGACGCCGAGCCACAGACCCTAGCTGAGTCCTACTTGCTGTGTGTGTGAGTGTGTGTTACTGAGCCGCGTGGTTTACAGTTTTGTGTTGTGGTGCGACGTGTACTTACTTTCAGTTTTTACTTTCGCACTTTAGTTCAGTTGCCGGTGGGGTTACTTTTCCCTACTGGGTCTCTTTTCTTGAGACTCACTCCCTTCCCTTTCAGGTGGGTCTTCGTCGACTCCCGTTCCAGGCGAGTCTAGCCACTCCGGTGTTGGTGCTCCCTAGCTGCAGTGAGTAGTACCTTTTTGTTGTACTTCTGTACTCTGTACTTTGCTCAGACTCTGAGGTTGTATATGATATGTTCATATAGTGGAATTTTACAGCTTTACATGGTGTGTATCTTCTTACATATAGTCTCCTCGGACTTCACTTCCTACCCTTCCGAGCTTGTCTCGTGGGTTAGCGGGTCAGAATTCGGGTTACTGGTTGTTACTGGTAATGCGGATTCTGGGTCGTTACATTTTCCTTCTTAAGGTTGCCCTCAGCAGTCTTCAGCATGTTGAGCATCTCAGCTAAACTCACCTCAATCTTGTTCATTGTGAAGTTCACAATGAACTGGGAATATGAATCTGGAAGTGACTGGAGAATGAGGTCCGTGCTTAGTTCCTTGTCAAGAGGAAAACCAAGCCCTTCGAGCCTCTCAATCCACTCTATCATCTTCAGCACATGAGTCTGTACTGAAGACCCCTCTGCCATGCGAGCCCTGAACAGGGCCTTGGATATCTCATATCTCTCTACCTTGCTCTGTTCTTCAAAGAGCTCCTGCAAGTGCTGCATGATGGATCTAGCATCCATGTTCTCATGCTGCCTTTGCACCTCATTGCTCATTGAGGCAAGCATGTAGCATTGGGCCAGAGTGGAATCCTCTTTCCACTTCGCAAACTCAAGCGTTTCCCCTTCAGGTGCATCAAGGGGTGGTTCAGCTGGGATCTCACCCTACAGGACATAGGCAATGCGCTCAGACCTGAGGACAATCTTCAGGTTTCTGAGCCAATCCGAGTAGTTCGGGCCTGTCAATCTGTTGGCATCCAGTATGCCACGGAGCGGGTTACCTGACGACATTTTTGCCTATAAAGGAAATGTAAACACAATTAGCAGATGTTCATAATAATAATTAAATCTAGATTAGGACTTTAATCAAGATTAGCTCCCACTATTTTCCGGCAGACTGTATAACCCTCAGATATACAGAATGGGAGACACCGACGGTCTCCTAGTGGGGATCGGAATCTCACAGACTCATAGCATGATCTTGTGGATAGCACAACAAACCATACTATGATCTGAAAGCGGTCAACCCTTGACACTTGCAACTCTTGCAATATCCGATCTTATTTTGGCCCCTGAATTTTAATGACCTTGTGGATAGCACAACAAGTCATTAAATCCAGTCTAAGCAGTACCATCATTACGTAACGAGCATAGATTTGGATGTAGCCCTTGTGGATAGCACAACAAAGCTACACCGGTTCTCTATCCCGTTTAAGACATCACTATGCCATAGTTTTAGTCTGTCATCAGATTTGGCAAGCCTTGTGGATAGCACAACAAACTTGCCCGATCTAATGGCAATCCTAAAACTATAATGATGGAGGGCCACGTAATTCATTCTCAATGATTACGCTACGGCTTAAAATTTAAACGAGGAGGGATTTTGACATATTTTATCTTGGTCTCTATATCTGCATGCTATTGATATATAGAATTTGGAATATCATATATTTAATTATATATATCAAAGCACATTCCACACATATCATATATATGAAGAAAAACGATGGATGATCATGGACTTTAACCTAGAGTGGCATTACCAGAGCCAGTTGGTAATCCACAAATATGGTGAACAAATGGCAGCCCCGCATCTGATGCTTTAGCTTGATGTAACTTTATCTCCAGCAAGGTCCTGCATAGTACTCTCCTCCATCTCCGCCAATCCGCTTCTTAAAATTACAAGTAATATTTAAATTGGGCTCGCAGGCCCATAAATGAACATCAGATAATAATAAGAAACCTTGAACAAGTCAAGGGGAGTACATAATAAGAGGGAGATAGAATGTACAACCTAGATTCAATGGAGGGAGAGAGGGAGGCACGCAGTCCTCATAAATTACATCATTTGCCATTAACCATAACAATCATCACATGATATCTAAGTCCATGACCATCCATCCACACACATCACATGCATCAACAAGCAATTATCACATAATTACTTCTGAAATATTTTACTTCAAAAATATAATATTTATACTTTGAAAACCATTTAACTAAGCAATTTAGCTAACATGGATATCATCTAATCAACATTAGATAAACGTCATTCACCGTTACTGCATGAAGTCAACAAGATGTACAGTTAATTAATTTAAAAATCACATTTCTAAATCAATTAACAGGTCTTAATTAGATTAGAGGAAATAACTAAAACAGTTTCATATTTCCTTTAAACTAATTAAGTAATGGGTCATTTATATGAAAATAATTTACAGAGAGTTAAAACAATTTTAAAACTCAAAAATCAATTTTCATAATTTTCTGGGATTTTAAAACATTTTTTTTCTGAATTTTAAACAATTTAAAAACAATTTAAAACATTTTAAATTTTGAAAAAGGGGAGGGGGTGGACCGGATCCGGTCCAACCGGATCCGGTGGGGCACGCGGGCCACCCGCTTGGGTGGCCCGGGCCCCGCCCTGGGTCCGGGTGACTTACCCGGACCCAGGGCCCGCGGGGGCGACTCGCGGGGTCGCCCCCTCCGCCCTCCTGGGTTCGCCCGAGGGGCGAACCCTAGGCCGCCGCCGCCCCTTCGCGCAGGGCCGCGGCGGGGTCACCGCGCCGCCCCGGGCGGCCGCGGACGGCGCCTGCGGCGCCGGACCCCGCCGCCCTTCGCCCTGGGCACCCAAAAACCCCCGGAAAAACCCCTGAAACCTGCAAAATCGCCATATCTTGGACTGTCCAAGAAGCTGCAACCTGTGCGACGGCGGCACTTTGCAGGCGGCCGTACGACCTCCATAGATGGCCAAACGACGGCACGAGGGGTTCTTCGCGAAGGCCTTGGTACCAGGAACACCTTTCACGTACCAAGCGGCAAGTGCACATCCCATGTGCGACCCATGAACACGTCAAACATGGCGACTCATGCACAACGCGAATCAACGAAAAACACATGAAATATCATACACAAGATGCTGATTCCGAACGTACCAGCAACCTGGCTCTGATACCACTGTTAGGAAACGGTCAGAGCGCAGCGGAAAATGCGAATCCCTCTAATGTGTATCGTTGCCGGCCGTCGGAATCGAACTAAAGCGGTAAACCATGCACAGGCAGATCTCATCTTTACCTTTGCGGGGTTGCGTAACTCCCAAATCCGGGGAGGAGGTGGCGCAGGAGGCGCCGGTGCTTCAAGCCGTTCAAGTGTCCGGCCTCTAGACGTATCCACGCGAGCTCCGGACGCAGACGGGATCTCCTCGTTCTCCACGCGTCTCCCGGATCTCAGCTCCACCATGTGCCGGAGAGAGAGGGTGGGGGGCGCCCTGGGAGAGAGAGAGGAGGGGGCGGCCAGGGTTAAGCCTGGAGCTTGGCCCAGGGTTTAACTCTCAGCGTATATTTATAGACACCGCGGTTTTTCATAAAAACCCAGTCATTGTCTATAAAGAACACCTTGCCCAGTCTGCTCGGAACTCTTATGCGTGTGACCCTCTAGGCCCAACTGCTAGTCCAGTTTTTCAGCCCATTAAGCTCAATAACTCTTTATTGACTTATGGTAATTAATTAACATCTCATATTAATTAATTACACAATCAATTATCGTCTCACGATAATTGACCGGGCTTCCAATCAAGTTGGGTGCCAAGCAACACCACTTGATCCTGGAAAGCATTGGGGTTCAGCAACCCATTCAAGGAACCTTTTGTATCATCAGTTACCATGTGACTACAATCCTTCGCTCGTACAATGCTCCCGAGTGCACTTAGGGTATGGTCAACTGTCAAACCCTAAATTGCACACTCACTCGGTTTAGATGCCGCATAACTATATCAGAAAACTCATTTTCTGATAAGTAGTCTTGCCCTGGCCAGGGACTATCAGGCATCCTTCCGTAGAGCATTCACTCTCCTATTACCGAGAGCGAGCGATCCCATATTGACCACACAATCACCTTCGAAGGTATTCCGCTAGATCCGAACACTTAACTGATTAAGACCTCATGGCTAGAGATCTATAAGTCAAGGTCAAAACCCAGAAGTCCACCAACAAGGTGTCCTTGGTGTCTCAGGTCTAAGGACCAATCACGCCACTGTGACAATGAATCTAGCTGGTTGACAGTTAGGTAACATTACCATCCAGCGATTCATAACGGATCAGTTCAGTGAACTCATTCTCTAATGAGCACCTACAGATTCACCTTAGTGTCCCCACACAAGTGACTATGAGACCAGCCACCCTCATCATATGAGCAGGTGCAACCTGTACTAGCCTAACCGGATATCCGATGTCCTTCTCGGATATCCTCCGACTAAGAACAATTAAGAATATACGTTTAAAGGATATTAATCTCATTGTTATGATCTCATCATAATTAATATCCATTGCGCATATTCATGGACTTCATAATGAAACGATAAACGAATTACACATAACGAATATAAAAGCCTTATTATTATTATCAAAGAACAAGATTGTACAAGTTATGATTGGCTTGAGGACATCCATAACTAACAATAGCCTCCTCGGGCGGTGTGCGTGCAGGACTGGTGGGATATGGAGCCGACCGAGGTGCCGAAGGCCTATCCACAACGTGCACTCGCCTTGCGTAATCACGTCGGCTTCCAGTGCTTTCTCCGCCTGCGCCGAAGCCTCCCGCGATCACATTGATCTCCTGCCCGTTGGGCTCGTTGTTGATCGGCTGCTCGGGAGTCCGCTCTCGGCGTCTGGGGCGGTCTTCATTCTGTCGCACGAACCGCCCAAGGTAGCCGCGCTTAATAAGGTCTTCAATCTCGTCCTTAAGCTGGCGGCACTCGGAGGTGTCGTGGCCGTGGTCGCGATGAAAGCGACAGTACTTGTTTTGGTCGTGCCTCCGGGGGTCGGAGCGCATCCTCTGTGGCCACCGAACGTATGCTTCGTTCCTGATCTCCACCAGGATCTGTTCGGGCGCCACGGTAAGAGGTGTGTAGTTGGTGAAGGGGTGCGGACGGCGCGGAGAGTCGCCGTTGCGCCGTCCTTTCTTCCGATCACGGTCGGAGCCGTTGTCGGAAGGCCTCTTCTTGTCTGACTACTCCCCCTGCTTCGCCCTACCCGCTGCTAGACTCTCCTCGCAAGCCGCATGGCGTTGCGCGATGGAAAGTAGTTCGGCGAGGGTGGCGGGCTGCTGGACGCCGAGGGTCCTCTGCAAGAAGCCGTCGCGAGTGCCCTGAATGAGGGCACTGGTTGCTAGAGGGACGTCCAGGCGCGAGATGCGAAGCGCCTCTATTCGAAACCTTTTGACAAAGTCCCAGAACGCTTCACCCTTCTTCTGGCGTACGGCCAGGAGGGAAGCCGCCGTTCGCGGCTGTGACCGTCCACCAAGGAAGTTGTCCCGAAAGGACTTCTTCAGTTGGCGGAAGGAGGAGATAGAGCCTGCCGGAAGGGTCTCGAACCAGGCTCTGGCAGTCTCCTTGAGGGTTGCAGGGAAGGCCCTGCACTTGGCCGCATCTGATGCTCCGTGGAACACCATGTGCGACTCAAAGCTGTGGATGTGGTCGGCCGGATCGGTGGTGCTGTCATAGGGCGTGATGGTGGGCAGAGGGAGCTTAGGAGAGACCCGAGCTTCCAGATCTCCCTGCTAAAAGGGGAGCGGAAGTCCAGGTCATCCTCCGCCGGAGCTTTCCCTTCCGCGCGTTGGACCATCGCGTCCACGCGGCGCTCCAGGTCGACCACGCGTCGCAGGCGCCTGGCGAGCTCCTGTTCAGAGTTGGCGGAGCCTCCTCGACCGGACCCGTGGGAGTTGGCTCCCACAACCGATCGAGGCGGATGGGGGGAGACGACAGAGCGACGGGGCGAGCGCCCGCGGCGCTCCGGTGCCCGCTCCTCGGACGGGACTCGACGTGATCGGCGCGGTGAGTCTGCCTGCTGATCCTGAGGCGCCGGGAGGACGCGAGATCGCCGATGCGACGACTCCACCTGTCGCTCTCGTGGCAGGGGAACCGCCGGGGCTGGTGGTCCAACCAGTTGAGCTTGCAGGGCTAGGCAGACGCCCGTTAACTGCTGCATCTGTCCCCGGAGTTCAGCCATCTCCAGGGCAGTCGCCGGCGCGGCGACCATTGGTGTAGGGACGTCGTTGTTGGCGCCAGTAGGAGCGATGTTGACGTCGATGGGAGGGGATCGCCGGTGAGACTCCGCTCGTGACTGGCGGGATCTCGTCGCCCTACTCCCAACGTTCTGGTAAGAGGTTCGTCCGCGAGCCATGGCTATGTCATTCCCACAGATGACGCTAAAAGTGTGAAGACCTTTTCCTTGTTGGGCCGGAGCGGATCAAGCCTAACACTTGTGTAAGGGAGATGACGATCGCCGGAGGCGGATGAAGGATCCTGCAATTACCAGAAAAGATCAGGGGGGACCCGGTGAAGACCGGGGAAAACCCTCTGATGCCTAAGTCAGTGAGAGGCTTGAAAGGCAGGGAGTTTTCGTGTGGCAGCGTGAGAGAGAATGCGTACCTCTGCATGGCACTATACATGTGCCTTTTATAGGCATGGACGTTGAAGTGGACGTCCGTAATGCCCCTGGATCATGCCTGAAAGGGCGCGTCGGTTGGTGCGCACCACGGGAGGTTACACACCTGCACGCCCGTTGGAGTGCTTGACAGTTAATGCACTTTTGGATCGTGGGGCGCGTGGCCCTCGGCAGTTACAACCGCCGCGAGGAGGTGAAGGGCTGCTCAGAAGCCTTTGGCAGAGGTCACCGAGCAGGTAGCCCGTAAGGGAGGTTGAACCCGCTGTTCGGTAACCGCCATGGCTGTTCGGTGCACTGGAACCAGCAGCCTGCTCGGTAGGCGAAGTCCTGCTCCGGACAGGTCGTGGACGCCTGGCCTCTTGCTCAGCGGGCGAAGGCCCATTTCGAATCAGCGGAGTTGTTCAGAGAAATACCGCTAGGGGGCTTGGTGAGGCCCGATCACGGGGGTTACGCTTTGAAGGTCCCTAAGCAGTCCTTATAAGGACGTGGCGCCCAGAAGAAGAGCCACGCCTATTGACGGGACCTTAGAGTGCCGTAATGGGCCATGATGGACCTAGGTGGCCAAGTTTGGCCACCACAGGCTGTAAAAACATAAACAAAATAGACATTATATATGAATAGAAATAGAACAAGACGAAACTAATTTGCCATATAAATTAGTGTACTTACTTTGGATTGTGAACACACATAAAAGTGTCTACCCTTGGATTTGGTTGTAGTAGATGTTCTACGTCTACATGGACCTTTCCCACATGGACACATTATTAATTCGTTTACCCACATGAAGAACGGACATGAACCACTGTTCTGAAAGAAAAAGCAAAATATAGTAAGTGTAGTATGATAGTGAAACAGTTAAATAAGAAATATTATGGCGTAAACATAACACTTACTTCCCGTGTGTAAGAATAGTATGCGCAGTTTGGATTCTTATTGCTATGTTAAATTCAAACATGAAATAGCACTGCGCCACATTCACATGTAATTGGAGAAGAAGCCATAGGAAATGATTTATACTATGAAGCTGTAGAAGAAGCATTTCCAATATCACAATTGATTTATACTTCTAATATCACAATGTTGCACTTAACTAACACTTGCATGTTGGAACATAATGATGCTAACGGGCTCAGAGTTAATCATTTTACCAATGAGTACCATAGATGACATGCCATCACAAATCACAAGCCAACTCAAAACTATTCTCAATGGCACATAGTAAGGGTTGCCTCAAATGACCATCCACCAACTTTAGCCAGATATAGTTTTGGGGCGTGTGAGTGAGACATCCGCCACATATATATGATCAACAACATCACAGCTCTATAGTTGCCTAAAAATAAATTACATTTCACACATTAACCGGGCATATGAACATGTGCACATAGTTCATATTTACAGCCCCACAAATTCAGCATATAATGTAAATAATCGGGCATATGAACCAGTGCACGCAGTTCATATTTACAGCCCCACAAATTCACCACATAATGTAAATAACTGGGCTACAAAACCTGTGCACACAGCCCACCAAAATGATGATGTGTTTGTTGGGCTCAGATGAGTATAAGTGATAATATCACACACACACATGGACAATAACACAACCAACCATCCAACGTTGAAATATTCTCATTGAGGTTATGACTACGGGTTGTTGGAATGTGCACCGTTCGCATGTGGGTTATTCATATTGCTTCCTTCCCATCATCACAGCCCACTTACCTGTCATGCTTAAAACATTATGGTAAAAAGAACCAACCACATAAACAAACCAATCACACATAAACAAATCACAGCCCACCTACCTGTCGTGGGGATGCATAGTTTAAATTCACAAAACATAGTTTTTAAACAAATCACAGTCCACCTACTTGTCTTCAGCCCTTGCAACATATGAAACCGAACATAGTTTTAAAACAAAATAGAACTGGGCATAGTTTAAAAAAACTGGGCAGAGTTTTTTAAACAGAATCGAGCATAGTTTTAGAATAGTCCCAAGTGATGGAGGATGGTTGCAACTTTTGCAACCTATGAAACAGTTCATATTTGCACAAAAGAAGACCGACAACAATCACCAACATGATATACATGTAGCATATGTTAAGGAAAAAATTGTTGTTGATTGAAATCAAACACAATATGGGTATAAGTCACAGTTCATAACATGTATGTCCCAAATGAAAGAAAATAAGAACATAAAGAAGCTCATTCTTCAATTTCCTGATTTGTCTCATGCTCTTCCACATTCTTGCATCATAGAAGGTCCTTAAATTAAAGAATATGACCTCTCAGTGTGACCCGCCATTAACTCCTTTAGCCATCTATGGCCACGACCAATGTTAGTATGCATTGGTCTAAGAGTATGAGTACGTGACACCTCTGTATACACATCAATTATTAAAATCTGATCTACTTCATCCCAATATTCTTCTTCCTCAATCATCATCTCCATAATGAAAGCAATCAGAAAAGATGTGAAAATATTGTAAGAACTAACAAGCATAATGAAAGCAATCATAAAAACATGTGAAAGGATATCAATCATGTCACATATAGCTTAGCCGGTTCATGATCCACCCAAGCCTTAGGTGTGGCAGTAGAGACAAGAACATGGTACGATCTTCGGGACATTTCATAAGATCAACTGCCTTGAAGAAGTATTGTTTGGGTATTCCCTGCACAAGCATGAGTTCATCAATTGCTTCCTGGATAGGGGGAGCAGTTGCTTTTTTTTGTTCTTGGAGTATGTCCCTCCACACATTCAATCGTTCCTGACCTAGCTTTACCAGACTTTCATTGCATAGTTGTTAGTCATTACACCACGATTTTCTCTTCCTAGTGGAAGGGATATTAAAAGTGAACGTAGGAGAGACATTATCACCCTCATTCACATCAACATTTACAGGTGTATGAGATCGCCGAACATTGTACTCAGGTGTACCACCCTCTATACCTAAGTCTATGTCAGTATCATTCTCATCCTCTACATCAACATTGTCATTACGAATATCCAAGAAAGATGTCCCAACATTAGGAGCAGCATTGTCACCCCTAGCTAATGAGTTGGAGCAAATCAATGTTAATTGCTCCATGAATAAGAATGGCTTGCCCTGAATTTTTTTGAATTCATTTTTTCTCTGAAAGAAATCATTATAAAATAATTATAAAAATTAAACAATGACAGAAAATACCATCTAAATTAACCACACTAAGCTACATACCACCACTAAGTCTTCCCAGGTCTCTTGATCTCCAGGGACTGGCATGTGCTTGTCATCATCCCAGCCCCAGCCAGAACGATTCTTGAGGTCAATGTACAAGACATACAATTTCTTCAAAATTTTAAATCTATTTTTCAGATTGTGCAATGTGTATCCTAGCTTTGAGACTTCATTGAACTTAACAACTGTGGTTCTCCATGCTTCTTTTGTGAAATTGCCATTAACAAAGTCGTCATCATTGACCTTATGTTCAACAAGGATGTCTAGCAAAGCACAATCAGCCTCATAGCTCCAGTTTGCAACTCTACCCTTATTTCCATTCCTTGTACCCATTGAATATATGCTATAGACAATAATCATGCAGATTAGCAGAAGTAATAATCATGTACATTAGCAGAAGTAATAATCATGCACATTAGCAGAAGTAATAATTAGCACATTAGAAGAAGTAATGATCGGACCCTACTTCATGTCATGAATAAGCAAATAAGAAAGGTCAAGTTGTATATAGACAACAATGATGCACATTAGCAGAAGTAATAATGTTAAGAATAGAAAAACCATTATGTAATCATCATGGTGACTTGCACAAAAACACTGTCATCACACCACAAAAAACAACACTGATCGAACCCTACTTCATGTCATGAATAAGCAAATAAGAAAGGTCAAGTTGTATATAGACAACAATGATGCACATTAGCAGAAGTAATAATGTTAAGAATAGAAAAACCATTATGTAATCATCATTGTGACTTGCACAAAAATACTGTCATCACACCACAAAAAATATCACTGATCGGACCACAAAAATTATAAGAGATTTTTTTTTACTAGAAGGGATTACCTTGTTGGACATATGAACCATATGCATAACATCAATGTGAACATATATATATATATATATATATATATATATATGTTCATATTATGAATGTGAACAATATACAGGGAAGGAAAATACACAGGGAATAGGAGACCCCGCAGACAACATTAATGTGAACATACATATATATCTTCATATTATGAATGTGAACAATATACAGGGAAGTAAAATACACAGGGAATAGGGGACCCCGCAGACAACATTAATGTGAACATACATATATATCTTCATATTATGAATGTGAACAATATACAGGGAAGGAAAATACACAGGGAATAAGAGACCCCGCAGACAACATTAATGTGAACATATATATGTATCTTCATATTATGAATGTAAACAATATACAGGGAATAGGGGACCCCGCAGACAACATTAATGTGTACATATATATATGTATCTTCATATTATGAATGTAAACAATATACAGGGAAGGAAAATACACAGGGAATAGGGGACCCCGCAGACAACATTAATGTGAACATATATATATATATATATATATATATATATATATATATATATCTCTCTCTCTCTCTCTCTCTCTCTCTCTCTCTTCATATTATGAATGTAAACAATATATAGGGAAGGAAAATACACAAGGAATAGGAGACCCCACAAGCAACACAGATGGGCCATACACCACATACAAGTGATCATATTAAATCAACACAGCACAACAAACATGGACAACAATCAACAGATCGAGGGGAATAGCAACTACTATGGTGAGTAAATTTTGCCAGGATGGAAAATGGGAAGGAAGAACCCACTCGGCAACAGGCATCGCCTCTCCAACTTGTGAAAATGGGAAGGAAGAACCCACTCGAGAACATGCAACAGAAGGGGGGAAGGACATGTACCACACAACCATCACCTCTCCAACTTGTGAAAATGGGAAGGAAGAATCCACTCGGGAACATGCAACAGAAGGGGGGAAGGACATGTACCACACAACCATCGCCTCTCCAACTTGTGAAAATGGGGGAAGGAAGAACCACCAAACAACATGCAACAAAAGGGGGGAAGGACATGTACCACAGAAAATGGGGGAAGGAAGAACCCAAGAGAGCGCAAGCCACTAGACCGTAGGCGACAGTTCGAAGATGATGGAAGCAGCACTAGACCATGGTGATAGATCACAGTTGAAGGAAGCAGCAGCAACAACCCGTAGATCGAAGATGAAGGAAGCAGCAGCAGCCCGTAGATCGAAGATGAAGGAAGCAGCAGCAAGTCGTAGGCGACAGATCGAAGGGGAAGGAGGCACCACAACACCGCAAGCGAAAGATCGAAGACCTCGGCGGCTAGGGTATCATCGTCATCTAGGGCATCATCGGAGGACTGAGCGCAGGAATGGGAAGAGTGCAGGAGAGCAGGAGAAGAGGACGGAACACCTCGGCGGCTAGGGCATCATCGGAGCATCGGAGCATTGAGGATTCGAGGGCATCACCAGGGCGATGAGAAGAGGGCAAGACGAGAGAAAAGGGCAAGACGAGGGAAAGAGAAGTCTCGCACGAATGGGCGTGAGAACATAGAAACGGGGTTTAAGAAATGGGGATAAGTCATTCCAACAAAAAGTTGGAATGACTTATCCCCGGTTCTAACCTCAAAAATGGGGATAAGTCATCCATGTTCCCAAAATCCTTAACCCCCCTTATCTCCGGTGTGAAATGGCATACCAAATGACGAATGGGGTTAAATTAGGGATAACCCATCCCTATCTCGATACCAAACGGGCCCGTACCACTTTGGAAAAGGGTTGGGATTAACCCAACTCAACCTCAAGCACAACTTTACACTGGGTTAAAGTACAATTTGATTTGATAATGTAAAAGTTAACGCTATGGGTTAAAGTGGGTTAACCTACTTTGCATTTTTGTGGTTTGGTAGGCTAAAGTGACTAACCCCTCTACTTTTGTATTATCTTTCTTAAAATATCCTTATCCTCCACCCTCCATTACTTTTCTTTATTATTTTTTTATTGTACTATGTGCTACCATATATGTTTTACTATGTAGATGCTACTATCATATTAATTTTATTATGAAATATAATATTCATCATTATATTTTTTTACTATATGGTACCGTCATATTTATTTTATTATATGGTACCATCATACTTAATTATAAACTATCATATAGAACTTTTTTAAATTGAACAATCTACTATCACAAATTCAAAAAATATCAACTTACATTATATAATTTCACATCACGTGATGATGCACATAATTTGAAAAAAATGTCAACCATATGTTCTTTTTTTTTTTAATACTAACTTTGCAAGTTTAAAATTAAATAAAATATTCATATTTTTCTGGAAACAAACGGACAGTATTTCCTCTGTTTTACGTCATTTAAGTCCTGTAAATTTAAGACATCTATGAGAATATAAAAGCTAAAAAAGATTCTATATCTTTCAAACATGCATTTCATAAAAATTAACACACAGAACTTAATTTACATAAATTTCACATCATCATATACAACAGAAGTATTTTATTTACACCAATTTCACATCATCATCCTACATATAATTATGAGTCTGAATGTACAACAAGAGTCACAATCTACCCATGATATACAAAATATGAGAATATAATGCCTCTTATAAGCCTTCCATTTAATGATTGTCTCTCGATTGAACAACAATACATCCCTGCAATTGTAAGAAAAACCATCAATACATGTAACCAACAAGGAATAAAATCAAAATTGATGTACAATAACATTAATTGATTACCTGTGTCAACGATTCTTCCTTTAACATAACCATAGACTATGTGAGTCCCTGTACAAAAAATACTAAAAGTAATAGTTTACTTTTGTAGTTTTTGGGCTCAGAATGTCAAATCCGCATTTTCAACAGGGTTGCCTATTTGACCATCCATGAAAGAATGTGCAGAACTAAGGATGGTTGAACATTTTCTTTTAGGAAGCCATGTCCTTGTAGATACTATTATTGAACTAAGGATGGTTGAACAAACTATAAGAAGAACAAGTTAACCCCACTTTAGTCAAATACATAGATCTTTTCTAGATTGGTACTTATTCATTGGCTTTCAAGCAGGTTCTTTCCAGACACTCATAATTTATATATATGTATGTATGAACTCTATAATGATCTCGTATTGGTGACCCCTTCTGCAACTTCACATCTTGGTAATGTTTTTGGTGTAATGCCATCCCCCTTTTTCCTTCCCAACAATTTGTTGCTTATTTCTAATGTATGCTTCCGGTGCTCCTGCAGTTTTTCCTTTCTAACATCTATTGTTCACTAGTTTGCCCATCTTCCATTTTTATCAATAAAGGGAGCATTACTTTTTGAATACAGATGAAAAAAATAATATCACATTTAATTATGGTTATATATTAGTTAGAGTACTTGTGGAGCAATAAATTCTTTTCTAAATTCATACATATCTCTTTCTGGATGAGTTATGTAAGGCCCTCGAATTTTGTTGCATTATTGTGTTGCATGTAAATAATTCATGTTGTGTATGTACGTATGTAAATATCTACGTAAGTACTAGTTAGTATACTATTGCATGCATGTGTATAAATTAGATGTAAATAATGTATGAATGGTATGATGGTAGTATGTACGTAGTAGTATGCATATGACATATATAGGTATAAGATGTACATGGTTTCTGCATGTTTTAGAGTTCTGGCCGAAGGCCAAATTGGCGTCAATATCAACAGACGTCGATGTGGTGTCGGCGTCAACCCTATGGACGCCAACACTAACCCCAACGTCCAGCGATGTGGACGCCAACTTCTCTGACCTGCATGCGTTGCAGAGCCGGAAATTCCGGAAGCAAGCCACCCCAACCATTGGGGAGCTGTCCCCAACGATCTGAAAGGCCATCTTGTCACCCCTGCGTGATAGGAGAACCCCCTCTCCTATATACAAACCCATTTTTACAACCCTAAGCCTTCTCTTTGCCCCTTTGCAAGAGAGGAAGAAGAGAAAGGAGTGAAACCCTATTTTCGGACTGTGAGAAACCCTCACCTTTGCAACCCAAAATCTGAAGTTCTGAAGCTTGATCCGACCACCTGCTGCATCAAGGAGCTTGCTGGATCATCGAGGAAGGCATCCCCGACCTCGGATTGCACTGGAGCTTGCTCAAGATCCCGGAGGAAGGCCATCTTGGAGGCTGGTTGGGAACTTCTTGGGACAACCCAAGGAGAGCTTCACCAAGCCTTTTGATCCCTTTGGAGTATATCTAAAAGGCAAGTACCTTACCCATAACGTCCTTATATGTGTCTAGGTTGGTTTTATCATTTTGTGCATTTTCCCTCGTGTCCTAGATCCCCCTTTCACCTTTGCATTTGAGTTCGGTCTGTGTTTCTGCACAGACAGGAACTTGGCGTCAATGCCCTTGACGCCGAGATCCCTGGTGTGCGTCCAATGATCTTGTCGTCCACTCCTGGAACGGCTAGAGACCGTCGCCAAGTTCGTCTGGACAGAACAGTGAACTGTTCTGCCCTTCTATATGATTAATTTCGATATGTTTCACGATGAGGATATAATGTAATCTCTTATATGCTATGTATACTAGCTAATGTAATGGATGAGAATGTGAATGTACACTTATTTTGTGGATGGTAGAGCTTATTACATATTTAAAAGCATGTGGAAGAATGTTCGTGTGTATGTCCTCACCATTATCCTGATAATCCGTGGTAAAATCATGTTGCCCTAATTTTTTTTAGACCATGTATGTACAACCCTGTCTGTGCTCTGAGTTTCTGGAATTTTCCATGCTTGTATGATTTATTGAATTTTTTGTTTTGGGAAATAGAAATCATGCGTAGGTCACGATAAATCTTTCGTAAATTGTGTATTGCCCAATAAATTCGGGAATAAATCATGTGGTTCTATGCATGCTAGGATTCAGACAGTGAGTTGTTAAATTGTGATTGGTGTTCAACTCCATGCTAACTTGAATTGTGGGTAGCATGTGAATTTGATGTTAGATTTTCTGTAATTACATTTTAGGTTAGAAAAATCTGAAAATTTGCATGTGGGATCCTAAACCCGAAATCAGCTAGTGGTTAAAATTTCAGGTCATTTGGACAAGTATATGATGCAATATGAATTTTCTATGTAGAAATGCGAAACTAATGCATGCCGTTGTAAAATGATTTGATTTTGTATATAGCAACCTGATTAGTGAAATTTCCTGAGTACTAAATTTCTGTAATTGTAGTGCCATGTTAGGAAAAATAGAGAAGTGTGCATGTGAGTGAGAAAGTGAATGAAATGAGAGTGACATGTGTAAACATATGTGTTAAAATCAGTAAAATGTGTAATGTGTAACTTGTGCCAAATGTGACTCTGCTTCCGTAGAGGGCAGTGGAACCGTATCAGGGAAAAGTCCCCCTGAGAAGGTTCAATGTGTTGTGACCCTAAGGGCATTAGGGGGAAATCCTGGAGGTGGACAAGTACCACTGGTTAGGGTGGAGACTTGTTCTCCCGGTCTGCGCAGTCCAAGAGTCGCCATTGTATTGCCTAGATGGCGTCTATGTGATGTGATGTGTTGTGTCCTTCTTTGGTGGTTTGGACTATGTGTCACGGCACTAAATGTGAATGTGTAAATGTGTATGTGTTCATGTGAAAAATGTGAATGTGAACAATGTGTAAAAGTGCATGTGTAAAGTGTGAAATATGCGAATTTGAAATTGTGTAAAAATGTGAAACCAAAATGTGAGGATGTGAGTTTGTAATCCATGTTATGACAATCTGAAATCATGCTTAAACAGTAGCTTTACTATGTTATGATCATGTTTATGTATGCAAAATGCCTAGAATCCATGCTAGGGATAATTGTTAAGCATATATAAACAACTTCCATACTTGGTTGTTCACATGTTGTGATTTAATCGTTGTTGTAGCTCTCATGTGTTAGATTATGGTTGCTAAAGCATGTAAAAACAGCAAGCTTAAAGCATGTAAAATGGTTACGTATATGCGTAGAAATGTGTAGATTCCATGTTAGTATGTTTCCTTTCATGCATGCTCGGGAATTTATGTTAATGGCTTCCATGTCTTAGTTGGTTGAAGGTAGATTTTTATGTGAGGAATGAATAGAAAGCATGTGATAGGTGATTCTATTTTAGGAAATCTGAAAGCATAGTCCATGTGTTTAAATTGTAGATTCACCATGATAGGTTGTAAAATTTAATGTCAAGCATGCTACGTGTTGTGTCTTGTGAATGTGTATGTAGAACCTACTATGATATGTGCATGTACGGTATGTGTAGAAGTACTTGCGGAGTCTTTTAGACTCACTACTTGCTTCGGCGTACAGGTGTAGTTGGTGACGAGACACTTGTGGAGGAGACGTTGGAGACCGACTCCGAGCGTGGAGATTAGAGTGTTGGAGTACTTGTGACATTTTGTGATTTTCATAGTATGTAAATTGAACATTGTACTAGCATTATCATGGAAGAATGTATAAGTATGGACATCTATGTATTTGATTTTCAGCAATTTAAATTATGTGGACTTTTAGTCTTTAAATGTTATCGAACATGTATGTTAAATGTGGATGATGAATGAAATGAAGACAGTGGTTCTTTTACTTCCGCTACTCTGTTCTTATATTCACGTGTATCTCAGCTGAATGTTATTGTTGGGTAAATGTCCCACTGTGGCAACGTTCACTATATCGACGTGGGTTGGTATAACCGTACCGATATAATGAGGGTCGCTACAGAGATTGGTATCAGAGCAACCGGTTGAGATTGCACATGAATATACATAAGTCATCATCTTCATTACATGCTAAGTCTACATAGGAATGTCCACATGTGTAGAAATGATTAATAATGAATGAAAAGTAGATAAGAAATGGTTAGAAAACTTAGTAACCTAGCTCTAATGGTGGCTGAAATTTATTACAGCCATGGCTTCGAGAGGTAGGCGTGGCGGAGCGTCGGCCCGTGAGGACGAGCCGAGACGTGACGAGCGGGCGGAGCAGCAGGCCCCGGCACCGCAAGGTTCCTGTACTTCCCCCACCGCCGCCTGTGGATTATGGAGTATTCATGCAAGGTCTGGTGCAAGCCATGCAGACGCAGGCTCATACCCAGGCAGCACTCCAGGCACAGTTGGAGGCTCAGGTTAGACTAATAAAATGATTAATAGTCTGCTTTATTTAATTATGTGATATTGTGTTGATTGTGTATTGCTTGCTGTGTACTGTAGCAGGCTCAAGTACCAGCTCAGGACCATGGTGGACCTTCTACCATGGAGAGATTCAAGAGGATGCTGCCACCCTCTTTTAAGGGGGAGAGCGATCCCATTGTTGGCTGAAAGCTGGATGAGGGAGATAGAAAAGATCTTCCGAGCCATCAGGTGTGCAGATGAGGATAAGGTTACATTAGCCACCTACATGCTACAGGTATGTTTTAGTTATATGCTTGTATGTGTTGTTAAGCTAGATTTGTTTAGATGGTGCTTATGAACGGTGTACTGCAGGAAAGAGCTGATGTATGGTGGGCTTCATTGCTGCGTACCCGGTTTGAGGACGGAGCTATTGATGTTGCGTGGGACGAGTTCGTGAGGCTCTTTCGGGCCAAGTTCGTCCCCGAGCATGTGCAAGATCGGATGGAGCAAGAATTCCTATCTTTGACTCAAGGCTCCATGACCGTGCTGGAATATGAGGCAAGATTTTCTGAACTCTCTAAATATGCACCTCATATCGTGGCAGACGAGCGCAGAAAGACAAAGAAGTTCGTGATGGGACTCAAGCCATCACTGCGGACGAGACTCGTGGCATTTGACCACCGCACGTTGGACGAGGCCCTCAGTGCTGCTTGTAGGCAGGAGGGAGAGATGGAGCAATACCTGGAAGAAAAGAAGCTTCGCAGAAGAGGCCAGCAGCGACATTCCAGCGGCAGGACAAGAAGAAAGCGGTGTACCCGACACAGCAGCGACCAGTAGCAGTCGGCAGTACTCAGGTACCTTCTGTACGTTCCCCTGGTGTGAAGAAAGAGTGTCCCCACTGTGGGAGGACACATGGTGGTTCCGAGTGTTGGATGATTACGGGCAAGTGCTTGAAGTGCGGAAGCAGCGACCACAAGATCAAGGATTGCCCAAGACTTCAGCAGGGAGTCCAGCGCGGAGCGCCAGCCCCAGCAGCAGTAGCGGCAGCGGCGCCAGCTACAGGAAGACCAGGAAGGCCTCGAGCCCCAGCTCGAGTGTTTGCTTTAGCTCGAGAGGACGCCGAGCAGGCGGAGCATGTCACCGAAGGTACGGTTTTACTCTAGGTGTGCACGCTCGGGTTTTGTTTGATACGGGTGCTACTCACTCGTTCATTTCCGAGCGGTTCGCTAGGCAGTTAGCCCTAGAGTCAGGCATAGAGTCTGAGGATTTAGAGGTCTCTTTGTCTGTGCACACCCCTGCGGGTACGGTATCGACTAGGAAGTGCATTCCGTCGTTACCTGTGTGCATTGAGGATAGAATCCTAGATGGGTGTTTCTTCTTGCTAAAGATGAAGGACTATGATGCTATTCTTGGTCTGGATTGGCTAGAGGAGCACTATGCGTTAGTGGATTGTCGTCGAAGAGGATTGTTTTCCGCATTCCTGGTGAGGATGAGTTCTCTCACCCCTTGCCAAGGAATTGGCGGGAAAGATAGTCATCTCTGCCATGAAGGCGATGCGCATGGTGAACAAGGGTTGTGACGCTTTTCTTGCCAGCGTGGTGTTAGTACCAGAGGCTGATGAGTCACCTACTCTTGCGAGATTGAGGTAGTGCAGGATTTTCCAGATGTCTTTCCTGATGACTTGTCTGGATTGCCACCGGATAGAGAGATAGAGTTTACCATAGAGTTGCTTCCGGGCACCTCTCCTATCTCGAAGGCTCCATATCGGATGGCACCTGCGGAGTTAGCCGAGTTGAGGAGGCAGTTGCAAGAGTTGCTTGATAAGGGATTTATTCGCCCTAGTGTTTCCCCTTGGGGCGCACCTGTATTGTTCGTCAAGAAGAAAGACGGGTCACTTAGGTTATGCATTGACTATAGGAAGTTGAACCAAGTGACTGTGAAGAATAGGTATCCCTTACCTCGTATTGATGATTTGTTTGACCAGTTGCGAGATGCATCAGTCTTTTCTAAGATTGACTTGCGATCTGGTTATCATCAGTTGAGGATTCGGAGTGAGGATGTGTCCAAGACGGCGTTTAGAACCCGTTATGGACATTATGAGTTTTTGGTCCTTCCTTTCGGATTGACCAATGCCCCTGCAGCGTTCATGGATCTCATGAACAGGGTGTTTAGGCCTTATCTAGATAGCTTTGTCGTAGTGTTTATTGATGATGTGTTGGTCTACTCTCCGGATGAGGCCACGCACCGTCAGCATTTGAGGGTAGTGTTAGAGGTTCTTCGTGAGCACAAGCTGTATGCTAAGTTCAGCAAGTGCGATTTTTGGTTGCGCGAGGTTCATTTCCTCGGGCATGTTATCTCCGGTGCTGGTGTTGCAGTTGATCCAGCAAAGGTCCAGGCAGTTATGGATTGGGAGATTCCCAAGACCCCTTCGGAGATTCGTAGTTTTATTGGTTTAGCTGGTTACTATCGGCGATTTATTGAGGGATTTTCATCCATCGCCGCCCCTTTGACTCAGCTTACCAGAAAGGGAGTGAAGTTTTTTGGTCCGAGAAGTGTGAGAGTAGTTTTCAATTATTGAAGACTAAGCTCACGACAGCCCCGGTGTTAGTCTTACCGAGCGGTGTAGAGGGTTTTGCTATCTACACGGATGCGTCTCGGATTGGTTTAGGCTGTGTGCTAATGCAGCAGGAAAGGGTAGTGGCTTATGCTTCTCGTCAGTTGAAGGAGCATGAGAAGAACTATCCGACTCATGACTTGGAGCTCGCAGCAGTGGTTCATGCACTAAAGATCTGGAGGCACTATCTTTATGGTGTCAGATTTGAGGTGTTTACCGACCACAAGAGCTTGAAGTATCTTTTCTCCCAAAAGGAATTAAACCTGAGGCAGAGGAGATGGATTGAGTTCTTGAAGGACTATGACTTCGACCTTCAGTATCACCCTGGGAAGGCGAATGTCGTAGCGGATGCCTGAGTAGAAAGAGGCCATCTCTCCAGCAGGATTGGAAGATGTTGGAAGATGCGGCTTGCGCGTTGACTGAGTTAGAGCCATCGTTATGCCAGGCTTTTGTAGCTCAGTTATCTCTTAGGTCCTCGGTTTTGGATGAGGTGATCGAGCAACAGGAAGCCGACCCTAGACTCTTAGAGTTAGTGGGCAAGGCAGGCATTGCTCGTGATGAGGACGGTGTGATTAGATTTCAGCACCGTGTTTGTGTCCCTGATTTAGTAGATGTCCGTGAGCATGTGTTAGCGGAGGCTCATAGATCGCGATTCTCTATTCATCCGGGTAACACTAAGATGTACCAAATCTGAAGAGATCATTTTGGTGGTCCGGCATGAAGAAGGATGTTGCGGATTATGTGTCTAGATGTTAGTATGTCAGCAAGTGAAAGCCGAGCGGCAGCGACCATCCGGCCTTATGCAGAGGATGGATATCCCAGTATGGAAGTGGGAAGCTGTCACTATGGACTTTGTTTCGGGTTTGCCTCGATCTAGAAGGGGCAATGACTCGATTTGGGTAGTTGTAGATAGATTCTCGAAGACTGCTCATTTCTTGCCTATGAAGAAGAAGCAGTCAGTAGAGAGTTTAGCTAGATTGTATGTTAGTAGTATCATTAGATTGCATGGTGTGCCGAAGTCGATCATTTCGGATCGAGATCCGAGATTTACTTCGAGGTTGTGGAAGGGTCTTCAGGATGCTTTAGGTTCGGAGCTGAAGCTCAGTTCGGCGTTTCATCCCCAGACTGATGGACAGTCCGAGAGGACTATCCAGACGCTCGAGGATATGTTGAGAGCATGTGTGCTTGGATTGGAAGGATGATTGGGAGCGCCATCTACCTCTAGTGGAGTTCGCATACAACAACAGCTTTCATGCAAGTATTGGTATGGCTCCATTCGAGGCGTTGTATGGTAGGCCCTGCAGATCTCCTTTATGTTGGGAGGAGACTGGTGATAGGCAGCTGATCGGTCCGGAGTTAGTTCAGGAGACTTCGGATAAGGTCCAGCTTATCAGGAAGAGGCTTGTTGCGGCACAGGATAGGCAGAAGAGCTATGCCGACAACAGGAGGAAGGATCTTGAGTTCGAGGTTGGCGATCATGTCTTCTTGAAGATATCGCCTACTCGAGGTGTTGTCAGATTTGGCAGGCATAGTAAGTTGAGCCCTAGGTTCATTGGCCCATATGAGATTCTCAGACGATTGGGCAGCGTGGCATATGAGCTAGCATTACCCCCATCTTTGGCTAGTGTTCATCCCGTTTTCCACGTTTCGATGCTCAGGAAGTATGTCCGAGATCCGTCTCATGTGATTAGTCATGAGCCAGTGGAGATTCAGCCAGATCTGTCGTATGTCGAGCAACCAGTAGCTATTCTTGACCGGAAGGTTCAGCATCTCCGGAACAAGAGTATTGCGTCGGTGAAAGTTCTCTGGTGAAACTTCTCGCGAGAGGAGGCTACTTGGGAGCTTGAGGATGCGATGAAGAAGAAGTATCCCTTTTGTTTGAGTAGTATCGTTCTAACTTCGAGGACGAAGTTTCTTTTAAGGGGAGAGGGTGTAAGGCCCTCGAATTTTGTTGCATTATTGTGTTGCATGTAAATAATTCATGTTGTGTATGTACGTATGTAAATATCTACGTAAGTACTAGTTAGTATACTATTGCATGCATGTGTATAAATTAGATGTAAATAATGTATGAATGGTATGATGGTAGTGTGTACGTAGTAGTATGCATATGACATATATAGGTATAAGATGTACATGGTTTCTGCATGTTTTAGAGTTCTGACCGAAGGCCAAATTGGCGTCAATATCAACAGACGTCGATGTGGTGTCTGCGTCAACCCTATGGACGCCAACACTAACCCCAGCGTCCAGCGATGTGGACGCCAACTTCTCTGACCTGCATGCGTTGCAGAGCCGGAAATTCCGGAAGCAAGCCACCCCAACCATTGGGGAGCTGTCCCCAACGGTCTGAAAGGCCATCTTGTCACCCCTGCGTGATAGGAGAACCCCCTCTCCTATATACAAACCCATTTTTACAACCCTAAGCCTTCTCTTTGCCCCTTTGCAAGAGAGGAAGAAGAGAAAGGAGTGAAACCCTATTTTCGGACTGTGAGAAACCCTCACCTTTGCAACCCCAAAATCTGAAGTTCTGAAGCTTGATCTGGCCACCTGCTGCATCAAGGAGCTTGCTGGATCATCGAGGAAGGCATCCCCAACCTCGGATTGCACTGGAGCTTGCTCAAGAACCCGGAGGAAGGCCATCTTGGAGGCTGGTTGGGAACTTCTTGGGACAACCCAAGGAGAGCTTCACCAAGCCTTTTGATCCTTTTGGAGTATATCTAAAAGGCAAGTACCCTACCCATAACGTCCCTGTATGTGTCTAGGTTGGTTTTATCATTTTGTGCATTTTCCCTCGTGTCCTAGATCCCCCTTTCACCTTTGCATTTGAGTTCGGCCTGTGTTTCTGCACAGACAGGAACTTGGCGTCAATGCCCTTGACGCCGAGATCCCTGGTGTGCGTCCAGCGATCTTGCCGTCCACTCCTGGAACGGCCAGAGACCGCCGCCAAGTTCGTCTGGACAGAACAGTGAACTGTTCTGCCCTTCTATATGATTAATTTCGATATGTTTCACGATGAGATATAATGTAATCTCTTATATGCTATGTATACTAGCTAATGTAATGGATGAGAATGTGAATGTACACTTATTTTGTGGATGGTAGAGCTTATTACATATTTAAAAGCATGTGGAAGAATGTTCGTGTGTATGTCCTCACCATTATCCTGATAATCCATGGTAAAATCATGTTGCCCTAATTTTTTTAGACCATGTATGTACAACCCTGTATGTGCTCTGAGTTTCTGGAATTTTCCATGCTTGTATGATTTATTGAATTTTTTGTTTTGGGAAATAGAAATCATGCGTAGGTCACGATAAATCTTTCATAAATTGTGTATTGCCCAATAAATTCGGGAATAAATCATGTGGTTCTATGCATGCTAGGGTTCAGACAGTGAGTTGTTAAATTGTGATTGGTGTTCAACTCCATGCTAACTTGAATTGCGGGTATCATGTGAATTTGATGTTAGATTTGCTGTAATTACGTTTTAGGTTAGAAAAATTTGAAAATTTGCATGTGGGATCCTAAACCCAAAATCAGCTAGTGGTTAAAATTTCAGGTCATTTGGACAAGTATATGATGCAATATGAATTTTCTATGTAGAAATGCGAAACTAATGCATGCCGTTGTAAAATGATTTGATTTTGTATATAGCAACCTGATTAGTGAAATTTCCTGAGTACTAAATTTCTGTAATTGTAGTGCCATGTTAGGAAAAATAGAGAAGTGTGCATGTGAGTGAGAAAGTGAATGAAATGAGAGTGACATGTGTAAACATATGTGTTAAAATCAGTAAAATGTGTAATGTGTAACTTGTGCCAAATGTGACTCTGCTTCCGTAGAGGGCAGTGGAACCGTATCAGGGAAAAGTCCCCCTGAGAAGGTTCAATGTGTTGTGACCCTAAGGGCATTAGGGGGAAATCCTGGAGGTGGACAAGTACCACTGGTTAGGGTGGAGACTTGTTCTCCCGGTCTGCGCAGTCCAAGAGTCGCCATTGTATTGCCTAGATGGCGTCTATGTGATGTGATGTGTTGTGTCCTTCTTTGGTGGTTTGGACTATGTGTCACGGCACTAAATGTGAATGTGTAAATGTGTATGTGTTCATGTGAAAAATGTGAATGTGAACAATGTGTAAAAGTGCATGTGTAAAGTGTGAAATATGTGAATTTGAAATTGTGTAAAAATGTGAAACCAAAATGTGAGGATGTGAGTTTGTAATCCATGTTTTGACAATCTGAAATCATGCTTAAACATTAGCTTTACTATGTTATGATCATGTTTATGTATGCAAAATGCCTAGAATCCATGCTAGGGATAATTGTTAAGCATATATAAACAACTTCCATACTTGGTTGTTCACATGTTGTGATTTAATCGTTGTGTAGCTCTCATGTGTTAGATTATGGTTGCTAAAGTATGTAAAACAGCAAGCTTAAAGCATGTAAAATGGTTACGTATATGCGTAGAAATGTGTAGATTCCATGTTAGGTATGTTTCCTTTCATGCATGCTCGGGAATTTATGTTAATGGCTTCCATGTCTTAGTTGGTTGAAGGTAGATTTTTATGTGAGGAATGAATAGAAAGCATTGATAGGTGATTCTATTTTAGGAAATCTGAAAGCATAGTCCATGTGTTTAAATTGTAGATTCACCATGATAGGTTGTAAAATTTAACGTCAAGCATGCTACGTGTTGTGTCTTGTGAATGTGTATGTAGAACCTACTATAATATGTGCATGTGCGGTATGTGTAGAAGTACTTGCGGAGTCTTTTAGACTCACTACTTGCTTCGGCGTACAAATGTAGTTGGTGACGAGACACTTGTGGAGGAGACGTTGGAGACCGACTCCGAGCGTGGAGATTAGAGTGTTGGAGTACTTGTGACATTTTGTGATTTTCATAGTATGTAAATTGAACATTGTACTAGCATTATCATGGAAGAATGTATAAGTATGGACATCTATGTATTTAATTTTCAGCAATTTAAATTATGTGGACTTTTAGCTCTTTAAATGTTATCAGAACATGTATGTTAAACGCGGATGATGAATGAAATGAAGACAGTGGTTCTTTTACTTCCGCTACTCTGTTCTTATATTCACGTGTATCTCAGCTGAATGTTATTGTTGGGTAAATGTCCCACTGTGGCAACGTTCACTATATCGACGTGGGTTGGTATAACCGTACCGATATAATGAGGGTCGCTACAAGTTATGTCTTTGTTCTTAGTTTTAGATTATTATTTTAGTAACATATGAGGATTTCTACATTGGCTATTGCAAGTTCTCTTTATCTTTCTAGATGGTTAAAGAAAGAAGGGATTACCCCTCCCATGCATTCAGGGGGGATTAAAGATTTGGAAGTATTAAGCTTTCTATGTTATTAAATATCAGTTATTCACTTGGTTCTAGCTTGAAAGCAGTATAAGAGAGCCCCACCATTAGTTCCATGATTGAATGATTAACTTAGGGTTCATTTGGTTCCTTGCAAATGGGTTTATGAGTATTTTCTGGGATAAGATATCAATTTTAATTGAATAAGCCATTTTGTGCACAGATAAGCAACAACCAACTCAGTTTTGGCAGGCTGGTAAAGGATGGATTGGGAGATGGTAATTAAAAAAAATATGCACAAATAAAAACATGCATAAAGCATTTTCTAATAGTTCCCAGGAAGTAGATGGTAATTACTCAATTTAAACTAAATATCACAATGCTACACGAAGTCATGATCAGTAAACAAAGGTAAACATAAAAATTTGAATTTACAAATTCGTTGAAGTACCTGGCTAAGACATCCTTCAAATTTTCACCACTAAAAGCACCTCAAAACCTTAAAACATGGGTCCACAATTAGATATATATTATACTGTGACAAATGAAGATATAATGAAATCGGTGTGAAACATATAGAAGGCAGTGAAATAAACACTAGGAACTAGGATGATAAATAACAGGAAAGCAGGACAGATATAATTCTTATTTTATGGTAAACAGAGTCATTAACCAGTCATTAAACTTTCACAAAATAAGATGGGTAACATTAATTAAGAGATAATGGAATGAGCTACCAGGACAGATGTCTATGGTTGGGGGTTGTGAAATGGCCAAAGAAAACCTGAACAGAACTACATGATCACATCTACATGAATAACACATGGATCTACATGTCTGTATCTAATTCATGGAAGGAGGATTAATGAAAGGAGAACTACATAAAAACCAGTTCATGGCAGGAGAAACCAGTACATAAATAGGATAGATAGAACTAAACATGGATCAACATGTCTGTTTACATAACTACATTCATATAAACACTAGGAACCAGTAAATTAATATATATTGGTAGTCAAATAAACACTAGGTAGTGAAAGAAACACAATGAACTACATAAAAAGCAGAAATCACACTAGGAACCAGTACATAAATAGGATAGATAGAACTAAACATTCATGGCAGGAGGATAAATAACAGGAAAGCAGGACAGATAGAATTCCTAATTTATGGTAAATAGAGTCATTAACCTTCATTAACTAAAAACAATATGTTTACATAACTACATATACTGGTAGTCAAATAAACACTATAAACACTAGGTAGTGAAAGAAACACAATGAACTACATAAAAAGCAGAAATCACACTAAGAACCAGTACATAAATAGGATAGATAGAACTAAACATTCATGGCAGGAGGATAAATAATAGGAAAGTAGGACAGATAGAATTCCTAATTTATGATAAACAGAGTCATTAACCTTCATTAACTGAAAACAATATGTTTACATAACTACATATACTGGTAGTCAAATAAACACTATAAACACTAGGCAGTGAAAGAAACACAATGAACTACATAAAAAGTAGAAATCACACTAGGAACCAGTACATAAATAGGATAGATAGAACTAAACATTCATGGCAGGAGGATAAATAACAAGAAAGCAGGACAGATAGAATTCCTAATTTATGGTAAACAGAGTCATTAACCTTCATTAACTGAAAACAATATGTTTAAATAGCTACATATACTGGTAGTCAAATAAACACTATAAACACTAGGTAGTGAAAGGAACACAATGAACTACATAAAAAGTAGAAATCACACTAGGAACCAGTACATAAATAAGATAGATAGAACTACACATTCATGACAGGAGGATAAATAACAGGAAAGCAGGACAGATATAATTGTTATTTTATGGTAAACATAGTCATTAACCAGTCATTAAACTTTCACAAAACAAGAAGGGTAACAGTAATTAAGAGATGATGGAATGATCTACCAGGACAAATGTCTATGGTTGGGGGTTGTGAAATGGCCAAAGAAGACCAAAACCTAAACAGATTTACATGATCACATCTACATGAATAGCTTATGAATCTACATGTCTGTATCTAATTCATGGCAGGAGGATTAATCAAATGAGAACAACATAAAAGCCAGTTCATTGCAGGAGGATAAATAACTACACATTTTATGTTGTGATTAATCACAGACTGAATTCAACATAATATGATAGAAATCACACTAGGATAGGAACCAGTACATAAGCACAAGTTAAAAATCACACAATCATGGCAGGAGGATAATTAATCACAGACTGAATTGAACATAATATGACAAAATTCACATTAGGATAGGAACCAGTACATAAGCACAAGTTAATAATCACAGATGGCAGATATAGGGCAAAAATAGGAGGATAAATAATCACAGACTGAAATGAACATAATATGATAGAAATCACACTAGGATAGGAACCAGTACATATGCACAACATAATATTCACATATAGCGGATATAGGGCAAAAACAGAAGGGTAAATAATCAGAGACTGAAATAAACAAAATATGACAGAAATCACACTAGGATAGGAACCAGTACATAAGCACAACATAATAATCACATATGGTGGATATAGGGCAAGAACAAAAGTGGAAGATGCGTAGACCAAGTTCACCCAACCACAGAGTAAAGAGGAGGGGGATATACGACACCAAAGAGGAGGTGGTATAGGGCACAGTGACAAATACCAGAGTGCCGGCCTTCAAGAACAGAAGAGTACCGCCGAATGAACACCCACAGAGGAGGGGGATATAGGGCAGAATGAAAAAACCACAACAACCAACGGCCTTCAAGAAGAGAAAACTACCGCCGAATGAACACCCACAGAAGGCAACCTTGAATAAATGGAGAGGAGAGTAATAGCCGGTCTAGAAGACTTCACAGAAGACCAATAAATCCGCTTAAATAGACCCTCAACCATGAAATAAAATTAGGTAAAGGAAAAGGAGAACACCCCTGACCATGGTCATGGCATCGCAGACGCATGATGCGTTGTCGATCGACAGATGAATGTGCAGAGGCGTGAACCCTAGAGCCAGGTAGGGAGAGTGAGGGAGAAGCTCGTGAGCACCAGTAGCATGTGAGCACATCAGGTTTTGCAGCAGAGAGTGGCGATGTCGATTCCACGACAGGAGATTCCCTGTCGTCGCAGGCGAACGAAGTGGAAGGAGGAAGACGAACACGGGTGGAGAAGAGGGTGTGAGGTACGCGTGAAATGGGGGTGGGAGAAGGGGAGAGAGTGGCGATGTCGATTCCACGGCAGAGGATTCCCCGCCGTCGCAGGTGAACAAAGTCGAAGGAGGAAGACGAAGACCGGTGGAGGGGAGGGTGTGAGGTACGCATGAAACGGGGGTGGGAGAAGGGGGTAAAGGGTTCCGTACGCGACAAAAAGGTGTAAATACACCTCAAAACCCAGGGGTAAAAGTGTATTTAAAAAAGTGTTAACTTGGGTTAACTCTACTCCACCTCCAGAGGTGGGTTAGGGTAACCCAGTTTACATCTATCCTAACCCATTTTGACCCGGATTAAATTTTGTTGCTTTCCAAAGCACTTTTTAGCTTAACCCAGGGTTAACCCAGGTTAATTTTAGCCTAACCCTTTTCTAAAGTGGCCCGTGATGTTTTGGGGGGGGGGGGAGGAGGTGTACCTGGTGCACAACATGGTTTTGATTGATCTGTATTACAAGTGTTGCTAAAAGAGGTAAGAATGAAGTGTGGATCAATAGAGAAAGGGTGTGCATGGATTTTACTATGTACCCATGCCATGTATGTTTGCAAGTATTGCTCTATACATGGAGTTGCCTACAGTTTGGCCTTTCGACGGGTGCATACTCTCTTTATTTATTTATTTTTTGAAAAGACATCTTCTCTTTATTACAAGATTTCAATCTGACATGAAGTGATGGTTAAATCAAAACATGGTTTTCCGAATCGGAATCGGAAGGCGAATCAAATTTCTCTTGATTTATTATGATTCTCTCAGAATCGATCTGAATCGGATTAATTCGCATGAGTATATTATATATATATATATATATCATATGATATTATATATATAACATATATCATATTTGAGACACATTTATATTGATTAAATACATATATGTAATATATATCATATTTATAATATATAACATATATTACAAATATTATATATATATAAAGAATCAGGACGAATCAGACAAACTAGAGATCGAATTTTCCTAATTAGCATCGATTTAGGGGAGTCGGGCTGATTCGTCCCGATTCAACAAATTGTGAATCAAAGTAGCCATGCTCATTCCCAACTCTTTTCTCAAACTCTGTCTGATTCGTCCCGATTCTTTATAGTGGCGCTAAAAAATGAGACGGGGTAGGTATAAAAATATGAGAGATGATGCATTTTGATACATTGATGTGCCAAAAAGAAAAGGTAAATTATTTTTCTGACATTTGCTCATCATCCGAAACTTGAAATTGAATGTTGAAGCAGGAACAATTTCGATTTAACGTTCTTAAGTTTAAGAATACCAAACTTATGTTATTCACTTTTAATTAAGTGCTCTGTGACAGAGAAAAAGAAAATGATGTCATCGGGAGGTTTCAGGCTTGTTGGCCTCAACCAGTCTAATTGGGCTGGAGCCGTCCCACTCCAGTCCAAAATCTCTCATCCTAAAAGAAATCGCGGTGCGGGGAGTATGATTTGGATTTCGTAAATGTCATCTGATCATTATCATTTTACGTGCATATTTATTGCACTCAATTCAATTATATTTAATATGTGTTAAGTGTAGTATATGTATCACTTAGGGAGCATAGACAATCTTTGGGGGAGCATTCATATCCTCAAGAAATATCTTTAGTCTCTAAAGAATGTGCATGATAAGAATTCATGGTAATATATATATATATATATATTATATTATATGGGGAGTATATACAGTCTCAAGGAAGCATCTACGTCTTCACGAAAGTATCTATACGTGGGGAAGCATATATGATTAGAGTTCAGGATAAAACATATGTATTTCTTAAGGAGCATATGCAGTATCTGAAGATCATCCACATACTCAGGAGAATATCTACATCTTAAAAGGAGCACAAAAAATTGGACGCACATTAAATGTGTCTGAACTAAGTGTAATAAATGTGCACATATAGTGGTGATGACTAGATGACATTCGTCCATTGAACGACGAAATCTATGTTGTACTTCATTCATCTCAAGTGGTGTAGCAAGTATTTCTCTTCATCCTTATAAAAACTATTATTTTAGATATAATTTTAATTTAAAATTAAAAAAAATAGGGCAAAAGTAGGACGTGGAGGTATAGGGACCACTACTAGATGTCCCACTCACCTCCTCATTTTTCCCTCTTTTTTTAAGATTTGACAGACTCGTCAGACTTTAACTGGGCCCCAAACCTGGGTCGGGTCCAGAGTGAGTGTTTACAAGATGAGGCCGGGCATCTCAAGTCCTCTAGCAAGCATCTGATCTTCCAGAGTAAAATCTCACGGAAGAAAATATTTTCAGAAAAAATTTCATACAATGACTTATTTGGTGCTCCTAGAAATTGATTCATGAAAATCCTTTACCTAAAATTTATAGATTTTGATATCCTTGATGAGACCTTGTAATTTATTTCCTCGATTTCTCTTTCATGTTAGATTTTCATAAGTGAGACTACAATCTTTGCTCTCATTTTAAAGTCTCTTCTACACTGCCAACTACCGTCTCTAAGGCGGCGACCGATGACTATGGATGAAGCGACCCTAGATATTTATGCTCAATAAGGCTCCATATCCAAGTCCGCCTCCCGCGATTGGACCGAAGTCTCGCAAGGGATAACTCACACAAGTGTCCAGTAAAAATATAAAAGACAACCACAAAAGTATAATATACAAAAAAAGTACATGTATCTATATTCATTTACCATAATTTTACATTGTCCCAATATATTATTACATGTCCAAGAGAAAAGTACAACTACCTAGGATATACTCCGAGGGAGCAAAGCTCACACTGAACACGACTACTACTCAGCTGCTGGTGGTACAAGTCTGCCACAATGCCGTTGCAAGCCAAACATACAGCAAGCCCTGAAAGGAACTGTAGGAGAGTGAGCCTCAACAAGTCATAGGCTCAGCGGGAACCTCCCAAAAACAACCACAACCAACAATTGAAAGAAGGAACCAAGTCCTCAACCCCTAAGGGTCTCACTGGCAGCACTAACTGATGCACTACAAAAGTAAAACGTACTAACAATAAATATAACGGAACTGCATTAAATATGAACACACTAATTGTCACCGTTTACAAGAAATAAAAGAAGCAACAGGACTAGTGTAGACACACCAGTCCACCACGACAGTTGAAAGAACCACACCACAAGCCATATAGACCAACCACTAATCGACGGTAACGAGACTAACAACAAAGAGACAGTCCGCCACAAAACGAACGAGTGATGCGAGGCCACACAGGCCAACAACCAACGAAAGGTAACGGGGCTAACCACAAGGGTTAGTCCACCACAATACCCACGATAGAAAACACATCGAGAGCTACCCACACAAGGGTACAACATCACAAATGGAAGGTCACACAACGTGACTTCCACAGAAACCGATCCACCTCAACACTTAATAAAGCTAGCACATTGCGTGCCACAACAGCCAACAACCCACATAGGGTACAGGTACCTAAAGCCACGAGGTACCACGACAAACCACCACCACACACAAAACTACAACACAATTGTGCCTCCTACAAGGCACACTACAGCGAGTCAAACCACAACCGGTGGGTCACCACTCACAAGCCACAACCGCTGGTAAAGTACGAGTCGGAGGGAACGACGCCACCACACGGGAATAGACTACTGGTTCATGATACTAGTATCCAACCAAGACAACACAACACAAGAATTATCTCTCAGTCTTGCAGTCACGGACGAAGGGTCCAACTGCTGCTCCACAACCACATAGTAAAGCCAAAGAACAGTGGAGACCAACCAACACCACACCTGTAGACCGCACACAACTACAGGCCCATGCCTGGCACCTTTAGGGACTCTGGCCTAAGCTCCCTAAAGTGAGGCACTGGAAAACATGACTAGCTGAGGCCCAGTACGTCTACTGGTGTCCGTACCCCCAACCACGAGCGTGCTACAAGCGACCACACACCCACAAACACAAGTTGCTGCCCTCTATTGTCTTTCCCTCAGCCGGACGTACAACTCAAACACATGAGTGAGGGTGTCCAGAAAGACGACACAGACCTCAATGGTACACAAAGTACCGGGACAAACCCCGAGCACTAACGTGTCTGGCTCACACAAAACCTAGGGTATCCGACTAGAGAGGTATTCCGGAATAGGCGCCGGACCACAAAACTCGGCAAGCACACAAACCATGCCGATTACTTAACACAACCATAAAACTTATACCACGATACACAAACCATAATCAGCTCATCATTGGTCACCACGTGACTTCCAAGCAACTACACACTGCTAAGGACATAAACTACATTACAATCTTGCCTGTCATTGGTCATTTCATGACCTCCATAGCAACACACCACTATGCACATAAACCACACATATGAATCGCATAACCTTTTTAACATGCTTAACATGATTAACATAACCATTAATCTAAACATACTTTACTAATCATTAATCAACTCAGAACAACTTAAAATACCCTAAACGACCTGAGCTAGATCTACATAGGACCCTCATTGCCCAAGGCTTAACAACTTACTTCAGACAGAAGAACGCGATGAGGGGCATTGTCATGTTACAAACGTGATGGTCCGAAAAATCGCAATTCCACACTGGAACGCGACAGAGTCTACCGTTGCGTTAAGAATGCGACGGTTTGACAGGACGCGTTCACAAACCAAAACGCGACGGGGCCAGTGGTCGCGACCTGAACGTGACAGCTCGATCCGTCGTCTTCACAGACAGAAACCCTATATTGCAGTTCTCACACAAAAACTAGCTTAAATCCTCATTTCCATGCATACCAAGCTTCTACAAATCAATTACAATATATTAGAAACACAACCACACATCGGTACATATTAAATATGCTTTAAATCAATCAAATAACGCGAATAAGACAAGGAAAGTCCCTACCAACAAGAAGAACTCGCAGAACGAGGCTCGATCGGTATTCTCCACACTCCAAGCAGCTTCTACTCGTGAAAACCACATCAAGACACAAGCTTCAAGGCCGACATCGCCGGAAATTGCCACAACAAGCCTCTCCCTAGTTGAACAGAGCTTCCTGCTCTGTTTGGCCTAAGGGCCAAACTTATCCCAACCGGAAACAAGAACACGACGTAGCATTCTATCCTCTTCAGAACGCGACACACCTAACAGTCGCCTTTTAAAAACTCGCCATGCCACGCGTCAGAAAGGCGGTGCAGAGAACGCGACGCATGAGACCATCGCGTTCAAAACGCGACGCCCCACCCTATCACGTTCACAACCAGTGAACTTGTGGGCTACTTGGGTCTGGATTTTCGGCCCACAACACCCACACCACACACTGAAGCCACAACTAAGGCTCACATTGGTCATGAGCACCACACCAGAACTAATAAACACAGATCCGAACGACCCTGATGTTACAATGGACAATTGTTGACACTTGGTGCCTGGCACTTGTGATCTGTGGTAGGTGTCAAGGGTTGGTGCCCGACACCTTGCCCCCGGGCGGCTTTGATGCTTGACACCCGACGATCAACGTCCAATGGCCGACGGTCGGCACCAGACGACTACCATCTGACGGTCGGAGGTTGGCGCCCAATGCCTGGCATCTCAACAGTCAACCCCCGAAGTCTTGCAGTCGGCGGCGGCAACCGGAGCCCAAAGGCTAGTCGCCGATGGCCGGCATTAGACAATCGACACTTGGGAGCATATTTTTTAATTTTTTAAAATATGTTTAATATCTTTAAAAAAATTGAAAAATATTTTACTATAAAATAAACATTGAAAAATCTTTTCACAAAAAATCATTTAAGTGGGTTGCAACGAGCACTTATATTTTTTATTTTCTTATAAATGTTCTTCCTCAGAAAATTTTTTCCCTATAAATATATTTTACAACTAATTAACCGGACCTTAACAAAAACTATGAACACAAACCCAAGAGACGAACAACCGACTGAGCAAGTACGTACAAGTCTTCCTTCCGCCGTGGCGGAGTGGACACCGGAGTGGGTGGGGAAGAAGGGATTTTGGATTGGAATTTCGAACTGGGCAAGTTTTGCCAATGACATTAGGCCACTGAACTATACTTGAAAAATAAAAAATACGTGCAAGTCGTCGTCGTCATCACAGGGAATCGAGCAGCTATGGAAGAAGATGGTGGATATGGAGTACTACGGCATTCACAACATATTCAACACATTTATGCGTTGCTTTTAGATCATCTACAAATTTAGATAAGATTGTATGGTCTTGCAAACAGTTAAAAGAGCTTCCTTCATGGAATTGTTAGTTCAGTTTTTCCATAAAGGAAAGCTTTTTACTCAAAGTCCATGTAAGTTATTGACAAGGGTGATAAGGGGATAAGAGGAGATAAAAATGTTATTTTATTTTTGATAAGCTGTATACATTAATTAAGGATAACTAAAATTATCTATAAATAAATAGTGATAACTCTATCCCTTTCCATGAAGAAAGAAAAACAGATAATCTCAGATAAAAGGGGATGTGGGAAAAAAAAACTCTCAGATGAGCTATCTCTTTAATTATAAACCATCCAGAAAACAAACAAGAGAACCAGATAGATTTCGATTCAAATAGAATCATAGAGTATCTGCGTTTCAAGTTGCTTTCAACAACTATGAGCCCTCAAGTAATGAGCTGGAAGCCCGTTAAGTGCTTCGGGAATTTGTACGTTTTCCCGTTTCCCAATTGCTCTCCCTGCCCTGAGTGTTTTGTTTTTCCTCTCTTTGTTGAAAGAAATGGCAAGAGCGAAAATATGTAGCCCCACCTATCTTTATCTTTTTTCTTCCTGATTTCCCTTCATCGAGAGTAAAACCCTGGGTTTTACTTCACCAGTGCGTTTCATGTTATCTTTGCTGGCAATTCACAGATACACGAAACTTATGACTTAGTAACTATATATATATATATAAACATCGCTGGCGCCGTATCCGATAGAACAAATCAATCCCTGAGGTAGTTGTACATTACTCACCTTCATGATGTCTCGGGGTTACTACATGTACGAGTGTTTGTTGAGATCAGAGTAGGTGTCGGCAGTGGTGTATATATTAGTCCCACATCGGAGATGGAAAGCTATTCTCCGCACTGAGGAGCTATAAAATGGACTCGATAGCCGGTATCCCAACTCATACCTTTCTCGGCCTTTTGGCTAAGATCAAGTGTAGTATCTGTTCTTATCAGTTTAATATCTGATACGTGGGCCATCGGTCCACATGATATTAAATTAATTTGTTGTGGGGAAGGACCCATCACAGTGGCTTGCCACTGGGGTCCTCGCGCGTCGCCCATGCGTTGCACTATTGCAAGGGCCCGGCGCACCCCTACCAATACAGAACCTTAAGTATTTGTTTGACTGCTACATGATGTTGAGATGTAATTTGGGGAGGAGATTAAGATTTGTATTATTTTTTGTTTTCTTACTTGTGGTAAGAAGATTTCCCAATGGTTTTCTGCTTGTAATAGCTAATAAGCCCGGCGTCCAGTTCCTTTTTGAGGAGAAAACAAGTCTGACTTTGCTAAGAATGCTCAAAGTAATTACGATGCCGGTAACAAGTATGATATCAAAATCTTGGAAACCCATGGTGCGTTTTTATAGTACTCAAGAAGACAATTTATAATGACAGTAAAAGTGGTTTACCTGTTCCTTAAAACTGCAGGTTTTTAATCTGTCTGTTACTTCAAAATATCTAACGTAAATAATCTTTCCTAACTTTGTATTATCTATAAACGGCAAAAGGCGTTGAATAGCTCGGTCAATTATTCTACGAAGTAATTTTCTAATCCACGTATGTATAAGATGGTTACCGCATGGTTCTTTTAATCTCATTTTGTAGATTATTTGGCTAGGTTAAAAAAACAAAAAATAAAGTAATTATATTATTATAAAAAGAAAGTATGGCCCAATGAAATAACTGTTTTAACGTGTATCTATTTTGATTTCAACATATTTATTTATGTCATGGTAGTCTCTGCATCCCGATTCTAATCAGAGAGAAAGAAAGAGGATTGGGTAGGAGAGGGATCTACCCCTCCCACGTATTGCTGGACGGTGGGATCGTATCATATTAGAAATTCTTTTAGTCTTCGACACTGTCGGTATGGTACATATAAGTTATGTTATTTTTTTTTTTTTTTTTTCATAGACTTGATTGAAGAGTATATCAATGTAGTATGGCACGGTACATCCCATATCATATGGTATCACCGAGAATGATATACTTCTCGTTCATTCCATCTGGCAAACCTTAGTGTTGAGAGTTGAAACGACATGCTACTAATCATGTCCGAGAATGTTAGCTAGATTTGCACAAAAACCACTATAAAAGTTTTAACTTTTATCTCACCATTTCTCAACTTGTCCCTCCCATATAGTTTAAGTATTTAACCACAAGACCATGACCCGATCAAGTGAGATATAGCAAACTGTCCCCACATAGTTTAACCATAGGACCATAACCCAATGAAGTGAGATATAGTTTGCTAGCAATGGACCAAAGTTTTTCATGGATAATGTCACAGTTTGATCCAATGTTTGTTATGTATTGTCTATTTTTGGCTAAGTTTGCATTGTTTTGTCCCCACAATGTGTCTCATATATTTAGGATCACAACCTTATATATATAGTTTAGTAACACTCTTGATATTTGATATAGGACTAATCCGATTTATTTTTGTCTTAGTCCCCCATATGTAGTGATAGCTCCACATCATTGGCGGCTCCATGTTAGCCCCACACTCGTCTTTTCATCAGATATTCCTTTCATAATAAATAGGTACCCTTCTTCTTCTACATAGCTCGCAATTGGGTCACTACAGGCCCACCAGCCTATATAGTACTAGATAGATCATGTTTTGATATCATAATCTCACAAGGCCGATCCAACTGTTGTGAGGTATTGTCCATTGTAGGCCAAGCTTACACAGTTTTGTCCCTAAAAGTATCTCACAAGTTAAAGATCACAACCATACATATATAGCTCAATAACATTGTCTCGATTTCTGATATGAGACTAATATGGTTTATGCATGGTCGAGCACCTATAGGCAGTGGTAGCTTCATACAGTTGGCGGCTCCATGCTGGCTCCAGGCTCACCTCCCGAACATGTAGCCATTTCTAAATAAACAGATAGCCCTCTTATTCTGCGGTGAGAGAGAGAGAGAGAGAGAGAGAGAGAGAGAGAGAGAGAGAGAGAGAGAGAGAGAGAGAGAGAGAGAGAGAGGTGGGAGAGAAGATCTATGAAACAAATTAATCACATTTTGTCTCACCAACTTAAATATAGTTGAGTCAAATGGATAGAATCAAATGATAGGGGCAAATGTGGTGAAATAAAGGGAAAATATGTGATATATTTGATGGGTCAAATTTTTTGTAATACACCATAGATTTGATTTATTCTAAGTATATACATTTATAATAGGCCTATTGGTCTCACCCTAGTAGAGGCCCCCAATAGAAGAAAAGGGGAGGAAGAAGAGCATCCAAAGAGACTTTAGTACCATATCAGATGCCCCATTTTCCTCCCATGCCCAACGCCCTTCAAAATAAACCTAAGAGGCATAGAAAAAGGACGGAGGACATGTGACAACCAGTGTATGGTCTAACTTCACACTCTTTTTCCCTCACTTAACTTTCACCTATCCTCAGACCGAACTATAACTAACTCAACTAACTTAACTCTTAGAGGGTCAGCCCTAGGAACACTTTCTTGGGATTGACTATCTTTGTAGATTAAGTCGACTTTGTCCAAGAGCATATACTCATTCCTCCAAGCCATCTTAGCATCTGAGTTCCAATCTTGAGTTTTTAAAGGTCGGCCCATCAAAGCCCTTGAGATCGGATCTGCTTCATTACTGGTGCCATTTGTGGGAATAAATAAAACATCATGGCTCCATACAGAAGCAAATGTGCAGCTCAATCAAAGGATTATCATGCCCGAGAAGCAGAGGTAACATCGAAACTAGAACTCGATCCCTACGGTCTCCCTGGAGTAGTTCTAAAGTCATACTCGACAGGTTACAAACCTAGGCAAGACGACCAAGGGCTCAGAGGCCATCCTCGAGCTTGTAGGGGCTCTCACTTGCTAGATGGCATCCTCCTATCGAACTAGAGAGATTCCTTAAGTGCCATGTCATAGCTCGGCTATGCCATAAGACGTCTATACCATAGCTCGACTTCTTCTTCTTTGCTGACTACTAGACATATGTCTTTCTTCTCTAACTCATATAGATACAACATGCATATATTGTTTCTCCCTTAGAGCTACAAACTTGATGGCTGATGAGTAAGGTTCAAAGATTATGAACTTGCTTTCTTTGCATCTTACTGTATGGTGCATAGTTGACTGATGTTGAGTAAGTTGTACTTCAATCCATCCACGTACAACATGTTCTATATAAAAACTTGAGTTGCTCCCAATGGTGCTTAGAGGTGAACACAGTTCGGTTTGGTTTGGTTTGAAGGAGTTCTTTCTCAAATGAAACTAATTCAAAATAGATTCTCAACCCGAACCAAACCAAACCGATTTATTTTGAAACCAAACCAAAACGAACCAATTTAATTCGGTTTCATTTAGTTAAGACTGAAATACATTCAAAGTTTTATTAACACATTAATCTCTTAATTGTCACTTTGTTTAATATTTATGAAGAAAAAATGTAAAAAAAAAGACATTAATAATTTTAACTGAGAAGATTAAATTATCCCTAATCTTATAATAATTTACTATTATATATAGAAGAACAAGTAGAATATATAATTTTATAGGCATAATTGTAATTCGGTTTATTCGAGTTGAATCAATTTACTTCGGTTAGAAACCAAATCAAACCAAAATTGTGGGTTTCAAACCAAACCAAATTGAATCGCAATAAAAAGATGTTCAACTCGAACCGAACGGTCAATTTGGTTTGGTTTTGCGGATTGAACCAAGCTCTGAATTACACCTAATGGTGCCCTTGCCTTTGACTCTTGCTTTGCCATTATCACCATACGTGATAATGCATCCTTTTTCCCTAAAACTCATAAAATAACTTTCTTTCCCCAAACATGTGTTGGGTGCACCCACTGTCGAGAAACCACTGATTCTTTAGTGCACTTTGTTGTACCTGCATAAAGGAAGGAAACTAAGTTCCTTTAGGTACTCAAATTACGTTGGGTCCTTTGATATTATTACCAATTTTGTTTACTTCTTTTACAACCCATTTTTTATGTTTTTGAGGCAGTTCCATTAATTATATTTTAGTTTACCACAATGGTGACATGCATCATGTGACCTATGTTGCTCTTTAATAAAATTTGGCATAGGGTATATAGGTGGATGTTTTTTTTTTGCTTAACTTTTGGGTGGAGTGTAACCTAAACCCCTTTTCTTCTTATTATAGATTAGGTTATCTAGGATTCTATTTAATGATTAATTGCCACTAATGAAGTTTTGATGATCAATCCATCTCCATACAATTCTAATTAATTGCATATTTATTTTGGTGATTAACAAAATCCTATCAAAAGTTCTCTAACACATATTCTATGAAGTCCAAGCACAGGAAATACACCAAGGACAAACAAGCCAATATTGGTAAGTATTATCTTTCTGAAGCATTAATTATTTCAAGATTATATCTCTCTAAGTTCACATCGACTTCTGTTGAAAGTCACAACGATTTCCTTCATGTATATCGATTTTAATAGAGCTATAACAATTTCACAAGTATCTTAACGATTTCTTTATAAGACTGAAACATCATGTGGTTAACATCAAATCGTTCCTGTAACGATCTCTTTAGTTATCGTAACGATTTGCTCATCGCAACGATCTCTTTAGTCATCATAACGATTTGTTCATCGCAATGATTTCTTTAGTCATCGTAACGATTTGCTCATCGCAACGATCTCTTTAGTCATCGTAACGATTTGCTCATCGCAACGATCTCTTTAGTCATCATAAAGATTTGCTCATCGCAACGATTTCTTTAGTCATCGTAACGATTTGCTCATCGCAACGATCTCTTTAGTCATCGTAACGATTTGCTCATCGCAACGATCTCTTTAGTCATCGTAACGATCTGCTCATCGCAACGATTTCTTTAGTCATCATAACGATTTGCTCATCACAACGATTTCTTTAGCGCTCACAACGATTTCTTTTAGCACTCATAACGATTTGCTTCGTGTAACGATTTCTTTAGCGATCACAACGATTTCTTTAGCGCTCATAACGATTTGCTTCGTGTAACGATTTCTTTAGCGCTCATAACGATTTGCTTCGTGTAACGATTTCTTTAGCGCTCACAACGATTTCTTTAGCGCTCATAACGATTTGCTTCGTGTAACGATTTCTTTAGCGCTCATAACGATTTGCTCTCTATAACGATTTCTTCAGTATTCATAACGATTCCTTTAATGAATACAACGATTTGTTTTCTATAATGATTTCTTCAGTATTCATAACGATTCCATTAATGAATACAACAATTTGTTTTCTATAACGATCTCTTCAGTATTCATAACGATTTCTTTAATGAATACAACGATTTACTTTCTATAACGTCTTGTTAAGTGCTCATAACGATTTCTTCAGTTGACACTTGATCATAACGATTTCATAAGTCATATAGGCAACGACTTTATGGTTTATATCGACTTGATATTTATCTTATTTCTGAAAGCGTTGAATAGTCAAAGTCTTCTCATATCTGTCTGACTGCTGTGCATTTAATGAAGACAGAACGCATATCTGCATGCAGATCTTTCCATTATCGTGCATACTCTGCTAACATCTTTTTAATATAGTAAAATGGAATTACTATTCTTGGTGAATATTCACATCAACGTTTACTGACAATAAGAGACAGCCTAGCTGTCTACTGTTCTAGCATTTAATATGTGCATGGTCCTAAAGATATTTTGTTATACAACGTCGGACCATATAGACGCCAGAAGATCCTATCTCTTTGCGTACACAAATGGATAAAAGTCTATTGACTAGAAGCTTCCAAGTTTCAATCAGTCTAACGTCTATCAAACAAAGAGACAACGGTTACTTTAACGACTACATTTCAAATTGGAGATATAAATTCAAGATAGCAGCTCCAGAAGTTAAAAAGAGAAGGGACTTACCATTGAATACTACAAGCTTTGCAGATCTTCTGAAAGAATCTGAGAGCCAAGAATTCAATTCTAGTGTGTCTTTAGCTTTTTGCTCTCTGTGCTGTAATAGAAATCCTAAGAGAGCCAGTGTAGTTCTGAGAGAGTGCCTTGTTTAGATTATTTGCTCTCAGTGCTAGTAGCTTCAGATCTTGACTTGCTAAAGCTTGATCTAGGGGCTTGAATTCATGTTTATTCTTTTTGTGTTGTAGTTTCCTTCTGTTGTGAAGGAAGACCTGGTGGGGAGCCAGGGTGTTGTGTTCCCTTCTGTTGTGAAGGAAAACCTAGTGGGGATCCAGGGTGTTGTAGTTCCCTTCGTGTGAAGGAAGACCAGCTGAGCTGGGTGTGGTATTGTCCGTAGGGGGACTGTACCCTAGTTAGTGGAATCCTGAGTTATTGCTCAGGGACTGGACGTAGGACTCCTAAGGAGAGGAGGTCTGAACCAGGATAATTCCTTGTGTTATGTGATTGCTTATTGTGTATTTGTCTTTTATACTAACCTTCTCTAACCTTCATCGAAGAACATCTTTGTATGAATGTTTTAAGTACAGGTACTAATCAAATAAATTTTTTTTTGAAGACCCATTCACCCCCCCTCTGGGCTCGTCAACTGGGCAACAAGTGGTATCAGAGCGAGTCTCTTCGACAAAGAAGAAGATCTAACGATCTGAAGAGTAAAGATCTATGGCAGCCCAAGGTAACATTGAAGGCCAGTCTGTCAACCGACCCCCTCTCTTCGATGGTGAAGATTATGCTTATTAGAAGACCAGAATGAAGTACTTTCTCCAAGGTCACGACTATCAGATATGGTTAATAGTAGAAGAAGGCGATCTCCTGATCACAAATGAGAAAGCTCAGTGGACATATGACGACAGGAAAAAGATTTCCTTGAACTGTAAGGCTAAGAGTATTCTGTGATGTGCAATAAGCAAAAAGGAATTCAACAGAGTTTCAGCCTGCAAATCCGCAATGGAGATGTGGGAAAAGCTCAGAATTACCTATGAAGGCACAGACAAGGTAAAGGAGACAAGAATTGATATTCTTGTTAGATAATATGAAAGATTTCAGATACAATCAGGTGAGTCCATAACTCAAATGTTCAGTCGATTCACAGATATTACAAATGGATTGGCTGGACTTGGGAAAACCTATGAGATTGGAGACATGGTGAGTAAAATTCTTAGATCCTTACCATCCTCATGGACCCCAAAGGTCACAGCTATTGAGGAAGCCAATGATTTGAAAAGGATGTCTTTGGAAAAGCTCATCGGGTCCCTTATGGCCCATGAAATAAATATGGAAAGATTAGGAGAGTCCTAAAGTAGAAAGAAGCATTCAAATGCTCTTAAAGCAGAAGAAGACAGGTCAAATGAGTCATTAGCTGAAGATGAGAGCTCAAGTGACTGTGAAGATGAAGAAGCTATGCTATCAAAAAGATTGCAACGCATTCTAGCAAAGAAGAAGAAGTCCCAATCTGGTAGAAGACACTTCAAGAGAAATAAAGACCTCAAGAAACCAGATGGAAAGGATCAAAAGAAGAGTGAACCCATATGCTACGAGTGCAAAAAGCCAGGACATATCAAAGCTGAATGTCCAAAGCTCAAGAAGCCTGAATTCAGAAAAAGAGAGAGCTAAAAGAAATTCAGGAATTATAAGAAAAAGGCTATGGCAGCAGCATGGAGCAACAACAACGACTCAAATAGTGAGTCAAGCTCAACCAGTGATGAGGAAGAAGCCAACTTGGCCTTCATGGCAAATACCGAAGAAAAGATAACCTCTGACTCATCATTTGATTCTTGTAATGGTTCAGATTCCGATAATCTAGAAGAAGCCTTCAACGAATTATACAGTAAATATAGAGAAATAACCAAACTATTAAAAATAAGTAAGAAAAATAATGCTTGTCTAGAAAACACAAACTCAGATCTAAAATCAGAAAATGAACAGTTAGAAAAATAGTTAACTGAACTTAAAAGAAGAAATGACTTATTATGTGAAGATCTAAAGGATAAGAATGAACAAATAATTAAATTTGAAAAACAAGCAAGCTCGGATGAACTAAAAACAGAGATAAACTCATTAATAGAAGAGAATAAAAAGTTATCTAGCACATTGGAAAAATTTACAAATGGTAAAAACTCCCTCATATTAAAAGGTGCTAGAAGATCATGTAAGAAGAAAAATGGATTATGATATACACCCCCAGATAATGAAGAAACCATAGTCTATCCTAAAATATATCCAACACCAAAATTTGTACCTGAACAAGGCATTGCATACAAGGCAGATTTCAAATATATAGAAAAAGTAACCAAATTGTCCTGCTGCAGTCACTGTAACAAATTAGGACATATTATAACTACATGTCCAACTAAACATAAGAAATGGATAATAAAAAGAGAAACCAGTGATACTAACCAATCAGGACCCAAAAGAACTTGGGTACCTAAAACTTAATGTTTTCATTTCAGGGTAACTCTCGAGCATCCAAATGGTATCTGGACAGTGGGTGCTCAAGGCACATGTCAGGTAATCGAAAGCTATTCTCTCATCTTCAAAATGAAGAAGGAACTGTTACATATGGAGATAACGGAAAAGGAACAGTGATAGGTAGTGGTTCTGTGAACAATAAAGGAAAGACAGTTATTGAAGATGTATTGTTTGTCAAAGGGCTAAAACATAATCTTATTAGCATCAGCCAGCTTTGTGACATAGGTCATCAGATCCAGTTTCAAGAGTCAAAGTGCAGCATATTAAAGGATGGAGCAGTAATTTTCGAGGCAAATAGAGAAAAGAACTTATATGTGCTCTATCTTGAAGAACTCAAGGATCAAAATGTCTGTTTAGCAGCAAATAAAGATCAATCAACTGAATTATGACACAGAAGATTGGGGAATTGCAGCATAGATGGTATGAGAAAGTTGTTAAAGAAAAATCTTGTGGAAGGTCTGCCAAAAGTCAGCACTAAGATGGAAGGTGTTTGTAGACCTTGTGCCAAAGGAAAGCACTCTAAGAGCTCCTTCAAGTCGAAGACTGTGGTAACCACCTCAAAGCCTTTGGAACTCCTCCATATGGGTTTGTTTGGGCCAATGAGGACCACCAGTCTTGTAGGAAAGAATTTTGGTTTTGTTATTGTCGATGACTACTCCAGATTTACATAGGTGTCATTCCTAGAACATAAAGATGATACATTTGAAAGCTTTATAAGTTTTAGCAAGAAGGTTCAGAAAGACAAGAAATTCAGTATTGTTAGTATTCGATCAGATCATGGAGGTGAATTTCAGAATGAGAAATTTGCAAAGTTTTGTGAAAATGAAGGGATTGAACACAATTTCTCAGCATCAAGGACACCACAGCAAAATGAAGTTGCTGAGAGGAAGAATAAAACTTTATTGGATATGGCTAGGACAATGTTGTCAAAATATAACTTACCAAGGTATTTTTGGGTTGAAGCAGTAAACACAGCAAGCTACATCATTAATAGAGTAATGATCAGACCAATATTGAAGAAAACTGCATATGAGTTGTTCAAAGGAAAGAAACCGAAGATCAATCACATCAGAATTTTTGGTTGTCCATGCTTCATCCACAACAACGGCAAAAGAGACATTGGTAAGTTGGATGCCAAATCAGATGAATGCATCTTCATAGGGTATGCTTCTAAACCCAAAGGTTATAGAGTATTTAACAAACGTACCTTATTGATTGAACAGTCTGTGCATATTATTTTTGATGAGACTAACCCTTCCTTGAGAAAGGAAGAAGATAGTGACAATGATGATGCATACGAACTGTCCAAGAAACTAAAGGATACCTCAATTGAAGACAGGGATGATCCACCTTTGGAAGACTTGCAACAACAAGATATTACACATGAAAATCTTCCAAAGGAATGGAGATACAAGAAAGATCACCCACCTGAGAACATTATTGGTGATCCATCTGTAGGGGTAAGAACAAGAGGTAATATAATACCTTGTGATTATCTAGCATTTGTCTCTCAAATAGAGCCTAAGACAGTCAATGAAGCTCTCACTGATGAATCCTGGATTATAGTCATGCAAGATGAACTTAACCAGTTCAAGAGAAACCAAGTATGGTCACTTGTTCCCAGACCATCAAACCATCCAGTTATTGGCACCAAGTGGGTGTTCAGAAACAAATTGGATGAGGCTGGTGTGATTTTAAGAAACAAGGCCAGGCTGGTACCTCAAGGCTATTCCCAAGAGGAAGACATTGATTTCGATGAAACCTATGCTCCTGTAGCTAGACTTGAGGCTATTAGGATTTTACTTGCATATGCATCTGCTCTAGATTTAAAGCTATTTCAAATGGATGTTAAATCCGTATTTTTAAATGGTTTTATTAAGGAGGAAGTGTATGTTGAACAGCCTCCAGGTTTTGATGATACAGAATTTCCTAATCATGTTTTCAAACTTCATAAGACATTGTATGGTTTAAAGCAAGCACCTAGAGCATGGTATGAAAGGCTCAGTTCTTTTCTATTAAACCATGGTTTCAGTAGAGGTCAAGTAGATAGCACCCTCTTTATTAAGTCAAAAGTCAAACATATTTTACTTGTTCAAATTTATGTAGATGATATAATCTTTGGTTCTACTGATGAAACTCTTTGCAAGTATTTTGAAAAGCTCATGCAGGGAGAATTTGAAATGAGCATGATGGGAGAACTCAACTACTTCCTTGGATTACAAATCAAGCAAGGAGGAGATGGCACCCACATCTGTCAAGCTAAATACACCAAGGAGCTCCTGAAGAAATTTGGATTCAAAAATTCCAAACCACTGTCAACACCAATGAGCACATCAACAAGAATGGACAGTGATAAAGATGGTAAGAAGGTAGATCAAAAGATCTACAGAGGTATGATAGGTTTTCTACTTTACTTAACTGCCAGCAGACCTGATATACTATTTAGTGTATGCATGTGTGCTAGATATCAAGCAGATCCTAGAGAATCTCATTTAATTAGTGTTAAAAGAATTTTCAGATATTTGTCTAGAACTCATGATCTAGGTATTTGGTATCCAAAATCATGTGAAATAAATTTAGTAGGGTACTCTGATGCTGACTATGCTGGATGCAAATTAGATAGAAAAAGCACCAGCGGTTGTTGTCAATTCCTTGCAGGGTGTCTGATATCATGGTTCTCTAAGAAGCAGAATTCAGTAGCACTCTCAACAGCTGAAGCTGAGTACGTGGCTGCTGGAAGTTGTTGTACACAACTCCTATGGATAAAGCAACAACTTGAGGACTATGGAGTGCACATCAAGTTTATCCCACTGTTGTGTGACAACACCAGTGCCATAAACTTAACCAAGAACCCAGTACAGCACTCAAGAACCAAACACATTGAGGTTAGATATCATTTTATTCGTGATCATGTAGCTAATGGTAATATAGAAATTTCATTCATAGACACAAATAATCAGTTAGCAGATATCTTCACAAAAGCCTTGCCCGAAGAAAGATTTACATCTCTCAGAAGGGAATTATGTATGTGTAAATTGTGAAAGAATTATCTGTTAAAACTGAGATAGCAAATTTCAGAGCTCAAATTATTTATTCTCCCAAATTTAAGTAAATATCTTGTCTATCTCTCTTAAGCAAAAAATTCCTGTCGGTTCGCCAGTTTGCAATTGTTTATTCTTTCGAACAGGAGTTTTGTCGTTTTCTGCCATAAAAGCACAACCCTTTTTCAAAAAAGGGATTTTATCCTTTATTTTATATTCCGAAATCTGTGTGGAAAAGATTCCTCTTCCTTTTATCCCCTTCGTCCTCCCGCCTGAGGCGATAACCTATCGACCCCGGCATCGACTTTCCTCAGATTCGAAGTTTTCAACCTCTCCCGCCTAAAATTTCTTGAGGGGTTCTTCCTCAATCACCTTTCCATTCCTCCAGAACAATTCCCTGGTAGATTTCATGACCTCTACAGCTGTTTTCGGCACCGTTGGAGGCTACGGAGCTGCGTTCCTCACAGCAGAGCAGCAAAGTAGGTTCGCGTCCGTCAAGGCAAAGGTCTGTGGTAACAAGGCAGTGGATTTGGCAAACTTGGAGAAAAATGACATGAGCAGTTTGGTTGAAGCTCTACAAAGGCTAAAATGGACAAAGATAGCAACCCTATCTAAAGTAAGTTATCCGGATTTGGTTAAAGCTTTTTATGTGTGCTTGAAGACTGAGGCGGATGGGACCCTGACTTCCCTGGTCAAGGGTACCCAGATCAGAATCTCTAGAGATCTTTTGGCATCTCTGTTTGACGTCTCTACCACCGGTCACAGTGGTGTCCACTCTGAGGACACTAATATCAAGGGTTTAGGGATTATTGGTCCGGAGTATAAGCTGAAAGATGGGAAGCTGGATATTAACCAGCTTAGTACTTTCAATAGGTTGCTGCACTTTATTATTTGTCAGATTATTGTGCCTAGAAGTGCATCGTTTCCAACCTGTGCCAGGGCAGACTCAGACCAGATGTATTGGGCTATCCAGAATCAGGAAATTAATACAGCAGAGTTGATAATTGAAAGGATGAAGTTTGCCAGCTCTCAGTTGTGGGACACCAAGAGCAAGTTGAATATCTCACTACCTTATGCCCATCTCCTGACAAGAATTTTCCAGCACTTTGGGATCAGCACAGTTGGCGATGTGTCTGAGAAAATGGGCCAAGCCATTAGGTCCAGAAATTTGAAGAAGAGTGGGTTTTCACTAGTTAATGGTATCTGGACAAAGGTTAGCACAGTTGAGGGTGAAGCCATCGTTGGTGAAGCCCAAGAGGATCTAGAACCAGCACCAGCAGTAGCAGGGTCACCATCAACATCAGCAGCAGTAATAGAAGAAGCACCAACAACAACTGTATCAGAAGCAGCGGTTGATCCAGCAGTTCCAGCAGCAGTACCATCAGCAGCAGAGGAAGAAGCAAGCAGAAGAATCGAGGACATTCCTCTTGAGTACATTGAGCCCTTTGGGCAATCTTCAGAGGATCCTCCTTCTTCTTCCCAAGTAGGCTCTCTACTTAGGGAGGTACTGGACTCCATTTCTCAAGGGGATCCAGTTGCAAGTGATCCATATGAAAGGATCATGGAAGAAGCTCCAGGTCAGCAATAGCAAGTTTCAGCACAAGTCGATTCTGTTGTGGAAGAGGCTCCCATTCAGGGGGAGCAAGGTATTGAGCAAGAGGCAGCAGTATCTCAGGGGGAGCAAACTTCAGATGTCCCTGCAAATGAAAGACCCAATACTGTTCATACTGAAGATCCTGATCAAGTTGAAAAGAGAAGCAAGAAAATTGCTCACAGAAGGCAGATAAAAATTCCAAAGAAAATAAACTTGAAGCCTATCTTGAAGAGGTTGGATGGTCAAGGTGAGATCTTGAGTTCAGTTCAGTCAAGTGTGAGTTCTGTTATTATTCGCCAGGACTCAATTTCTAATGATATATCTAATATAAGAAATGCAATGAAATGGTTCAATAAGGAGATGAGCAGCATGCAGGCAACACTCTCTGAGATTTTGAAGGCAGTTGGACCCAAAGCTTCTCCTCCTCCTCAACCTTCTGCCACTTAGAGCAGTTTAGAAGCTGTTCCTAGGCCATCAGGGCCCTCAGCTCAAGAATCTGGGCCATCAGGGCCAGCAGTAGCAAAAGAGAGCAGTGCTCAAGTCCCATCTCAAGGCAGGCAGCAAGCAGAAGGGGCAGTGCCATCTGGGCAGAATGTGGAAGAACCTACAGAATCTGTGATCTCCATGGAAGTATTGCATGGTGCAGAAGAGGCCACTGTTGCGCCTGAAGCCACTGAGTCTTCAACCCTTGCAACACCAACCCCCTCTACACCACCATCCTCATCCACAGCACCTCCAGCTCCACCTACCTTCAAACAACCCATGCCCCGCACAGTTTCCTCACCAACACCTTTTCCATCTCAATCTTCCTTCTCTCCTTCTTCTTCCCCAATCATTCGTCCTCCTTCGGTTATTGAGAATCCTCCAGCCTCCTCATCAGCTGGAGCCTCCTCTTCATCTAGTCATTCTACTTCAAGACCTTCTTCCACCTTCAATCCCAAATCACTTCTTTATCCTTCTACTCCACCTTCATCTATAACTTTCATCCCTGAGAACCTACAGCTTGGCAGCGCTTTTCTCACTCAACTTGAGGATGAGTTTGAACGATCTACACTCATCTCAATCCTAGCTGTTGCCAATTATGTTCACAGGACTAATTCTCCCTGTCCTGTTCAGAAGAAGAGGAAACTCTCCACCTCTATCTCAGTACCTTCTTCACCCAAATTCCCTCCTCTTTGGTTCTTCCTCGCTGCTGAAATTGATAGGAGACCAATCTATCGAGAATATCTGCAGAAATGCATTCTCTCTATTATTTTTGGCATTCCTTTTTTGAACCTCACTGATCACCTCACCATTGTCCTTCCCTATTGCCACTTGTCCAAAGCCAACCAATCTAAAATCTTTCAGTTGGCTGAATGCAAGTCTGAAGACCAGTGGGCCAAAGGACACAAGTCTCTCTCTCCAAATACCTCAAGGCCAGGGATGAGAGCATTTCTAGTCGAGATCACCCACTCTCTCTCTCTGAGTGGTTTGTTATTTGTCATCAAACTATCTGGGGTCAGTTCATCCTTAAAGAAATCAGGATAGCAAGGCACTTTCAGCTCTACAATGATTACTGCTATCTGCATAAGATTCCTGAGGTGCAGTTTGGTTAGTTCCATGGGGCTATTGCTCTCCTTCAGACAGAGCACCCTGTGAATTGTTCTTTTCAAGTGGATTTTACCTCTCTAAAAATGCCTCCCAGTGTGTTCCTCCCCAAGCTACACTCTTTGGTATTTGATTCTTCTGCTGGTTCTCATGCCTTTGAGCGGTTTGCTAGAATAATGGGCAGACTGTCAGCCAAGCAAGGCAGGCTCCCTTCCTTTAAGAGATTCATCTTCAGAGAATATCACCTTGGACATATCTCTAAAGTTCTCGCTCCTTTAATCTCTGAGTGTGAAAGGATTTCTCCCACGGACTGGGAAAAGTACTATAGTCAATCTGCTCTCCAGCTAGAATCAGTCAATACATCTTTGATCAAGGCCGGGAAGCCGAGCTTATTTGTTGAAGCCTTCTTGGATCTAAACTCTATCAATCCAGTTCAGGAGCTGTATGTTCAGTGGGCTTCAAGATACTCAGCTTACTTTTCTTTGAAGAAGGACCTACTTGATCGTTAGCTTTTCTATCCCATCACTCTTGATAGATTCCTTCAGCGTGCTAGTTTTGGACAGAGTACCTTCTTCAGATTCTCTATGGACAAGGGTCAGTATGCACTATTCCTGGAGGACCAGCGGCAGCTGTACATTCAGCGCATGATCCCTTCCATGGGTGACTCTTTCACTATAGCACCTGATGTTTTCTCTCAACTTTTTGATGACCAAGAGATTAAGGCATGGGAAATTATTTCTCAGCATGCCTCTCTTCTATATCCCTGTACCTTCTCAATCTTAATACAATATCCTTGACTGTGTACCTCTTTCTTCTTTGTCTCAGCTTAGTCTTTTTTGCTTAATGACAAAAAGGGGGAGAAATATACGAGCATGTCTGAAATACATTCCGCAAATATTTAGATTCTTTATTAATTCGTACTTCCTGATAAGTTTTGTCATCACCAAAAAGGGGGAGATTGATGATCAGTCCATCTCCATACAATTCTAATTAATTACATATTTATTTTGGTGATTAACAAAATCCTATCAAAAGTTCTCTAACACATATTCTATGAAGTCCAAGCACAGGAAATACACCAAGGACAAACAAGCCAATATTGATAAGTATTATCTTTCTGAAGCATTAATTATTTCAAGATTATATCTCTCTAAGTTCACATCAACTTCTGTTGAAAGTCACAACGATTTCCTTCATGTATATCGATTTTAATAGAGCTATAACGATTTCACAAGTATCTTAACGATTTCTTTATAAGACTGAAACATCATGTGGTTAACATCAAATCGTTCCCGTAACGATCTCTTTAGTCATCGTAACGATTTGCTCATCGCAACGATCTCTTTAGTCATCATAACGATTTGCTAATCGCAACGATTTCTTTAGTCATCGTAACGATTTTCTCATCGTAACGATTTGCTCATCACAACGATCTCTTTAGTCATCGTAACGATTTGCTCATCGCAACGATTTCTTTAGTCATCGTAACGATTTGCTCATCGCAACGATCTCTTTAGTCATCGTAACTATTTGCTCATCGCAACGATTTCTTTAGTGCTCACAACGATTTCTTTAGCGCTCACAACGATTTCTTTTAGCGTTCATAACGATTTGCTTCGTGTAACGATTTCTTTAGCGCTCACAATGATTTTTTTAGCGCTCATAACGATTTGCTTCGTGTAACAATTTCTTTAGCGCTCACAACGATTTCTTTTAGCGCTTATAACGATTTGCTTCGTGTAACGATTTCTTTAGCGCTCACAACGATTTCTTTAGCGCTCATAACGATTTACTTCGTGTAACGATTTCTTTAGCACTCATAACGATTTGCTCTCTATAACGATTTCTTCAGTATTCATAACGATTCCTTTAATGAATACAACGATTTATTTTCTATAACGATTTCTTCAGTATTCATAATGATTCCTTTAATGAATACAATAATTTGTTTTCTATAACGATCTCTTCAGTATTCATAATGATTTCTTTAATGAATACAACAATTTGCTTTCTATAACGTCTTGTTAAGTGCTCATAACGATTTCTTCAGTAAACACTTGATCATAACGATTTCATAAGTCATATAGGCAACGACTTTATAGTTTATATCGACTTGATATTTATCTTATTTCTGAAAGCGTTGAATAGTCAAAGTCTTCTCATATCTGTCTGACTGCTGTGCATTTAATGAAGACAGAACGCATATCTGCATGCAGATCTTTCCATTATTGTGCATACTCTGCTAACATCTTTTTAATATAGCAAAATGGAATTACTATTCTTGGTGAATATTCACATCAACGTTTACTGACAACAAGAGACAGCATAGCTGTCTACTGTTCTAGCATTTAATATGTGCAGGGTCCTAAAGATATTTTGTTATACAACGTCGGACCATATAGACGCCAGAAGATCCTATCTCTTTGCGTACACAAATGGATAAAAGTCTGTTGACTAGAAGCTTCCAAGTCTCAATCAGTCTAACGTCTATCAAACAAAGAGACAACGGTTACTTTAACGACTACATTTCAAATTGGAGATATAAATTCAAGATAGCAGCTCCAGAAGTTAAAAAGAGAAGGGACTTACCATTGAATACTACAAGCTTTGCAGATCTTCCGAAAGAATCTGAGAGCCAAGAATTCAATTCTAGTGTGTCTTTAGCTTTTTGCTCTCTGTGCTGTAATAGAAATCCTAAGAGAGCCAGTGTAGTTCTGAGAGAGTGCCTTGTTTAGATTATTTGCTCTCAGTGCTAGTAGCTTCAGATCTTGACTTGCTAAAGCTTGATCTAGGGGCTTGAATTCATGTTTATTCTTTTTGTGTTGTAGTTTCCTTCTGTTGTGAAGGAAGACCTGGTGGGGAGCCAGGGTGTTGTGTTCCCTTCTGTTGTGAAGGAAGACCTGGTGGGGATCCAGGGTGTTGTAGTTCCCTTCGTGTGAAGGAAGACCAGCTGAGCTGGGTGTTGTATTGTCCGTAGGGGGACTGTACCCTAGTTAGTGGAATCCTGAGTTGTTGCTCAGGGACTGGACGTAGGACTCCTAAGGAGAGGAGGTCTGAACCAGGATAATTCCTTGTGTTGTGTGATTGCTTATTGTGTGTTTGTCTTTTATACTAACCTTCTCTAACCTTCATCGAAGAACATCTTTGTATGATTGTTTTAAGTATAGGTACTAATCAAATATTTTTTTTAAAGACCCATTCACTCCCCCTCTGGGCTCGTCAACTGGGCAACAAATTTTGCACAATTTTTCTCACTCTTTATTTTCATCTTGAAATTTATTTGCAGTGGTGTTGTTATATATTAACTTGTCTTATGCATGATTATATTTTCTTCAGGAGTTTTATTTTTTTAATAATTCATTTTCTTTCATTTTTGTCTTTAAATTTGGCATTATCTTCTTTTAAACGGTCATTTTCTATGACTCTTGTATCATGTTTAACCTTCACATTTCTTAATTGTCTACTTACTTCTTTATAATTTTTGAAGAGTTCATTAAATACTTCTTCAAGAGATTCATCTATATCACTATCAGAAAAAGATAAATAGGAAGTTTCTAAGTGTACCTCCATGGACTTAGCCATGAGCGTGAGATGTGCTTCTTCTTCATCTTCAAAGAACGTTGAGGTTGAGCATTCTTCGTCATCCCATGCAACTATCATCGACCTCTTCTTCTTTGTGAATCTCTTACTTTTGTATTCTTTTCTTTCTTTATTCTTCTCATCTTCCTTCTTTAGAATGAGGCAGTCTGTTCGAACATGATTGGGCTTGCCACATAACATGTTAGCTTGTTTCCATTGGTACCATCTCATTTGAACTGATTTCTATTTCTTCCTCAGTTGAATGAGTCTTTCTTCTTTCAGAGAATTCTTTGTATCTTTATCGATAGCATTGTGACTTCCTTTTCATCAATCTTGCTACTCCCACTTGTGTTTGGTTCATTGTCTTCACATGTAGCCTTAAGAGCATTTGTCTTTCATCTGTCATTACTTTCATCATTTTTGTTAAGGTGGAACTCATGAGCCATAAGTGAGCCCACCAACTCTTCAACAAATAATTTCTTTAAGTCGTTTGCCTCTTCTATAACAGTCACTTTTGGCATTTTGCTCGGAGGTAGAAACTTTAAAATTTTCTAACGTCATATGTGCTACCCAGGCCATCTAGACCATTGGTCCTGTCCATCACTCACACATTATTGAGATTGTTTCGACTACATTCATCTTGAACTGTTTATATTGTGTCACAAGAATGTCAAACCCTCGTCTCCTTGATCTTGTTTTTGCTTTCGTATGTTAACTTCAATTTGTTTCACATCTGTTGAGTTGATTTGCATGTCGAGATGCGGTTGAACTCTTTTATTGACAACACACAACATAATATGTTCATTGCTTTAGCATTAAGAGACAGTTTAGCTTTGTCTATATCAGTTCATTTAGACTTTGAGATTTCTATCTTTTGATCTTCATCCTCAACGACACTTCAAATGTCAGGGAACTAACTTTTGATGAAGAACTCCATATGAGTATTCTAGTAAGAGTAGTCAAGTCCATCAAATGAGGGAGGACGGTTGAGAAATTGACCTTCCCTTGAAATTCCATTTCAAGATATTTACCTCTCGAATCATTAGATCCTTAAATGAATAAGAGAATGTGGCTCTGATACCACTTGTTGGCTACACAACAGACCCAGAGGGTGGGTGAATAGGTTAAGATCAAAACTTAGAAAATAAAAACAACATTTAAGCGAATTTGTTTAAGCACAACAAAGTATGTAATATCCTCAAATTCTAAACATCATGATTTACTTAATAATTTCTATTTATGCATAATAATTAGTGTTAAATCTAAATATTTAGACCTAAATGTGTATATAGGACACGATGTCATACACCAGTGCCACTTTCGGTCGTGCGTACCCCGACAGGGCGACACCAAATTTTGATAACATAATTAAATTCTGAGACCACCATAATTCTCAAAAAAATATGTTGATTCCAAAAATATAAATATCCAGAATTATTGGTGCACAAATATCGAGATTTAGTCGATTTATTAATTTCTAGGACAATTTTCACCTAACAAAATAAAAAAATAAAAAATTAAACTAAAATCACCATAATTTGTAGCACCTTCCAATTAGTTCATGTTTCAAATTTCATCTTAAATGGACATCATATGGATACTAAATTGAATGTCCAAATGAAATAGAGGAATTAAATTGCATTTACGTGAATGATTTATGTGATATTTTTATTTACTCACGAGAGATGCTTGGCCTTGAAGCAAAGCTATGGCACGTGTTGGGGTGTGGGTAGAAACCCTCCCAACATGGCCAAAGTTGGCCACAAGTTAGAAAGATGATAAGAATTAGCCCTCTACGTGTTGGCATGCATGAAAACGCATGCAACCGTGGGCTGTGATAAGCACCTAACGTGGTTGATGGAGAAGGTTGAGAAATTATGAGAAATTTCCTCATCCTCATCCCTTTCGAAGCCAGGACAGCCTATATAAACCCCATTTATTCACTCTTATGTACCGTTTGGACACCTACATCGTCTCTTTTTGCTGCTCCTTCTGCTGCTATATTGAGGCTTCACCATGAGGAAAATAGAAGAAGGAAGGAGGACTTCTACTCATTGTTAGGTAGGATTGTCCTTTCTCTCTCTTCCTCCTTCAGTTAAAGTCCTTGCGATTAAGCCTCCACCTTTGTTATTACCTTTCCTCTCTCTTCCTATATCTCTACATGCTATCTGTACTATGAAGGTCTCTTCACTTCATCCTTCTAGTTGTTTCATCATGTTGATCATGGAATCTTAGGTATAAGAATGTGCTCAAGACCCAAAACCATCGGTTGAGCTTCAATATAGAGTAGGATCACTTTAAGAGTGTCTTTCCAGCCGATTTTAACCCCTCTCAAAAAGAAGAACAGCGTCTGTCGACAGACAGATCATATCTGTTGACAGATACCCATGCGTTCCAGAAACCAGAAATCAGAGCTATTGAAAACCAATCAGTGGTTGTCGACAGCCAACTAGTAACTGTCAACAACCACCAGTAGTTGTCAACAACTAGAGCCCAGATTCATGAAAGTAGTTCTGGATGGAACAGTAGCTGTTGACAACCAACCAGTAGTTGTCAACAACCATCAGTATTTGTTGACAAACAGAACCAGTTCTTCATCAATTCAAGTTGTACACTTCTGTGTTGTCCAAACAAGTTGTCTTTCCTATTTTCTTAGATTCTAAACTACTTTACCACCAAGATGACTTATTTAACCATCAACCAACCCATCTTTGAATCTCTGTCTCTATTGTGCTCATGAAATACAACTTACGATCTTAAGACAGTGCTCTCTTCAAAGAGGGAATTAAGATTACTTGTGATAGCACCAGTCACTTGTGGTCAGTTGTGGGCGACAATTTGTAAGTAAATCCAAGTCAGTGGTCTGATGATGGTGGGTAATAAACCCCATTCTTGATCCGAGATGCTGGAATCACCTAGGCACTAAGGATGTATTTACGTTATTTATTAACCTCTTGAGAGCAGTATGATGCATGTCGAATTCAATTTCTAAATTAAGTTATGATCTGAATTTTGAAAGATATATGTGACTTTCGGTTTTGAAATTTGTTTGGGCCTGATATGAAATCGAACTGGGCTATTTGTCATGCTAAGTTTGAAAGTTCATGAGCTAGTATGTCATTGATTCATATGCACACTTTTTGAATATTCATTTAGTTCTAAAATTTGAATTCCTGTTCTTAACTACTCAAGTTTTATCAGATTGAGTTATGAAATTTGACTTATGATTTCTGTTCTAACACTGGATCTAAATCTGTATTTTTGTACAACTTTCATACATTCAACTCTTGAATTCTAGGCATTCGAAAAGGAAGATATCATATCCTACAAATGTTACTATTCAGGATTTGATTCGAAAGACTTATGCTTACTTCCACCTACTGAGTCCCCCGATTCATGCCTTAATTTTCTCCAAACCCTTTCAAATTGAAGGTGGATGCAATTTCAGCTACATAGTACTTTCATTCCGCTGCAGAACAAGAAGAAGAGTATAATCCTAGAGTTTTTTAGAAATTGTTATTATAGTATTAAAAGCTTAGAGAAAGAGTATTGGTGTAATGTAAATTATGGATGATAGTATATGAGAACCTTGTTGATGTGTTATACTTTTAATGATGACTTTGTTGAATAGTTTTCCAGTTTTACGCATGACATATGTCTATCTGCCCATAACAAATTTTGTCAGTGTAACCCCTCTTCCGTACATAAATATATATTGTGTGTGTGTGTGTGTGGTTGGAAGAGGGTGTTACAGAGTAAAATGGAAATGTAAGAATGCAAGAAAGAAAACACACAAAATATGCAAATATTTCATCATGGTTCAAAGCTGGATAACCTCAACCACTTACGTCTAGTTCCCAGAGGTAACACCCACTGAGTTTTCCACTAACAACTTTAATAGGGCGAAAACACTTAGTGCACAGCTAACACTCAAGTCTTCCTCCTACAAAAGGCACAACCTCGGCCACGCCGGTCCTCCTCTTACACAGGGGAAAAACCACTTAGTGCTAGAACATCTAGATCTTCCTCTCAAAAGAAGTCAACATGGGCACATAGGCCCAACTTCCGAAGAAGTAACTCCAAATAGGTGTCTTCTAGATAGATATGACAAATAGAAAGTTCGGCAGCCAAACTCGACAGAGAGTAAGGATAAGAAAATTTAGGTTCAATGTCGATGACAAAGAGCTCGGTGGTAGAAGATCACAGACGTTTTGCTCAGCAGAACTCTCTTTGGAAGAAGTGAATGATGCTTGAAAGAGAGGCTCGAGTGATGACTTGATTATATGAGTGCTGGCTCAGTCTCCTTTCTCTTAATATCATCATATGTATAGAGAATTGGCTTGTACATTATCGATCGTTGCAATCGGTCATCGTAGTCAGTCACCACCACCGATTGCCGCTGTCGGCCGCCGTTGTCACCGCACACTGCCATTGATCATCACCACTCACTATCGCTGGTCACCGTCATCGCCGCACACCGTTGTTGGTCATCACCACTCGCCACCGCGGTCGCCTATTGCTCTCTCTATTCACTTATTTACGTGACAATCAGTGTAGCTCTATATTAGATGCCACTAAGACTATGATCTTCATTTAAATATATTTACTATACTTGGACAAATATAATAAATTTTTATCCGATCCGAGAGGACGTACAAGAAGAGGACGTACAAGAAGAAAACTCAAAATTTATGAGCATTATTTCCGGCTGTTAGGTTTGAGCCATCCGAGGTCCTCATAGGACCACCCAACATGAGGTAAGGCTTCCCTCGGCCAGAAATACCATGATGCAATGCGGAACGGCGTTGTGCTAACTTTTTGACGAACACTCCCAAATAATAATAACAATAATGGGACCGAGAATGCAATGGAGCGGTTGAGATGAAGGTGTGATTTGAGCGGTTGAGAATAAGGACTGTTTGGTTGTTATTTTTCGCTACCTTTTCTGATCATTCTCTATTGGTATCTGATTTTTAAAATAAATTTATGGCATAAGATATCAATCGCCTTTGCATTACTATTAGCAATTATAATGCAAGATAAAAATTATCCGATTAAACTCGAGCTCTCATTTTGAGTTCCAGTGAACTATACTAAATTTCTTGTCAGCAAAAAAATATTATTGGTAGCTAAATTATTAATAAAAGACAACTCATTTGAGAAATCATCCTACACTGAGGCGTTGTTTGGAACTGCGGTAGGGGGAGATTTTGAAATTAAAATCTCTGACAAAATCTACCACAGTTTCAAATGTCTTCCGCTACTTCGAGACGTGTGAGAATCGCTGCGCCGGCTGAAAGAGAGAGACAAAGAAATAGAATTCTCTCGCTCCTCGCTCGCAAAAGCAGAACAGAGTCCACTTTTGAAAATTTTGATTAGGCGACGATGCTACTCCGTCGTCAGTGATCTTTGTCGATGGTTTTTACCTTTTTTTATTTTGTTTCAAAAGTTTCACGGCTTTCACACAAACGGCGCGGATGGCGAGGTTAAAAGCATCCATCTGACAACTTTTGCATAGAAATCGGCTTTTGTCAATTTTTCATTTTTAAATAGCTATTCCAAACGACGCCTGAATCTACAATATATATATATATATATATTAATTTTATGTCAATATTATGATGCTCGTACTAAGGTTGGTCGTATCGTGCAGATCGATTGTGTCAGATTCTCTGTAACACGGTATCCTACGATTTGTATCGTATCGATCGGTAGATCCAAAATATCTAATCGATCGATCAATTTTTGTTTATTTTTGAAGATCAAATAGATCATGAGATTTAGACGTTACTCTGATAGAAATCAGTCAATCGATAAAAAAAATTGGTCAACTAATTTAAGACTTTGATCTATTGAACGTCTGTATATATCAGGGTTCCGCTACATACTGTGGTGGTACGGTTGACTCGTATTGTGTCATGGCTCTTGGTCGGTTCTCTGCCGCCCCCCACCTCCCATTTTTTTATCTTTCCCCACATCTTATATATTTAATAGGTCTAAATGATATTTAATTTAGATGAAAATTTAAATATAAATTAATTAAGAGATGATACAAATTATGATAAATTTAATTTAATTTTTTATCTAGTAAAAATTATCTTAAAATTTATTAAGTTGACTTAATCTCAATATCTATGTATTAATAATATCTGATATTTATATTTTTAGAATCATCATATTTTTTCTGATAATTATGATGATTTCATATTTAACTTTATTTTTCAAATTAAATGACTTCACATCGAAGTGCATACAATCAAAGTCGTGTTAGAATCAGAGTTGGTTGTATCACCACATATCATGATGGTATAGTCGACCCGTACCACCACGTACTATGATAGTATGGCCGACCTATACCGTCTCACAGTCGGTTCTCTTTTTTTTTTTTTCTTTCCCCACATCCGACACATCTAAGGGATCTAAATGATGTTTAATTGAGATACAATTTTATACATAAGGTAATTAAGAGATGATACAAATTATGTTAGTTTTAATTTATTTTTTTAAATTAAATGTTTTGTTAAATAAAATTATCTCAAAAATTATTAAGTCGATTTAATCTCAATATCTATACTTGAGTAATTCCTAATATTTATAATTTTAAAATTAATATATATATTTAATAATTATGATAATTTTATATTTGATTTTATTTTTAGAATCGGATGTCGTTTTATTGAGGTGCGCATAATTAAAGTCATGTCAGAATGCGATGATTAATATTTTTCAATCTCTTTATGTGATGCTCTTATATTTTACTCATTTTTTTTGAAATTTACTAATTTTAAATATTAATTAATTTATAAAATAAAAAATCAAATTAATTCTTTTCCCACCATATTTTAACGGTACGATACGGTATAGTGTCACAGAAAATGTGACACGATCGATCTGCACGATACGACAAATCATTATAATATTTACTAAAAGAATCGATCGACTGATAAAATAAAATCGATCAACTAATAAGATAAAATCAATCGACTCTTAAAATTTCAAATACAATGTGGTATGGGCAAATTTTAAGTATGGGCAAATTTTAATTCGTATACGACGATCACAACTTGTCTTCCTCTGCCGATCATAAGGAAGGGGGAAAAAAAAGTTGGGCATGCTCGTGGCCTCCCCCAAAAGGTCAATCCGAAGAGACGGACGGCATCTTATGCGGCCACTCCGCGCATGAAACACCCGAAAAAGAAGTTCGCAAGTTGGGCCACTCCCGGCCGCATGATGTGGAGCGGAGACCATCCGCACAACATGCTCAAATATTCTATGCTGGTTCAACTTTTGGTTGGCGAGGAGGACAACTTCGATGATGCCCTGTGCTGATGGCAGGCATCCACAGCAGCAGCCAGCAGGCCTGCAATTTTAAACGGCATTCTATCCACCTACTTTAATATACCATCCTGCAAATCTAATATCGAGAAATTTAAAATTCTATTTTTCACTTTTTTTTTTTGGTGTGGTTTTATGATGAGTTCTAGTCTCTCACAATTACTAGGAAAAATGTCTGTGGTCTACTTCCTTTCCTCAGCGTACGTACTCTGTTTTCTCAATGAAAAGTTTTATGAGACTGATGAATCAGCTGAATGAACAAGTGTTCCACCAAGATCAGGGGGAAAAAAAAAACATGGTAAACATCAACATCTTCTTTCAGGCATGGGAGGCTGATTTTTAAGAGAGAAACATTAATTAAGACCCATCTCAAATATTAATGAAATGGATCTTGCAATCATTAATATATTGTAAACTTATTTTTTTATATTTGAAGACGAGTGGTTAGAAGGAACAACAAATCTTACTCTTCTCAAAGATGATAAGTATATATCAAGGGTTTGTGTAGGAACGTAGACCTTGATTTGTGTGTGGCTTTTGGTTCGTGTAAAAGAAACGTTTCTCTTTTTGCAGGTATGTACGTAAAAAATGTTGATGGGAGCGCACCTGATCGTTCGATTACGTTATCTCATACGTTTGCAACTACTTCTAAATTCCCATCGCCTCATTGGAATCTGATGGGACGAGTTGTTTATATATTCCTTTCCTTCCCAATGGGATGCTCCTCTTCTATTATATAAAAAAAGTGTAAAAATGCCTCTACTATTAGAAAACTTTTCCTTTTAAATTCATAGTAATGTATGAAAATTTTCCCCCATTTAAGAACCCTCGCAAAAGTTTACTTTTTATACTTTTTTGTTTGAGAAATATTTTTATCCGGATGCATTGACAGGAAGATCGAATTGGCTTGTTCGATTTTAAACTTGATTAGTAGAGCAATGGACCTCACAAAATGTGAGGCGTCGCTCGATCAATTAGATCGGACATCGAACAAACTAGTCAGGCCATCGAATAAAAAGTATTGCTCTTTTTATTTTTGGTCTAAATGAGAGAGTGCTTTGGTCTGACTCACTGTACTTCTTTGGAATATATGCACAAGGAAATACACATAAAGACAAAAGGACTTACTGTACTAGAGTTGGGGTGCTTGCCCTAGCTAATTAATGGCAATGTAGGAAAAGAGGAAGTATTGTTTACCCTCTTAGATGTGTGTTAACTAGGTGTACTCTAGAGAAATAATAATAACCATTTCTGTCTTCTAATTATTTTAATATTACTATAAGACCAACCAATCAAAGGATTATCGTGAGAGCAACCACAAATTAGATTAGATGATGGATGTGGTCACTTTGTAATATAAATGAAAATATTTCTTCACTCTACTTAAACGAATAAATTAATAATTAATGCAATCTCCAAGTTGGATGTTTGAATTGATTACTCGATCAGGTACAATAACAAAACCTCTACATTCCGTTTCATGTATTCTAGTGCTAATTAAGTAATTTAAGGGGGGCGCAACTCATCTTTGTTATTAATTTGAAATCAAGTAATAAAAAATGAAGAACTTAATGTTTTGATAGCGAAGTTTTAAATTGAACAAATTAATTAAAAATCTCTATTAAATGTTTGACTTATTTTTTAATTTTTGACAAAATTATAATTTATTATAATATTATCTTCTATTATAATATATGTTAAGTCCTGGTATAATAAAGACCTCTCTATTACAGTTAAATTTTTTTAAATTAATTTATCCCTTTAAATTACTCATTTTAAAATGTGATCACCAAAAAGTGGTGATAAAAAGTAGGGGTGTCAACTGGGCCGGGCCGGCCCGGAGGCCCGGAAGCCCGGCCCGATATAACACGGGCCTCAGCCTAATTTTTTTATTAAAATTTAAATTTTAGCCCGGCCCTACCCAGTCCGAAAAAAATCTGGGCCGATTCCGGGCTTTGCCTGGCCCGGCCCGGCCGGCCCGCGCCCACTGCTCCCCCACCTCGCCTCGGCCTCCCCGCGCCCCTGCCTCAGCCTCCCCGTGCCCCCGCCTCGGCCTCACCCCCGCCTCGCACGCCGCGCGCCCCTGCCTCGCACGCCGCGCGCCCCCGCCTCGGCCTCCCCGCGCCCCTGCCTCGGCCTCCTGGCGCCCCGCCTCGGCCTCACCCCCGCCTCGCACACCGCGCGCCCCCGCCTCGGCCTCCCCGCGCCTCGCCTCGGCCTCCCCGCGCCCCTGGCCCCCTGCCTCGGCCTCCCGGCGCCCCGCCTCGGCCTCCCCGCGCCCCTGCCCGCGCCCCTGCCTCGGCCTCCCCGCGCCCCCGCCTCGGCCTCACCCCCGCCTCGCACGCCGTGCGCCCTCGCCTCGGCCTCCCGCGCCTCGCCTCGGCCTCCTGGCGCCCCGCCTCGGCCTCACCCCGCCTCGCACGCCGCGCGCCCCCGCCTCGGCCTCCCGCGCCTCGCCTCGGCCTCCCCGCGCCTCGCCTCGGCCTCCCCGCGCCTCTGGCCCCCTGCCTCGGCCTCCCGGCGCCCCGCCTCGGCCTCCCCGCGCCCCCGCGCCCCCACCTCGCACGCCGCTCGCCCCAGGCCGGGCCGGACCGGGCCTGGGCCGGGCCTTAAAACTGACCCCCGGGCTGGGCCATATTCCTGAAAACCGGGCTTTGCCCCGGGCCTGGGCCGGTTATCTGGAGACCGGGCTGGACCTGGGTCAGACTAGGCCCCGCCCATTGACACCCCTAATAAAAAGGAGTGGTATTCATTCCATTAATTGTGGTACTTCTTCCATTAGGCATTAATTTTAAGTTATGCCTGGACTAACACTCGCAACTTTATTCAAAGTTATAGTCGAACTCACATTCATACATTAGTAAAATGTTTTCACTTCAGCTGGCACTGGACAACATAAAAGAGTGTCCGAACCAGATGACAAGAATCCCATGCCTCAGCTGTCCCCATGGCCATCTGTACTTTACAGGGCCCGGCATGATTTTTCTGAAGCCGGGCGCGGCACGAGGAACGAACCGTCGAAGGCGAAAACTGCCCCGGCGGCTTGCACCCGCTGGACGCTGGCGCTGACCTTCCAGACGCGGGAAATTTGGAGCCCTCCGCTCCCCACCAGGCAAGTTCTTCCCCTTCTCCAGTGCCCGGGGCGCGCTGCCCCCACACGTCTCCCCGACCGCCCCTCAACGACACTATAAATAGCTCTTCACAGTCGCCGCCCCCCGGCCCACTGTGTCCTCTGCTTCCTCTCGAGCTGCGTTCCCTCATCTTCCCCTCGCCCATTCTGGTCATGGCGGTTTTGGCAGAGGTGTAGCGTACCCGTGGATTCCTCAGATCTGTGAAGCTCGAAGCACCTGTCTGTTGGCAGAGAAGAAGCGCGCAAGCAGGGTTGAGAGACCCGCCCGGATCAGTCCCCCGTTCTCCCACAGCCACGCCCGCACCATGACGCTCGTGTTCGCTGCCGGGGCCCTCTCGCGGTCCTCGTCCTCATCGTCGTCCCGCGTCCTCTCGTCGGCCGCGACAGCAGCGGCGGCGGCGAGTAGGTCGTGCCTGGCATCCTCCTCCTCGCCGTCCTCGGCTCCAGCGGCATCTCCGCCGTCGGGGAGGTGCGCGCCGCGGTCACCCTCTCCGCCGTTGTCTCGCCACCTGGTCGACTGGAGGTCCCCGCTCAGCCACCGCGCCCTGATCCGCTCGTCCGCCGCCGGGGCGGAGAGGTTCGAGAGGAGGTTCGCCAGCATGGGTATGGAGTGCGCCTTGTCTTTGTGTTTCTGCCTTTTATGGTTCCGTCGATTCCTGCTGTGGGCTTCACCCTCTTCTTTCTCAGATCTGATCGTTTTCCTTTTTCTACTCTTGTTCGGTGGAATTAGCGACCAAGAACTCGTATGAGAGCATCCTCACCTCCCTCTCCAAGCCGGGAGGGGGAGAATTTGGGAAGTTCTACAGTTTGCCGGCCCTCGACGACCCCAGAATTGGTCAGTCCCTGGTTGCCGCCGCTGTTTCTTCTCTCGTTTGGACGCAATTCTGGAGATCATCCTCCTGTTTTATCGTGTGGTCAGTTCTGATAGTAGGCCTACTTGTCAATGCAGATAAGCTTCCCTACTCAATAAGGATACTGCTGGAATCAGCGATTAGGAACTGCGACGAGTTTCAGGTGACGGGCAAGGATGTAGAGAAGATTATCGATTGGGGGAACACCTCCCCCCAGCAGGTTGAAATCCCCTTTAAGCCTGCCCGCGTCCTCTTGCAGGTTAGAAATCCCGACCTGGTTTCGACTCTTTAGAAGAATCTGTTCAGACAAACGACTTAAGATATATGATTGTTACTTTTTGACTTTGTTTTGTTAATGAAATGGCCTACGTGTATGCCACTGTGTCCCGTATTTATATCAGACTATTCGTGACAATCAATTTGCGCCCGGGGCCTTCTTTTCTTATTTATCCATTAGTTTGTCTTACTCCGATCAATTTGGAACGCGGAATCAAGCGATTGGTCATGAATGAGGAATTGCTACAAGCTGTTAAAAATTGCTCTGTGCATTGACCATCACCTTTGGCTCTCATGTGTAGGACTTTACGGGTGTGCCAGCTGTGGTTGACCTTGCGTGTATGCGGGATGCCATGAACAAGCTCGGCAGTGATTCTAATAAGATTAATCCACTGGTAAGCGAGGCACCCAGCTTTTTATATTTCTATGCAGCATCATCTCTTCTACGTTCTTATTTCTGGGTCTCGCCTTTTAGCATATTCTTTGTATTAGAAAAACATTACAGTCGTATCTATTGACAGTTTAGACAGAATTAGGATAGAAGTGCCTAGAAACCTAGAACAGGCAAAATTTCTGAAGGAAAGGATGCCGTAGACACGTGGGACATGGAAGTCATTTGCTTTATCCTCATATTTAGACATTACTATACTTCTAGAACTTAGCAACAACAGTCTGTTTTTTGTTGTTGTTGTTGTTGTCTTCATTAGCATTGGAAGCCTGCTTCCACAAAATATGTATGTTACCTCCACTTTCAGACAGTTCTTCTTTCAGTTTACATTCTACTGCAGACATGCAGGTATATTGTGTTTGATCACATAATTTTGGTGACTTCATGTCATGAGTGCAGGTACCTGTGGACCTTGTCATTGACCATTCAGTGCAAGTTGATGTAGCAAGGTCGGAAAATGCAGTACAGGCAAACATGGAACTTGAATTCCATCGCAACAAGGAAAGGTTTGGTTTCCTTAAGTGGGGATCCAGTGCATTCAAGAACATGCTTGTGGTTCCGCCAGGGTCCGGGATTGTCCACCAGGTATCCTGTGCTCTAATTCTGTCTTGGTCATGGTAGAGTTCCCAGTGTTCGTTACTATCCATTTTTTGACACATTGAAAATGTTGATTCACAGGTGAATCTGGAGTACCTTGCTCGTGTGGTGTTCAACAACAGTGGCCTCCTCTATCCTGATAGTGTTGTTGGCACTGATTCACATACAACTATGATAGATGGCTTAGGTGTTGCTGGCTGGGGAGTTGGTGGCATTGAAGCAGAGGCTGCAATGCTCGGCCAGGTACTCGCAATTAAGTATATGGCCGTTCTTTTGCCATTTGTCAATTTTATTACTTATTCAAACTTTCTTATACTGCTGGGCATGTTGTTGGCAGTTTGTTTCTCTGAAAATAGGGTTTACCCTATCCATTTTGCCAAATCCTTGTCAGTTTATCAACATGTGCTTCTTGTCTTATGTGCCCAGCAATCAATGGAGATGCTAGCATTTTGTTGAGTACATGGAAGCATTAACTCACTGTTTTATGTATATTAAATATGCATTATTGTTGCTTCAGGAAGATTGAATTATCTGAGGATGTAATGTAGTAGGATGTTTGTATTTCTGGTGTCTGACCACCCTAGTATGAAATCATTGCATTTTGAATATTGATCACATTTTTTTTTCTTTACAGGGCGATTATCTCATTTAATTCATGGTTCACTTCTAAGTATTGATGAGCCTAAATGTTGCTAAGGACCACTTTGGCACTGTGCGCATTTGCTTGTGTGGGGGTGTTTTTTTTTGTGGGGTGGGCGTGGGGGTTGGGTGTATTGCTTGGGGAATATTTGCTTATTGTGTTTTCTGCTATGGTGATGCACAGCTTATTCTCTTTGAAAGGAGATGATAGAAGTGCGGACAGCAAATTACTGATTTTGTGTTTATGTTGGCTGTTGGAAATGTGATGTATTTATTATCCATTTATGCACAAGAACATACATTCATTGTTTATTTCAAGATTTGGAACAGCAACAAGAAAAAAACACGAAGACTATTTATTTTTAATTATGTTTAAATACCATTCCTCTTTCACTTCATGGTTCAATTTTTTACACAATGCAGCCAATGAGCATGGTGTTGCCTGGAGTGGTTGGGTTCAAATTATCAGGCAAGTTGAAGAATGGCATAACGGCAACTGATTTGGTTTTGACAGTAACCCAGATGCTCCGAAAGCATGGTGTTGTTGGGAAGTTTGTAGAATTCTATGGTGAGCCTATAAAAACTTTATGTTTTTCTTTTTCCTGTATCATGTCTTTATTTTAAATTGGTTAGAACTTCTCAGAATGGTTTTGTATGGCCATTTAGTTTCTCTAACTGTGATGCAATGTTTCTGGATATAGGGGAAGGCATGAGTGAACTCTCACTCGCAGATCGTGCTACCATTGCAAACATGTCACCTGAATATGGAGCAACCATGGGCTTTTTCCCTGTGGATCATGTCACTCTTCAATACTTGAGACTGACTGGCAGAAGTGATGAAACTGTGAGACACTGATAGATCATGTTTCTTTTTGACAATAACATGTATTTGGTACTGATCATTATAAATTTCAGGTGGCTATGATAGAGTCCTATTTACGGGCCAACAGGATGTTTGTTGACTATAAGCAGGTATGGACCTCTCTGAATGATAGTCCACATTTTATTAGCAGTATAAGGATTATCCAGAATGCTGTTTGCTGACTGAAAATCTGGTACTGTAAACAGCCTCAGACTGAGAGAATATACTCATCTTATCTCGAGTTGAATCTTGAGGATGTAGAGCCTTGTATTTCAGGACCTAAGAGGTAAAAAACTTGGGATAAAGTGTTTTATGACTTGTGCACCTCTTCTTTAGAGAGCTCAATTTCATTGCAGTAGCTTTTTAATCATGTTTTATGCTGGTAATTCTGCTCTTGACAGGCCACATGACAGAGTTCCCCTTAAGGAAATGAAAATGGACTGGCATTCTTGCTTAGACAACAAAGTTGGATTCAAGGTAGTACTCATACTGTCATACAACACACCTGATTTCCTTTCATAGTGTATGAAACTTATCCTTGTTGTCAGAGTAGCTTATCGGGCACAATGACAGGATCAAAGATATTATCTGCATTGGCTGATGATAGACATGCACGCCATTGCAATTTTCAGCAGCATTGTTGTCAACATTCTATACTGTTTAGACTGTCTAATTCATTTTCAACATCTCTGGCGACTGGCATTAGCTTAAATTTATCCTCTGCTACATGCCAACTGCTCCTACAGCATGTAAATTGTTAGGTCAGCACAACTCACATCAAATCGCTGGGGGTTTCAAGAACAACTAACAGATCCAGATTGATGGGATAAGACTGAGGATTGGTTGTTAGACAATCAAAGTGAACTTTAGAAGCTGTTCTGTTTGAAAGATAGCAAGCTATGAAGGTTCATGAATCAATATGACTGTTGTATTTGTAACAATTAGGCACAAAAAGTTACATTGAATTAACCAAAAACCGGTTTTGTCTATTTGTGCCAGTGCAATGTCTTTAGAAATGTGAGTCAAGATAAGGTTAAAGGATTTTTTTCATAGATTCTGCAGCCATGTTGATGTTTTACTTTGTGTAGTTTGGCATGGCACATAAAAAAATGACAATGATTTGCATCTGTCTTTATGAAGCTTTCTTCATGTGTTTTGCAGGGATTTGCTGTGCCAAAGGACTCACAGAGTAAAGCAGTAGACTTTTCGTTCCATGGGACACCAGCAAAAATTAAACATGGTGATGTTGTTATTGCAGCTATCACCAGCTGCACAAACACATCAAATCCTAGTGTGATGCTTGGGGCTGCTTTAGTCGCAAAGAAAGCTTGTGAGTTGGGTCTTGAGGTAATAAATCGATCTTGGTTACTATCCTTGTTAGAAGAAAGAAAAACTGCTATGTCAGACTGGCTGATGTATCTTCCATGACTGATTGCACTTTTCCTGATGTTGAAGTCTATGCCCTTTTCTTCTAACACATTTTTCACCAGGTTAAACCATGGATTAAGACAAGTCTGGCTCCGGGATCTGGAGTTGTGACCAAGTACTTGGAGAAAAGGTATGAAACAGTTTGCAATTATCTGAATAGTTAGATTATTTTGACTCTGTACAATCTAGTTAACTTTTCTGTGGGAACTGTTCATGGTTAACTTTGTTTTGGTGCTACTCACAGTGGCCTACAGAAATATCTAAATCAGCTGGGCTTTCACATTGTTGGTTATGGATGCACAACATGTATTGGAAATTCAGGAGATATTGATGAGTCAGTTGGAGCAGCAATATCTGAAAATGGTAAGTATATTTATTGACTGGAGATTTTCTTATAAAGCCTTTTCTTTCATGTCATTGGTATAGATTCGCTAAGGTAATTCTGTATCTGCAGACATAGTTGCAGCAGCTGTGTTGTCTGGAAACAGGAATTTTGAGGGTCGTGTTCATCCTCTGACCAGGGCAAACTATCTTGCATCTCCCCCTCTTGTGGTTGCATATGCACTTGCTGGCACGGTATGCTTACGCTGTTTAATGTTTTAGTGCATAGCTAAGGTGGGGATTTATGTCTTTTCATCTTAGGAGAGCTCTAATCCCATTATGGATCTGCATTTATTAGGAGAGCTCGAATCCCTTGGGCATAATGCTCATTGGGATCAGTGCCAAATCTTTTCATAGTATGAATTTTAGTGATTGTAAAAGTAGGCTTCTGTTAAAAAAGAGCTTAGCAACTTGCAGAGGCAGATCAACCCTAAACCCTCCTTCAATGCTTCTCTCCCTAATTTTCAAAATCTCCGTGTTCCGCCGTGTTCTAAACTTCCTGTCCATCGTCAGTACAGCGGAACCTATATCCATCTAAAGGAGTTCATCTATGAGTCTGTGTCCTACCAGCACGATCGCTGTCTCATGGCCTATCTCTTTAGATCAATCATTGGATGGGCCAATTCTAGAATTGTTTTATTCTCTGCTTCTTGAAGAAGTTGAGAATTTTGAGATTGTCCAAGCAAGAAGTTCCTTAAGTATTTATTTTGATTGTGCATATTTCAAGTTTTTCATTTTTTTATGATTTTATTTGTCTTCTGTGACTCTTCTTTCTAGAGAGTCAATGATCCTTGAAATTCTGGGTAAAGATGCACAGATTGTCATGTTTTGTTAGAGATGTTATTGTCAGATTTGTATAGGAAAACAGTGATCTCGAAGTAGTAGTTATTGGTTTTTGCTACTTATGTGGTACATGGACATGTGTTTACTCGAACACACTTTGGTCATGGGTTTTCATAGCCAATTGCTATCTCCTTAGTTGTTAGGCTCTTAACACCTTATATACCATGAATGCTCACTTTATTTATAGTTTTGCCAATAATATAACATGGTTACTTGGATTTCATCATATAGTACCTGCTTATCAAAAGAATAGCATTCCCATAATAACAGAATCCAGGAATCTGATTTTTCTTTGAGTGCTTTTTTGCACATATGATTATGTCTTTTCTAATGCACCTGGATTTATTGTGCAGGTTGACATTGATTTTGAGAAAGAACCTATCGGGGTTGGGAAAGATGGGAAAGAAGTATTTTTCAGAGACATATGGCCATCAACTGAAGAAATTGCAGATGTGAGCTGCATAATCGGTTCAATTTTCTTCTACCTATGAATTATGATTGAAAGGCTGAAAATATTTTTCTCTTATATCTCTATTCTCTTTTTCCCCTTTCCATTTTTTCAGGTAGTGCAGTCCAGTGTATTACCAGATATGTTTAAGGGTACATATGAATCAATTACCAAAGGAAATCCTATGTGGAATGAGTTGTCTGTACCATCTAGCACATTGTACTCATGGGACCCTACATCAACCTACATTCATGAACCTCCCTACTTCACGGATATGACAATGTCCCCACCTGGCCCCCACAGTGTGAAGGATGCATATTGCTTGCTCAACTTTGGAGACAGCATCACAACTGACCACATCTCCCCTGCTGGGAGCATCCACAAAGACAGCCCTGCTGCAAAGTACCTAATGGAACGAGGTGTTGATAGAAAGGACTTCAATTCATATGGCAGTCGTCGTGGCAACGATGAGATCATGGCAAGGGGCACATTTGCTAACATCCGCCTTGTGAATAAGCTATTGAAGGGGGAAGTTGGGCCTCAAACAATTCATATTCCTTCTGGAGAGAAGCTCTCTGTATTTGATGCTGCCATGGTAAAATGTTGAATATGCACTCTTCTACTATTTAAAGCAGAAAAATATCGCTCAAATTGATATGAATGATTTCTGTTTGTGTTTTTGTTTCTCATTAGTTTTCTTGTTAATGAAGTTGACAAAATTTTTCAATGCTCATGTGATTGAGTTCTGGATCATATTATAATTTTGGCTCTTTCAGTTTGTGATAATGAATTTTGCTATTTTGGCAGAGGTACAAAAGCGAGGGAAATGATACAGTCATCTTAGCTGGAGCTGAGTATGGAAGTGGTAGTTCTCGAGATTGGGCCGCAAAGGGACCAATGCTACTGGTATGTATGCTAAACGAATGGACCTTGTTCTCTTAGTATCTCAACTGCCACTCAATAGAGAAAGACAGACTGGAAAACTAAAGCTTCTGAATGCCAGAGATTGTCAAAACTGACTCACATCGTAGTCAGAGAAAATTGGTGCCAATCAGAAATGGGAAAATTTTGGAAACTTTACATACATATCTCTAACATACATAGTATTTGAGGTTATACCCTTGAAATCTGCATATTATATTCTATACCCCTAATAAAAAAAAAGTCAATTATGTCCCTATGGTTAATTGCCCGTCAAAATGGCAGGAATATTCCGCTATCACCCTAATGTTATTGTTAAATAATGGACAAATTTACTAAAATATCCTGTTAAGAAGAGAGAGGGAGAGAGAGAGAGCTAGAGAGAATGAATAGTGAGAGAGAAGGGGGAGGGGAAGTGGGAGGCGCCATAGGGGGTCTTCCCCTTTGGTGCTGGTTAGAGAGAGAGAATAGGTGTTGGGGGGGGGGGGGGCTGACTGGCGTTGGGGGTGCCTGAGGGGTGTAGAGATAGAGAGAGAGAGAGGTAGGGGTGCACAGGACGGAGAGAGAGGGGTGAGGACGTCGATGGTTAAGAGAGCCTAGTCCACTGGATTGTGCTCATGCTATATATATATTAAAAAATAATTTTATTAGGAGTTATATAGAGCAAGTTAGTCTTTTGGCTCTCTTAACTCAATTGCGATGGGGTTAAATAGATGAAATTAAACAATAGGGGCATATATGATGAAGTACATAGAATACAGGGGCATAGATTATAATGTGCAGATTTCAGGGTATAACCTTGAATATGATGCATTTTTTAGGTATGCATGTAATTTTCCCAAAAATTTTACTAGCTCTTATTTTTTTGTTTGAAATTGAATTCAACCCTCTGCATCGTTGAAAAAAATAGAATACGCAATACATTCAAACAAAGTTGCACGGGTGAAAACTTCAGGGTAAGTCACGCAATAAACAACTGGCATTGAACAAGGATATATGGAGGTGGAGTTTTATCTAAGATGATGAGTTTGAAATGTATAATCCTGTACCACATGGTCTAAGCATTTAGACAGCTTCAGGGTAATCTTTCTGAGTGTTATCACCTGACAGGGCAAGAGTCCCCTCACTGATTATCGTTTTTGCTTCATTGATTCTTAAACTTGTGCACTATTTCCTTGGATCTTCGTGAGTAAATGTCTCGTGAAGTCATTTGTATATCCTGGGTGCAGGGTGTGAAAGCAGTCATTGCCAAGAGTTTCGAGAGGATTCACCGCAGTAATCTCGTCGGCATGGGTATAGTCCCCCTCTGCTTCAAGCCCGGGGAAGATGCTGAGACACTCGGCTTGACCGGCCATGAAAGATACAGCATCGATCTCCCCAGCAATGTGAATGAAATTAGACCTGGTCAAGATCTCACTGTAACGACGGACAGTGGCAAGTCATTTACATGTGTTGTCCGCTTCGACACAGAGGTAAAGCAAACCACACTAACACTGCTTCCTCATCAGCTTTGTTGAGCATTTGTACCTGTCTTATCTTCGGAGGTCCATCTCTTTCATCCACGATAACTTCAACTTTCTCGCAGGTGGAGCTGGCATACTTCAACCATGGTGGCATTCTGCCATACGTCATCAGGAATTTGATCAACGCCTAGAATTAGGCTTCTCTTATCCTACAGGCAGGTAATTTCGATTAAATAGAAGGGCATGTATACAAATCTTGCCAATAGCATTTTTGTGGCGGGAAGACTCATTTCGGGCTTTGGGTTTCTCCCAAAACCAGCCCAGAAAATAAGAGAGGAATAATTTATAAGACAAAAGATGCCTGAAGTCAGGCAATTGTGCAAATGATGCTAAGTCAATATGCATTCGTTCCATCTTTACGCCATCTGCTTCTCTTGTTTGTTTGGTGGCGTAGTTAGCAATTTGATGAATGACAGATGCTTGGTTCGTGAAACATGTGTACTTTCAATCTTCTTGGCTCCATTTTTTATATCAGCTTATAGTTCCATCTGTATACATTTATTTTTTTGTACTTTTAAGGTCTTACATTCTTGCGAATGACTATAATATAAATGAGTATTTAAAACTACGTGCTTAATTCTATTGGAAAATTGTGTCTATTTCTAACAAGTTGTCGAATTCGGAGGATTGCTAGCATCGCTATGCTGAGCCAACATTACGAGGGCCGGATGACATCTCTCTCTTGAGAGGAGATCCTCTCAGTATACTAACTGAGGGAACTCAGTCAGTGTAGCAAAGGTGGGTGGGAGTGGGGGTGTGGAGGGGTTTTTCACAAAAAAACCTCTCTCACACTGACTGAGTTCTCTCGGTCAAGGTACTGAGAGGATCTCTTCTCCTCTTTGTAGTATTTATCAAAGGACGCCAGATAGGAGGCTAACCTTATGAACGAACAATGTTTTGGTGGACTCACTATATGTAATTGCCAGAATTAGTTGGTTTGCCCACATCCAACATTTGTTTTGTTGAAGAGAACGTCTTGCTACCAGCGCAGTCGGACAACTCGGTTGAGCTGACTGCCTGGCTGTGCTAGTGATTGGTGGGGTGTCGGGTGACGGGTCCTGTGGAGGGTGGGGTCCGACGCCTCATCAATTACCAATGCGGCAGAGCAAGTTAGCTTGGCCGAGTTGTTCGGCTGCATTGGTATGCAATGGCCACATTGGTATGCAGTTCGATTGTGTTGGTATTAATCTTTTTTCTTTATTGAAACTTTTAATTGGAAATCACCTTAGCTCTTTTTGTTTGTAGCATGAGAAAACGTACGTTTATAATTGTACTTGATTTTGGATCGTTATAAGAGTTAAATCTTTTATTGATAACCACATCTTATGTAATGTGGAAGTTGGGATTTGGAGTTGGTTCGAAGTCAAAAGATCATTAAAAGTTTTATACAAAATGACTTTCAAGGTAACAGATGTCCAAAAAAATTTGCAATTAACAATTGCACCAAACAAGGTCTTCACATTGAAGGTGATAAATAAAGTTCAACCAAGATTGCTTTTGAGTGGAACTTTAACTTGACAACCACCTATCTTTCCACTTTCTAACTAAGACTATCGTATGAGAACGGGTTATGTAAAGGTCAGAAAATTATCGATGTGCTTTTACTATTTAATTTTAATGAGCTCGTAAATTTGTTTGATAGGGGGTCCTTGGGAGAATTTTCAATGCTCGAGTCAGGAAAATAGGAAAATGGTTTAAAAAATGGGAAACTTGGAGAGAGAGAGGGAGTGTGTGTGTGTGTGTGTGAGAGAGAGAGAGAGAGAGAGAGAGAGAGAGACTTCGAGTTGAGATATCTAGCCTACGTGTGAGCTGGAGCTAGGGGCCTTCGAAGTTGTGTTCCGATTGTAGATGTGTTCTTTTTTAAGTGTATGCCATGGGGCTCCCAAATGTCGAAAAATGGTCGATGTGTTTTTACTATTTAATTTTCATGAGTTCTTAAATTTGTTTGATTGGAGGTCTTTTGGAGAATTTTCGATGCTCAAGTTAGGAAAATAGGAAAACAATTTAAAAAATGGGAAAGTTGGAGTGTGTGTGTGAGAGAGAGAGAGAGAGAGAGAAGTTTGGAATTGAGATATCTAGCTTATGTGTGAGCTGGAGCTAGGGGCCTTCAAAGTTGTGTTCCTATTGTAGGTGTGTTCTTTTTAAAATGCATGTCAAAAGTTTCCCAAATGTGGTGTTCTTTTCCCAGTCATGTAGATGAGTCGTAGGGAAATAATGGAATATATGCCATGTGGGAGTAGCCGCTTGAGTGGGCCAACGATGGGCATGTGTTGCTCTAGTAACATGGGCCGGGGTTGGAGGTTGTCATGGCTACCCTAAGGTGTAGAGGGGAGTGCAGAAGGGGGAGCTTCCTCTTGCTACCATAGGCGCACACCATGAGGCCATCAAGTTATGCCCTGGTGTGGCAAAGATAAGCTAGGCAATAGGAATGGGCACCCTAGCTTTAGAGTGGAAGGCCATAACATGGCTTGGTAGGGCTGAGGACTCACCACTAGTGGATATTGGGCCCTCCAGGGATGGTAGGCCTAAGGATCGAGGAGTTAGGGTCTTGATGGACCGAGCCTACACTAGTCTTCTTCTAGAGTGGGCCGTCGCTTGGAGGGCCTGGCCAAGAGAAGATTCGGCTTCATTTTCTTATGCTGGTGAGTCGAACAAACTGGCCTTTAAGAACCGATCTGATTTTCCCCATCTCACATCCCCTTGCTCTTGGGCCTCAAAGACTTGGCCTAAGAAGAGATTCAGAAGAATAAGTTGTTGCCTCAGTATCCGGTGGTGGCTTCATCTGCTGCCATGTGTTGTGGCTGATCAACAATCAAGAGCCGTCGCTATCACACGGTGTCAGACGACTGTTGGTTGAAAGTGATGGAGGCTGTTGAATGCAAATCACCATGTAGATGGTAAATTGACGAGCTGAAGGGCCGTGATGTTGGATTGATGGACATGTCACTCAAGATCATGATGACGGGGAGGTGTCTTTGGAGCATGAAAACACACAACACCACACCCTTAAAAAAAAAAAAAAAAAACACCCCAACCCTCTATAAATCAGGACATTGGGGGTGCCCATTTGCACATCCTGGCCTCTATAGCCGATTCAGCCTCCTCTCTGTGATACATGGATACATCTCTCCGTAAGCTTCCTCTACGTCCGTAGGTTTGAGTGATGGCGAGAAGAGGGAAAGTTGTGGAGCCTACTTCGTCGTCGTCGTCGTCTTCCACCTCTACTTCGCCCATTCCGTAGAACGCAGCACAAGTCGTCACTCCATCCCGTCCTCGGTGCGAGTTGCCCCCTTGATTGGTGGCATGCTGAGTCGTCCGCAAGGTTTCGACATTTTCCTTCCCTATGGCTTCCAGAACATCCTCACTGCTTTGCTTGGCCGCTTCGTGTTGCCTCTGGACGTCTGGTGGAGGGCTGGCGCCTTCCACCAGAACCATCAAACCAAACTTGCTCAGATCTCATATCAAAATCTGTTCGTCCTCCTACACAAATTAATTTCTTGTAGCGAACAGTTAGTTCGCATCCCTTCAAGATAATATTGTTCATATGCTTAATTTTATTTATTTAAATCATATATTGAATAAACAATTACAGAATAATAATTCTAAACTTTATCAAATAAGACATATTGCGTGATTTATTGCACCGATATGCACTTTAGTAGCTTAAAGACGATGTCAAGGATTAACAATATTAAATGCAATATATCCACGTCCATTCATTATCTACAATCAATTTAATAATATCACAATAACGAAGTGCTAAAGTTACATATGTAAAAAAAACATTAAATACTAACTTCATCATGTTACTGTCCGTGCAACCTTATACATTAAATCTAATTAAATAACACCATAATTGTCTCATGACACATAAATTGAATTTAACCAATTCAAAACTACTCACTACATATACAAAATCTAAGCTTCTACATATCAAAATAAAATGAAAACAACATAAACAGTAGGTAACATAGGTTCATGTTAATTCGATCACTTCATTAAATGTTTACCTGTGCAATGGGGTCTCAAAACGAACTCTAAAATAAGCTTGAGAAAAATACATACATACATTTAGACTACATCTTATATATATGAAGTTATACTCTTGAAATTTTCATATTATATTTTATATCTATAAAATATGTTACGTCCTAGTGGTTAGGGCTGAACATATTTGGGTTCAAATCGAAGAACCGAATCTGACTAAATCGAATTGATCAGTTCAATTCGATTTGGATCGAAATTCAGTTCAGTTCAGTTTCACAAATTGTGAAATCGAATCGAATTGTATGAACCGAATAAATTGATTTTTAGTATAATTATAATAATATTTATATAAAATATATTATAAGTATTAAAAAGTAATTATATAATTAATTTTACATATAAATATACCTATTTTTTAAAAAAAAATTCTTATTTTTAATGTATAAATATTAATAAATTTAATCATATTAAATTAAATATAAAAATTCAATTTGAACCGAACCAAACCAAAATAACTCTGGTTTGGTTTGGTTTGGTTCTGTTTGGCATTCTGATTCGATTAATTTGATTCTATTCGGTTCAATTCGATTCGTCAAAAATGGGCCAACCCAAATCGAACCGAACCATTGAACACCCCTACATATGGTTAGTTGGCTCTCAAAATTTGAGAAATATTCTGGTATCATCTAACAAAATGTTAAATAAAAGATTCATTTACTAAAGCTTATTCCACTTACGAGTCTGACCCATTGGCAACCCTAATAGAGAGGTTGATCTTCTTTGTAAATTTAACTATTTATGCATCTTATAGTAGACGATGATATCAGTTAAAATAAAATTTTGAAGTTGTTAAAGTACGTGTGATGCTAAGTTAAAATGTGTGGGACTTAAAGTAACTGTTGACATAAATTAAAGTGTAAGTTTGAAGACATTAAAGTAAGCGTTTGAATGTATTAAAGTAAGAGTTTAAGGTTGTTAAAATATGTGTGACGGTGAGTTAAAATATGTGGGACTTAAAGTCGTTGTTAACAACATTTAAAGTCTATGTTCTAAGACGTTAAAGTAAAAGTTTAAAGTTGTTAAAATATGTGTGGCAGTAAGTTAAAACATGTGAGATCTAAAATAACTGTTGATATTATTTAAATTGTAACTTCAAAGATGTTAAAGTACGAGTTGAAAATGTTTAAAATAACAGTTGCTCATGGTCAAATGACAAAAAACATTAGTCAAAAAGTGTCAGCGCAACTCAAAAGAAAATAGGGACTAGAAACTAACACCCCTAAAAGTATCTAAACTTTTTTGTGCAGATATTGTTGATAGGTGTTGCCCAGCTAGCTAGCCCAGAGGGGGGGGGGGGGGTGAATGGGTTATTAAAAATTTGATCTTGATTAAAACCTGTTCACTAAAAGGATTACACAACAACTTAAACAAACGTTAGAGTTGGACAAAATAAGACAGCAAACGCACATAAGCACAACCACAAGACACAAGGGTTTTTATCCTGGTTCGAAACTCCTCTCCACAGGAGACCTACGTCCAGTCCCTGAGCAATGCCTCAGGATTTCACTAACAAGGGTATTATCCCCCTCACAGATCCTTACACCCATCCTCAACTGGTCTTCCTTCAACCTGAAGGGAAAAACAACCACCCTGGATACCACCAGGTCTTCCTTCGTCCAGAAGGGTACAAACCAAAGAAACGAAGTTTAAGAACAAGCTTCAGACACTAACTTAATCAGCTGCAAGCTGAAGCAAACAAGCCTCAAGAGAGAAAGAGAATTTGACACTGGTTTCTCTCCAAAGACTACACAGGCTCTCACAAGAATTTCTTCTATAAACACTGAGAGTAGAAGAGCTACGGAAAACAATTGGAATGGACGCTTTGCTCTTGCTTGGAACTCCGAAGACTAGAAGAATTGGTGTTGCCCACTTTTTGAATGATGTTGTCTCTTTTCTATATGTATATACGTCTTCTCAGTCTTGAGTCTTGTATTTAAGCTTCTTCTTGAAATTTGAACGTTAAGAGAACCGTTGTCTCTCATCCAGGTGTACGTTAGACTGGTCACCAAGGAAGCTTCTGATCTTCAGTCTTTTATCCTTTAGTACACGCCAGAAAAATGTTTTAGAATCTTGTATCTTGTATCCAACGTTGTACAGATGAGTCTTGTCAGATATCTGCGAGCATATCAACAATAAATAGAGGACAGCTAGGACTGCCGTCGATTGTTAGTTGCAGATGGAACAGATATTGCAATATATAGCAAAGCTCCCTTCTGTCTAAAAAAGGACGTAGACAGAGTAGCATAAAAATGGAAGATATTGTCTGCATGCATGGGAGATACGATTAGAGAGCATTTAATGCGTAGCAGTCAACAGACGAGATATGACTTTGACTTTTCAACGCTATTAAAAAGCATTATATTGATACAGCAAGAAAGTTGATATGAACACTCTCGATGACTTATGAAATCGTTATACGATAACAGACAAATCGTTATGACAGAGCATTATCAAATTATAATGATGAAATCGTTATGAGTTATAGCAAATCGTTATGAGAACTGAAGAAATCGTTACAGCTATCAAGTCGTTACGAGTTTCAAAGAAATCGTTACGAGAACTGAAGAAATCGTTATGAAAACTGAAGAAATCGTTACAGCTATCAAGTCGTTACGAGTTTCAAAGAAATCGTTACGAGAACTGAAGAAATCGTTATGAAACTCTTAACAAATCGTTGCACAAAGCAAATCGTTATGAGATCTGAAGAAATCGTTACGAGGTCTAAAGAAATCGTTACGCCTTAGAAAGTCGTTGCGAGTTCTAAAGAAGTCGTTGCGAGGTCTAAAGAAATCGTTACGACTAGAGAGTCGTTGCGAGTTCTAAAGAAATCGTTACGAGGTCTAAAGAAATCGTTACGGCTAGAGAGTCGTTGCGAGTTCTAAAGAAATCGTTGCGATGTCTAAAGAAATCGTTACGGCTAGAGAGTCGTTGCGAGTTCTAAAGAAATCGTTACGAGGTCTAAAGAAATCGTTACGGCTAGAGAGTCGTTGCGAGTTCTAAAGAAATCGTTACGAGGTCTAAAGAAATCGTTACGGCTAGAGAGTCGTTGCGAGTTCTAAAGAAATCGTTACGAGGTCTAAAGAAATCGTTACGACAGTCAAGTCGTTACGGGTTCTAAAGAAATCGTTGCGATGTCTTAAAGAATCGTTGCGATATCGATTTGTTTTGAACTTTTTGGTCAGAAAGGAAATCATTCTGCTTATCAAAGAAGTCGATGTGAAGTATGAAGAAGTCGATACAAAGACTTGGACAGAATGTGAGATGAGACTTACCTGATTGTCCTGAACTTTCATTTTTCTTTTATTTCCTGTTCTCAAAGCTCAAGAAATTCATTAGTACTATTTTGTTAATCAACAAAATTCATTAGTACTATTTTGTTAATCATCAAAATTTAATATATAAATAAGTGAATTAATTTATATGGGGAAAGTTTGGTCATCAATAGGGACCTACAGTTAATGTCTCTCCTCTGACAGAGACCTATAATTAATTTTCCTTTATCATTTATTATAATTATACTTATATTTTATATTTTATCTTATTTTCTAGCACAATTGTAAATTAACACTATATTTATCTATATGCTTCATCATACACACACATATGTATATATAGCATTTTTTAAATAATAAAAATTTATATATATTAGAACTTCAAGTTACTAATAGTACACCTATTTTATTAAACCACTTCACTAATTGATCTTAATTATATTGCCTGTCGATCAAACCAACAATTAAGTGACACATATTTCATGTAATATTCACATTGTTTTTTATTTAAAAATATTTATATTAACATTTTTTATCATGATATCCTCTAAAAATAATGAAGACTATTCTACAAATGAACATGAATAGAGATCAGTAAGGGCTCACTAAATTTCTAACATTATCAGTGTTGGGATCGGATAGGTGACTTAATCAGATGAACTAAGAATGTGTGTGAATGGCAGCGGAATTAAAATGAGTGAAACACGCAATTCAATCAGATTCAAGTGTGGTGTGTGAGTATAGTGAATAAGAACAATAAACCACACATCAAACCATAGTGCACAGAAGAATTTTAAGGTGGTTCAGAGAACACAACTTGTGCCTCCTACGTCCACCTCCTCACAGCGGAGGAACCACTAGTACAAGTTCAATACAATCTGAGCACGATGACTCCAACCTCTTTGAGTGCAACGACTCAAAGAAACCCGGGAGATAGCTAGGCATGACAACCTACTCCACAACCACTTGTGAATTTAGCAAATTCACAAGCCCTTGAGCACTACGGCTCAAGCACCAGAGCACAACGGCTCCAACCCAGAGCACTACGGCTCCAAACCAGAGTACAAAGTACTCAAACCTCTGGATCACAATAGATCTAAGTTTTGCTAGAACAAGCACACTTGGAGAATAGATCCTCTAGCACGATCTATCTCAGTACAGGATAAAATGGTAAAGACAAATAGATTTGGGCGATCTGTGTAGAACACATACACAGATCCCCTAGGGATATTGACACTCAAAACAAACACAGACTCGGCTGGATCTCCTTCTGGATCAGCACTGCTGCAACCACGAGCTCCTCCCCTTCTTCTCCTTCTTCTTCCCTTTGGCGGCGCTCTGCTACTCTCCTTCTGGACACAGGAGCCTTTCCCGCTCAATTGCTCTTGTTCTGGAATGCTCTAAGCTTTCTTGCGTGGGATGCCTTTGGAGTACAAGGATCATGGGTATATATAGTCCCATGTGTGCATGAGGACCCTTGGAGTGCATGGGCATAAATATCTAGGTCAATTCCTTTGATCCCTAAACAGGCACGTGTCCAGAAAAATCCACATTTTTGAGCTTCAGATGAAGTGTGCCGACACACAGGCAGACTGTGTCGACACCACTGGTCACTGGCTTTAGAACGGGTTCTGGAAGGGACAGTGAGTGTCGACACACAGGCAGACTGTGTCGACACCACTAGCAGACTGTGTCGACACACAAGCTGACTGTGTCGATGTTGCCCAGTTGACGAGCCCAAAGGGGGAAGGGGTGAATGGGTCTTTTAAAAATAATCTAGAAGATACCTATAACTAAAAACATTCACACAAACGTTCTTCAAAGGAGGTTAGTGACTGTTAGTTTAAATATCAAACACACAAAGAAAACAATCACACAACACAAAGGATTATCCTGGTTCGGACCTCCTTTTCTTAGGAGTCCTACGTCCAGTCCCTGAGCAACTACTCAGGTTTTTACTAACTAGGGTACAGTCTCCCTAAGGACGCTACAACACCCAGCTCGGCTGGTCTTCCTTCACACCCGAAGGGAATAACAACACCCTGGATACCCCACCAGGTCTTCCTTCACAACTGAAGGGAAACAGCACCCTGGATACCACCAGGTCTTCCTTCACAACCGAAGGGAAACAATACAAAGAGAATGGAATAAGATCAAGCCCCTAGATCAAGCTTTAACAAGCCAAGATCTGAAGCCACTAGCACTGAGAACAAAGATCTAAACAAGGCACACTCTCAGAACTACACGAGCTCTCTTAGAAAATCTATTACAACACAGAGAGCGAAGAGCTAAAGGTGATGAGGAATGAGATTCTTGGCTCTGGACTTCTTGCAGAAGAATTTGAATGTTTGAACACGAGATGCTTGTTCTCTACTTCCTTGGTTATTCTTCACTTCTGTCTTTGAGTTTATATCTCCTTTTTGAAATACAGCCGTTGAAGTATCCGTTGTCTCTTGGATTGATAGACGTTAGACTGTTTGACATTTGGAAGCTTCAACTATCTTTTATCCATTTGAGCACGCAAAGAGATAGGGTCTTCTGGCATCTATAGGTCCAACGTTATATGATAGAATGTCTTCAGGACCCTGCACACATTAAATGCTAGAACAGTAGACAACTTAAGCTGTCTCTTGTTGTCAGTATACGTTGATGTGTGTGTTCACTAGAATAGTAATCCCAGATAGCTTGTTTTAAAAGATGTATACAGAGTAAGCACAATAATGGATGATATTGTCTGCATGCATGCAGAGATACGTTCAGAACTCATAAATGCAGGAGTGACAGATAGATATATACGTGACTTTGACTAGTCAACGTATTTAGAGACAAGATAATGTCAAGTCGATGTAAGATATGAGATCGATGGCTAAATGACTTATGAAATCGTTATGATTAAGTTATTTTAACTAAGTCGTTATAAGCCATACCAAATCGTTACATTCACAGAAGAATTCGTTATGCAAAGCAAGTCGTTGTGTTCTAAAGAAATCGTTGTGAAACACTTAACGAATCGTTATGGAAAGCAAGTTGTTGTGTTCTAAAGAAATCGTGAGTCCCTTCCTTTCCTTGTTTGATTTGCAATCCAAGGAAGTAGTTGAGCTCTCCCATCATGCTCATCTCGAACTCTCCCTGCATAAGCTTCTTAAAGTACTTGCAAAGAGATTCATCAGTAGAACCAAATATTATATCATCAACATAAATTTGAACAAGCAATATATGTTTGACTTTAGATTTGATGAACAATGTATTGTCTACTTGACCTCTGATAAAACCATGGTTTAATAGAAAGAGCTAAGCCTTTCATACCAGGCCCTAGGTGCTTGTTTTAAACCATATAATGCTTTGTGTAATTTAAAAATATGATTCGGAAATTTAGTGTCATCAAAGCCTGGAGGTTGTTCTACATAAACTTCCTCCTTAATAAAACCATTAAGAAATGCAGACTTTACATCCATTTGAAATAATTTCACATCTAGTGCAGATGCATATGCAAGTAATATTCTAATAGCCTCAAGTCTGGCTACTGGTTCATAGGTTTCATCGAAATCTATGCCTTACTCTTGGGAATAGCCTTGAGCTACCAATCTGGCCTTATTTCTTATGATCACACCAGCTTCATCCAATTTATTTCTGAACACCCATTTGGTGCCAATCACTCGATGATATGATGGTCTAGGAACAAGTGACCAAACCTGGTTTCTCTTGAACTGATTCAGTTCATCTTGCATGGCTAAAATCCAAGATTCATCAGTGATAGCTTCATTGACTGTCCTAGGCTCTATTTGAGAAACAAAAGCTAAATAATCACATGGAATTATGTTACCTCTTGTTCTTACCCCTACAGATGGATCACCAATGATGTTTTCGAGAGGGTGATCTCTCTTATATCTCCATTCCTTTGGAAGATTTTCATGTTCTATATCCTTTTGTTGCAGGTCTTCCAAAGGTGGATCTTCCTTGTCCTCAATTGATGAGTTCTTTAGCTTCTTGGACAATTCATCTACATCATCATTATCACTATCTTCTTCCTTTCTCAAGGAAGGGTTAGTTTCATCAAAAATAACATGTACTGACTGCTCAATCAATAAAGTACGCTTATTGAACACTCTATATCCTTTAGGTTTAGAAGCATACCCCATGAAGATGCCTTCATCTGATTTGTCATCTAACTTACCAATGTCTCTTTTGCTGTTGTTGTGGATGAAGCATGGACATTCGAATGTCCTGAAGTGACTAATCTTAGGCTTCTTTCCCTTGAACAACTCATATGCAGTCTTCTTCAAAATCAGCCTGATCATTACTCTATTGATGATGTAGCTTGCTGTGTTGACTGCTTCAGCCCAAAAATATCTTGGCAAATCATATTCTGATAACATTGTTCTTGCCATGTCCAATAAAGTCCTGTTCTTTCTCTCAGCAACTCCATTCTGCTGTGGTGTCCTTAGTGCTGAGAAATTGTGTTTAATTCCTTGGTCATCACAGAACTTGGAAAATTTCTCATTCTGGAATTCTCCTCCATGGTCTGATCGGATTCCAACAATGCAATACTTCTTATCTTTCTGAACCTTTTTGCTGAAGCTCACAAAATTGTCAAACGTATCATCCTTGTGTTCTAGGAAGGATACCCATGTGAATCTCGAATAGTCATCTATAGGGCTGCCAATGGACCTCCGATTTCCGCTTAGCCGACCCGTTTCCGCATTTTTTATAGGATGCGGAACTCCGAAAAGAACTTTCCGATAGCTTAGCGGAAGCGGAAATGGATATCCGAATTCTTATAGGATGCGGAAGCGGAAACACCCAATTCCGCATCCGCTTTTCCGTTTCCGTTTCCGATAACTTTTAATATATATTATATAATATTGTTATAATAAAATCTCCTCAAACTCGAAGCTTTGGCTCTTAAATTTTTAACTCATTGTCTCTCACCTCCCATCTATATGTAAATGTCATCTATTCTTGTCCCAATTATTGGTTAGTGGTCACTCTCTCGTATCATCATATATGGTAGTTTTTTTCTCTAATAATATTTATATGGGAAAATTAATTGGGGGTCCTTGTCAGAGGGTGTTACTTTTTTCCTCGTCCCTGTCAGAATATTGGAAGACGTAGAGTCCTTACTTTTTCACATGGTTTAATTTAGAGTCCCTACTTTTGAGACATCACCATTTACGACCCTCGATTCACGAGTTCCGTCTCTTTTGCATCTGTCTCTTTTTTCCATTCCCATCTTACCCTTCCGTCCTTTCAAATGCGTATATTTGTTCAAGGTGCAAACAAATAGGTCACAATAAAAGAACTTGTAGCAACCCGCCCCACAATCCTAAATGAATTAAAATCTTCTATAATTATTCTTTACCTACAATGTGTAAGTGATGTCAATGGTTGTTGTAAGTGCGAAACACACGTTATGTAAGTGTGATGCACGTTATGTAAGTCCAACTTCCATGAATGGCGGAGGCAGATAGAAAGGCGGACATGTCACTGCATTGTATTCGAAAGGACGGAAAGATAAGACGGGAATGGAAAAAAGAGATGGATGCAAAAGAGATGGAACTTGTGAATCGAGGGTCGTAAATGGTGACGTCTCAAAAGTAGGGACTCCAAATTAAACTAGGCAAAAAATTAAGGACTCTACGTCTTCCAGTATTCTGATAGGGACGAGGAAAAAAGTAACACCCTCCGACAAGTACCCCCAATTAGTTTTTTCTATTTATATCTACATATATTATTATCTATTACTCAACCATTATATATAACTATATGATTTTATCATACTAATTTGATCTTGTTATACTTCATTTAGTAAGGGTCATTATAATGTACATGATGGAGAAGATATGGTAGAAAAGATTATTAAATTTACATTTGAAATTATTCATAAATTTAATAATTAATGTACTTATAAATTTATAAATAAATTCTAATTGTATAGATGTTGTTACATCCGAAGTTTCCGTTTCCATTTCCGATTGTCCGATAGAAAGCGAAAATGGATGCGGAAGCGGAAACACCCTTTTCCGTTTTCGATTCCGACTCCGAAATTTCTTATAGGAAGCAGAAGCGGAAACACCCATTTCCAATTCCGACTCCGACCCGTTGGCAGCCCTAGTCATCTACAATAACAAATCCATATTGCTTTCCTCCTAGACTGGTGGTCCTCATTGGCCCAAATAAGTCCATGTGTAAGAGTTCTAAGGGTTTTGAGGTTGTCACCATAGTCTTTGACTTGAATGAGGATTTTACATGCTTCCCTTTTGCACAGGGCCCGCAGATGCCATCCAATCTTGTGCTAATTTTAGGTAGACCTTCCACTAAGCTTCTCTTAATCAGCTTCCTTATGCCATCCAAACTGCAGTGGCCCAATCATCTGTGCCACAGCTCAGTTGACTGCTCTTTGTTGGCTACTAAACAAATGTCTTGATCTTTCAGCTGTTCAAGGTAAAGCACGTACAAATTCTTCTCTCTGTTGGCTTCAAAAATCACATCTCCATCCTTCATAATACTGCATTTGGATTCTTGAAATCTGATCTGATGTCCCTTGTCGCATAACTGGCTAATGCTGATAAGGTTGTGCTTCAAGCCTTTTACACATAGAACATCTTCAATTACTGTCTTGCCTTTGCTGCTCACTGATCCACTGCCTATCACATTCCCTTTTCCATTATCTCCATAGGTGACTGTGCCTTCTTCAGCTTCTAAATGGGTAAACAGCCTTCTGTTTCCTGACATATGCTTTGAGCATCCACTGTTCAAGTACCACTTAGATGCCCGAGGATTTTCCTGAAATGAAAACATCAAGCTTTAGGTACCCAAGTTCTTTTGGGTCCTGGATGGTTAGTGTCATCAATTTTCCTTTTAATTACCCACTTTTTATATTTGTTTGGACAGGTTATTTTGGTATGTCCTAGCTTGTTGCAGTGACTGCAACATGTTGTTCTAGTTATTTTTTCATATGGAGCATATTTAAAGTCTGATTTATATGCTATATCTTGTTCAGGTACGAATTGATATGTTTTAGGGTATACTGTTGTGTCTTCATTATCTGGTGGAATGTAACCTAATCCATTCTTCTTTTTACCCGATCTTCTAGCTTCTCTTAGTATTAAGGAATTTTTACCATTAGTAAATTTTTCTAACGTACTTGATAGTTTATCATTTTCTTCTGTTAGTATTTTGATTTCATTTTTTAGTTCGTCTGAACTTCCTTGTTTTTCTAATTTTATTATTTGTTTATCTTTATCTTTTAGATTTTCGCATAGCAGCTCATTTCTTCTTTTAAGTTCATTAACTTCCTTCTCTAGTTGTTCATTTTCTGATTTTAAATCTGAATTGGTATTTTCTAGACATGCAACATTTTTCTTACTAGCTTTTAGTAATTTAGATACTTCTCTATATTTATCATAAAGCTCGTTGAAAGCTTCTTCTAAGTTATCTGAATCAGAATCATTACAGGAATCAAAAGATGAGTCAGAAGTTACCTTTTCTTCAGTATTTGCCATGAAGGCCAGGTTGGCTTCTTCTTCTTCCTCACTGCTTGAGTTTGACCCGCTATCCGAGTGGCTGTTGTTGCTCCAAGCTGCTGCCATTGCTTTCTTCTTATATCTCCTGAATTTCTTGGAGTTGTCTTTCTTTTTGAATTCAGATTTTTTGAGCTTCGGACATTCTGCTTTGATATGTCCGGGCTTCTTACACTCGTAGCAGATGGGCTCACCTTTCTTTGAGTCCTTTCCTTCTACCTTCTTAAAGTCTTTATTTTTCTTGAAGTGTCTTCTGCCGGACTGATATCTTTTCTTTTTGGCTAAGATCTGTTGAAGCCTCCTAGATAGCATAGCTTCTTCGTCTTCACTGTCTTCACTACTGACTTCATCTTCTGATTGTTCCTCAGAGCTGCCTTCTGCTGCTTTGAGGGCATTTGTGTGCTTCTTCTTACTAGATGATTCTCCTAATTGTAATCACGGGATTGTGCTCCCTTTTTGAATCGATTATGAATATGGGGGATTGGGAATTTACCATGATCGCCACCAATGCAGTCGCCTCGTGATGTGTAGACGGAGGGCTGACTACGTTGGAAAGGAAAAGTGAAAAGGAGATGTACCTGATAATGTGACACAGAGGTCGTCGCTATGCCTTGATATGAACGCGACGTTGATGGCGACGCCTTCTTTATCGTGACAGGGGCCTGGTCGCCTTCCTCTTCAATGGATGAAAACGTGGGTTCTTTGTCTTCCTGCTCCTCAGCCGGCCGAGGGGCAAGAGCCTCACCTTGCTCTGACCTTCAAACACCTGCCAAAGTGATTTAAACAAGATAAACACCCATTAGAATTCGTGTGTATGAGATCTATTCAATGAAAAGCATGAAAACATGAACTATAATGGATTGAACTCACAAGATTGGGGCTTTTAACCCCTGTGGGTGTTAAGTTTGGGTGTGTGTGTCGTGATCTAATGCTAATCTATGAAGAAAACAAGACTATGCATGCAAGAATTGAATGAAATAAAGAGAAGAAGGGGAGAGGATTTGTGTAGCCGATGGGAAAACGCCCTGGGGGGCTCTTCTGAGTCGTCTGGAGGAGAGGCTCTCTTCGTGGAAGATGAAGCTCTCTGGAAGAGGAAGAAGCAGACTCCAGCCTTGCCCAAAAAGATGCAGAGACGAGGTACTTATAGGTGATTATTCCCAACTCGGTCTGAGAGGAATAATGGGAAGGAGTCCGACTTTGGTTAAGTATGGTTGTGTATGGGCAATTGGAACTTGGAAAGGGACATGTTAGGAAGGTCTCCTCCAAATTTGAAAGGATTTGGACGTCTAAATGAAGCAATTACCATCTATGGCATGTGTCCAAGTTGGCTTCGGAAAGGGTTTCCTGTTTAAGGTCCTTAATGCGACAGCCTTCTGGTCGCCTTCCTGAATGCGACGGCTCGATACGTCGCCTTCCTCATATGGAAGGTGACTTCAAGTCTTTTTTGCGATTTTTCAAAGATTTAAAATGTGGATTTATGATCGCGACATAGGGGCTATCGTTTTCAGGAACGCGACATAGGGCCTGTCGCCTTCAGGACTTTTCTGCATTTTGGCCATGCAATGCGTCCAGCCTCCATGCGTAGCCTTCGGAATTGAAACATCAGACTCCTAACTCAGAGAGTGATAGTGAGAGAGATTGATTTGACCAGGAAGGGTCCTCCAGGGCGATGAACTAATGGAAATGATGTCATGATCGGAGAAAGCCAGTTTGACGATGATGAGCCAACGTGGGGCATCAATGATACGACAAGAGATTTTGCTCGACTTATGGGTCAGAAATGGGTGTCTACAGATTGCCCCTCCTTGATGCCTGCTTTGCAAGGGAGTGGAACGGTGATGGAGTGAAAGTGGCGTGAAATGATGATGTAGCGGAATGAAACGGAATGAGCTGAAAAGCGGGCATCAAGGTAAAGAGACACCCATTCTGGACAAATAAGTAGCGAGAATTTTCTGGCTAACTTTGAACATGGCTAGGAACAGAATGCAAGGATGGTTCCTATTTAGGATGAATAAAAATCAAAAGAAAAGAAATGATCAACCTCCTGATTCAAGAGGTACCCTGGCTATCTTTAGCGTGCAGGTTTCGTTCATTAGGGGATTGGTGCTGCCCGACGGGTCGATTCGACTCTAGCCTTTGGGCGGTTCATGACTAATGAGCAGATCGGAGATGAAGGAATGACTGTTGTAATGAATGGGGATGAGGGGAATCCTTCATAGGAACCATACTGGAAAACTGGACCGAGCTGCAAGCTCGAGGAAAACTTTCAAATTCGGAGTGGAATCCTTGTCCGAAAATTGAGAATTTGTGTTGGGACATCATTGGGAAGCTGACTTTGACAAATCATGATTCATGAAGCTCAAAAATTCCTACATGATGCATGCTGGGCTAAAGGAAAAGAAACCATAAAATGAATGCAAAGAAAGGGAGAAAATATGAGATATTCAAGGATAATATTGCTAGACAATATAGGCAAGGGTCAAGACACTTCGCATCCCCGACGTGCGATAGAATCCGTCATCCCCGAGTTACATCACCCAACGGCCTATCCAGCGATTAGCAGTGTGCACCTAGATCATCCTTGTTTTTGATGAAGGGGAACTCAGATCCTGGAACACACTGGGAACCAGCCGGTCCTTGAACTGATATAGTAGCGTAGATATCATATAGTAATGCGGAGGGATTAGAGTTAGAGATACTTACCTGACTTACCTGACGGACGTCGCTTTTGATTTTCTGAATTTTCTGATTTTTGTGGATTTTCCTACATTTTCTGATTTTTATGGATTTTCAATAATCAAAGCAATAAAGATAGATATGATACAATGCACCAAATAAACAGACATCAAAGCATGTGTGCAAACATTCTGAGCAATCACAGAGAAATAAGCATGATAGTGTAAACTGATCAGAAGGCGACATAGGGCATGTCGCGACCCTTGACTGAAGAAGGCGACAGGCACCACGTCGCCACTCTAAAGGCGACGGGTCGATATGTCGCTTTCACAGTTTTCTCAGCCCGAGCTCAAAAGCTTTCAGCCCCAAGCTTGAGTTTGACTCCCATTTGGATTCCAATGGCCCTTCGCTCAAAGTTCCACTCCTAATGGGTCTTCTCTACCCTTTCCTAGCAGGAATAGGAGTGCTATGGCTCTATAAATAAGGGGGATGAGAAGCCAAATTCGTAGCTCTCTCCTCTCTCTTCTTTTCTTCAAGTCTTGCAAGCTCTCATGGCCATGAAGAGAGCTCCTCTTGCTTCCATGGATGGGGAGATGGCTTATGAGGGTCCCAGCGTGCTCGGGCGACCTACGAGGCTCTCATGAGGTTGACGGACGTTCCCAACCACTTGAACCGGAGCAAGGAAGTGAGAGAGGTAAGTTTTTGGTGTTTTCAATTTTCAATGAATTTCTGCTACGAATTTCTTCATTAATTTTGTTCTTCTTCTTCCTCCCTTCTCTCTTCTTTTCTCTTCTTCTAGCTCTTCCCGGGCTCCCGCCGCTATTCTAAACTTACATGGATCACCCCCATGATCAAAGCCTTACCCATGTTTGTTATTCGGTTCTTGAGAGAGTGGGGTTTAGGTGGGGTTCTGATAGCGGCCCATAACTATCACAAAATTTCTTTTGACTGGCATAGCATCTCAGCCCTCATAGAACTATGGCACCCACAGACCCATACATTCATTTTTCCCAAGTTCGAGGCGACCGTCCTTCTAGAGGAGGTCGAGGCCTTCCTAGCTCTTCCTAAAACCAAGCCGAGGGATGAGCAAAGCATAAGCTACACCGTTGAGCCCATCAACCCGAAGCTTATTCTAGGGGAGTTCATGACCGACCCGGGGGATGTACATACCATGATTAGCCCACAATTCATCCATTTAGTTCCGTTGTCTAAGTGGGTCATCTCCCAATGTAAAAACAAGAACACGGACCACCGGGAGATAGCAAAGGCCGTAGCCATATGTTTGTGTGGGGTGGTCCTCTTCCCATCCGGGGATCACCTCATAGACTATGCGAACCTTAGTGCTATTAGTGGGGTATGGCGGGGACTTTCACTTTCTCACGCCGTCTTGGCGTACCTTTACTCGGGCCTTACCTCGGCTTCCACGGGGGGTTTCCTTTATGGCTCCATGATTCTATTGGAGTGTTGGTTGGGTGTGAGGATTAAATTTAAACCTGTTGACAATCCTACCACCGATAGTCGGATCTTCGAGTGCCATCCATTGAACTTTATTGGCGGGGCGGCCAAATTCTCTGACAAGGTTTTATGCAGGACGGCGGATAAAAAGATGAGGAACGCATGGTGCCTCTACTTCAGTACCCTACCGGTGGAGCACTTCGCTTTGGACATAGAGGCATTGCGCGGAGCGGAGATCCGGCTACCAATCGGACGCGGATTGGATTTGTAATTGATAGGGAATATGGCGACCGTACTCTACAACCCACAGCGATGTTACTTGTAGATCGGGAAGCCGAGGACTCGGGTGCTTCCGCCATCACACTTGCCACCCGTGAAGAAGCGGCGCTTGGGGAACCCGGAAGATGAACAGGCCGTGCGGAGCGCATTGGCCTTGTGGCGGGTGTGTGCTACCCATGCACTTCCACCGACACTGTAGGAGGAGCGGGAGATGTACCAGGCGTACCTCCGGGAGCATGAGAAGCTTCAGCCGCTTGCGGACCATGAGCCGGAAGGCGAGAGTTGATTGTACTTTCCGAGCTTTGAGAGACTTGGTGGACTTGATGTAATGAGAATGAGAAACATGTGGCTTTTGATTTTTAGCCTTTATTTGATGTGAGCATGGAGTTATTTGCAATGAGAATTGATTTGTGGGACTTTTGTGCACTGGGTTGAGAAGGCGACATAGGGTACGTTGCTACCCTGAAGGCGACTGGTCAACGGTTGCGACCAGCAAAGTGAAGGCGACATGGGCCATGTCGCGACCTGAGCAGAAGGCGACGGGGCTAATGTCGTGTTCACAGATCCCGGGGCAGTTTGAATTCGGGCTGAGCGTCCTTCTCTTCTTCCCCCTTTCAAACCTTCCTCTTTCCTTCTTCCCTCTTCCTCCGGTGACTCCGGCAATTTCTTTTTCCCTTCCTCTTCATCTTCTCCGGAAAACCCTTCCTCCGGTGATCGGCGGCGGCGACCCCCCTTTCCTCTCTTTCTCTTCCTCTCTCCCTCCTCTCTCCCCTTTCTCCTTCCTTTGATACCCGGCGATGGAGGGCGAGCACCGAGAGAGCCAAGGTGGCGACGGTGGCGGTCGGCGTTGCAAGAAGACCATCCGGCGGCGACAACCGGGCGAGGGACCGTCGACGGCGGCCCCGGAAGTCCCTCCGGTCGTGCCCATGGAGGAGGAGATCGTGCCGACGGCGGGGGTCGAAGACAAGCCCGTTGGGCGCCAAAAGGTAAGATTTCGAACCCTAACCCTTGTATGCGTGGAGTGGGGAGTGCGGAGCACTCACTTGTAGGGCGATTCACCCAATGGGAAACGGCCGGGAATAGAAAGACCCGTTTCGGGCAACCCTGGTAATGCGACGGGGGGCCTGTCACCTTACCAGTGGGAAGGCGACGCCCACCCTGTCGCCTCTTAAAAGGCGACGGGACGACCGTCGCGACCTAAATATGAATGCGACAGAGCGGTTGTCGCCTTTCAGAAGGCACCGGACCCCTTGTCGCCTTATCAGGACAGAGAGTGATTTTGGGTGTTTCTTACCGGCTTCTGATCTTTTTGATGCTTGTTATGCAGAGTGAGATGAGGTCCCGACTAGGATGGGCCGTCGTCTGGGCGATCTACGACGGCCTGCCGGACTTCCAGAGGCGCCGCCTAGAGGGGATGGGATTCGGACCCTTCCTACGACTGGAGGAGCTGGCGCCGAACGTAGCACTCATCCAGGCGCTGAAGGAGAGGTGGGACCCGAAGTGCCACGCTTTCCTCTTCCCGTGGGGACACATGATCCCCACATTAGAGGACGTGGTACGGATCACCGGCCTACGCGTAAGCGGCCAGGCGGTGACTGGGACCACCTATACCAGTTATCAGGAGTCGGTAGAGAGGTTGCTCAGCTTGGAGGTGAGGGGAGAGAGATCCTCTCTGGTGCAGCGGACAGCGCTGCAGGCGAGCCTAGGGGTGGCGAATGCGCGCCATCAGACGGGAGAGATCCAGGCGGAGTACATGGCTCGGTTGATGGAGGATGCCAGAGCGGTGCTGACGGAGGAGGAGGGAGACGCAGCGGACAGGGACTTGCGTCGGTTCCTGACCCTCGTGATCGGGAAGCTGATCCTGGGGACTAGAGGGGACCCGGTCGGCTTCCGATGCCTGCCCTTGCTGGAGGATCTGTCTAGCGTGGGCAACTACGCATGGGGTGCGGCCCTCCTGGCCCACCTCTTTGACAGCTTGGGCATCTCCAGCAGGGAGACAGGTGTCGCGGGGTTCTTCCCACTGCTACAGGTACGTTTCTACCCTTACCCTTTGCTGCTTTTCCTGCTTATTAACTGGATTAACTGTGGTACTGACTTGTGTTACTCTTGCAGGTGTGGGCATACTACCACCTCCCCTCCCTGGGTCGCGGGGTGGCGAGGCGACGCGGCGCTGTACCTCTCCTGTAGCGTTGGCGATTTTGCCACGACGAGTGGTCCCTGCGGCGACAGGTGACCCCGATCCACGACATTCTGGACACCATCCCATTCGGCCACTTGAGTAGTTCTAACCTTAGCCCTTTTCCTTGCTTTGCTTATTTTGACAATTGACTGACGGGTCTTTGCTTGTGGTGTGCAGGTACGGTGGACTCCCTATGTTGGGGAGAGCGACGCCGCCCAGTCGTGGGTGGAGCGGGACCGTCCCTACTTCGGTAGGGACATTTGGCTCCATTGTTTCAACACAGTGGTCCCGCTCCACCACCGGCTAGTGGCGCGGACTCTGGGACTCCACCAGGCGGTGGTGGAGTTCCCGACCCGACAGAGGCCATGGGAGAGGCCAGGTCGCAGCTTCCGAGGGATCCAGCAGGTCACGGACTGGACGGTCCGGGTCTGGGAGCAGCTGGACGACTGGGAGCAGCGGGGCAGGGAGGTGGCCTCCGAGGCCACGAGCGACGAGGACTACTTTCGGGCCTATGCTCGGAGGTACGGGGCCCAGGTGTACAAGGGGACCCGACGACCGGTGAGTTTCTACTGCTTTCAGTCTGTTTTGAGTCCTTAATTAATTGTGTGACTGACTTGGCTTGTGCTTGCAGCTTGACCCTGAGGGGCGAATCTCCTCACTCGAGGGTATCCTCCATTTCACCATCCAGCAGCGCGATGACCTTCAGGTGGTGGTGGACCAGCTGGTGAGTACTTTGCCCCTTTACCCTTTTATCTGTGGTTTTGATTAGCTGACCCTTTTGCTTCTTTCGCAGCGGGCGGAGCTAGAGAGAGCCCAACAGATGGTGGGAGGTACCTCTTCCTCTCGAGAGGACCCTGGCCGCCCCGTGCTGGAGGGCCAGCTGGCCTTGGCGGTGGCCCGGGCAGAGGACGCCCTCGCCCAGTTGCAGGAGCGGGTAAGTTACTTCTTAATGCCCCTGGACTCTAGTTCCTCCCTCTTGGTGTATTGATAGCGTATCCGGTGTTGCAGGAGGCGGAGCTGAGAGTTTCTCTGGCGCAGACGACTGCGCTGGAGACGGAGATGGCAGAGCTGCGCCTGCGCCCGACGACGGAGGAGGTGGCGAGGTGGCGTGAGGCAGCGGAGGAGGCGACGCGGTGGCGTCAGGAGGCGGCGGAGGCGGCGCGCTGGCGCCAGGAGGCGGAGGAGGCGGCGCGACTGCGCGCCGAGGCCGGGGACCTCCGCACCCAGCTAGGGGAGGAGAGGCATCGCTGCGACATGCTGCGATCCGAGATGAAGGGTCTGGAGAGGGCCCTAGCCTTGGTCGGACGCAGCCGATCGGCAACCAGCAGGAGCGGTATCCCGAGCGGATCCGCTGGACACTATTTGACGGGTTCCTCCGGACGGCGGAGGAACGAGGAGGAGGAGCGACGACGGCGTGAGAGAGCGCCGGAGGGGAGCGAGACCGGTCCGAGAGACATGGCCCCTCCATCTCCTCGCCCGCCTGAGGGTACGGGGGAGAGTGGTTGAGGGCTTGTACTTTTTGTTTGCCCCTTTTGCTATGACGATGTGTATGATATGAATGGAATGGACCCTTTTTATCTTATGGTTTACGACTAGTGACGGGTGAGAGCGACGGGTGAGATGTGAGCGCCGCCTTCTTTCTTTCGGGTCCTGCACACTTAGACAACCACAAGACAAGTTAGATATGTTCTTAGGCTTAGCCCCTTGCTTTAAAATGCGACGAGTGACCGACCTTGATAATTAGTCAAGGGGCTAAGCCTTATTAAATAGGCAAAGGATGCAAATAAATAATATGCACGAGCAGGTGAGTGGAGTGGTTGAAAACATTTTTGAATTTTTTTTTGAAATATTTGTTTTTTTTTTTTTTTGAATTTTGAAATATTTGATTTTTTGGAGTTTTGAAATATTTGATTTTTTGGAGTTTTTGAAATATTTGATTTTTTTATTTTTGAAATATTTTATTATTTTTTATTTTTTTAGTTTTTTTTAATATTTGATTTTTTTGAGTTTTGGGTGAGCGTCTGAAGCCGACGTTAGCCCTTCCTAAAATAAGACGCGCGAGACGGAAGGTACTCGCACCTTCGGGCCACAACACTTAAACCGGTGCGAGCCACTGGTTTAGAGCCTTGACCACCTCCGATTTTCGCTACAGACCTCACTAGGCTAGGATGTGCGTTGAGAGGTGACAATGCCTTGGGAGACTACCCTTAGTTGATGCTGTGACTAATTAAGCCGCACCCGAGAGGTGACTCAGCCTTATAGAGAGAAACGAAAGATTATTTAAGGAAAGTCTTACGTGGGTTTAGGGATGTTGGGTTCGACTACTTCCTACAGCGTACCCCTTAAAGATTAGGCCTGTTGTGGAGGGACTTTATGGTCTTTTGCTATGGACTTGCACGATTCGGGGCATGCGTACGACCGGGCTCATGAGCATCCCGCGGGGACTTTGCCACTCTTTGCCATGCCCCTGTTGTATTATGGACTTTCTTTTCTTTTCGTTTCTTTGCTTCTTTGCCCCTTTGTTATTTTGACCGTCCCTGTTTGAGGCTTCCTCTCGTCGGGGTATGCTGTAGGTTGACGACCTCACCCTTACAACCCCTTTGCCCCTACACTTCGACCGATTAGGAGAGAATGACTGATGCATCGCTAGAGTAGGGCCCGCACAGTTGCAGCATCTCCCAAGTGCAGTTATCCGGGCTTGCCGTGGGTGTGTGTTGATCCTAACTTAGAGTGATCCTCGACGATTAAGGAGGGATTTTAGACTTTCAACACGGGGTTATTCCCGATCTAGGTGTTGTGGCCTCACACCTATAGGGCTAAGGATAGAAACGTTTGAGGTATAACCCGTTCCATGGATGCGACAATTCGACGCCCTCAGCATTGACTAAGCGGTAAGCGTTTCCGGGGTAGACTTCCCTCACAACATACGGACCCTCCCAATTAGGCTGTAGTTTGGACCTAGGACCTCCGGGTTTGATGAAAATGCATTTCAAGACCATATCACCTTCTTGGAATTTACGCTCAATTACCTTCTTTTGGAAAGACCTTGAGATTCTCCACTGATATGAAAGCACATGGTCGGCTGCCATAAGCCGTCTCTCATCTAAGAGTTCCAATTGGACTAGCAACGCCTCTCGACATTCATCAAGATTAAGTTCCTTGTCTAATTGGACTCTTAGTGAAGGGATTAGGATCTCGTATGGAACTACCGCCTCTATCCCGTAAGTGAGAGCGTACGGGGTTTGCCCCGTGGGAGTGCGGACGGAGGTACGGTAGGCCCATAGAGCCTCTATTAGTTTTTCTGGCCAGTCGACGAATTTATGCGATTCACAGTTCTTTTTCAGGATTTTAAGAAGGGTTTTGTTAGTTGCTTTAGCTTGGCCATTGCCCTGTGGGTAATACGGTGATGAATGATGCAGCTTGATGTTGTATTTCTTACAGAGGTCCTGGAGCTCTTGCGCGATGAATTGCGGCCCATTGTCTGTGACGATGCTGCTAGGCACTCCGAACCGCGAAATGATGTTCCTCATTATGAAGCGGCATACTGTGGATGCTTTGATTTCTGTGAAAGCTTCGACTTCTGCCCACTTGGTGTAATACTCAGTCGCTATTAGGATAAATGATTTTTGCTTTGTTTGAGCATTAGGGTCACCAAGAGGGCCAACAATATCGAAAGCCCACATGGAGAATGGCCAAGGTGTGGAGAGTGGGTGTAGTGAGGAGGAAGGGGCATGGATTTTATCAGCATGGAGTTGACACTTGACACACCTACGGACGTAGATGGTACAGTCTTCCTCTAGGGTCGGCCAGTAATAGCCCTGCCTAATAATCTTCTTTGCGAGCATTTGACTGTTAACGTGCCCTCCGCATTCACTAGCATGGGCCCCTTCCACCACTTTCCAAGCCTCGTCATCGGTAAGGCACCTTAAAAGGACTCCATTGAGGGCTCGCCTGTACAGGACTTCTCCGACAACTGTGTACCTTAAGGCAGCTCTTCTGATGGCCCTGCGGTCTTCTGGACTTGCCCCTTTAGGATATGTTCCATCCTTGCAATATTGCTCTATCTCAAAGTACCATGGCAGTTCCTCTTCATTCAAGATTTCCTCGAGCTCAGTTAACATGACTTGCTGCGCTCCTCTCTTCCTAGCCCTCTCTTCTAAGGTTGTCCTAAGGTTGCTAAACCAAGGGTCCTGGGTAGATGGAACATCGAGACGGTGGACGACAATTGTCTCAGTCCGACGACTCAGAGGGAAGGATAGGGATGAGGCTAGCGACGCCAGAGCGTCGGCCAGGATGTTTTGGGAACGAGGAGTGTGGATGTAGATGAGCTTGCGGAACTGCCTTGCCAACAGCGTGACCAGGTCCTGATATGGCTTGAGCTTTGGGTCACGAGTGCGGTAAGTTGAGAGCACCTGCCGCAGGACGAGCTGAGAGTCTCCTATAATTCTGAGGTGCGATGCCCCCAGCAGATAAGCATGCTTGAGACCAGCAAGGAGAGCCTCATACTCCGACATGTTGTTGGTAGTGGGGAAGGTGAGTTGATATGCAAAGGGGATGGTAATACCTTCCGGGGTAAGCAGCACGGCTCCAATGCCCCGTCCCTGAGAGTTGAGTGCACCATCGAAATGAAGGGACCAGAAGGGGTCATTGATTATGGCTGAGAGTTCCTCATCGGGGAATTCCTCTCGGAGGGAGTCACTGTGAGGGAGTGGAAGATGGGCTAGATGCTCGACGATGGCATACCCCTTGACAGCCTTTTGGACCACAAAGGATATGTCAAACTGAGAGAGGAAACTCTGCCAGCGTGCCAGCCGATCAGAGAGGACGGGTTTTGTAACGACCCAGAATCCGCATTACCAGTAAGCAACCAGTAACCCGAATTCTGATCCGCTAACCCACGAGACAAGCTCGGAAGGGTAGGAAGTGAACGTCCGAGGAGACTATATGTAAGAAGATACACACCATGCAAAACTGTAAAATTCCACTATACATGAACATAACATGTACAACTCAGAGTCCAAGCTAAGTACAGAGTACAGAAGTACAACAAAAATTACTACTCACTGCAGCTAGGGCGCACCAACACCGGAGTGGCTAGACTCGCCTGAAACGGAAGTCGACGACGACCCACCTGAAAGGGAGGGGAGTGAGTCTCAAGAAAAGAGACCCAGTAGGGAAAAGTAACCCCCACTGGCAACGGTACTAAAGTGCGGAAAGTAAAAACTGAAAGTAAATACACGTCGCATCACAACACAAAACTGTAAACCTCGCGGCTCAGTAACACACACTCACACACATAGTAAGTAGGACTCAGCTAGGGTCTGTGGCTCGGCGTCCCATCACCACAGAGGCTCTCAACCCCAGCCACGTGTGCACACTACAGACGCTCTTTCTCACGTCTGGTCCACGACCGGTTTTTCCCTTACGCCTGACCCTAGCGGTAGAGAAGGGGCTCCACGGAGACTGGCTCGAAACCACCACAAGGAGTACGCACAGGACAGAGTCGCACTCGGTGTCCTGGCTCACTAGCGGAGGACAACCACACGCTAGTCATCTAGACAGAGTCGCACCCATGCCTAGGGAACACAACAGAAACGGGCACGCGGTAACGCAACACGCGTATAACAGACGGAACACACTCAACGCCTGAAACTCCGTACAGTAAGTGAACACCTCGTGTCACAATTAATTACTCATATGCACAGGTGAAGTCACACTCTAAGCCTGGCAGAATGTGTTAACAGGGCAGACATCACATGTCAACACCTTGAACACAGAACAGGACTTAAGCCTGCTGGGACACAGGATATTAACGGCAGCATCGATTGTCGCTAATATGTTGTAGACGACACTCACCATGCCGCTAACCCTAACTCAACGGCAATCGACCTTGTCGTTTATATCAACCTTGAAGATCTCAACGTCAACAGATGTGGACGTTAAGTTCTCCAGTCCCCTAGACCCAGAACAGCACCGGGTCAGTCCAATTGGGTAAATCACCCAACAGAACACCTACTGATGGAGGGAAATACTTCCTCACATCATCTAACACTATCAGAACTTCATAAATAAACAATCCAACACTTGAATCATCCGAAACACCCAAAATCCCGGCATGGTATAACCCAACCCTAAAATGCAATTAGCATACTAATCCACACAAATGAGCATGCTGATTTGCTAAGGAGGGTTAAAGGAGTTAAGTCCCTACCTCAGAATGCCTTAAAAACTCCCAAACAGCCACTAATCGCACCGGAACCCCTCGAAGTCTCCGCGCGAATTACACCAAATCTTCGCGTTTTCTGCCCGATCAAGCACCGCCACGCATACCAGAGCCTTCCCACGATCTTCCATCAATCATCAGAAGCAATGGAAACAGACAAAGGCAGAAGTGGAGGGAAAGGAAGGAAAAGAGAAGAAAGGTTTCTGCTCTCGGGCTGCCCTATTTCTACAGGCGCGACCAGTTGGCGTCCACATCCCTCGCCGCCTACTGAACCACCAAAGCCTTGACGTCCAAACCGCTTGTCGTCGAGTTCAACAACAAACGTCCACTTCGCTGGACGCTAACTTACAGTCAACGGCTAGCCCTGGTCGTCAACCCCAAGTCAACGACCACGGACCTTGTCGTTAACCACACCCAAACCTCTACAAGACCCAATAAAGATCCGCTAAGACCCGAGACCTTATAGCCCTCCCCCCTTAAGGAATTTTGCCCCCAAAATTCAAACAACATAAAGAAAAGAAGACTCACCAAAGAGGTACGGAAACTGCTCGCGCATTTCGTCCTCTCGCTCCCAAGTCGACTCACCACCTGAGTGCCGCTGCCACGCAACACGAACTAAAGGGATTGCCTTGTTCCTCAACCTCTGAACTCGGCGATCCTCAATATGCAATGGAAACTCTGGCACAGTCAACACTGGAGTCACCTCAGACCACTCTGTGTTCTGGAGAACGTGAGACTCTTCAGAAAGGTACCTCCGAAGCATCGACACGTGGAACACATCGTGGACTGCTGCCAACTCTGACGGAAGCTCAAGTCTGTACGCCAAACCTCCGACACACTCAGAGATGGTGAAAGGTCCAATAAAGCGAGGACTCAACTTTCCACGCTTACCAAACCTCACCACTCCCTTCATAGGAGACACACGGACAAACACCTGGTCCCTTATCTGAAACTCGAACGGTCGTCTGCGCTGATCTGCATAACTCTTCTGCCGACTCTGAGCTGACTGAAGCCTTTGCCTCACAAGCTGAACTATCTCAACTGCCTGCTGAACTAACTCTGGCCCCGTGACAACTCGTTCGCCAACCTCGAACCAGTCAAGAGGAGTGCGACACGGTCGTCCGTACAAAGCCTCATATGGTGCCAAACCGATACTGGAGTGATAACTATTATTATATGCAAACTCGACCAATGGCAAATGAGCTGTCCACGATCCCTGCCACTCCAGACAACAAGCTCTAAGCATGTCCTCTAAAGTCTGGATAGTCCGCTCTGACTGACCGTCTGACTGAGGGTGGTAGGCGGAACTAAAAGCCAACTCTATCCCCAAAGCTCTCTGGAAACTGCGCCAGAACCCAGAAGTGAAGCGAGGATCCCTATCTGACATAATAGAGATGGGCACTCCGTGCAAAGGAACAATCCGCTCTACGTACAACGCGGCCAACCTACTCACACCCCAACTAGTCCTGACAGGCAAGAATCTGGCAGTCTTCATCAATCTGTCCACAAGAACCCAAATGCTGTCAAAACCTCCAACTTTCCTCGGAAAACCACAAACAAAGTCAGTCGTCACATGGTCCTACTTCCACATCGGAATCTCTAACGGCTGCACAAGTCCTCCTGGACGCTGATGTTCGGCCTTCACCTGCTGACAGACCAAACACCTAGCAACAAAAGCCGCTATGTCTCTCTTCATCCCAGGCCACCAAAACTGACGTCTCAACCTGTGATACATCTCGGTCGACCCTGGATGAATCGAGTAACTGGAACTATGTGCCTCCTGCAACACAACTCTCCTGGCAGACTCCTCAACAGGAACATAGAGTCTATCTCGGAACCTAACAGTCCCGTCCTCGCAAAGCTCAACCTCTGGGAGAAGCAACACACTGTGCAACTCGGGATCTGCCTGCTGAGCCTCAGCAACCTGTCTCACAACGGCGGGAGCCGCCAACAAACTGCCCAACACACACTGTCGACGACTGGACGAAACTCTGAAAGACCCCTTTGTCGCAGACTGCCACAACTGCCACTCTCTAAGCATCAGATGACTCATCTGTGCTTTCCTACTCAAGGCATCTGCAACTACATTCGCTTTTCCAGGCTTATACTCAATGCTAAAATCATAGTCTTTCAGATATTCCATCCATCGACGCTGCCTCATATTCAGATCCCTCTGAGAAAACACATATCTCAAACTCTGGTGGTCGGTACGAACTACAAAACTCACTCCGTACAGGTAAAGACGCCAAATCCTCAAAGCAAATACCACAGCTGCAAGCTCTAGGTCATGGGTCGGGTAACTCTCCTCGTGGGGCTTAAGCTGGCGAGACGCATAAGCCACCACCCGGCCTTGCTGCATCAAAACCGCACCCAGACCAACACCTGAAGCATCTGTGCAAACCTCAAAACCCTCCTCACCTGAACGTAAGGCAAGGACTGGCGCTGACGTAAGCAGTCGCTTCAACTCTATGAAGCTCTGCTCACACTGCTCCGACCACAAAAACGGAACCCCCTTTCTCATCAATCGAGTCAAGGGTGCAGCAACCTGAGAAAAGTCTCGAACAAATCTGCGGTAGTAACCTGCCAAACCCAGAAAGCTACGAATCTCAGACACAGATCTGGGACTTTCCCACTGCAAAACTGCCTCGACCTTCACTGGATCCACAGAAACTCCCTCACCTGAGATCACGTGCCCCAAAAAGTGAACCTGTTGTAGCCAAAACTCACACTTACTAAGTTTGGCATACAACTGGTGCTCTCGCAAAGTCTGCAACACGATTCTCAGGTGCTCGGCGTGCTCCTCCTCCGAAGTGGAGTACACCAGAATGTCGTCAACAAACACTACGACAAACCGGTCCAAGAACTGGTGGAACACCCGGTGCATCAGATCCATGAAGGCCGCTGGAGCATTGGTGAGCCCAAACGGCATCACCCAAAACTCAAAATGTCCATATCTGGTCCGAAAAGCAGTCCTCTCTATGTCAGAATCTCTAATCCGCAACTGATAGTAGCCCGACCTCAAGTCAATCTTCGAAAAGACATGAGCAGACTGAAGCTGATCAAAGAGATCGTCAATTCTAGGCAAAGGATACCTATTCTTGATGGTCACTTGATTCAGCTTCCTATAATCAATACACAATCTCAAGCTACCATCCTTCTTTCTGACAAACAGAACAGGTGACCCCCAAGGAGAAAAGCTAGGACGAATATAGCCCTTCTCCAACAACTCCTCAAGCTGCCTCTTCAACTCCCTCAACTCTGCTGGTGCCATACGGTACGGTGCCTGAGAAAATGGTACAGTACCAGGAACCAACTCCACAGTAAACTCAATCTCTCTCTCTGGCGGTAAACCAGGCAACTCTTTCGGAAAAACATCCGGAAACTCACACACTACAGGAATGTCCCCCACTCCCGTGGCAATCTGGTCAAAGGTAATAGCAAAAACTAGGAAACCCTGACAACCAGAGGCAAGCAACCTCTCTGCCCTCAAAGCAGAAACTAAAAAGCGAGAAGTAAGAGGTACGATACCCTGGAAGTAGAACGCCGCTTCCCCAGGTATCCGCAAGTGCATCCTCTTCTTCTGGCAATCCATCACTGCACCATACCGCTCTAACCAGTCCATACCCAAAGTCACATCATAGTCATGTAACTGCAAAGCAAACAGACGAGCTGACAACTACTGATCCTGCAACTGCACAGGTACCTCCTCAAGATAGTAGGACGTAAGGACAAAGTCCCCTGTCGGCAACTCTACTGCTAACTCAACAGACTCTCCCGAACTCAACTCTCCAAGGAAGTCTAAAAACTCCTCAGACACAAAAGAGTGAGAGGCACCGGAATCAAACAAAACTCTAGCTGTACAACCAAAAACTGAAACAGTACCTTCCACTAAGTGAGCTGCCTCCGCGTCTGCACGGGTCAAGTGAGTAACACGACCTCTACCTCTCGACCCACCCGAACCTCCAGTCTGCTGACGCTGCTGCACAGGTGCCTGCTGCTGCTGCTGCTGCACTCGGGGCTGTGACTGGGTCTGCTGCTGCGGCACACGAGGTAGCAAAGGACAATCTCGCGCCATGTGACCCATCTGGTCACACTGGTAACACTGACCAGCAAAAGTACATTGTACCTACTGTGAAGGCTGACCTGTCGGCTGCTGAACACTCCCAACCGACTGCTGCCTATGCTCTGCCTGCCTCCTATCACGCCGAAACTTCCTCCGAGATCCTGACTTCGCCGTCGTCCCAGTAGAAGTGGACGCGTAGGAAGTCGCAGTCCTCGGGGTCGTCTGCACACTACCCTGCTGCTGTCGAGGCTGAGAAGGAGTTATCTGTGTCTGAACCTCTGCGCTCCGAGCACGAGTCCGCAAAGTGTTTGCCTCCAACGCTGCCGCTGTCTGATAGGCCGCATCCAAGTCTGTGACACGAGCAACTATCAGCGCCTGCTTGAGCTCTGGCCTCAAGCCCCTCACAAACTGCTGAGTCCTCAGACCCTCATCTGCCATAATCTGCGGAGCATAACGCCCTAGCTCTACAAATCTGGCCCTGTACTGCTCCACAGTAAAGTCCCTCTGCTACAAGTCCAGAAACTGGTACAACCTCTCCGTCCGGACGTAAGTAGGACAGAAAGCTCTCTCAAAAGAAATGACAAACTCCTGCCACGGAATCTGTCTAAGTGGACGAGACTGAAAAGTAGTCTCCCACTCAGCGGACCACCAAGTCAACGCCTGCGCCTGCAACTGGTAACTGGCTAGCAACACTCGCTCCTCGGGAACACACTCCATAGAACGGAAAGTTCGTTCCACTGCATCTAACCATGTCCGCGCTATGTCTGGATCAGGCTGGCCCAAAAACTGGGGAGGCTGAAACTGCAAGAACTCCCTCAACACCTTCCCAGTACCACCCTGGGGTACCGGCGCATCACGGTGCTGAGCTACAAACTGAGCCATCCCTTCAAGAAATCGAGTCATGTCTAATCCCTGAGCTACCTGAGGAGGAGGTGGCGGCGGAACAATACCACTGTGCGCGTCATGTGGCAAAGGCTGCATCTGCTGAGGTGGCGGAGCATCTCCAGCCTCATGACGAATCGCCTGCTCGGCCACTCCCTCTCTAGGACGTCGCCTAGGTGCCATAGTACTATACACATAGCAAAATACACACATGAATACACTAACTAACTCCGGGCTAAATAGCTGCAACTGTACTCTTTGTACTCTGAGTTAACATGATGGGTATTTCCTTATATATATCTCATCAGACCGGGCTCTGATACCAAGCTGTAACGACCCAGAATCCGCATTACCAGTAAGCAACCAGTAACCCGAATTCTGACCCGCTAACCCACGAGACAAGCTCGGAAGGGTAGGAAGTGAACGTCCGAGGAGACTATATGTAAGAAGATACACACCATGCAAAACTGTAAAATTCCACTATACATGAACATAACATGTAAAACTCAGAGTCCGAGCTAAGTACAGAGTACAGAAGTACAACAAAAAGTACTACTCACTGTAGCTAGGGCGCACCAACACCGGAGTGGCTAGACTCGCCTGGAACGGGAGTCGACGACGACCCACCTAAAAGGGAGGGGAGTGAGTCTCAAGAAAAGAGACCCAGTAGGGAAAAGTAACCCCCACCAGCAACAGTACTAAAGTGCGGAAAGTAAAAACTGAAAGTAAATACACGTCGCACCACAACACAAAACTGTAAACCTTGCGGCTCAGTAACACACACTCACACACACAGTAAGTAGGACTCAGCTAGGGTCTGTGGCTCGGTCCCATCACCATAGAGGCTCTCAACCCCAGCCACGTGTGCACACTACAGACGCTCTCGCTCGCGTCTGGTCCACGACCGGTTTTTCCCTTACGCCTGACCCTAGCGGTAGAGAAGGGGCTCCACGGAGACCGGCTCGAAACCACCACAAGGAGTACGCACAGGACAGAGTCGCACTCGGTGTCCTGGCTCACTAGCGGAGGACAACCACACGCTAGTCATCTAGACGGAGTCGCACCCACGCCTAGGAAACACAACAGAAACGGGCACGCGGTAACGCAACACGCGTATAACAGACGGAACACACTCAACGCCTGAAACTCCGTACAGTAAGTGAACACCTCGTGTCACAATTAATTACTCATATGCACAGGTGAAGTCACACTCTAAGCCTGGCAGAATGTGTTAACATGGCGGACATCACATGTCAACACCTTGAACACAGAACAGGACTTAAGCCTGCTGGGACACAGGATATTAACGGCAGCATCGATTGTCGCTAATATGATGTAGACGGCACTCACCATGCCGCTAACCCTAACTCAACGGCAATCGACCTTTTCATTTATATCAACCTTGAAGATCTCAACGTCAACAGATGTGGACGTTAAGTTCTCCAGTCCCCTAGACCCAGAACAGCACCGGGTCAGTCCAATTGGGTAAATCACCCAACAGAACACCTACTGATTTAGGGAAATACTTCCTCACATCATCTAACACTATCAGAACTTCAGAAATAAACAATCCAACACTTGAATCATCCAAAACACCCAAAATCCCAACATGGTATAACCCAACCCTAAAATGCAATTAGCATACTAATCCACACAAATGAGCATGCTGATTTGCTAATGATGGTTAAAGGAGTTAAGTCCCTACCTCAGAATGCCTTAAAAACTCCCAAACAGCCACTAATCGCACCGGAACCCCTCGAAGTCTCCGCGCGAATTACACCAAATCTTCACGTTTCCCGCCCGATCAAGCACCGCCACGCATACCAGAGCCTTCCCACGATCTTCCATCAACCATCAGAAGCAGTGGAAATAGACAAAGGTAGAAGTGGAGGGAAAGGAAGGAAAAGAGAAGAAAGGTTTCTGCTCTCGGGCTGCCCTATTTCTACAGGCGCGACCAGTTGGCGTCCACATCCCTAGCCGCCTACTGAACCGCCAAAGCCTTGACGTCCAAACCGCTTGTCGTCGAGTTCAACAACAAACGTCCACTTCGCTGGACGCTAACTCACAGTCAACGGCTAGCCTCTGGTCGTCAACCCCAAGTCAACGACCATGGACCTTGTCGTTAACCACACCCAAACCTCTACAAGACCCAATAAAGATCCGCTAAGACCCGAGACCTTACAAGTTTTTCAAGCAGATAGCGGAGTGGATCCATCCTTGAGATCAGCTTGACCTCGTGGGCAAGGAAATAGTGCTTGAGCTTTTGGACCACCCACACGAGTGCGGCACAAGTTTTGTCCGCGGTGGCGAACTTGGATTCGGCAGTGTTGAAGAGCCTAGAGAGGTAATATGCTGCCCTTTCTTTCCCAGATTCGTCATGTTGTGCCAGGACAGCTCCTAGGGAGTCCTCAATGACTGAGAGATATAGGATTAGCGGCTTTTCAGGTACAGGAGGCTATAAGACTGGGGGATTCATGAGATAACTTTTCAACTCATCGAAGGCTGCTTGGCATTTGTCATTCCATTCGAATTTTGCCCCTCCTTTCAAGAGATCATAAAATGGGTGACATCTTTGCGAATGCTGAGAGATAAATCTTCTGATGAATTGCAAACGCCCGATTAGCCCTCTTAATTGCGAGATGTTCTTTGGAGGAGGCATTTCCGCTATAGCCTTGGCCTTATTTGGATCAATCTCAATGCCCCGCTTGCTAACTATGAAACCTAGCAGCTTTTCTGATGATACCCCGAACGCGCATTTCTTCGGATTCATTCTCAGCTGATATTCTCTTGACCTCTGCAACACTTTGGCTAGGATTTTGGGGTGTTCTCTCCTGGTTCTTGACTTCACCAAGATGTCATCCACGTATACTTCTACATAAACGTGTATCATGTCGTGGAAGATGGCCATCATCGCCCTTTGATAGGTAGCCCCAGGGTTCTTCAGCCCGAAGGGCATGACTATATAGCAGTACGTTCCCCAGGGCGTGGTGAAGGATGTTTTCTCTTGATCTTCAGGAGATAGAAGGATTTGGTTATAACCTGAATATCCATCCATGAATGAGAGGGTTTCATACCCAGCAGTATTGTCGATCAGCACATCAATGTGAGGAAGCGGGAAGTCGTCTTTTGGACATGCCTTATTCAAATCCCTGAGGTCGATGCAGATTCTGACTTTGCCGTCTTTCTTCATGACAGGGACTATATTGGCCACCCAGTTCGGATAGAGCACTACCCTGATGAATCTAGCCTTATGGAGTTTATCTACTTCGTCCTTCATCTTCAGGGCCATGAGTGGGTGGAACCTTCTGAGTTTCTGCTTGATTGCCTTTGCCCCTTCTTTCAGTACCAATCGGTGCTCCACTAGTGAGGGGTCTAGACCGGGCATGTCCTCGTAAGACCAGGCGAATGTTTCCTTGTACTCCCTCAGGATTTGCACCAGTTCCTCTTCTTCATCAAGAGGGAGATTCGCTGAGATAATCACAATCCTTGATCTTCTCTGTTCCAAGGTTGACTTCCTTAGTAGGTTCATCCACTGCCGTTGTGGGCTCATAAAATCTTCTTACTCCACTAGCATATCTTTCAGCAGCATCATCTACTTCACTATCCTCTTCATCGACTGGGTATTCATCATTCATTATCTCGTAGACGCCGAATCCGTCGTTTAAGAACACCCCATCCTGCTCGAAAACTTCTTCCAACACTAGCGCTTCCCTTGTGAATTCCTCTATCAATAGCAGCGCTTGACACCGCCGAGCTAGCTCTTGAAGATATCTCCGGGGAATAGCTTTTCCCCGCTGCTTCCTAGGATGCTGCTTGAAATTGGTGGATGGCGGGCCGACCTGACTCTCTACCCTAGGCCTATCTATCTTAGTGCTAGACTCACCTACTCTAGACTCTCCTAGACTAGACGACTCTACAGGACTGGGGGAGGACATGGTGTCCCCGAAGAGGATGGCTCCTAGTGAAGGAGCAGGAGGGGAAGCCCCAATCAAGGGGTGCCCCTGATTAGGAGAGTGAAGGAGGAATGCCGGCTCCTCGACCTCAACGTGCATTTGAAAATGGGCATTTTTTTTTTGGAGATCGGTGGAGAGCATGCAACAGGAGAGGGCGACCTCGTGGTCACCTAGATTGGACTGCAGGGCAGTGAGGATCATAGGTGGGAGGTCAGGTGTGAGGAGGCTGTGTGCCGCCGTCAGGAGCTGAGGGGTTAGCTGAATAAGCAAGGGAGGAGAGGACGGAACCAGACTGGGCAGAAGAGAATCCAGAAGGGATGGGTGGATGGCTAAGCAGGTGCCCCTCCAGAGTTCATCTATGGTTTTCCCCTCTTTATAGGGAATTTCTGGCTCTCCTATGTCTGAGGCATCGCTCATGAGCTGCCTTTTAGATGTGATGGCGGTGGGTGGATCTAATAGCTCTGCCGCAGCTGGCGGCCATGTCCTTTCTTCCTCCCAGAACAGTCGGCTGAAGGCAATGGTGATGTCTTCTATGTCAAACCATCTGTACCACTCAGCTTCTGGGTCCCCTGTCTTTCTCCTCCTGGTTGGACGGAGGGCTTCTAGGGCTCTATAGGTCAGCAACGGGGCCATGTGCCGAGAGAAGTTCCGGCCATGCACCTCGTGCTGTGAGAGTTCCGCCTCGACTACCACGGTATTGTATCTCGGTTGGGTAGGCCCCCTGATAAAGTGACACCAGAGTGTCCAGGTGAGTGGTTCTCGGTCGGCCTTAAGAGTGGATGTGCTGGATGACCATGGTTTGGATTTCTCTCTGTATCCTAAGCTCCATCGGCTTTTCGTGACAATGTCAGGGATGGGTTTGACTATGCCTTGTAGCTCTGCCCCTAGCCCCTTGCCTTCTTCATATCCTAGCTTCATCATGATTTGCCACCCCTTCGTGCTTAGTGGCTCTTTTCTCTTGACTGCATTGACCTGTGCCAAATTGGTCTCTCTCTTGGACTGGAACGTGTAGCTCCATGGGTAGTTGATATCTAGCACCGAAACTATGGGTTTGTTGGCTGGCCACACGGCTGGTAGGTGGGTATCGTGGAGGGCATCTACTGAGTGGGTAGTGGCTATACTCTTGACTTTGATGATCCGTCCTTGAAAGGGGAACTTCAGACACTGGTGTGCAGTGGACGGTACAGCCCCGAGCGCTTCCAACCACGAGCGCCCTAGAATAGCTTTGAACATGGGATCGATATCGAGGACGTAGAAGTCCACTGTGACAGAGAGGGGTCCCAGTTCGGCTTGCACAGTCACCATGCCATGACACGATCTTCTAGAGTTGTCATATGCGGCGATGGTGGTGGGTATCGGCCTTAGCGCCCCTTCCGATAGGTCGCAGGCTCTCAACATACTCAGCGGGCAGACGTTTATGGATGCCCCCGTGTCGACCAGTGCCGCTCCCACTGCCACATGATTGATGACCAGAGTGACGCAGAGAGGGAGCCTCCTGGCTTCCGGGGGTGCTAGTTCTCTTTCTGCAAATGTGATTGCCGGCCCGCGAGTCACCATGGCCAGGGCACTAGGTAGCTTGTCTGCCATCATGTCTTCATTCACTACCACCTTCTGTAGGAAATTTCTCAAGGCTTCCTGGTGCTCTTTGGACTTCTTTATCAGCTCCAAAATGGAGATTTTAGCTGGCACGTGATCCAGGTGCTTGAGGATGTCATAGTGGGTTCCAGGCAGCGGCTCAATCAACCCCTCATCTTGCATTTGTTGCTGAGCTTGTTGTTGCTGTGGCAGTTGTAGGACCTGCTGGGGGTTTGTGGAAGTGGAGGTAGTGGAGATAGGCGGGTACGGGCGGCGAAAGACTCTCCCGCTCCGCAGGGTGGTCGGAGGGGTAGGTGGTTGTCTGGCGGAGGATAGTGTAGCGGCGGAGGGTTGGTCCAGCCCAGGCAGAGGTAGAATGATGGGTGAGGGAGTAGATATGATAGGGGGTAGAGGTACGGAAATAGGTGGAGCGAAGGGTAAGATGATGGGTGGACTGGCGACTGGCGCGGGTGCTGAACTGACGGGCAGTATGACGGCGTTGGCCATAGAAACTAAAGGAGGGATTGACTGGGGAGCCGCGTAGGCTGGTTGTATTGTTTGGGGCTGGATAGGATATTGGTTAATGGCCATCATCTGCTGAACATCTAGTTCATCATCGTACGTCCAATTCGTCTGAGGAGGAGGGCGGTGGACGATGGGGTTTACCTGGGCAGATTGTTGTGGTGGTGGGTTCGGAGCTGGTGGATGGTTAGGTAATGGGTTGTGGACGATCCTGAGGTCCTGCAACGGCTGTTGGTGTTGCTGCTATTGTTGTTGAGGGGGTGGCTGGCGCCGCTGCCTCTGCTGCTGTTGTTGCCTCTGCCTTTCCTTGATATCCCCGATCACTTTCCAGAGGGCTGTCCAATCTATCCTATGCTACTCATGCAAGTCATACACCAGATCCTTGAATGTAAAACACTGGTCGATGGTGTGACCAGGCTGCCGGTGGAAGACGCAGTACCAGGTTTGATCTACACTGGGGTTCAAGGGTCTCTCAGGAGGGAGCCTAATGGCGTCTGTGGAGAGCAAGGCTAAGAATATGTCGGAGAGCGTCTCCGGCAATGGCGGGTAGTGAGTTCTCCTAGGACCCATGGGACGCCTTTGCTGAGAGCCATCAGGAGGTGGCACTTGGTTGTATTGGCGTAGTGGTTTCCCTTGTGGCGGATGGGTAGGGTTCTGACCCTGGGCATTGTAAGGTTGACGATTTTGGCTCTGGCCGGCAGGGTTGAACGCGCTCACTTGCTCGTTCACTTGGACACCCTTAGTGACTGGCCCCTGAGGCTTTCTTTGGAACCGGGACTTTTGGGGTTCGAACATAGAGTGGATGGGAGAATCTTTGAGCTGGGTTTGGATAAACCGGGCCCGGCTGTAGAGTTGATGCATGGTGGTGATGTCATTCATCGCCAGGATGTTTCTGTAGGCAGGCGTGGCATTGGCGATGATAATCTTCACCTTCTCCCCCTCTGGAAGGTACCCCGGAACTCTGGTGGCCATCTGCCTCCACCTATCAGCGTACGAGGCAAAATCCTCGTCCGACTTCATCTTCTCAGCCATGAGATCTGTAAGGGAGTATTCGGGCCCGACCCTGTCTTGGAATTGTTCGAGGAACTTGGCCTTCACGACAGCGAAGTCTTCAGCGTCCTTAGGTAGCAGGGAGTAGAACCAATCTAGGGCGTGCCCGTCCAGCGACCGGCGGAAGAGATATGCCATAAGGCGGCGATCATGCTGGTAGGAGGCGGACTCATAGATGAAGTCTTTGATATGGGTATAGGGATTGCCTGAGCCGTTGTATTTGCGGTACTTCGGCAGCTCGGATGGGGAGGGGACCCATAGGCCATTGAAATTTGGCATGTGCACATCATGGTGCTGCCTAGGGTCGACTTGCTTTCGGAGCTCTTGGAGCTCCTTCTTGTTGGATGCCCACTCGGACATTATGTCCGGTGCGGCGGATGGTTGAGCGTACATGGACGAGGCATGAGAGGTGGGCCTGGCGCGAGGCTCAGGGCGATGAGGGGAGTAGCATGGCTGACACGGCGGAGACCGGGGCCTCGACTCACGGGGCAGGTAGTTCTCTGACTCAAAGGGCGTGAACCGGATGGTCCGCGTCCGGATGGGGGTGTTGTCGACTTGTCCTATGACAACGTGGGGGCCGGAGGCAGCTGCAGCGGGGCGTGATGCGCCCGCTCTGGGTGAGGGTGAGGAAGCGGCCTTTCCTTTGAGGGCCGTCATGAGGGTTTGGATCTGGGACTGATCAAGCTGGGGAATTAAGCGCAGGAGTTGAGTGGCCTGATCATCCGACTGAGGAGGATGGATGTTCTGAGATGGGATGCCCTCGTCGCGATGGCGGCCCTCAAAGGTACGGACGGTAGCGACCCATGGCTGGGTCGTCTCCTCAAGGAGATCATGGGGTAGGGACTCCTCATAGTCCCGGGAAGCATAGAAGGCAGTGTCTGGATTCTCACTATTGTATATCGGGTTCAAGAACGACTCCATGTTGGGAAAGTGGGTGCAGAGAGATGGGGAAAGCCTTTCCAGACTTGAGAGAGGCAACCTAACCTAGACAGACTCTTAGTTTTCTAAACAAGCAATCCTATGCAGACAAAAGGAAAGAGAAAACGTCTCACCCAAAGCAAGTAGTTGGCAATGATGATGGTTTCTTTTAATTGATTCAAGTTTGCCTTTTAATGATTTGACTTTTAGCAAGTTCTCTTCAAATAAGGAAGGGTTTCCTAAATGGGAGAAGGTTTCCAACTTCGGGTGTGACTAGGATTCTCTCTATCTTGCCAAAATGAGTTAGACTCGATCCTAGGTGGCGACGGGTACAACCAGCCCGGCGGCCGTGTGGGAATCCACTGTCAGCGGGGACTTACGGAGGCCCTCAAGTGAGTGCTCTAGTCGGACACAAGGAGTATGTGGCCGAGAGAGCGGGCGTCGCTGAGGAGGAAACCTATGCTACAAGTATGGAAGATGTATGCAAATCCTATGTGCACCGGAGTGCATGCAAAAAATTCTAACCTAGTACTAACACAACAAGAATTAGGACTAAATGCTCTCAGAGGCAGAAGGCGACGAGATAGCTGTCGCGACCAAGATCGCGACAATTAGCCCGTCACGTTCCTTCTCGTGGGGGACAAAGAGCAGTTAGGTCCTAATTATGCACGAAAAATCAAACAATCCTATAACATACAAAGCTAATCAATCTCTCAAGAGCATGGAACAAGCATGATATGATGGGCCATGGATGGAGTATGTAACAAATGAACCCAAATTTGCATGAAAACGTAAAAGACCAGGGTATTGACCTGATTGCGACAACGTCCCCGTCGCCTCCTTTATCGCGACGACAGCGGCGTCGTGTTCTCCACAGGCACAACAACTCTTAAATAATCAAAGCGAGTGTACGAGCAGAGTACGTACCTTGTAGCGACGCTACGGCTGTCGCCTTCCCTTATCGCGACGAAAACAACGTCGCCTCCCTCACAGCACGCTGAATACAGAAACAGACAAAGAAGGTGCTGTGTACTGACCTGATCGCGACGTGGTGTATGTCGCGATTTTGATTGCGACGCTGGTGGTGTCGCCTTCTCACCCAGAACCGCAATGCACTAAGAAACTCAGAGAAAAGAACTAAAAAAAGAAAAACTAAGAACACAACACACCCGTTAGAAGGTAAGAACGGCAGGGAAAGAAAGAGCAAGCGTGATGGGCACTAGAGGTCCCACCGTGATCGCCAAAAGGTGTAATCACGGGATTGTGTTCCCTTTTTAAATCAATTATGAATATGGGGGATTGGGAATTTACCGTGATCGCCACCAATGCAGTCGCCTCATGATGTGTAGACGGAGGGCTGACTACGTTGGAAAGGAAAAGTGAAAAGGAGATGTACCTGGTAATGCGACACAGAGGTCGTCGCTATGCCTTGATATGAACGCGATGTTGATGGCGACGCCTTCTTTATCGCGACAGGGGCCTGGTCGCCTTCCTCTTCAATGGATGGAAACGTGGGTTCTTTGTCTTCCTGCTCCTCAGCCGGCCGAGGGGCAAGAGCCTCACCTTGCTCTGACCTTCAAACACCTGCCAAAGTGATTTAAACAAGATAAACACCCATTAGAATTCATGTGTATGAGATCTATTCAATGAAAAGCATGAAAACATAAACTATAATGGAGGGAACTCACAAGATTGGGGATTTTAACCCCTGTGGTGTTAAGTTTGGGTGTGTGTGTCGTGATCTAATGCTAATCTATGAAGAAAACAAGACTATGCATGCAAGAATTGAATGAAATAAAGAAATAAGGGGAGAGGATTTGTGTAGCCGATGGGAAAATGCCCTGGGGGGCTCTTCTGAGTCGTCTGGAGGAGAGGCTCTCTTCGTGAAAGATGAAGCTCTCTGGAAGAGGAAGAAGCAGACTCCGGCCTTGCCTAAAAAGATGCAGAGACAAGGTACTTATGGGTGATTATTCCCAACTCGGGTCTGAGAGGAATAATGGGGAGGAGTCCGACTTTGGTTAAGTATGGCTGCGTATGGGCAATTGGAACTTGGAAAGGGACATGTTAGGAAGGTCTCCTCCAAATCTGAAAGGATTTGGACGTGATTTGGACGTCCAAATGAAGCAATTACCATCTATGGCATGTGTCCAAGTTGGCTTCGGAAAGGGTTTCCTATTTAAGGTCCTTAATGCGACAGCCTTCTGGTCGCCTTCCTGAATGCGACGGCTCGATACGTCGCCTTCCTCATATGGAAGGTGACTTCAAGTCTTTTTTGCAATTTTTCAAAGATTTAAAATGTGGATTTATGATCGCGACATAGGGGCTGTCATTTTCAGGAACGCAACATAGGGCCTGTCGCCTTCAGGACTTTTCTGCATTTTGGCCATGCAATGCGTCCAGCCTCCATGCGCAGCCTTCGGAATTGAAACATCGGACTCCTAACTCAGAGAGCGATAGTGAGAGAGATTGATTTGACCAGGAAGGGTCCTCCAGGGCGATGAACTAATGGAAATGATGTCATGATCGGAGAAAGCCAGTTTGACGATGATGAGCCAACGTAGGGCATCAATGATACGACAAGAGATTTTGCTCGACTTATGGGTCAGAAATGGGTGTCTACACTAATCTCTACATGTTTATCTCATGGGCCATGAGGAACCCGATCAGCTTTTCCAATGACATCCTTTTCTAGTCATTGGCTTCTTCTATAGCTGTTACCTTGGGAGTCCAAGAAGATGGTAGGGTTATGAGAATTTTTCTTACCATATCTCCCATCTCATGCCTTTTTCCTAATCCTGCTAACCTGTTGGTGATGTCTGTAAATTTGCTGAACATCTGTGTAATGGTTTCTCCTGACTGCATCTGGAATCTTTCGTATTGTGTCACCAAAATATCTATTCTGGTTTCTTTCACTTTGTCAGTACCTTCGTAAATGATTCTTAACTTCTCACACATCTCCATTGCTAATTTGCAGGCTGATACTCGGTTAAATTCTTTCTTGCTAAGTGCACAGCATAATATGCTCTTAGCTTTGCAATTGAGAGAAATCTTCTTTCTATCATCTTCTGTCCATTTGTCCTTTTCGTTGGTGACTAGAAGATCTCCTTCTTCAACAATTGACTAGATCTGAAAAATCAAATCCTTACAAAAAGTATTCCATCCTGGTCTTCTAGTAAGTGTAATCTTCTCCATCGAATAGAGGTGGCCTGTTGACTGACTGGCCTTCGGAGTGACCTTGGGCTGCCATTTGATCTTTTCTCTTCAGATCGTTGGATCTTCTTCTTTGTCGAAGAGAGTAGCTCTGATACCACTTGTTGCCCAGCTAGCAAGCCCAGAGGGGGGGGGGGGAATGGGATTCTTAAAATATATATCAAGAACTTTAAACCTATTCACAAAACAGTCACATAAAAACACACTTCGCAGATTGTTAGTGTTAGTAAAGGGAAAAACTCAAACACACAAAAGCAATCACACGACACAGAGAATTATCCTGGTTCGGATCTCCTCTCCTTAGGAGTCCTACGTCCAGTCCCTGAGCAATATCTCAAGATTTCACTAACCCAAGGGTACTGTCCCCCTTATGGACCTTTACACACCCAACCGCAGCTGGTCTTCCTTCAGTCTGAAGGGAAATACACCACCCTGGATACCCCACCAAGTCTTCCTTCACAACTAAAGGGAACAACACCCTAGATACCACACCAGGTCTTCCTTCACAACCAAAGGGAACAAACACAAGAGAATATGTTCAAAGAGATGATGCCCCTAGATCAAGCTTATAGAACCCGCTTGATCTGAAGCAAGGACTGAGAAGAAAAGGATCTACAATCAAGGACCCTTCTTAGAACAAAAGGCTCTCTTACAGATCTGAACTTAGCATAGAGAGCAAGAGCTAAGACTAATGGGAGTTTTTGCTTGGCTCTAAGGAAAGCTTGCAGAAGATTGAAGGCGTTGAAACTTGTTGTGCTCTAATCATTCTCGTTGGTTGTAGGAACTTCATTCTTCCACACACATATATATATATATATATATATATATATATATCATCTTTTGAAATTCGAACGTTGAAGTGCCCGTTGTCTCTATGCATAAGTGTACGTTAGACTGCTTGACACTTGGAAGCTTCCAGTCAATAGTCCTTTATCCTTTCATGCACACAAAGAGAGAGAGAGGATCTTCTGTAATCTTCTTTGGCTTCTATTTTGTCCAACATTGTATTACGGATGCTGTCAGAGACCTGCACATATTTAAAGCTTGAACAATAGACAGCTAAGTTGTCTCTTGTTGTCAGTCAACGTTAGAACGAATGTTCATCAAAATAGTAATGCCATTTTGTTGTTCTAAAAGATGTTTACAAAGAAGATACTATACTAGAAGATATTGTCTACATTCATGCAGTGATACGTTCAGTCTTCATAAATGCACAACTGACATAAAGATATGCGTGAAAACTTTGACTTCTCAACGTACTCAAAAAGTAGCTCGAAAATCGAACTGTTGTCTTCCATGAAATCGTTATATACATGACTTATGAAATTGTTGTGAAAATGAGTGAATCATTGTGGTAAAGAGATGTATACACAAATCGTTATATGTATTAATAATCAAATCTTTATGAAGTTATAAACAAATCGATGTACAAATCGTTGTGATGTTATGAACACATCGATGTACAAATCGTTATGCTTCTATGTGAAAGCAAATCGTTGTTCTCACTTAAGGAATCGTTGCGGAAAGCAAATCATTATGATTACTTAACGAATTGTTGCGAGAAATAAATCGTTGCGATCACTTAACGAATCATTATGAGAAACAAATCATTGCGATCACTTAACGAATTGTTGCGAGAAACAAATCGTTGCGATCACTTAACGGATCATTGTGAGGGCAAACCGTTGCGATCACTTAACGAATCGTTGTGAGGGCAAATCGTTATGATTACTTAACGAATCGTTGTGAGGGAAAATCGTTGCGATCACTTAACGAATCATTGTGAGGGAAAATCGTTGCGATCACTTAACGAATCGTTGTGAAGGCAAACCGAAGAAATCGTTATACTGCCCAAATCGATAAAAGCACATAGCGAATCCTTATGAATATGAAATCGTTATAGCTCTAGAAATCGTTATGACCTATAATGGAAATCGATGTGTACTTAGAGAAATTTTATGTGTACTGAACTCTTAAATTCTTCAGGGTGAGATACTTACAGAATTTGCTTGACTTTTCTTGATTCATTTCCTGTGCTCAAAACTTGTAGAAAATATGTTAGATCAAACTTTACATAGTTTTGTTAATCACCAAAATAGATATGTAATTTATTTAAATTACATGGGAATAAATTGATCATCAGAGGTCGTCGGCCCTAAAAAGGTAGGTGCTCAAACCTTAATCCCTAGGTGCTTGGGTTGTGTGGATGGTGTGGACCAGGTGCAAGGCACCGATTATGGGGCACTTGCCCAAAGTGGACTGACCGGGGAGCCATTATTGGCTACCCTTGGTCACCCTGTGAATGCGACAGGTTCGCTGTCGCATTACTAGGGGGAACGCGACGCATAGGCCGTCGCGTTCAGAAGGCGACGGCTAGACCCGTCGCGTTCCTGAAACCTAAATGCGACGCCTGTGGCATCGCTTTTAGAAGGTGATAGGGTCCAAGTCGCGACCTGATCAGACTATATGTTTCTAGAGTTTGGACTGACCTTTGTGCTTTTGTTGTTGTTTTGCAGAGCGAGCTACGGTCCTGACTGGGGTGGGCCGTCGTCCGGGCAGTTTACTAGGGACTGCCGGACTTCCAGAGGGTCCGACTGGAGGAGATGGGGTTCAGCCCCTTTCTGAGGTTGGATGAGCTGATGCTGGATGTAGCGCTGATCCAGGCATTAAAGGAGCGGTGGGACCCCGAGTGCCACGCCTTCCTCCTCCCGTGGGGTCATATGGTCCCCACATTGGAGGATGTGGCACGGATCACCGGCCTGAGGGTGGATGGCCAGGCGGTGACAGGGGTGACCTACACTTGCTACCAGGAGATGGTAGAGAGACTGTTGGGGCTAGAGGTGACGAGGGAGAGGTCGTCCCTTGTGCCAAGGGTGCGGCTCCAGGTGAGCCTGTGGGTGGCGGACGCTCGCCACCAGATTGGAGAGGGCCAAGCAGAGTACATGGCCCAGTTGACGGCAGATGCCAGGGCAGTGCTGGTGGAGGAGGAGGGAGCGGCATCGGACCGTGACCTGAGGCGCTTCTTGATCCTCGTGATCGGGAAGTTGATTCTGGGGACTAGAGGGGACCCGGTGAGCTGCAGGTGGCTTCCCCTGCTGGAGGATTTGACCCAGGTAGGTAGTCATGTGTGGGGTGTGGCCCTCCTGGCCCACCACTTCGACAGCCTGGGCACCTCCGGCAGGGAGACGGGGGTAACCGGGTTCTTTCCATTTCTACAGGTATGCTTCTCACCCTTACTCTTTATTGCTTTTCTGCTTATCTTGATTGCTTGTGACACTGACTGAGTTGTTTTGCAGGTGTGGGCATACTACTACCTCCTTTCCCTGGGCCGGGGAGTGCCAAGGCGGTCGGGCGTTGTGCCGCTTTTGCAACGCTGGCAATTTCGCCGCGACGAGCGGTCCATGCACCTGCAGGTGACGCTCATCCAGGATGCATTAGACACCGTCCCCTTCGGACATGTGAGTACTTCTACACTTGCACTCCTTTCCTTTTCTTTATTACTAACCATTAACTGACGAATTTCTATTAGTGATGTGCAGGTTGAGTGGACTTCCTATGCTGGGGAGGATGACGCCGACCAGCCATGGGTGGAGCAGGGCCGCCCCTACTTCGGTAGGGAGATCTGGCTTCATGCTTTCAACACGGTGGTACCACTCCACCTTCGGCTGGTCGCACGGACACTGGGACTCCACCAGGTGGCAGTGGAGTTCCTGACCCGACAGAGGGTGTGGGAGAGACCGGGCCGCAGCTTCCATGGCATTTAGCAGGTTACGGACTAAGGGTGCGGGCTCGGGAGCAGCTCGAGGACTGGCAGCAGTGGGGCCGAGTGGTGACCTCCGAGGCCACCAGTGATGAGGACTACTTCTATGCCTACGCATGGAGGTACGGGGCCCAAGTATACAAGGGGACCCGACGACCAGTGAGTGTTACTAGCTTAGCCCTTTCAAAATATTTGCAATTGTTCATTCCTTGGCTATCCTGACTTGTGTTTGCAGCTTGACCCCGAGGGCCGGGTTGCCTCCCTCGAGGGTGTCCTCCACTCCACGATCTAGCAGAGGGATGACCTCCAGCGGATCGTGACAGAGCTGGTGAGTGTTCTAGTACTTGCCCCTTCTACCCTTAGTTTTAGTTGACTGACTTCTGTGCCTTTTCTTTGCAGCGCGTCGAGCTGGAGTGGGCGCAGTAGATGGTGGGAGGCGCTTCCACCTCTCGGGACGAGCCTGGCCGCTCCGTATTGGAGGGTCGGCTGGCAGCAGCGGTGACTCGGGTGGATGATGTCACAGCCCAGCTACGCGAGCGGGTGAGTTATTAATTACCTGCCCCTTGTTTTCTTATTTCCCTTATTAACAAATGCTTGGCTTGCAGGAGGCGGAGTTGAGGGATGCCTTAGCATGGATGACCGCACTAGAGGCGGAGATGGTGGAGTTGCACCTACACCCTCAGGCGGATGAGGCGACGGGACTGTGCCGAGAGGTGGAGGAGCTTCGCTCGAAGCTGGGGACCTAGCGACATTGCCACGAGCTACTGAGGTCGGAGATGAGGGGGCTTGAGAGAGCCTTGGCACTGGTCGGGCGCAGCCGCTCATCAGCCAGCAGGAGTGGCATCCCCAGCGGATCGGCAGGACACTACCTGACGGGTTCCTCCAGACGGCAGAGGAACGAGGAGGAGGGACGACGACGCGAGGGAGCGGCTGAGGGGAGCTCGACGGGATCGAGGGAGATGGCCCCTCCACCTTCTCGCCCACCTGAGGGTACAAGGGAGAGTGGTTGAGGGCTTGTACTTTGCCCCTTTTGTTCATGATGTATCATGATGATGAGGTAGATATGGAATAGAATAGAATGGAATCTTTTATCTATGGAATGTGATTGTGTGACAGTGACGAGTGAGATATGAGTGCCGCTTTCTTTCTTCTACTGCGACCTGCACACTTAGGACAACCATGAAGACAAGTTAGATCTGTTTTCTTCGACTTAGCCCTTGCCTTAAGCGTGACAAGTGACCAATCTCGATAAATGGTCAAGGGGCTAAGCCTTATTAAAATAGGCGAAGAGACATAAATAAACAAATGACATGCATAAATGAACGAGTGAAGTGTTCTTTGAGATTTTGAAAACATTTTTTGGAGTTTTGAGATATTTGATTTTTTTGGAGTTTTGAGATATTTGATTTTTTTAGAGTTTTGAAATATTTGATTTTTTGGAGTTTTGAATTATTTGATTTTTTGGAGCTTTGAAATATTTGTTTTTTTGGAATTTTGAAATATTTGATTTTTTTTAGATTATGAAATATTTGATTTTTTTAGTTTTAAAATATTTGATTTTTTGGAATTTTGAAAGACGCCTAAAGCCGACGTTAGCCCTTCCTAAACTAAGACACGCGAGACGGAAGGTACTCGCCCTTTTGGGCCACAACACATAGACCAGTTCAAACCACTAGTTTAGGAGTATTGATCGCTTCCCCTTTTCACTGAAGGCTTTACTAAGATAGGACGTGCATTTAGGGGTGACATGCCATGGGTGACTGCCCCTAGTTGATAGTGCAGCTATTTAGGCCATACCTAAGAGATGACCCGATCTTTTAGAGGGAAGTGGAAGACTATTTAAGGAAAGTCTAATGTAGGTTTAAGGATGTTGGGTTCGGCTTCTTCCCACAGCATACCCTTCAAAGATTAGGTCGGCTACGGAGGGACTTTGTGGTCTTTTCCATGGGTTTGCACTGTTTAGAGCATGCGTACGATCGGGCTTATGACAGTCCCGCGGGGACTTTGCCACTCTTTGCCATGCCCCTATTCCATCATGTAGTTTTTTCATTCTTTTGATTTTTTTTATTCTTTTGCCCTTTTATTTGACCGTCCGTGTTTGAGACTTCCTCTGGTCAGGGTACGCCTAAGGTTGACAACCTTGCCCTTTCGACCCTTGCCCCTACATTTCGACCGATTTGGAAGAGAATTGACCATCACATCACTAAAGTAGGCCCTATCTAGCCACAGTATCCACTAAGCGCGGTTACCCAGGCTTGCCGTGTGTGTGTTGATCCTAACTTAGGTCAATCCTTGATGATTGGGGAGGAGACTTCGGACTCTTAACACGGGGTTATCCCTAATCTAAGTGTTGTGGCCTCACACCTAAAGACCTAGGGATATAATCTTTTGAGGTACAACCCATTCCACGGATGTGACAATTCTACGCCCTCAGCATTGGTTAGGCCGTAGGCATTTCCCGGATACACTTCTCTCACGACGTACGGACCTTCCCAATTTGGTTGCAATTTAGACCTTGGACCTCCAGGTTTGATAAAAATGCGTTTCAAAACCATATCACCCTCTTGGAATTTTCGCTCAATTACCTTCTTTTCAAAAGACCTTGAGATTCGCCTTTGATATGAGAGTACATGATCGGCCGCCATGAGTCGCCTTTCATCTAAGAGTTCCAGTTGGACTAGTAATGCCTCTCGACGTTCGTCAAGATTAAGTTCCTTATTTAATTGGACTCTTAGTGAAGGGATCAAGATCTCATATGGAACTACCGCATCCATCCCATAAGTGAGAGCATACGGGGTTTGCCCCCTAGGAGTACGGACGGAAGTACGATAGGCCCATAGAGCCTCTATTAGCTTTTCTGGCCAATCAACGAATTTATGTGATTCACAAGTTTTCTTCAAGATTCTAAGAAGGGTTTTATTAGTTGTTTCAGCTTGGCCATTGCCTTGTAGGTAATATGGAGATGAATGATGCAGAGTGATATTGTATTTCTTATAGAGGTCCTGGAGTTCTTATGAGATGAATTGTGGCCCATTGTCCGTGACGATGCTGCTTGGCACTCCGAACTGCGAAATGATATTCTTCATGATAAAGCGGCACACTGTGGATGCTTTGATTTCTACGAATGCTTCTGCTTCTGCCCACTTGGTGTAATACTCAGTTGCTGTGAGGATGAAGGATTTTTGTTTGGTTTGAGCATTAGGATCACCAAGGGGGCCAACAATATCGAAAGCCCACATGGAGAATGGCCAAGGTGTGGAGAGTGGATGAAGTGAGGATGAAGGAGCATGAATTTTATCAGTGTGGAGTTGGCATTTTACACACCTACGGATGTAGATGGCATAGTCTTCTTCTAGGGTTGACCAGTAGTAGCCCTGCCTAATGACCTTCTTGGCAAGCATCTGACTGTTGACATGCCCTCCGCATTCACTAGCGTGGGATCCTTCTACCACTTTCCAAGCTTCGTCATGATTGAGACATCTCAAAAGAACTCCATTAAGAGCCCGCCTGTACAGAATTTCTCTGATGACTATGTACCTTAAGGCGGCTCTTCTTATGGCCTTGCGATCCTCCGCATTTGCCCCTTCGGGATACGACCCATCCTTACAGTATTGCTCAATCTCAAAATACCACGGCAGTTCTTCTTCATCTAAAATTTCCTCAAGCTCAGCTAGCATGACTTGTTGCACTTCTCTCTTCCTAGACCTTTCTTCTAAAGTTGTCCTAAGGTTTTTGAACCAAGGATCTTGGGGAGATGGAACATCCAGCCGTTGGACGACAATTGTCTCGGTCCGGTGACTCAGAGGGAAGGATAGAGACGAAGCTAGTGACGCCAAGGCGTCAGCCAGGATATTTTGTGAGCGAGGAGTGTGGACATAGATAAGCTTGCGGAACTGCCTTGCCAACAGCATGACCAGATCTTGGTATGGTTTAAGATTTGGGTCACGAGTGCGGTAAGTTGAGAGCACCTGCCGCAGAACGAGCTGAGAGTCTCCTATGATTCTGAGGTGGGATGCACCTAAGATATAAGCACCCTTAAGACCAGCTAGGAGAGCCTCATACTCATACATGTTATTAGTGGCGGAGAAGGTGAGTTGGAAAGTGATGGGGATAGTAATACCCTCCGGGGTGAGCAGTACGGCTCCAATGCCTCGTCCCTGAGAGTTGAGTGCACCATCAAAATGGAGGGACCAGAAAGGATCTTTGGAGATGATTGAAAGCTCTTCATCAGGGAATTCCTCTCTGATGGAATCGCTGTGAGGGAGTGGCAAATGGGCAAGGTGCTCGGCGATGGCATACCCTTTGATGGCCTTTTGGACCACGAAAGAGATGTCGAATTGTGAGAGGAAGCTCTGCCAGCGTGCAAGCCGATCAGAGAGGATGGGTTTTTCTAAGAGGTATCTGAGTGGATCCATCCTCGAGATCAGCTTGACCTCGTGGGCCAGAAAGTAGTGTTTAAGCTTTTGGACTACCCACACGAGCGCGGCACAAGTTTTGTCCGCGGTGGTGAATTTGGATTCTGTAGTGTTGAAAAGCCTAGAAAGATAGTATGTTGCCCTTTCTTTTCTAGATTCATCATGTTGTGCAAGGACAGCACCTATAGAGTCCTCAATAACTGAGAGATATAGGATTAGTGGTTTCCCGGGTACAAGAGGTTGCAGAACTGGGGGATTCATGAGATACCTCTTCAAATCATCAAAGGCTTCTCGGCCCTTGTCATTCCATTCGAACTTTTCCCCTCCTTTCAAGAGATCATAGAATGGACGGCATCTTTGCGAATGCTGTGATATGAATCTTCTAATGAATTGCAGACGCCCAATCAAGCCTCTTAGTTGTGAGATGTTCTTTGGAGGCACATTTCTGCAATAGCCTTGGCCTTGTTTGGATTAATCTCAATCCCCCGCTTACTAACTATGAAGCCTAGCAACTTTCCTAATGATACCCCGAACACACATTTCTTTGGATTCATTACTCCCTTGACCTTTGCAACACCTTGGCGAGGATCTCGGGGTGTTCTCTCCTAGTTCTTGACTTCACTAAGATGTCATCCACGTACACTTCTACATAGACGTGCAACATATCGTGGAATATGGCCATCATCGCCCTTTGATAGGTAGCTCCAGCATTCTTCAGCCCAAATGGCATGACTACATAACAGTATGTTCCCCAGGGCGTGGTGAAGGATGTTTTCTCTTGATCCTCAGGAGCTATACGGATTTGGTTATAGCCTGAGTATCCATCCATGAATGAGAGGGTTTCATACCCAGCAGTATTATCAATTAGCACATCAATGTAAGGAAGCGGGAAGTCATCTTTTGGACATGCCTTATTTAGGTCCCGGAAGTCAATGCAGATTCTGACTTTTCCGTCCATCTTCATGACCGAGACTATATTTGCCACCCAGTTCGGATAAAGCACTACCCTGATGAATCTAGCCTTGTGGAGTTTATCTACTTCATCCTTCATCTTCAGGGCCATGAGTGGGTGGAACCTTCTAAGTTTCTGCTTTATGGCCTTTTCCCCTTCTTTCAATACAAGTCAGTGCTCCACTAGTGAGGGGTCTAGGCCGGGCATGTCCTCATACGACCAGGCAAATGTATCATTGTACTCCCTCAGAATTTGCACCAGTTCCTCTTCTTCATCAGGAGGGAGATTAGCTGAGATGATCACAATTCTGGGATCTTCTTCTGTTCTAAGATTGACTTCCTTAGTAGGTTCATCCACTGCCATTGTAGGTTCATCGAATCTTCTTATGCCACTCGTGTACATCTCGGCAGCGTCATCTACTTCACTATCCTCTTCATCGATTGGGTCCTCATCATTCATGATCTCATAGATGCCAAACCCGTCATCTACGAACACCCCATCCTACTCAATTTCTTCTTCTAACACCAACGCGTCCTTTATGAACTCCTCTATTAGCAACAATTCTTGACATCGCCAAGCTAACTCTTGAAGGTATCTTCGGGGAATAGCCTTGCCCCGTTGCTTCCTAGGGCGACGTTTGGACTTGGCGGGCGCTGGGTTGACCTGACTCTCTACCCTAGACTGTCCTAGACTAAGACTAGACTCTTCTGACCTAGACGATCTTAACTGGCTAGACGACTCTACAGGACTAGGGGAGGACATGGTGTCCTCGAAGAGGATGGCTCCTAATGAAGGAGCGAGAAGGGAAGCCCCAGCTGAGGGGTGCCCCTGATCAGGAGGGTGAAGGAGGTATGCCGGCTCCTCGACCTCAATGTGCATTTGAAGATTGACATTTTTTTTTAGAGATCGGGATCAATGGAGAGCATGCAGCACGAGAGAGTGATCTCGAGGTCGCACGGATCAGATTGTAAAGCAGAGAGGACTACAGGTGGGAGATCAAGAGTGAGGATGTTGCGCGCAGCTGTCAGGAGTTGGGGAGACTGCCGAATGAGTAGGGGAGGGGATAAAGGGACAAGGCTGGGAAGGAGGGAGTTCAAGAATGATGGATGGATGGCCAGGCACGTGCCCCTCCATAGTTCGTCTACTGTCCTTCCCTCTTCGTAGGGGATGTCTGGCTCACCCACGTCTGTGGTCTCATTCATCAGCTGCCTCTTGGATGTGATGGATGTGGGTGGATCTAGCAGTTCGGATGCAGTTGGCGGCCATGTTCTTTCTTCTTCCCAGAACAGACGGCTGAAGGCTATATTGATGTCTTCTATATCAAACCAACATTACCATTCATCCTCTGGGTCGCCTGTCTTCCTTCTCTTTCCTGGGCGGAGTGCTTCCAGTGCCCTGTATGTGAGCATGGGGGCCATATGCGGAGAGAAATTTCTGCCATGTATGTCATGCTGTGATAGCTTTGCCTCGACCACCACCGTGTTATACCCAGGTTGGGTTGGGCCTCTGACGAAGTGACACCAGAGTGTCCATGTGAGTGGTTCACGGTCGGCCTTGAGAGTGGAGGTGCTGAATGACCATGACTTGGATTTCTCTCTATAACCCAGTCCCCACCGGCTTTTCATTACAATGTTTGGGATGGGCTTGACGATGCCTTGTAGTGCTGCCCCTAGGCCCTTGCCTTCCTCATAGCCCAACTTCATCATGATTTGCCACCCCTTAGTGTTCAGTGGCTCCTTCCTCTTGACTACATTGACCTGTGCTGGACTGACCACTTGTTTGGAATGGAATGAATAGGCCCAAGGATAGTTGATATCTAGCACGGAGACAACGGGCTTGTTGGCAGGCCATATGGCTTGGAGAAGGGTATCATTGATGGCGTCAACCGTGTGAGCAGTGGCTATGCTTTTGACTTTAATGATCTGTCCTTAGAAAGGGAATTTGAGACATTGATGTGCAGTGGATGGTACGGCTCCCAGTGCTTCTAACCATGGGTGCCCTAGGATGGCCTTGAACATGGGGTCAATGTCAAGCACATAGAAGTCCACGGTGATAGCGAGCGGTCCCAGTTCGGCTTGTACAGTCAATGTCGTGGCAAGATCTTCTAGAGTTGTCATACGTGGCTATGGTGGTTGGCGTTGGTTTCAACAACCCTTCTAACACATCGCAGGCCCTCAAGGTACTCAGTGGGCAGACGTTTATTGACGCCCCGGTGTCGACCAGTGCTGCCCCTACTGCCACATGATTGATGGCTAGGGTAACACAGAGCGGGAGCCTCCTGGCTTCTAGGGGTGCTAGTTCATTCTCAGCAAAGGTGATGGCCAGCCCTCGAGTCACCATGGCCAGTGCACTTGGTAGTTTGTCGGCGAGCATGTCCTCATTCACCACTACCCTTTGCAAGAAATTTCTCAATGCTTCTTGATGCTCTTTGGACCTCTTTATCAATTCCAGTATGGAGATTTTAGCTGGCACATGATCAAGATACTTGAGGATATCATAGTGTGTACCGGGTAGCGGCTCAATCACCCCCTCGTCTTGTGGTTGCTGCTGAGGTTGTTGCTGAGGTGGTTGCAGGACCTGTTGGGGATTGCCTTGGCTGGTGGAGGTAGTGGAGATGGGTGGATACGGGCAACAGAAGACTCGTCCGCTCCGCAGGGTAGTCGGTTGGGTGGTGGCTTGTCTAGTGGAGGATAACGTGGAGGCGGAGGGTTGATTCAGCCCAGGTGGTAGCAAGATGACAGGTGTGGGAGTGGTTATAATGGGTGGTGGTAGCGTGAAGACGGGTGGAGCAAGGGATGTGGTAGGTGGTAGAATAATGGAGGGCATAGCGACTGGCGCGGGTGTTGAGCCGATGGGCAGTATGATGGCGTTGGCCTGGGAAACTAAAGGAGGGATTGACTGGGAAGCCGTGTTGGCTAGTTGTATTGTTTGGGATTGTTGAGGATATTGGTGGTTAATGGCCATCATCTGCTAAACATCGGGTTCATCATCATACGTCCAGTTCGCTTGAGGAGGGGGGTGGTGGACGATAGGGTTCACCTGGGCTGGCGGTTGGGGTGGATTAGGAGCTAGCGGATGGTTTGGCAAGGGGTTATGGACAATCCCCAGGTCCTACAACGGTTGTTGTTGCTGCTGTTGTTGAGGGGGTGGTTGGCGCTGCTGCCTCTGTTGTTGCTGCTGCCGCTGCCTTTCTTTGATGTCTCCGATCACTTGTCGGAGAGCTGTCCAATCCAGTCTGTTCTGTTCATACAGATCATATACCAGGTTTTTGAATGTGAAGCACTGCTCAATAGTATGACCTGGCTGCTGATAGAACATGCAATATCTTGTCTGGTCCACACTTGGATTTAATGGCCTTTCCGGAGGAAGCTTGATGGAATCTGTGGAGACTAAGGCCAAGAAGATGTCAGGAGTGTCTCAGGGAGTGGTGGGTACTGAGTTCTCCTTGGACCTAGGGGACGCCTTTGTTGGGTGCTATTAGGAGGTGGTACTTGGTTATATTGGGGCTGCTGGCCTTGTGGAGGGTTGGTGCGGTTTTGACCCTAAGCAGTGTAAGGTTGACGGTTGTTGCTTTGACTGGCAGGGTTGAATGCACTCTCATTTACTTAGACACCTTTGGTGACTGGCCCCTGAGGTTTTCTTTGGAAGTGGGACTTCTGGGATTCGAACATGGAGTGTATGGGGGAGTCCTTGAGTTGGGTTTGGATGAACCGGGCCCGACTGTAGAGCTGGTGCATGGTGGTGATATCATTCATTGCTAGGTGGTTTTTATAGGCTGGAGTTGCATTGGCAATGATGATTTTGACCTTTTCTCCCTCCGGAAGGTACACTGGGACTCGTGTGGCCATCTGCCTCCACCTGTCGGCATAAGTGGTGAACTCCTCATCCGACTTCATCTTTTCTGCCATGAGATCCGTAAGAGAATATTCTGGCCCAACCCTATCTTGAAATTGTTCAAGGAATTTTGCTTTCACTATGGCGAAGTCCTCTGCATCCTCGGGTAGCAAGAAATAGAACCAATCTAGCGCAGGCCCATCTAATGACCGGCGGAACAGATATGCCATCAAGCGGCGGTCATGCTGGTAGGGTGCAGACTCATAGATGAAATCCTTGATGTGGATATTGGGGTTGCCAGAGCCATTGTACTTACGGTACTTTGGGAGTTCGGATGGAGATGGGATCCATAGGCCATTGAAATTAGGCATGTGAACATCATGGTGCTGCCTAAGGTCGACCTGCCTTCGCAGCTCTTGCAGTTCTTTCTTGATGGACGCCCACTCGGACATCATGTCGGGAGCGGCAGATGGTTGAGCATGCAAGGAGGAGGCACGGGATGTCGGCTTGGTGTGCGGCTCCAGCTGTGGTGGATGGCAAGGGAGGTAAGGGGGAGACTGAGGCCTCGACTCATGTGGATGGTAGTGCTCAGATTCAAAGGGAGTGAATCGAATGGCCCGCGGCCGGATGAGAGTGTTGTCAGCTGGTCCCATGACAATGCGTTGGCCGGAGGTAGATGCCATGGGGCGAGAGGCACCCACTCTAGGTGAGGGTGATGAGGCGGCCTTTCCTTTGAGGGCCGTCATGAGATTTTGGATTTGAGATGGATCAAGCTGAGGAATTAGGCACATGAGTTGAGCAACTTGATCGTCTGCCTGAGGAGGATGGACATTTAGTGACGGGCCACCATCGTCGGGATGATGACTCTCACTGGCATGAACCGTGGCAACCCAATGGCAGGTCGACTTCTCGAGGAGATCATCATGAGGAAGAGATTCCTCATAGTCTTGGGAAGTGTAAAAGGCATCATCTTGATTCTCATTGCTATAGATCGGGTTCAGATAGGACTCCATATTTGGAAAGTGGATGCACCAAGATGGGGAAAGCCTGTCCAGACTTAACAACCTAATCTAGATAGACACCTAGTTTCCTAAACAGACAATCCTATGTAAACAAAAGAAAGAGAAAATGTCTCACCAAAAGCAGGCAGTTGGCAATGATGATGGTTTCTTTTATTTGGTTTAGGTTTGCCTTTTAATGAGTTGATCTTTTAGTAAGTTCCCTCAAAAGGAAAGGGTTTCCTAAAGGGGGAAAGGCTTCCAACTTCGGGTTTGACTAGGATTTCTCAAACTCACCAAATGAATGAACCATAATTCTAGGTGGCAACGGGTACAACCAGCCCGGCGGCCGTGTGGGAATCCATGGTCAGCGGGGACTTACGGAGGCCCTCAAGCGAGTGCTCTAGTCGGACACAAGGAACATGTGGCCGAGAGAGCGGGCGTCACTGAGGAGGACAACCTAAACTACAATATGGAAAGATGTATGCTCTCCCTATGTGCACCGGAGTGCATGCAAAAATCTAACCTAAGAGTAACACAACAGAAATCAGGCCGACCTGCTCTCAGAAGTAGAAGGCGACGGCGAACCTGTCGTGACCACGATTGGGACAGGAGGCGCGTCGTGTTCCTCTTCGCAGTGGACAGAGGATAGGTAAGACCCGATTAAGCACGAAAATCCAAACAACCCTATGGAGGACTGACAGACTCTCACATGCATGTAACAGGCATCAAACAACTCAACTCATGGATGGAATACTTGAAATAAGCCCAAAAGAACAGGAATAGATGGAATCAAAGGCACTAACCTGATCGCGACAACCTCCCTGTCGCCGTCCTTATAGCGATGCTTGCCATGTCGCCTTCCAACCCAGCACACAGACTCAAAATATCATTAAAAAAAATGGACGGGCAGACAACACTTACTTGATCGCGACGTTCGTCTGGTCGCCTTCTTTATTGCGACGCCTTCAACGCCGCCTTCCAGACCAGTACAGTAGAACACAGAGATAGCATGAAAAAACGAACGCTGATATACTGACCTGATCGCGACGCGCACCTTGTCGCCGACTTTATCGTGATGCCCTCAACGTCGCCTTCTCACCCAGAGCAGCAGAACTCAAAACAGTAGTAAAAGTAAACGGAAAAACATGGGATTTATGGAAGAACCACACACATGGACGACTAGAGAAGGCAGGGAAAGACAGTAACAAGCATGATGGGCACTAGATGTCCTACTGTGATTGCCAAAAGGTGTAATCACGGGATTAGTTCCCCAAAGATGATGATTAAAAGTAAAGGAAATTGACCATGATCGCCACCAAAGTAGTTGCAAAAGAAAGATGACGAAGATAATATGCTAACTACCTTGGAAAAGGGAAAAGAAGGCAGAAGGAGAACCTGATCCTATGAACGTGATGATGTAAGGGTCGCCTTCTTTGTACTTGAACGCACCGCGTGGTACGTCGCCTTCTGTATCGCGACAAGATTATCGTCGCCTTCTGCTTCAAAGGATGAAGACTGTGGGTTCTTTTTCTTCCTGCTCCTCAGCCGGCCAAGGGGTAAGAGCCTCGTGCTACTACTGTCTTCTAACACCTGCCAAGAACATTAAGATGACAGAAAAACCCATTAGATAACTCATTTGTGTAGAATATGTCCCAAAAACATGAAAGAACATGAAGTAATTGGAGGGAACTCACATGGGGTGGGGTTTTAACCCCTTTGGGTGGTTAAATTAGATGTGTGTGGAGTGTTCTAATGCTAATCTATGAAGAAAATAGACCTAAAGATACATGCATGAAGAGAAAATCAAAGGAAAAGAGGAGAGAGAAAGCATAGGTGGGGGAAAAATGCCCTAGGGGGGACTTCCTGGTCGTCTGGAGGCTGAGAGCTCTTATGAGGATTCGCAGCTCTCTGGTAGAGGAAGAAGCAGACGCTGGCCTTGCCCTAAACTGTCTCCTATGAAGAGTTTTATACCCTGTTATTCCTGAACAGACTGGGAGGAGAATAATAGGCAATGGTCCAACTTTGGGCAAGTGTGCTCGTGCAAGGGGAATCAGAACTCGGAAAGGACCTTCTAAAGAGGGTCTCCTCCAAATTTGGAAGGATTTGCACGCCTCTAGACCCACTAAAAGATGAACTATTCATCAATAGCAAAGGTCCAAGTCGGGTTAGGAAAGGGTACGTTGCATGGAAACAAGAACGCGACGAGCCCCTTGTCGCTACCAGGTCGCGACGCCTCGATACGTCGCCTTCCATAGAAGGAAACCTTTTCTGACGATTTTTCAGGAAGTAAAAATGCTAAATGAGAATGCGACGTATCGAGGTGTCGCCTTCTGAAGGAGAACGCGACGGTGACATTGTCGCCTTTCGGGACTTTCAGCATACGGCCATACAAAGTGTCTGATCTCCTTGCATGGGTATCGGATTGGCGTGCGGCTTGAAGCGCTGAACTCCTAACTTAGAGAGCTATAAGATGATGATGAAGATTGATTGATTTGACCAGGAAGAACCCACCAGGATGATGTACTAATGTACCGTCTTTCCCTCAGCCGGACGTACAACTCTACACAAGAGCGAGGGTGTCCAAGAAGACGACACAGACCTCAATGGTACACAAGTATCGGGACAAGCCCCAAGCACACACGTACTAGGCTCACACAAAACTTGGGGCTCCCAACTGAAGAGGTAACCACGGTAGGCGTCGTACTACTCGATACGCACACACAAACCACGTGCACACCGCACAAACCACGTGAAATCCCACGTCAACCGCATGAACACCACACCAACCACGCACACACACTACAACAAATTGAGGCTATACCCACAGAATTTACCTACAGTAGGGTAATACGTAGGTATATACCACAATTATACATGCTAAATCCGTTCATTGCAAGGTTATGCACACGCTTTTCTGCTGTTCTGCTCATTTGCTGCAATATAAAATTAAGAAACCTGACAGCAAGATGAATACTTCCCAGAACTCATTATGCAGTTGATTCCCAGACAATTAGGGAACCATTTTACCTCTGCTTTGAGGTAATGACCCACGCAAAATTGCCATTTGGCTAGTGAATTCATCTATGGTATTTTTATTATTTATTCCCGTTCTGTGGGGTGTATACTTATCAGGCAATGGAAAGGAGAAGATCTTCCATGTTTTCTACCTATTCTTTCCATCCGACAGTTAATGCTTTCTAAGGACTATCCTTATGGTGATTTATATTTTACTCTATGGAGGAATTTTTGACAATAAATCATTTGTCTTTCAATTTGGATGGGGATATATGTCATTGTGTGGATATCACATATAGATCATGCACTAAATGCTTTTTGTTCTCTTTTTAATATGGATGTCCATGATCAACTTGTGCTTATAATAGTTGAGCTCTCTTCACTCATCACCTTAAGATTTTGAGTTGGAAAGCCCAATCTATTAACAGGTATCATACCAAATGAACTAATGGTGTATAAGCTTATTCTTTGTGTAAGCTAGCTGGTGGATGGAATTTTAAGTGATCTTCAGTGAGAGATTTCTTTTTTATCATGTAATATTGGGCAAAGCAGCAACTCCAACACTGTACTAAGTGATCTTGAATGAAAGCTTTTTGTTTTATCCTGCCAAAACCATGATATTTCTTTAGTGTCCTCAAAATACCATGCCCCTCTTTTTTTAGGCCTTTGAATACTGCAACCCTGATCTTCCCACTGATATTGCTATCCTGGCATCCAGTAATTAAATACATGCAATAAGGGACTAAACCATGAGGCTACTTCTTATGCATTAGATATATTTACGTCTATATATCGACATATGTATGAGGAGGGTCACATTCCTACTTGTGGCAAAATGAAAATGGAGCCACCTACTCTAAAACCACATGATTCAATCCCCAATTTCCAAACACCATTAAACCTTTGTTAGAATCATCAATCTATACATGGAAAAAATCTTGCTATAAAAATCAAACTACAAATAGAAGAATCTCTTGGACCTAATATCATACTGTCCCATAGAACATTGTACCATAATTTGGACTATCTAAGCCATCAATCTTATATGCATCTGATGTGTGAGAAATAAGTGTACAAGATGTATGATTTGTTCTGTAAGTAGTTTACTGATACATGAGAATGTTTAATGGTAAGAGATCAAGAAGAGGAACAGCTTTAAAAGAACATATAGGAATAAGTTTCCTTTACTTGTTTCTGTTCGTTACAATGTGAATCATGTGGTTTAAGAGTAGGTTGGTACTGTTCTTATTTTGCCACCTTTGGCAATGGAATCTCCTCTATGTATATATAAATTGTTTTTTTCTCTCTGCCTCTGTATTAAAATAAAGACATATATGCTCTTAGACTGTAACACTGCTGTTTTTCATCCATTTCTTATTAATTATAGGTGATCAAAGCAATTCTAGCTATACTAAGGACCACATTGCCAGATTGTGGTGATGGTTCATTTCGGCAAGCATTTAAGGCGTTGTTTTTCTGGTGATAAGGAAGGAAGGAAAAAGGTCCAGCATAACTTCTCTACATATTCCTACTTTCTGTCGAGACTTTTGCTTCTGATCTTTATTCTAATTTGCAGTAATTGCTTGCATTCCATGATTCAGATAATTGAGCACATTGAGAAGATATCCTCTGTTAGAAATTGTAGCTTTATCTCTGCTACCAGCAACATATTTGCTGCAAAGATTTCTGGCACATTTAAAAGGTCCTGTCCTCAAGGTTCAGTTACTTTTATGAACATTCCTTATAATCTAGTGTATCTTCTGATGGCCGCATTATTTGTTTTGTGTTTATGATCTTAGTTTGGTGACCAAGGTAAATTTTCCTGTTGGGTCGCATCGCATTTTCTGGTGTATATTCTGTCATGACTTTCTTCTTTTGGATCTATATATTGGTTATGGTGCAGAAGAATATGTAGGTTCCTCTGTGACCCTAGAGGATTTTGATGAAGAATCTGGACATGTGGTTGGAGTAACTAGATTCATGACAATGACTTGACTGGTCTGCCGAATGAGAGGCGGGGTGTTAATTTTCAGGTCTAATGCTAATGTAGCATGAAGTATACTGACTAGTAAAATTTTGAAACATTCCTCCTTTTTTTATATTCTACATTTACATCCTTTTTATACAGAATCTGGCAGATGGTGCAAGTTTCCATGTATGTATGTATGTATGTATGTATGTATGTGTATTATATATATGTATGCGTGGGTGTATGTGTTCTCTACACCTTTCAGTTGTGATTTTTTGCCACAGACTTTTTCCTGCCACTATCTTCTGAAAGATGCATATTACAGCCCACTTTCTGAAGTAAGCTAGTACATAACAGAACTTTCGTACACGTTAACCCATTGGCATCTGTTAATAGTTTGTAGTGAGTAACCCATTGGCATCTGTTAATAGTCAGTAGTGTGTAACTAGTTAAGGCGAGATAAAATGCAGTATTCATTGTCCTATGCAACGTAGACTACTGCCATCAAATGAAGATAATTAAGAGGATTGAATGAAGCATGCCACATTTTGATTTCTTGTTTGCCGTTTGACAGTGTGTTATCCTTGCTGGCACATGTTTCACTCAATTTACTTCATAGCTTTTCTTTTCTGATACTTGACTACATTGTACATTGGCATAATTAATTATACTTTTTGACAGTACGTTTATTTTATGGGAAGGTGTTCCTCTTAGATCCTAATGTTAAGAAGAACTTGCACATCTTTGAGATTTTGTATTATGTTCTCTAATATTTCCTGTAGATTGTGTTTACAGGGCTCAACTCACTTGGGATTTTTAGCCATTTTTTTGGCTAATCATCTTCTATTCACGATATTTGGTGATTCTGGTCAATGTTTTGGCTAATAGCCTATCTGTTAAGCTCATAAGTTAACTTCTAGTTCTACTTCTACACTTCCAATGATTTTCATTTTTATGATATTGTAAAACTTGTTTGACTATACATCGTTCTTTGGCAAGTTATGTTATGTTGTATTTCTGGCATTGAAAGAACTTATTACTATGCTCACTTTTTTTGAATAGCAAGTTAGCAACTAGTTTCTTTGGGTCTGTTCCACCTCTATTGATATTTACTTTTTTTAACAATCATTTTAAAACAATGTATCATCCTTTCTATACTAGATAAAAATGTCATGCTTTTTTGGAAGTGGAGAGAAAAGTTGTCATCTTGAATGTGTAACAGTGCATGTATACACGATGTTCACTTTTCCTTGCACAAAAGAGCCTAATCTTGTTTTTGCCTCAAAGTAACTAGCATTTTGATATGAATGTCTCAAAATTCTTTTAGCCTTTTTTTATTTTAAATGGTTAACAATATTTCCTGATTGAAGTTATATTTCTTTTTCTTTGATGTTTCATTTATTCTGAATTACTTCTGATAGGAACGGTCAATCTCTGCTGTTATCTCCTCGGTAGTAAATGTGCTACCTCAGGTATGAAAGGTTGTTTATTGCCATTTCCCTGACTTTCAACATTTTGAATAAACTTATAAAAATGAATGGGGTCTGTTTGTAACACTACCTTGATTTCTTCCTGACATGACATTCACTAACTTGACCTTAATCTGTATTTTAAGTCCATTGTTGTCAATGTGTCTGCCTAGCTGCACTCCATGGGTTCCATTGAATAGAAAAAGCTTGAAAGTAGAAGCTTATAATATTTAGAATCTGATTAATCATCTTCTTTGAAGGGCCCGAACTGCAATAGAGTTCTTGATCTTTGACACCTTCTACTCCCCAACCCTCAGTCATCTTCCTGAAAAATCTTTCTTAATTTCACCAATATTCACGCTGTCAGCCATGTAAGAACTGATAATGCTCCTGCAGAATGCATCAAGATTTTGTTGGGCATGCTGGGGCAAGGAAGTTGAATTAGTGGACCTGAAGAAGCCAACTTCCTCTGTGTTGAGTAAATAGAAGTAAACAGGGTGGTTTTGTAAAATGTGTAACATGTTTATGTGCCCTGATTGTTGTCAAGTACAGGGGCATTTCAGTATTTTCTGCTGTCTCATCCTATAACATTATAGTGCGGCCTGGTTAGAGTTTGTTACAGGGGTATTTTAGTCTTTGTATTGATGAGCAGTTACTCTAGTCATCTTTTAATATTAGTTGTGGGCATATCCCAAGAAAACATGAACAGGGGTGTGGAGCCAGGAAAAGAAAGTGGGCACATCAACCATGGAGTTCAGGGAACTACTAATGCTGGTTTGGGAGCAGTGATGACAGCGAATGCCGGTGGTGTATGGACAAATCCGCCTCAAGCAAATACAAATGTAAATGTTGGCTGGTGTCCCCCTCAGCAGGGAAATGCAAACATGAATATGTTTTGGGTAGCACTTGCACAGGCAAATCCTGGTTGGGGAAGTCAACTTCAGACAAAAGGAGTTTAATCTTCAGAAGTTGAGAATAGGAGGGCTAAGTGAGAAGTTTATAAATATTTTTCGAAGAGTTTTGCTTCACGTGTCTTTCCTCCCCATGTTACAAATAAGTAATTTAATTATTGCCTTGCTTTCTGACCTTTATGATGTGGATTTCAACTCAAAATTGTATACAATGCATAATTTATTTTCCTTTAACTCTATGCTGCAGATTGGGTATAAAGCATGCCAAGGGGACCTCCTGGCACTGGAGTAACGTTGAATTTTATCAAATGCCATGTACACATTTGTTTCATATTTGGACCACATCATGAACTTCCAAATTTTACCAGATCATGCCATGTCTTTGTTTATGTGGATATTTGAGTGAACATGTGAATGTTATGGATGTGAATGTGAATATTATGGATTTGAATATTGTTTTGCTTATGTGATGTAGATCAGTGGATATGGATTTGAATTTTATTTTAGTTATGTGGATGTATCTGTATATGTATTACATGTTAATATCAGATATGGACAGGTATTTATTTTATATTTGTAAAAAAAAAAAAAAAAAACTCTACACCTAAGCTTTTTAATATTCATGACTAAACATCATTACTTACAATACTGTAAAGCCATAGGTATATATATTGCAACATCTCAAAAAAAGATATTACTACGGTTATAAACAATCAATATAGATGACCTCTACACTTACATTTATTTATCATCATCTCAAAAAGGTTTTACTACGGTTATGAAACTATAAGTATAGACGGCAATACCTATAGTTTTTAAGAATTTTACCTATGCTTTTTATAAATCTTTACCTACGGCTAATATTTGTATGAATAATCCGATATATACCTACGATTATTTTTCTGTGGGTATAAGATTTAGTCACGCGCGCATGCGTGTCGGATGCAAACCGTAGCACTTTGCGTAGGTAAAGGGTTTTACCTTCAGATTTTTGACATATATCTATAGTTGTTACGCGAAGCTATAGATCATTTTTTTTGTAGTGACAACACGCTCCCCGAGAGCTACAGGTGCCAACACACCACTTACCATAGCCATTCACAACGATTCACGATAATCAGATAACCATGCTAGCATGCATAGAAATAAAGTCCCTCAGACCTGTTGTCGCGACAAGGTCCCATGTTGCCTTCTGAACGCGACACCCCTATATGTCGCGTTCAAGAACCTGAACGCGACGGGTCGGCCTGTCGCGTTCAGAATGCGACAGGAGGGTCCATCGCCTTTGTAGACACTCATTTCTGACCCATAAGTCGAGTCAAATTCCTTGTCATATCATTGATGTCCCACGTTGGCTCATGATCGCCAAGCTGGCTTTCTCCGATCATGATTTGGACAACGACTTGTGATAGTTTGTGTTTTGTTGCTTGTAGCGCGCTCGTGGTTGGGGGTTGCGGACACCAGTAGACGTACTAGGCCCCAACTAGTCCTATTTTCTAGTGCCTCACTTTAGGGAGCTCGGGCCGGTGTCCCTAAAGGTGTCAGGCATGGGCCTGTGACAGTGTGGTCCACAGGAGTTGTGTTGGTTGGACTCCACCGTTTCTTGTCTTGTTCTAGTGGAGTGGCAGCTAGACTTTTCATCCGTGGCTGCGAGACTGAGAGGTAGTCATGTGTGGTTTGTCCGGGTCAATAGCTAGTGTCGCGAACTAGTCTTCGTGGCTCGAGTGTGGTGTTTACCTACTTTAACACGTACACCTGGTTGTGGTTTGCTATTTATTTATTAAAGCTACTTTTACTAATAGCATGTGGTAAGTAGAGTTTACAGCTTTAATATCCTGCTTAGATAGATTTATAAATTGCTAGCATAATTTTTTGCTGTTGTTATTTGTGAGTTTGGTTTGCTCGGTTTCTAGGGGAGTTTTTCTACTGAGCCAGTGACTTGTGAGGCTCACCCCCTACTCCTTTCAGGTGAGGGAGAGCAGGAGGCTTCTCATCCTTCATCTAGTTCTGAGCCGCACTATAGCGGAGCAGGGTCTGCACCTCTAGCAGTGTAATCTACTTTCTTTGTTCACCTCGGGATATGTCCCAAGTTGTTGTTGTAGGTGTGTCTGGCTACAGTTGAGAAATGACTATGTAAATTTCTTGTAAATTTTTGTGAGATGACAATCTTATAATATATTTCAGTTGTTTCTTTTATATTTTTACGGACTTGTGAATGGTATCCTTTGCGAGGCTTCGGCCCGTTCGTGGGAGACGAAGTCAGATCAGACACGTTATTTAGTTAACGGGTTTGGACGACGAGGATCGCTACACACTCCGTTTACAACCCTACTCGCTTATGCACATAGAGCACCAGCATACTTGTGCAGGAGGGGTTGTATCCTTGGATGGTCTTGCAACCCCAATTGCCTTACAAACCACCACTTGCTATGCTTATGGCACAACTATCCTTGTTCGCCTAAGGCAAAATGTTGCAGTTGACATCAATCGTGAACAAAATTGGTATTGGATATGCTGTGAAATGAAGGAAACAAGGAGAACTTGTGGCTTTAATACCACTGTTGGTCATCTTTTACCAATATGCGAAAGTGAAAAAAATTAATGTGGAAGAAGAAAAATCATTCTCATCAATATGAAATCATTGTTAAAATCGTCCATAAATTTCACAAATTAGATCTTAAAGTTACATGTGGTAGCCGATAGGAAGAGAAACAAAAAGAGACAAAAGGGAGGATCACGGTTGAGTCGATCGGTAGAACTCTTGCTTAAAAAGTAGGAGGTCTCAAGTTCGATTTCTGGGGGGAGTTTACCTGATCTACATGCAGGTTTTTTCGGTCAAGTGAGATAAGGACAATATAGGTACACGAAAAATAAGAGTTGTCAAGTCCTGACTTTGGAGTTCACGAACACTAATCTCTGAGCCCACAAAACTACACGAGGCGGAATTTCCTTGTTACAAAAAAAAGAGAGATAAGATTTATATGTGAGTCTTTCTAAATTATATTTTTGAAACTTTTTTGACCCAAAAGTCCTAAAGATTTCCACAAACTAGATCATATTAAGACTCTAACTAGTGTGGAGGATCACATGTTCACATAATGTTAATCCATATTTCATAAGATTGTGTAATAATGATGGGGTGTGTGTGATGATGCTGTAATCATGCTCGATAACTTAGTTCCAGTCAGATTTACAAAGAATCTAAACATTGAAAATTTTGGCATCTTTTCGAGTGTCCAGTGATGAAATGTTATTGATATTTTCACATATTAACCCCTATAATCTTAATGTATCTTAGATAACAATTTATAATCTTTTTAATTTCAGATAACCCTTTCCTCGTCTTCCTAATTGTAAATTATCTTATATAATTTCAATATATAAATATATCTAAAAGTGTATATTTTAGTGACACCCGTTCATGTCCAAAATCTCACTTGGGTATTTCAATCGATTATAGAACACTAAATGCATTTAATTTTTTATTCTTATAATTACTTTTTTTTGTTGTTAAAAATAGGTTACAATCGTGTCTTATATATATATATATATAGATGCTGGGGTACGGCGGTGCGGCCCCGCCGTACCCCAGCCGCTGCCGTTGGATCACCATCCAGCGGCAGCGTTGCCGCCCCATTTTTTTTATTATTTTTTTGACAACCGCTGGATTACCATCCAACGGTTGCGTTGGGGTACGGCGGTGCCACACCGCCGCACCCACCCCAGCATTTACCTATATATATATATATATTTGTTTCTTCTTAAAATCTACATCCACTTTTTCAAGAGCGCTTTAGAATCTTGATGACATTTTATCTTTACCGCTTTATGGATCACTCTCTATTACGAGAATCTCTCTTGCACAAGTTTCAGATCACATATGGTATATCTGGAATGGATTACTAGTAATAATTAACAATTTTTCATAACATTTCTAAATACATATATATATAAATATATATATATATATAACGAATAATTTTTTGAACAAATAATTAAAATTTATTATAATATAATTTAATGTATATTATAAAAAAGATAATATTTATTGTAATAAATTGCAGTTCAGTAAAAAAAAGTTAAATATTTGATAAGAAATTTTAATTAACTTATTATATATATTTTTAATATAATTTGAAAATGTGTTTTAATTAGACAAAAATAATCGCTATCTAATGACCTCTTCCCGCGAGGTGGTTGGTCAAATTCCAGTAATAAAAAGTAGTGACGTTGGAGGGGAAAAAAAAAAAAAAAAAAGGAAATCCACAAGGGACCCTTGTGGGGTTTGGAAGAGAGAGGAGGAGGGTCCATACTCCATAGTCCGGTGGCCTGCACGGAGGAGCGAAGAGGAGGAGAAAATGGAGATGGAGATCCTGGGCATAAACTTCGCCTGCGTTCTGGGATCGCTGCGCGCGGGGAGCTTCCCCGACCGGGACTGCCTGCTGCCGCTCATCTCCAAGCTCCTGGGCTATTGCATCGTCGCCGCCTCCACCACAGTCAAGGTCCCCCAGGTTGGTGGTGCATCCCACTCCTTTCGCAAACCTAGATCCCGTTCCTGCACCTTCTCGTTTCTCCTTTCTCTAAATTGGTGCTGCTGGTGCTTCCTCTCACTCTCTTAGGGCGACCTTTGCTTTGTGGAGGCTGTTGTTGAGAAACTGTGATGAATTCTGCTATTTCGGTTTTTATTTTCCGTTTCGTGTGCGGGGTTGTGGTGGTGTTGTAGTAGGCGCGGTTTGATGCTTGGATCTGGGACGCTGGGAGTAGAAGAAACTTTTGTGTGCGTTTTTTTTCTTCCTCGTTGAGTGTGTTTGTTTACGTGTCTGAGCATCTTTAGATTGGGTGTTCAGCGTCTAGTTTGTTTTGGTTTTGTGGGGATTTTCACAGAACCAAATCAAAACACACTATGATTTCATTGGAGACTGATCCAACCAGACTATGACGGAGACCTTTCCGTGTGGTTGGGCATGGTTAGGTCTGTAATCATGTTTAAGCTTTTTATGGACCGATGATGCCGGATGCTTTATTACAAAACAAATTAGACAGTTTGACCACTTAGTTTTCAACTTGAACTAAGTTGTAATACTAAAACTGTGTTAAAGCAGAAAATTACCGTTTAATCTTCCCATAATTAAATTTGAAAATTCTGTGAAATTTTATGTATTCTAAGCATTGCATGTAATCATATCCAAGTCGGTTTATTTGATTTGCTTTGTTTTCTGGACAGTTTCGAAACAAAAGAATCTTTTTTTCATTCTCAAACTGAGCCAGAGCCAAATCGGTTTGATTGTTTCAATGATTTTTTAGTGAACAGCTCAAATTTGATCGCAATGAGAAAATCATGGTTTTGATCTCCACTTTTATAAAGTAGTATTTTCAATTTCATCCCAGTTCTGATTTTTATACTGGAAATAAAATAGTTTCTGAAAATGATTAGAAAATATGCCAGTGATGGTGCTAGAACCTCTCTTGATGAAGAATATGCTGATGTCTATGGAAGGCTGAGTTAACATGGGAAAAATGTCCTCCTTTGCTCTACGGATGGCAGGAAGGGAAGGAGATGGATGAGCAGGAAGAATAGAATCGAGGGAGATAGGAAGGAAGAAGAGCAGGGAGTAATGTGGAAGAAAGATGAAAACCAGAAGAAAATATGGGTGATGCTGACATGTGTTTTAGCTTAGCCATACGGACACTGATGGGAGGAGGAAGAGTCAAGGAGGAAATAATGAAGCATGGAGGGCAGGAAGGGGACATGGACAACTGAAGGATGACACCAAGGGCTTGGGGCTTATGGATCTGGGGGTTGTTGACACGGGGAAGATATATGTATATATATGGTGTATGATGGGAACATAATGTTTACGTGTATGTGCAGTTATGTATATACATGTGCGTGGAGTTACACATGGTTATTGTGACATGGAAGCACATATCATTTGATTTTGTTTATTCATTTCGTTTTATGTGGTTCGTGTATTCATTTCCCATGCTTTTGAATTTTGCGGGGCGTGCCAGTCTGTCTAACAGACAGAAGAAAGAGTCCACACAATGCGGAGAGAGTATTTTTGGGTGTCCTTGGAACGGACGGGTATGATGTCCGTGGAACGGACGACTGGATTGTCCATGAAGTGGACGGGGATGCCCGTGTGACGGGCGACTAGGGTGCGCCGTTTTTTATCTGAACTCCTTGAGTCCCGTATCCATACTCATCAGGTGATTGGAGTATCATGTGCTGGACCTCTGTCTCCATCGACCGGAGTCGATGTTATATTTACATCGAGTTAAGATTCCTGGTGTTATTTAACATCAGTTTTAACCCGAATACCATTCATAGCAAAGGATGAGAAAAATATACATGCTTTTAGAAAATCCTGATCATAACATGTTTTTTTTTTTTTCTTTCTTTCAATGCTTTTACTTTGGGTATCTCATTTTTGAAATGACTGCCTTTTTGGAGTTTAAAGTGTGATTTTGAGAGGGGAACGGTTGCATACCCGTGGACCTATTTGAGGTTTTTTTTATTTGCAAAAGGTTAATTAGAAATTTCTATCTGGGAAAACATGAAGATTATTATTGTGAACGGGTATATACCCGTGCATTTTGATTCTGAACTTGGGGGTATTATGACCCGGAGCAACACTTCCGTATTAGAAGGATTACTGTATCAATTTTCTCATATGAAGTTCTTTTATAGTGCCATTTTGGAGCAAAGTCCGAGTTTGAGGCAAAGTTTCTTTTCTCCTTGTTTCGCACTTGTGCGGGTATAATTTCCGGAGATCATATGGATGTATCTCCATGGAAGTCCTTGTCATATTGTGATTTTTGTCTGAAGTCCATTTCCACGGGTATGGTTTTTGTGGAAGTGCATATGTGCTCCCATTCGGAGTATCTGAACACAGTTCGGGTCCCCATGGACGTTCTTGTCGATTTAAAGTTCCTTTATAGAAACTGTCTATATGAACACAGTTCTCGTGAGTATGCTTTTGTGCTGCTCTTTGGAGTATCTGAGCATGGTTCAGTTCTTGTTTCCTTTTTCTTTGGATGTGTGTATATCAATACAATTTCCATTTATTTTGGCAGAGTTTCTGCCTATACGGAGTGCCCTCACGGAGGTATATTCATGTGAATATGTATTTATATCCATGTGTCCTCGGAGAATCTTTGTCCGGAGGAATTTTGCCCTTAAGGAGGTATGTGTGTATGATCATAAATTTGCAGTTTATGCATATTTTCTCACCGGTATCCCTATTTGAATGGAGTATCCGGCAAAGAGATACTATCTGCATGTGCAGAATCTCTTTTCGAGAGGCATGTGCATGTAATTACAAACTTGTGATTATAGACGTATTTACGGGCGGAGACTCCATTTGGGCAGAGTTTCCTCTTGGGAAGACATGTATATGAATACAAAGTTCGTGATTATATTGATACGTTTTTAGAGGGAGAAACCCGGACATGGACAGAGCTTCCTTTCAAGAACACATGTGTATAGGCACAAATTTGAATTTTATAGATATGTTCTTAGGCGGAATCTCCACTTGGGCAGAGTTTCCTCTAAGAAGCATATATATGAAAATAAGAATTTGTGAATATATAAACATGTTCTTGGGCAGAATCTATCCTTGGGCAGAATCTCCTCTAAGAAACATATCAATATAAACACAGATTTGAAGTTTATAGATATGTTCTTAGGTGGAATCTCCATTTGAGCAGAGTTTCCTCTAAGAAGCATATATATAAAAATACGAATCTGTGAATATATGAATACGTTCTTGAGCAGAATCTCCACTTGGGCAGAGTCTCCTCTAAGAAACATATGCATATAGTACAAACACACCGTCCCGGAGAGTTTAAAACTCGATGGGAGGTGGCATAAATTACCAAGGTATCTAAAATACCATATGTCCGGGGTGGACGGTATTTAGAACCTATAACCCGTGAGGGCCGGTGCCGCTATTGCGGACTTTTAGCCGATGGAGTTCGTCGATGCCGTATATGAACGACTTCTCAATGCTCGGGAGAAGATTTGATACCTTGACTCACAAAGAAATGAGATTGAGAACGAAGAGGAGAGCTTTGGGGATTTGGAAATTTCTATCTCCTTCAATTTTCAAAGAAGGAATAATAAAGGAGGGCTATAACACTTTTTCTGACCAAAGGGGAGGGAGAGCTAGAGAGGGAACCCAAGCCCAAGAGCCAGCCAGCCGAACCCCTTTTCCATGGGGAATGGGGGTGCCTTTTATAGGGGAAGGCACCCCCTTACATGCGTGGGATGGGGGGAGTCTAACCGATGGGGGTTCCATCGGTTAGAGGGAAAATTCCCTCTAACCGATGGGGGTTCCATCGGTTAGAGGGTTTTAAAACCCCTCTAACCGATGGGGGTGCCATCGGTTAGGGGGAGGGGCACTCCCCTAACCGATGGGGGTACCATCGGTTAGGGGATGTGCCTATCTCCTGTTTTTTTTTATTTTCTGTTTTCTGTTTTTTTTTTTGAAAGGGGACCCCTTAACCGATGGAAGTTCCATCGGTTTAAGGGGAGATCCCCCCTAACCGATGGAACATCCATCGGTTAGAGGGGAAAACTCCCCTAACCGATGGTGCTCCCATCGGTTAGGGGAATCCCCTTAACCGATGGAAGCTCCATCGGTTAGAGGGGAGTTCCCCTCTGACCGATGGAAGTACCATCGGTTGGAGGGGATTCCCCTTCCAACCGATGGAAGCTCCATCGGTTAAGGGGGGAAAACCCCTTTAACCGATGGAGCTACCATCGGTTAGGGGGAAAAACCCCCTAACCGATGGTATTTTCATCGGTTTAGGGGAGGAGCTTACAAAGTCTATAAATAGACCGGTCTCCCCTTCATTTGAAGGGGTCTTGCCCTTTGGAGAATCCCGTGTCATTCTGGACATCTTGTCGGAAGTTCTGCCGTCCCGGACGGAGAATCAATTGCAAGTCTTTGGAGCCTTCGTGGCGGACTTGTTCTCGTACTCATCTTTCACATGTGGTCTTGTAGACCTTGTAATGCCGGAATTCTTCTGTGCCGTATTTTATTCGGAGATTTATTCTCCTCGGCATCTCCCACTTGCTTGGGATGCTTGACAATACTTGAGAGCTTGAACGGCTTTCAACCAGAAACTTGGATTAAGTCATGACTTTAAGTAACCTTGGGGTTACCGTAATCATAACCACCTTGTCCCCCTAATCAGGCCGTTAAACTGGTTAGGTGAAGTCAACATTTTACCAGTAGTTACCGACTCCTTGTTAGGTAGCCATCCTCTTTGCCTCAAGCTAACTAACTGGTTAGTTACCCACATGTGACTGCCACCTACTTGGCTTGTTGGACCACTATATAAGGGAGCATTGGTACTTCTCTTAACAAGCATCCAACATATACACATATAAATATTTTCTGTCCCAACAGGGGTTCAGATGATTGATGAGAGCTGGAGTAGTAGGAGAGAAAGAAGGATGTGCAGATCTAAGGTGATGGCAACAGGAGTTTGAGGCTTAGCCTTGGTCATTGGGAGGAGGAAGCACGGTGTGAGTCCACAAAGAGGCAGTCTGGTAAAGTTTCATGCATCTACTTGTTGCACTGCCCAGAGCTGGTAAGAGGGCTGCATGCATTGTGGTCTATTCTCCAGTGGTGACTGCTGAAGAGTGAGGGAAGAGTGCCAGTGTTAGGATGGCAGTGGATGGCCCACCAGATATGAATATGAAAAGTGAAGGCTCAAGGGAGAATCCCAGTTGGAGTTGGAGAAGGCAAGCTTGTGAATGGGAGGGAGAGAGGCCACAGTGGGAGAAGGCAACACAACGTGTTTGATGTTGGTTTTCCTTCTCTTCCTATATTTCTAAAGGATCCAATTTGTCATACGAATGGGCATCCAGTGGTTAAGAAAGTTCTTTTTTCTTTTAAAGAACAATGAGAGTATCCCAACCACCTAGTATTCACCAAACATCTCTTGGACAGGTTTACGTGATGACTCTTTCTTGGACTTTCTGAATCTTTGTCCACTACCATGTCAGCAAAGTTTCTTTTTATCTTGAAAGTGGAACTGGCAATTCAAGATCAATACTGCATTTGTCTGTGTGGGTTGCTTCTATGTGAAATATGTGAAATATACCCCAGGCCATCCTGCAGATACTAGATGTGATTTTCTATGTGAAATATACCCTAGGCCATCCTGCAGATACTAGATGTGATTTTCTCTTTGGCTGATCTTTCTCTATTTATGAACTGAAGCACCAGTTTGCAGGTAAGTGAGGACGTTGTATTGAGCCTGTTGAAATTGAAATGAATTTAGTGATGTTGATCTTAGGTATAATGACCTGTATGCCTATTTTGGTACCTGTTCAGATGATGCTGACCTTAGATAGGGCTCTTGGGTCTAGATTGAGGTCAAGGTTTGGCAAATAAATTGTGTTTGAGTCACGACGCATAGTAGCATATTGTGGGTCCACCTGTAGCAATGTTACTTTTTCACTTGCCTAATACTTATTATTTATGAAACCTTGCTTTTGGCTTCTCAGATACTCAAGATTTTGAAGAGTCAAAGTGTCAGGGGCCTTAGTGTTGCAGCCTTTGAACTTGAGGTTGTTGGATTCACTATTGCATTATCATATTGTCTCCACAAGGGTCTGCCATTTTCAGCATATGGAGAGTTAGTATTTCTTCTGATTCAAGGTATACATGAAATAAAAAGATTTTATCCTTGACTTTATGGTTATCTTGTTTTTCATTTTTTTTATTCAGTGCAAAGGTGTTTGAGATTTCTTAATCCTTGGGTATTTTTCTGTTTAAATTTTGTTACAGCAATAATTTTGGTTGCTATTATTTACTATTATTCTCATCCACTTGGAAACAAGACATGGATGAAGGCACTGCTGTATCCTTTTGCCAAAATTATCTCGAACCTCACTTTTTCACGTCATCATAGACCCTCATTTTTTTATTTCTATTAACTGATATTCCATTAGATACTGTGGTGTAGCGCCGACCATTTTAGCTGGTCAGATTGACCCTGTCCTCTTTGAAGCTCTATATGTGAGTTGAACTTGTCACTTCTAACATCAGTATGCTGTTTGCATCTCTTCATTTGTTACATTGATATGCTGCATCAAGTTGTGTATTCCATATTAAGGTTGAATAGTTTAATTGGTTCCAATATGTTTTTCTATTCATGCTTCTTTAATGTGGTAATTTTTTGACAGGCTTCTCAACATGCAATCTTCTTTTGTGCAAGGGTTCCTCAAATATGGAAGAACTATAAGGTCCGTTGAAATCCTTTTCAAAAGCCTTTAAGTGTCAAAGAAGCTGATGGATATGACTTGCTACTTGCTCATCCTTTAACTAATATTGTTGGAATTTTAGCTCAACCTTTTCTTGTTAGTTTCTTCTTTGGTTGCTCAATGGTGTTTGTGACTGCAAATGATGTTTTAAGTTGATAGAAGGTTTTCAGTGTTTGAAGTGACTTATGTAAAGATGAAATATCATGCATTGTTCTTTCTGCAAAATAGAAGATGCTATATTTATGGCTTAAGAAGAAATGCATGCATAAGATGCATAAAGAATACTCCGGACCAGTTTGTAAGGGTACAAAGCCACATACAATGTCTGTTAAAAGGGTGCTAGTTTAAATTGATATAAAGCCACATATGACGTATCTTAAAATGAAACGTCTATTTTGTTCTCTCTAGTTCCACTGAGGAACATGTTATTCTTACAGACGTCCTAATTAGCATCATGATTACCACAACATTGTCATCGCAATATTCATTATTCCTTTCCTCATGTAAAATCTATCTCCTAAATTCACGGTGTAATAATGAATTAGAAAGAAAGCTTCTTTTCTTTATTATGCTATTGATGTCTTCAAAAATTTTCATCTTGTTTATTGCTGATTGCAGAACAAAAGCACAGGGGAGCTCAGCTTCTTGACATTTTTTATGAACTTTGGTGGCTCTATAGGTGAACTATGCTAAACTCAGAGAACCACATTTCCCCGCATAAATGTGGGTAGAGCTTCTATTGTATGCTAATTCTTGTCTATCTTAACATTTTATTTGCAGTAAGAATATTTACCAGTGTCCAAGAAAATGCTCCAACGAGTGGTATCCTTTGTTTCATTCTTGGAGGATGATATTTTAAATTTAAGTCCCTAGGTTTCCTTGGAACATCTGGCCAAGCTCTAAGTCATGATGGTTGACTTGTTATCTAGGTGGCAAATGCTCTATGCTTTTCTATTTCAAGTACTCTTCTTTTATCTTTGTATGTACATTTATCTCTGATGTTTGGTTTTACAGTCTAATCCCCCAGAACAGTCATGGAAACATGGCGAAGGTGCAGTTTTGTAGAAAGGGCATTAGGTGTTGACTCTTCTCTACCATCCCTCCGTTGGCCACACCAAGGAGAGCAGGTGCCTGTAATTGGATTATTGACATAGATGGCCTAGGAAATTATTATTCAGATCCCAGTAGAAAGTTGAATTAGATGTGACACATTATAGTAGAAGTGGTTAAGCGATCAAAGAATAGCCTGGATTATATTGGTCCTTGGAACAATGCTTCAGAAAAAGTTGAAATGTGTCCTATGGATGAATGAATAGCCAAATTCACTATTTCTGACATCTTTTTTTTCTTCTTTTTTTTTAGTTCATTAGAACATTGGGTAGTTTTTAGGCCAATTAGCCTTATTTTTGGAGTGCTGCTGCATTTCTTCGCAATGAGACTGACTGTTGATCAGTTCAAACCATTTTCCTACTCTGCTCACAATAAATCTTTGAAGAACCAGGGGATGCCTTGTTGGATCTCGAAGTTGTTTCAGAAAGTCGGAGAAGATATGTCAGAGATCAGGAATAATGGCCCCACATATGATAATCTTATACTTCTCCTAAGAAAATGTAAGTTGTACGCATTTCCACATTTAGTGAAATGATGCCCCTCCCTCCCTCCAATATTCACTGTAGTGGGGAGAAAATGATTTCCCAGGGTGAATTTTGCTTCCCTCAGATTTATTATACATTTGAGAAATGCTAGCTGCATGGTCACACGGCCACATGAGTACTAGCTACCCGTGTGGATCCCACCGATCTAGAGCATATATTACTCTTAAATCCTCTTTCGTCATCCCAACATGAGTATTAAATGCTCAACATCATTCCCCATAAAGTTTTTTGTCACCCTCAACCCTCTAAGGTTGACAAATAGCAAGTTAAGGGTGACATTGACAAATAGTTATGCATCTCAAACAGGAGCATTAAATGCTCTTACGTCATCCCCCAGAACGTTAGGTAAGGGTGACAAATAGCCAACTAAGGGGGAGAAATAGGTATGCATCTCAAACAGGAGTATTAAATGCTCTTACATCATTCCCAATGAAGTTATTTGTCACCTTTAACCTACTAAAGTGTTAAGGGTGACAAATAGCGAGTTATGACAAATAGTCAACTAAGGGGGACAAATAGCCTACCAAAGGGGGACAAATAGCTTTTTGCATTGGGAATGTGGATCTGCATATAAAAAAAGAGGGGGAAAAAGGTGGTGGGGTCCACGCGCTGCACACATGGCCCAATGCTGTCCTGCACGGCAGTTCCAATAGGGCGTTTTTACCCAACACAATTTGATGCATTTTATACATCAAATTAAAGCTGAAAGCATTTCTCTATATGTTTTATTTTGTCGTCTGAATGAGCAGGCTTTTATCAAGTTTGAGCTGCTTTTGAAGTCCATCTAATTTCTTACTTAACAATTCTTCACTATGTATTGGGTTACTTGATGCTTATGTCTGAATGTTCAAACTTCAAAGCATGGGAGAGGGACTAGTGATGAGTTAAAGGGATTCACATTGAATCCCAAGATTTTGGTGCAGGTGGGAGTGAGATTCTTCAACAGGCACAGCAATATCAAAAGCTACTTCACTAATGGCCCTTCTTTCACAAGCTGACCATGGAAGAAAAGACAAAATATTTCAATTGAGATGTGGGCCTGAATGTGTTCTTTAGGGAACATGGCAGGCAAAGAAGGATTGAAGATCCATTAAGCAAGAAAGGTCTGAGAAAGGGCTGTGGCCAAGTTTTGGCATCATGTGGGCATTTTATTTAATGTTGCCAACAGTTCTTATTACAAAATAATGATCCAAGTAGCAGATACGCAAGCAAAGATGTGAATTCACCTACTGCATACCTTGATGAGGAGGTTGCTGAAATCAAGTAATATGTCAGGTCATTCAAAAGAAATGGTAAAAGTATGAAGTGACGTTGATGTATGATGGTTGGTCAGGCATTACAAAGAGTATCTTGATCAACTTTCTTGTCCATTGTGATAGGCATATGCTCTATCATAAATACATTGATGCATCTGACTAGATCCACAACTACCAGTATATTTTTCAATTGATGAACTCTATGGTGGATGAGATGCAGGAAGATTTTATTGTGATTTGTGCAGGTGGTAACTTACTATGGGCATGCATACAATAAGACAGGAGAGGAGCACTGTCTGTTGACGGAGAGTATGCTGCTTGATCTACCTTTGACCTGGCCTTGTATCATGGATCGACCTATGCAATCAGGTTGCCGGGGGTGGGGGGCGCACCTGGCTGAAAATTTAATAGGATTTGCTAAAATGGATCCTGGATGTCTGCACCTATATAGAAGCAAGGTGCCCAGGTGGGTGCTTTGGGTCACCTAGGCAGGCACCTAACTTACCCTTTTAGGCTCAAGCAAGGTGTGCCAGCACCGTGGCTTCAAAGCACCCCCTAGACAACTATGCCTGGCATTATGGCTACATACTGAATGGTGATTGACGGATCCACCGTACTGTGGCCATCAAGTTAGCAACACATTGATTCTCTGAGCATTGGGAAAGAGTTTGTGGATATATTATCCCATGCCGCGCATGCTTGGAGGAATTTCATGCACAATTCTTGAGCTTATCGCATCAAAGCTAGACTCTTGAAATCCTAGAGCCACCAGCAGCAACACCTTCTCCCTCTGTAGCACATCCTTGACATGGCATGGTGCATACTGTTAGTTACATTATGATGACAAATTTTGCACACACTTCTATGCATGGTTGTTGGTTTTGGGCATGGCCGAAACCGAAATCAGGTCGGCCGAAACCCCTTTTTTATTATTTTTATTATAGAAAATATTATTTTAATGGTTTTGGCCGAAACCGAAACCAATCCGAGTCCGAAACCGAAACTGACATCCTTGCTTCTATGTGTTGACATGGTGAGGGCTATCTAAAGCCAGCCCCATGCACCACCCCTCAACACATTGATTCTCTGAGCATTGGAAAGAGTTTGTGGATATATTATCCCATGCCCTGCATGCTTGGAGGAAGTTCATGCTCAATTCTTGAGCTTATTGCATCTAAGCTAGACTCTAGTAATCCTAGAGCCATCAGCAGCAACACCTTCCCCCTCTGTAGGACATACTTGACATGACGTAGTGCATACTGATAGTACATTATGACGACAAATTTGCACACATTGCTATTTGTTGACATGGTGTGGGCTATCTAGAGCCAGCCACATGCACCACCCCTCAACCCAGAGGGACTTGTAGAGTTTGACATTGGACACCCTCCTGTTGATGACGACAACTTTTTTCCTTCGACTCTAACTAGAATGCATGTCTTGTATTATTTATTTGTGTTAAGTACTTCTTGTTCTATTATGTATCTTTTGCTTTCACTCATCGTTGTGACACAGTTACATGCTATTTAGGTCATGGCTTGGGCATGAATCCATTGAAATGAATGCATTCCCTTTATTTTCCTTTATGGTGTGCAAATTCTCTTGTGATGAATGATGATGTGAATTTATTTTCAATTTTACATTATGATTTATGACTTACAAGGCATTGACTCTATTGTTACTAGGGTGGTAATGCTTCAAACTATTGTTCAGTAGGCTAGAATTAATGAATCAAAACTTCATGAAAACCCCATTTTCTGGGAAACAAAACTGTGAAATCTGGCCAAATGGGCTGAACTCGTTTAGATGGACCAAACTGTACGGACTGGATCATGAGAGGACTGATTTGTTGTGAACCACCGATCAGGCCAACCTGGGTCCAAGATTATACACTCAATCAATTAATTTTGTTTTGTTACTGCATGCTTCTTATATTCTGTAAAGAATTTGCTTATCTTGACTCCAGGGAAGTTATTTTGGGTTCGGTGCTGGGTGTCCTGACAAATGGCACGATCCTGAGTCAGATACTGATATATGCAAAATCAGAGAAGGAGAAACAGAAGAAAGTACAATAAAGCATATGGCTTAACACGTTGTTATGTCTTCGAAAATCCACAGGCTGCTGTGCTTTGCAGATACATTTTCTCCCTTCTAGATGGATGACCGACTTAAAGAGATTACATAGTCCAAGTAATCCTTCTCCACGTGGCCTGGAGAAGCAGCTAGCGCGGATAGAGGCAGGTGGAAATTACCTAGAAAACAATGATATTTCTTGAGAAAAACGGATTCTGCTTTCTAGAAGAAAGACAGTTGATTGGAACTTGCTTAGATGCTCTCAGGAGGTGCTCATCTTGATTGATATTCTTCATGTGGGCGGTAGTTTAAGTTTCTGTGGATGATAATTATAATTTGTTCGTCTTCGTTCACTTGGTCTGACTGAAATTTTGTTTCCCAATACGTTCAAAACTGTGGTTCTACATTTTGTTAGTTTTCCTCGTCACCAGACATGAAAGTAGGACACCTAATCCTAGGTCGTTTTTGGATGAAGATTGTGTACTACTTTTTTTCCTGATACCGTCGGCAGAAAGAGTGATAATCGTACATGTGTGTAATGCGAGTCCACACTCCACAGGCAGGCATTATCGTCTCTTCGGAGACATCCCCGATGATATAGAGAAGATTAGCATGGCCCCTGCACAAGGATGACATGCACAAATTGAGAAATGGTCCAAATTATCCCTACACTTGAACGTGAGACGTCTCCTGTTTGGACCATTTTAGGGAATGTTTGCGCAATTCCCTCCCCAGCTTCCTGATAGGGTTCCCACTCTTCCATGGCCTCTTAGGTTGAGGCTCTTTCGCTGCCTCTTCTATACCCTTTTCTTGTCGTGAATACTGCTACTGATTGCCTAATAGAGAACAGGTCATTTCTGCTGGGCTTTCTTGAAGAAATGAAAAAAGTTCAGTTGTCCGTCGGGTATGTTTGGTATTTGAATAGATCGGAGATGGAGTGGAGATATCTTCAAAAATTTGAAGATATTTTCACTCAATTTTCGGTCTATCCAAATACCAAATATAGAGAGAATCTGAGATTGCTAATACTGTAATAACATGCTGCTCTCAGCAATGGTAGGTCAGTGGTCCGTCTGGAACTAGTCTATGTAGATTTACGTAGAGAATGAGATTGCTAGTGCTGTAATAACATGTTGCTCTCAGTAGTGGCAGATGCTAAATCTGTAGGCTTTGGATGGTCACCCCTTGGTATCTGTTCTTCGTTGTCGACGTTTGTTTTACTATAATCTACTGAATCATGAGCGCTTTGTTTCTCGTCATTTGACGTCGGGCATTTCGGATTTGAAATGGTTTGCTGGTGTTGTTGACACGGCAAGCGAAAAACGTGCTGTGCATTATGACGAAAACACCACGGAAACATAGTGCAGATCGAGAGCGGAGATCATGTTTCACACCCCCTCCTCCCTCCTCCCTCCTCCCTCCTCGGTTTTACATTTTTGGTTTCCAGTTGACGGTGATCACTAATCAGTGGCATGAGTGGATTGTGAATACACTCATGTCTTTGTAAGCTTTTTCAATTAATTGTTAGTCCATGAAACTTGACTATTTAACCCTAGATTTAAGAAAACTTTCCTAGAAGCAAGTCTTTCATTTGAAAAATAGTTGTTTGAAGGCTATTCTTGCAATAAAATTGATGTAGATTACAAGAAAACAATCTCATTGACAGCCGACTTATGGAAGACTAAGGAGAATACCTTTTGGCAAATCCACATCCATTTTATTGCAAGACTCATCTAAAAGAAAGAAGTTGATTAGGCACACATTGGAGAGACGTCGTATATTTTCTCTCTTTTGAAGCACCACAAACGCATCCCTCTGGGTGCTCCTTATATATATATATATATGAACCCATCATTCGTCGGGTGAAGCAATCTAACCCAGTACTCGCCCAAGCAAGCAAGGCCGCAGGCTTTAGCTCATGGACTAGAAAGCAACAAGGCCAATTAGTCACCAGGCAACCAAAACAAGGTGATGAAGATTAGGCTGCTAGTTCAAGGGGAAGAGAAAGGATGACCTGATGGAGATGCGATTGCTGGGTAAAAAGACAAGGCAAGAGCGACTTCTCCCTAGTTTATATGAGATAACAAAGGGCCTCACTCTCTCCAGTACAAACATACATCGAAGATGGACGTGAAGATAGTGCTGCCCCGTCTCCTTTCTGGATCATATCATCCAATAAGGCTAAGAAGTAATTGAGGCTATTTTCACCTTTTAGTACAACATAGAGGAGGAAGCCAAGAAGGCTTCATCAGGAGTTACCAGGTTCTGTGGGTGTGACGCATGGCGCAAGATAATTTGCTGGTAGAAGTACCCCTCCCCCTCTTACAGACAGCGTTGGGCCCTTGCTCGAGCTGGCTTTGCTTACAAGATTTGAATCTAGGAAGACAACTACCACAGTGATGTCATCGTGGAAATGCCGGCGGACGCCTCGATCGATCTTTTTCAAGTCGGAGTATCTCATTTCTCTTTTCTTGGCTGCTTCCTGGAGTGCAGCCTTGACAAGCCTCCGGGCACTTCCCTGAAAAGCACGACACAGACGAGCCCATCAGTATACAGGCCAAGCCGACAACTGTTGCACATATTGCAACAGGCCTCTGCTGTGAAAGAAAAACCAATGAATCAGACTCCAAGGAAAGATAGTCTAGAGTAAAACTGAGGTGTTTAGTTAACTGGCATTACCAAAGCAGAACTGTTTCAGTTTTGCTTCTTATGGATTATCGGGGAAAACATCCCAAGCCTTTGTTCACCTCCACATGGAAACAAGTTCTCTTTTCTCCCTAAATATTCTCCTATTGTTAATTACTCCACCATAAAGTTGTTCTCAGAAAAGATTTAACTTTGTGCAAATATCATTTCCACTCGTGACTCAAAGCATTGAAAATCAAAACTGCAAAATGGATAACCGATCTAGGAACACCATTAAGCTTTGCTTCAATACTGATGAACTAGTATCATCTTAGCCATCCGAAACATGTGCAGATCATGCAAAATCAGCATAAGCCTCCACATTTCCTATGTTGTCATTTCCCATGACAAGAGTCTTGCAAGATAACATAATCCTAAAAATCAAAATAAAATCATCTTTCTGTTTTGATTTTCTGCGGTCAACTAAATGGAATGTTGTGCAAACTCGAATCAGTGTTTTAAAGTGTTATTGGATCAGATGCTTTCCCATTTTGTTGGATCATATGTTTCTGCACAAAAAAACACACGTTGAATTGGAGGTTGGAGTCAGATTGGATAGGCAGAAATCCAATAGGATTGGTCAATTCTGGTCAGTCCAATCTGATTTGGCCTTCCTTGCTTTAAAATTTAAAGTGTAGGAACTCTGCCATCAATTGAAAGTTGGAAGTTTGAAGCATACTGTAATTTGAAGATGATAATGTACATTTCCATTATAGGTATTATTCATGTCGTTCTAACTATTTAACAGCTTGATCCTGGGTTGTTACTACTCTACATTCTGTAACATCTTCATATTTACAGAGATGACACTCAAAAAAGGGAAACAAAGAATAAAATAACTTTTACAAAGGAAGGTCTACTGAAAAATAAATGCTACAATTTTCACAAAACCAACGCCTCCCAGCAAGCCAGACGGTCTAGATTGCTCACACAACTAATAAGAGGATATTATCGAAGTGGAGACATGAAATATGACACAGCCAACAAAAATGAAAGAGGTAAGTAGCTTACATTGTGTGGATGTCTTTGAACAATGTCCACAGCTTCCTGGTTGCTAAGATGTTCCCAAAGACCATCAGAAGCAAATATGAGAAATTGATCATGTGATTGCAATTGATTCACAGATATTGATGGTTCAGCACTTAATATTGGCCTTCTAAATGGTTCACGAAGGCGAAACTTTGCATACAAGGGTTCTCTGTTGAACTCAGCCTTCTTTAGATATACATCTCCAATTGATCTAGAAACCTACAAGACATTACTATTTTAGAATTGTAGTATTATTACATATCCATGATGTATTAGTAACAATTAACAAACCAAGAAGAAAAATTAGCAAAAGTAAAAACAAGTACTTTATCAAGTAAGCAAATGATATAATATCTTACTGGAGAAAAATCAGCACAAGCTACTCAATGACCAATACAAACATGGAAACAGGAATATACAGCAGTCACTGGTTGTAAATGACTTCAATTTAGAGCTCCAACACCTTATAAACCAAAGCTTTTGAAGTTAATACACATTCTATTAGAATGAAAAACCTTAAAGGTAAAAGAGGTGGTAAGTCATTGCAATCATCAACGGTATTGCATTTAATTGAGCTCAAAGAAAAAGGAATTGGATTGGCCCAGGGATCACCCTGGGCCGATCCACCAGAAGTCAGGATAGGTCAGATTTAAAAAGGTTTATTTTGAGAAAATCAGAAAAAATTAAGAAAAAGTCGGGAAAAATGTCTTCAATATTTACATACATGTATAACCTTATAAATGTATACATTATACATATATCACAATCATTAGATTGTGAACAATGTTGGAATATGGAGCTTGAAACCCTGAATTCTTTAATGTGCAGGAACACACGTGGATTGACCTGCACAGTCAGGTTGTGCTGATCGAGCAGAGAGCTCAGGTCGCTAGGGTCAAGGGGGCAGTGCCCCTTGTGGGGGTCAAGGGGGCTGAGCACTCGGAAAGCAAATTTTAATTTGCAAAGCAAAGGAACAAACATCATTCATTTATACATGTGTTTATGATATATGAAACCATGTATATAAATCTACACATTCATATATGTATACAATATATATGTAATCACATATGTATATCTTAAATGTACAGACATAATTATATATATATATATATATATATTTTTTTTTGAAAGTGGATAGTACCACATGTATATACTAAAAGAAAGAATGTACAAGTATAGGTAAGCCCAAACCCAAAAGAAACCAACCCCAAAACACCTATACATCAAAAGCACACCAAGGTGGTGAAGGAAATCTAATCTCCAAGGAACCAAAAAGAGGAGATAAAGATGAATTTACATTGGAGAGAGTGGCCACCCACTCCTTCACCCTAAACCAAACAAAGTGTAACAACACTTTCTCTGCACGAGACTCCCTCCTGAAGAAATGGTGATTGCATTCCTCCCACACCACCCATAAGGTGGTATGAAGAATGAGCCACCCCACCAACATGTCCGACTGGAGGGGCCAGAGCCTATGCCAATCCCGCAAGGTGATAGAACAACCAGTTCTCTGAGCAATCCCCTCTCCAAACCTCCTGAGAGTAAGAGCAACCCACAATAAGGTGATCCAACAATTCCTCCTCAACACCATAGAGACTACATGTAGCACTCACATCTGGTAAGAAGTGGGCCAATCTGTCCCTAGTAGAAGTCTCCCATGGGCAATCCTCTAGGCCAAAATCTTAATTTTGAGAGAGCTGATCAGCCTCCATACTTCTTGGAAAAAAGCGAAGAGCACACTCCCATGTGAGAATCTTTATAAGCTGATTTGATTAACTGTCTTCCTTCTCCCATCTTCAGATTCAAGCATCCTCCCTATCCTGCGGATGACAAGTACTGAGCAAACTCAGTAAGATTTGGGAGTTGCTCTAGCTCCTCTTGGTGGAAGAGCACCTAAAAGTCGGGGCTCAGGAGCCACCTGGGACCTATTGGTCAAAAGCCTATGCCACAGAACCATAGGAAGGTGCCGAAATAGCAAAGAGGTGAGGAAACAAGGACTCCAAAGTGAAGTTACCACACCATTTGTCCTTCTAGAAGAGGCACTTGTGACCATCTCATAGCTTCACCCAGACCTCAGAAGCAATAAGTTTCCTACAGGAGGAGATATCCCTCTAGGCATATGAAGTATAATATTATATCTTTATAATATGTATATATATACAATGAATGTATACATAGACCTATCAATATATATATATATATATATATATTTGAATATGTAATCATATATATGTATATATACATATATGATGTCACATATGATGTATAATACATATATATCATATGTCAATATATGTTTGTGTACATTAATTTACATATTTATGTAAATTAATGTACACAATCATATTAGACATTAATTTGTGTATACCATACATATGTATTAGTTTATATTTGTGAAATGACGGTTTAATGCATGTATTAAGTAATGCATACAAGAAAACAAAAAAATTGTGCGGCAGAATTGGCCGATCCAGATCGATTTAGTCCGATTTAGCCGGAATTTCTATGATGTAGGGGGATACCCCCATGGAATTGGATCGGCTAGGCTGATTCAATATAAAATTGGCCAATCCGGATCGGGATCGGCCGGTTCTGCATTCCATGATTGAGGTGCATTTTTTTTTATCAGCTTGAAAGTGAAGCATTTGATTGAGATACACAAGTGGTAAAATCAACATCTTTTATTGTTAAGACATGCAACATCTTGTCCCTTCATTGGCAATTTGTTTTTAATTTTCTCCTGATTGTGTAAATAAGAAAAAGCAAACATTAAAAAATAAAAGATATTTTTGCATAAAAGCATTGTTAAACAAAAAAAATGCAGATTTCATTTCTGCATTTGGATTTGCACAAGTCAAAAGTCTAAAAAAAAGACTATTGGATCTAATTGTTGTACACGTTTGAGTGGTCTTTTTGGGGGAAAAAAAGAAGTTAGTGCAAAAGGACTACTTGAGAGGAGGAATCATTAAAGCCAACTGCCTTTATGTAACATTCGAATATTCCTAGAACACCATACAAAAAAATGCCATATGGAATCTTGGTTTAGTCTTGGAGGGTTAAACAGAAGAGATCTAGAAGAAACCTTGAGATATCAGGATAATGTTTCTTTCTTCACAAACTGACCGAAGGTGAGAATCCACTCTAAATAGTAAAAGGATAAACTTGAGAAAACATTTCTACCATGTTGGGACTGGCGGGTATTGCCTCTCCCAAGTACAAGACGGGTGGGTATTGCCCGTCCCAGGCAATCGCATGTGCCTAGGATGGATAGCACCTGTCCATCCCAGGCACAGGCAGAAGTCCTTCTCGAAAAACTTTGGCCCCCTCTTTGATTCTTTATGATCCTATGAGCACCTTTCCAAAACATCTTTTGAATGATTTACCTGTTCAACATATATGTTTACAGCACACCCCACTAACAGAAAAAACTGTGACCATGTGTATAAAGGGATTCTCTGAGGTTTCCAAGATAAATGTAAAATTGGTAAGACCAATACAAAAGAATAAAAAGAAGTTTTTTCAGTTAGTTGGCATAAGGTGGCAAGATCATGGACATACATATCAACCATGTACAACCCTTACCGCCTACACTACAACAAACACCCATTATTTTAATAAAAAGTAAGCCTTAACTTCAATTACAAGGTAACTTCCTACAGCGCAACAAACACCCATTATTTTAATAAAAAATAAGCCATAAATTCAATTACAAAGTAACAGGAGACAAAATACCTGTATGAGGCCCTTCACACGCCAAACATTATGCTTTAGTACAACAATATGAGGGTCATCAGGATGCAATGACTGCAGCTCCTGTCTTATTGACTTGACACTTGCATTGTGCTCTGTAGACAACTGGACAGCCAGGACCTCTCCAGTTGCCTTGACAAGTCTACCTAAGACTGCACGAGAATCCCCAAGGTTTGCCACATAAAGCATTCCACCACAGATAACACCAACCAGACAACAAGAGCCAACTGCAGCAATTTGAGGTTTCATAGGCCATTGTTTGGTTACCAAAGAGAGAAAACCTTCTTCTGTTGCTTGAAATGCCTTCCGTATTACATCTGTTGACATCAATTGTTGCTCTGATGTAAACCCTGCCAGACAAATTATGTTGCCCAATTGAGGCACACGTAACCAAAGAAAAAAACTTTTTGAGAACATTAAAATAAAAAAGTTCAATAATGTAATGACAGAAGTGCATCACACAAGTAACAAAGCTGGATGACTCTGAATTATAGTGGCCAACAAGCATCAAATAGATGCAAGCATAAAGTCAAATAGAGATGCAACATATACTTAAGACCAAGGTTCAAAAACCCGGGGATCGGATCGGTCGGCCCAAAACCGATCCGACCCCGCCTCGGCCGAGCCCAGCTGAGGTAGGGGTGGCTGGATTGGCCCATTATACAGGTGTATATCTTATACAGGCTGAGTTCAGGCCTTATTTACCTGAATATCATTTAAGTAAATGTTATTATTTGTAGTTTCATTTACTTAAGATATTACATGTAAATAAGGAAGTACCCCCATTTGAATCCAATAAAAATATCAAAAAAATCATCTCTCTTACCAATAAAAAGTCAACTCTCCCACCGAAGAAGAAAATCGTGATTTCGTTGATTTTAGCGAAATGCTAACTTTCTAATCTCTCATAATTTAGCCTATCTAAAAATTTGATAATTCAAATAAACTATATGGAACACTAAAAATCCAAAGTCCGGTAAAAAAAGTCAAACGTGCATATGACTTCTCCAAGGGAGCCACTCTCCTACTGACAGCATAGTCTGCTTGAGACCTCTCAGGATTTGGTCAAACCTAAGCTATCATCATCTAAACTCATGAGATTTTTCACTTTTTAATTGAAAATAAATTAGAAAGTGACAATTCTCATGACTTTGAGTGATGATAGTTTAAGTTTGACCAAATCCTGAGATGTCTCAAGCAGACTAAGTGCTGTCAGTAGGAGAGTGGCTCCCTTGGAGAAGTCATATGCACGTTTGACTTTTTTTACCGGACTTTGGATTTTTAGTGTTCCATATGGTTTATTTGAATTATCAAATTTTTAGATAGACTAAATTATGAGAGATTAGAAAGTTAGCATTTTGTTAAAATCAACGAAATTGCGATTTCTTCTTCGGTGGGAGAGTTGACTTTTTATTGGTAAGAGATATGATTTTTTTGATATTTTTATTGGATTCAAATGAGGGTACTTCCTTATTTACATGTAATATCTTAAGTAAATGAAACTACAAATAATAACATTTACTTAAATGATATTCAGGTAAATAAGGCCTGAAATCGCAGTGGACTCGGCCTGAACTTAGCCTGGGATTGGCCTGGACTCAGCCCATGACAAAGTTGAACTGGATCGGCCCGGCTCGGGCCGATCCAAGGCGGATCGGGCCGGGCTCGGCGAGCCGGCCGAGCCCAGCCGAGCCGGTCCGATCCGCGTGCAAGGACCGGCTAGGTTACCCCGGCTCGGATCGGGAGGCTCAAAACCGAGCCGACTCGGCCGATCCGATCCCGATCTGGCCGAGTTTTTGAACCATGCTTAAGACTGAAAAATATGTTATCTCACGACATTATTGCAGCCTTGTTCATTCAGCAATGCGAAAGGGCAGTGGAGCTAGTTCCCCTAAGGAAATTAGAAAGAAACGGGAAAATGGCTTATACAAAGGTATAAAACAATGTATTGGTTCTGGTAAAAAGACCTCAAACGAGATGGGAAAAACATAGCCATAAAAAATATAATAAAACAACAGTAAGTGTATTGTAAAGCATGATAAACAATTCGGCCAGTAAAAGGGAAAAGATATGCACAACTTATGGGAAGGGTATTATGGAAGAAAAATCTCGACCTAATACTGTGAGAGAACAATTTACATGAATATAGTGACATAAAAGACTTTGGTTTCTCAGAAGTAGCTGCACTACCAAAGAACTGATGAAACCACCAGTCCTGAACTGGAGACTAAAACTAACGGTACGCACAAGTACTCCCAGTGGGGAAAATGCCAGATGATGATTTCAAATACAGTGAGTAATTTACATGAATATGGACATAAAAATCAGCTAGCGGTAGTAGTTTGATCTACCAAACAAGAAGTCATCTCACTAAAAACTAATTATGAGTATTTGACAGATGCAACAACAGCCAACAATATCCCATAGAAGCGGAAGAAAATAAGGAGAATTCTTGCCAGAAGTGCATACATGCACAAAGAACAAAGGGCCCTTACTCTTGAGGTGGTGGAAGAGGTGATCGTTGATGTAACGAGATGTCTCCGGTCCACCATGGCCATCGTAAACCCCAACAAAGGTTCCATAAGGTCCAGAATCCAGAAAGCTCAGGGAACCCGACTCTATCTGACTCTGGTCTTCAAGCAAGCTATTTGCCTGGACCACGGCCATGGAGAACTCGCCACATATGTGCTGCCCAGAGTCTTTGTACCAGAGGAGCCCGTCTTGTCGGCCGTTGGCGTCGGAGCCGGCATGGGCATATCGTTCTGATGCTGGGCGCCAGCAGGACTTGAGGAGGTTCATCAACCCTGCTAACATCCCTCATCTCATCCAGGACCGCCTCTTAGTATTCCACATCAATACAATGGCATGGTTTATGCCCAGAAGAGGCAAGTTCTTGGTCAATTCGCCTCCAATTCTCTGAGAAGGAAACAAGCACAACTAACAACGGAAATCAAGTCACATGAGCTAAACAACATGAGCAACAAAGGCTTTCTCCTACTTTCAAAGCTTTATTGGCTTACGAGTAGGACAACCTGCCATCATAAGAACCCAGAAATAGTCCATGGAAAATGGAAGACCGAGGTAAGTCATGGAGGACGGATGAAACATCCAAAAGACTCACCTTTTCTTTCCTGTTCCACCTCAATTTGTCGTTCCATTCACATCCAGAGAAGTAGAAATCGGAGATCGAGAAACGTGCTTTGTCTTCTATAACCAAAAGAGGAAAAAGGAGAGACGTCAGAAATTTACTTCCGCAGACCCAGAAACCCCTTGATCATCATCAACCAACCGCATAAGAGAAACCAGAGGGAGGGAGGGAGGGTCGCGGCAAAGACCCAGTACAGAAGGGCAAGTAGGAGACGAAAAGTTCCAACCTTCGTTGAGGAAACTGCTTTCTCTTTGTCTCAATCAATATCCAGTCTTCCCTAGCAGCTGGCGACGGGGCCGAGGATGCGCTGGGCAGGGCAGCAACCCATGTGATCGGACGGGGGTGGGGGGGCTCAGATCCAGAGATCCAGCAAATGGGCAAGCCAGGAACTGACGAAAAAGAGCCTCTTTTGAGGAAGCAGCTGAGGGGAGCAAGAGACGAACGAGGGAGGTGGGGGAGAGGGGCGCGATCGGGGGGAGAGAAGAAGCTGCTTAAAAAGGTAGAAACAAACAAGGGGAGGGAGACAGGAGGGAGATGGAGGAAGTTCGATTAGGAGGGGAAGAGGGAGAGACGGAAGGGAGGGAAGTCCAAACCTTTCCCGTCGCACACAGCGGACAGAACCCATAAAAGCTCCAGGCCAGCAAGGCAGGCGGGACAGCCCTCTGACCTCGGCCCACCTCGCAAACACACTCTGCAGCAGCAGAGCCAAAAGAGACGCGCAGAGAGAGAGACAGAGAGAGGGGGGGGGGGGGAGTGTAGGAAGTGAAGCGACAGGGAAGGATCAGTATGCATGGATCCCTCTCAGTTATCGAATTATGTATGTTTTTAATGTTTAAAAACATGTATGGTTTTTAATGCACATTATAAAAAGAGAGTTCTTATTGAGTTATGACCGCTAAAGAGAAAGGTTAAAAATATTTAATACATATCTTAGTATGAACTAAGGTGGGCACACTTAATAGAGATTTGCCATCTCCCTCTTGAGGTTTCAAAAAATAAAAATAGAAAAGATATTAAATACTCCAAAGTTAAAGTGACATAATTTTATTAGGTTTGTCAACTTTAATATTTCTGGGGGTTTACTTGATTTACATATAATCTTTGAAGTGTGTAAATTTGAGATTTTTTCAGTCAAGTGGGGTAAGGGTAATACGGGTATACGGAAAGTAGGAGCTGTCAAGTCCTGATCTTGGAGTTTACGAACATCAATCCTTGCCCACAAAACCACACGGACGAGATTTCCTCGTTATCAAAAAAAAAAAAAAAAGATTGACATGCACGTAATGGCGGAGCAAGGGGAGGGGAAGGGGGGCAATTGCCCCCTCTTAATTTTTTTATAAATTATCCCCCTTAATTTTTTACATAAATTAAGTCGGTGGGTATGTAATTTTTTTTTTAACTTTATTAGTTGCCTCTTTTGTGTTGTATATCCATGAACAATTAATTTTATTAATTACTCCTTTCTAAATATTTTTAGCTTTACCACTACATGCACGTACTTATGATATATGTTCTTATAATTAAATTGATGCTTTCTTTCATATAACCTTCAAAGAGTTGTTATGAAGTTGAGGCCACAGGGTGCATACCACCTATCTAAATTTCATTTGTATCAAACTAGTCATTAATGTTATTGGGCAATGTGACAGCTTTTTATGACAAGATCATAGTACAGACAGATGTTAGCCCTTTCTCAACACTACTTGGTAGCAATGTAACAAACTTTGTACTCTCATTTGGACGCATTCCAACACTGCTAATGACTGTTAATAACTTGGAGTTGGCTCATTTTGAAGGGTTTGTCAAACTCCCTCCCATGCCAGTGATGTCTGTGACTTTGGCATTGGGGGTGTTAACTTTTTTTTTTTTTTTTTTACTTTTATCTCTTGGTATTTAGATATTTGTCGAAAAAATAGTTTATGCACATCAAAATATATGCATTAGAGATGACACACTCAATAAAATTGTACCACCTCAACTTTGAGATATTATAATATCTTTCTAATTTTTACTTTTTTTAACTTCAAAGATGAGGTGACACATCTCTTGAATGTGTCCATCTTAGTACATACGAAGATGTGTACGAAATATTTTTTTTTTTTTAAAAAAAGCTCAATGCAGTGGATGCCTTTTAAGAGGAGATAAAGAATAATCGCATTCATCTATTTGCATCTACTATTTGACGATGGTTATGGGGCACTGCCACCTAATCCTTTTTTGTTTAACAACTATAAACTTCAGTGATATAATTTTACCTCCTCTATTAGGTCATAATGGATGGACATGTTGGTTCCCTCATTTTAGGGATGTGATGCCGCAGAGGGTTCAATACCCGCAGACGCAACCACAAAAGTTTTCTAATCTAGAGGAGTATCTTACTAACATAGATTGTGTCACATATTACTACCAAATATATATGATCACTTCAGGCAAATAACTAAAAGTTGGGATAGTTACATGGTACTCCTCTTGTTCTATTATTTATCCTCATATAACATTCATCTTACACAGATCAGAGAAGAACGACTTACTTTCGATCCCCTAATATAATCACAGTGACAATATGTATCTCTAGATTATGTTGTATTGTTTTATATATATATATATATATATATAATATATATATTTTTGCGTCATCAGGAAAATATTTTTATGAGAAAAATTACAAAACACGGAAAATTCTTGGATGTGCGGATAATGCTGTTGTGGAAGTTAATTGAAGTCGGAGTTGGATTAATGTAATAAATTTGGGCTGGAGTTTGTTTGGGATTGAAGATGTATATGTATTATGAAAAGAATCTTCTCACAATAAAATTGATCAGGTGGATTGAAAGTGTTGAGATATAATTTAGTTCGATATTAGAAATAATAAAAAATAAATATTTACATATAAATCATACACAATATTCTTATCTTAATAGAGTCTTTTTTTTCTAAGAATTTTTTTTTTGGGTATAAAAATAATATCTCTTGAGAAACATATTAAAAATCCTTACCTCTTCAGCAAGAAAATAATTTTATTGGCTGTCAAGTACTAAAAGTATTGTACTTTATTAAGAGTTCTCACCTAATAAAATTAATTTATTACAATCCACCTTAATTTTATTATAGAAAATATCTTACAATAAATATTTCTTATGCACTATCTAAGAGATACTCTAAATGAGCCACCGATCGAAAAGAAAAGTGTAAATTCTTCCTGAGGTAGAAAAGTACGGTTCCCCCAAAATTTCTCTTATTCTTAATAGTGTCCGATCCTTTATTCCGGATCCCCATTACCCCAGAAAAAAATGTGAAACCTTTCATCAAGTAAGCATGTACATTAATGATGCAATTAGAAGCCTGCACTGCCCGAGCTAGGCTCTTGCTAGAACTTGCTGTGCTGGTCACCACCAAACCAGTGCAAGTACGCATATGGCCAGCAGGAAGACGTAAGGTGGCTCTGCTCAAGAGGTCCGGCCTCCTCCCCCGTTCGGCAGATACGGTCAGATGCATATATAGTGCCCAGAAGATTCTTCCATTCACCCCGGGCCCCATTCGTATCTCTCTGTACATCTTTCTCAGAGATCCCTTGTTTTCCCTTACCAATTTAGATAGACCTAACTGGGTTGGGTTGAAACCGTGGATCGGAACTTGGAAGGGGAGGTGGGCACTAGCTAGCTTCTTTAATTTAATTTGATCATTTCCAGCATAAAATTGACTTGAACAAAGGCCAATAAAGGTTCGGTCTTGTCGAGGAGTCCAACAGCAGTTTCCACAGGAACACGGTCAGGTAGAATAATGGCTGTGTCCAATTAAACGATATGCTTGTTTGTTCATTCATTATAAGTTCTCTCCATTTCTCTCTTTATATAGATATGTTCTAGTGCACTAGTACAATTCTGTCGTACTATAATATTCGTCGATAAATTGTTATCTAATGGTGGGAAAAAAAGAAAAAAAAAATTTCTCACCCATTGAGTGTGTTGCACGTTGCAATTTATTGGATAACGATCCAACGGATAATATATAATTAACAAAGTGCGATAGAGCCGTATTAGTAAATTTCATTGCACCTTAATTTTTTTTTCTCTCTCTCTCTCTCTCTCTCTCTATATATATATATATATACATGCACATGAATGTTGATGTATATTTATCATACAGCTACAAATTAAGTCGTCCTGTTTACCAAACAAGAACCGTTCAAAAACCTGAAGAATAAAAAAGAAAGTAATGGTAATTATATGACCGGTCGTCGGGATCCTTTTGACGAGATTTGGGCGACGAGAGAAGGAAAGGAAGAATCCCTCGCATGCATGGTCTAGTTAATACCTCCCCCCCTTGAAGGTTGATTCTTCCACAACCTTGACTTGAGCCTATGGCCGGCATCATTCGGCTAGAACACTTCGTACAATATCTTAATTATCCTCCTAGAGGTCTCTCGCGCGCATCTGTTCTTTTCAGAGCAATCAGATTCTTCTCTCCACGCACAATATGTTGACCCCTAAATTGGAGTTCAAGCATGCAGTGACGACTGATACTTCTCTCCCACGCTGTGTCTTCCCCTCGTGGGGTCGCCATCACCGGCCTTCCCTTCATATATACATGTTTTCTAATCTGACCACTCCAGGGGAGCTGTGCCTTGGGAAGTTTCCAATCACTTGAATGGCAACCATGCATGGGGCTTGCATGTCCTCTTGCTCGCGCGCCTAAAACGTGCTTAAAGAACATGCAGCTACCTAGCTGCGATTAGCTGTCAGATCGAGAAATGCACGTCCCATCGACCGACGCTTGCGTGCACTCTTTAATTTTGATACTAAGAATGTGGGTATCATGCATGTTTTCAAACTTGAGCTCTCGAAATTTTGGCGTGGCAGGTGGAGCATGTGAATGATAACTGTTAATTTGATGAAATTTGTGAACGTGTAGTGAAATACGAACAACTAAGATCTTATAGATTAATTCGCGTTCTTCAGAATATTTCTTCATCCTTTGGGTGATCCACTCGACATGAAAGGGATTTCGACACTGTGGACGACAAGAAGAGTGATAACAAATTGAACTTGGGATTTCATTCTCAAATGTTCCTATAATATGTATATAGCTAATTAATTAATTGACACGTACGTACATCATGTGCATCTGGTGAGGAACAGAAGAGAGAGTTTGCTCATAGTTGTTGCATGCTGTTGCAATTAATTAGGCAGTAGAATTAATATTATCTCCACCTTTTCTTCTAGGAACTGTACTGTGTACGTTGTACAGTTGCGCACATTCGCTCATGACGGGACTCCAGGGAAAGATGCTTCTAACCTCTGAAGAATGCAAATTAAGATCGTTAAGCGATGGACGATGCCACAAGTGGGGGAGAGACAACTCATAGAAGCAACCCATCGATCATAGAACCTAGATGAGAAAATATTACACTAGATTATATATATGCCCTAGTTATATATTATGCGTACCGGCCGCCTTCTTCGAAGATATGGCTTATGAATCAGAGAGAAGTTTTTACTGGGGCTGAAGGGATCGATCGATGTTCTCCTATGAGTAGATATATATGTAACAGAAGGAATTGATTCCAGATTTAAGTAGAGAGGTCATATCTGTCCTCCGGAATCAATTAAACATGGCAATTGTCTGAAAAAGAACATAGAAATTCCTTGATCTTTTCCGAAGCTGGTAGGATCACTTCAATAAACAGATATTTGTTTCGGAGTTGATCAATACCATAAAACACCAAGAATATTGTCTGATATGTGGCATAAATATAGTGCTACACAATATTGTTCTGCAGTATTTCTGTCAAAATAATGTCTTTGAAAATTTTTGTTTCTTCGAATTATCAGAAATCGAATTAAAAAATTGAATATTATTGGATAAAATAGATTCAAAAAAATGGATTCAAAATTTGGATAAAATAGATTTGGAAAATATACTATATATATTTCAGATTTAAATTAAAATTAGTAGTCAGATACGATCGATCGAGAAAACTGTTGTTTTTTGCGGCCCTAATTTTGTCTCATGTATGGATTCCCATTCTTAATTGCTAAAGAATTAATGGCTTGTAAGTATGAGTTCTAGTGTAACGACCCGACCTCCCGGACCCCTCGCCGGGGACCCCGAGGGTTGCGCCGCCACCCACGGATCCGAAGACCCGGAATGGTTATATGAAAAAGTCTAGTGAGATATGTACTGAGTTCAAATAACAATAATAATCTGTACATTATACAAAATGGTTGTACAACGCGTCCCAAGCAAAAGCACAGGTACAAGAAGAAATGTGCAGTCCTTAAGGGGCATATCTCGAGGAGTTGCAAAACACAGCTCTCAACTCACTCAGGCTACAAGAGCTCACAACGCTCGCTCTCAGTACTGTTGCTGACAACACACGGCGTCACAGTCGCCTCTGCAACCCGTCCGACACCGAGCTCCTGCGACGACGAGCCCCTAGCTGAAAGAAGTAGGGGGGTGAGCCTCGCGAACAAGGCCCAATAGGGATTACCAGTCCCTCACCGGCCAGAGCAGCAGGAACTCCGAAAACAGGAAACTACACTAGAAAGCTGTAAAGCGAGGAACACCTACAGCATGGTACTACTAAGCAGCTGAAGAGAACAGTACAACGCCACGACCACCAACCAAGGTCGTGGCACACACACGACTCCCGCAGAAACCAACGGAGTCGGGCACAAAGCGGAAGCAGTGCTCAGCACACCTACCGAGACCACAGAACAACCAAGTGAGAACGACGTCTCACCGCAAGCATGGCCACCTCAGACCTCTACAAGGTCGAGGGCCCACAAGCAGAACCACCCCGGACCTCGGACACACCGCCAGGTCGGGAAGCTACACACGCTGGTGCCATCACGGGCTGGCACCCAAGAATGGGACCACGAAACCGAGAGAACAACGAAGCGGGAACCACCAGAAGCACGGGTCTGCCCAAGGCCAGACCAACGACACCCATGGGAGCTAAGCACAGTCAGGCTAAAACCGCCGTGCAAGCTAGGGCAATGAGGAACACTCGAAAACGTCGTGAGGAAAACGCCGTCACAACAACAGCAACCAAGCCACCGCCGCTAGCAGCCAAGAGGGGGACCCGCAGTCTGCACGCTCTGCTCGCTAGCCTAGCTCCTGCCTCCGCCCCTGCGCAAGGGAGACACAGAGCCGCCACAGAACATGCAACACCACAGCCTGGCCAAGCTGCGGCCTCACGCCTGACACCACTACGTGGCTCCGGAACGCAGAGAGAGGTAGTGATACAAGGGACTGTCTGGTCTGCGCCAGAAAAGCACTCCGAACCCCTCGGCGTCCCAGACCTAGACAAGAGAGCTCTACAAACAACTCAGCGCCGCTGTCCAAACCTCGTTTTCTGCTCAGCTCCAGAGTCCGCTCACGTGGGCTGCCAATCGAGCACGCTCGTAGCCTGGAGTACTCCCTCAACAATCTCCCGAGGACGGGGGTCCCAGGAAATAGAGACAACCTCTGAACGGGACAAGGCCTCAAGTGCCAAGCACTGGGCGAACAGACAGGGCAGCACAACAAAACCACGCCGAACTGCTGGCTTGTAACACATGACAAGCCCAGCGAGCGAGAGGCACGCACGGACCCTCAAAAGGGGCCGTCGGCCAACCAAGGCACGCACGAATGGCTAGAACCTCGGAACACCACCGGACAGTACAGTAACCCATCGCTCTGTTAATAATCGATTGATCACCGGTCAATCGATTATTAGGCAGATACGACCCTCCTAGCACCACTGCCAGGACACGGCCACGAAGGTGTCACCTTCGGTCACTGAACGCAGGGACGCAACCAGCCGCGTTCCCTACCAGAAGGTCCTAAGGGCAAAGCCTGCCCTGGGCCACACGCCGACACACAACCAGACCCACGGAAACACCTGAGGCAACACAGGTACTGTCGCGACCCCCAAGGCTGTCGCGACACCATCGTGACGGGGAAGGGCACCGCGACAGCCCTGTTGCGACCGGGCAGAAATGCGCCGCGACAGCAATCCTGTCACGACCGGGAAGCGCAGCGCGACAGCCTTATCGCGACCGCCAACCACGTCACGATAAGGTCGCGCCTGAGCGGGCCGACGCCTCCTTTGATGTCGCGACGCGCCGAGCCGTCGCGACACCAGCAAGGAGGCAGACCAACGGGATCCTCAATCCCGGGCCGCCCACAAACCATCCAAACACAACACAAGGGGGAGGGGAGCATGGGGAAAGCAGTAAAGCTATCTATAAACCCCGAGGGGCTCCCAATCCACCCAGATCGGGAAGGGCACAAGAAATCCTTACCGGTTACGAAGAACCGAACCCACGAAGGGCCTTCACGACACACAGCCACATCCTCCTCGCTCCACGCAAGGTCCACGACGCCACAGCACCACGTACGGTCCTCCTCCACGCCTGAAACACACGAAGGGGAGAGGGGGAGGCAGAGCACCGCCGGAGGGAGAGGGAGAGGGAAGAAGGAGAGAGAGGGGGATCGCCGGCCAAGGCTTTTAACCTTCGGCAACCAGAACGCGACAGACCGCCCTGTCGCATTATGGACCTTAACGCGACGGGTCAACGGACCGCGACAAGAACGCGCCCTACAAGGGCGCCACGACAACGCGACAAGCCGTACTGACACACCTAACACCCTGACAGGCGTCAGACGACCGGACAGCGCAACACGACAAAACACTGTCACGGCCCGTTGACCGGGCGCAACAGCAAGACGCGACGGAGAACCAGGGCGCGACCAACACGCGACCCACAAGCTCGCCGCGACGCGGATGACTGTCGCGTCGGGCACCCCCTCTCCACTTTGTGTGTTGCACCCCCTTTCCTCAACTGTTGAATTGCACCATTGGGTGATCAAGTGAAGACATATCGGGGGAACCTATTGGGCCGGGTTTCCTCAAATACGATCTAGATTGGAGCGTAGCATATCGGTATGCTCATTCTTAAAAAAATAATCATAAAAAATTAAGTTAAAGTAAAAAATAGGCGACCGGGACCTGCGTGCTTGGGAATCAGATATTCTCAGCCATAGAACGATCTATCCCGCACTGCGAACCTTGTACTGTGATCTGATAACATGGGTGTCTCTAGGGTTGCAAACAGATTCGGATTTGATTCGGATCCGTTTTGAATCCGTATCGGGATCTCCAAGTATTAATTATCCGCTTATAATATTCGACAAATCTTAAACAGATATTCACTTAAGATCCATTTAATTAATGGAGGGGTTTCAAAATCACCCAATCTGCTTCATTTAAAACTCTCCCTCTTTTAAACCGTTGGATTTTAGACCTAAGGACTAGATTTGTTTTGATCTGAGATTAGAGTTTAACGTGTGCTTTTTTAATATCTTGATAGTTGATAGATGCGTGTTTTGATAGTGAGTTATTTTAATATTTAATATATATTTATATTTATATTTATTTTATATTAAATATTATCTAAATTTATTAGACTATTATCCTCAAATATATCCGGATGCTATCCGTGTCCGAAGGATATCCGCTTAAAAAAAAAATCAGTCCTTATCTGATTTCTAACCAAAGCGAATATAAATTATCTGAATAACGGAAATAGACGATCGCAGAATTATCAGATTTGCTCCATATCCCGCTCCGTTTGCAGCTCTCGATGTCTCGTACCTCTACCTCCCGCACGAGCGTGCAGCGCGGACGTGCGTGCAGATGTGGGCGCACCCTGTTCTTCTATCTCTCATTGGTTCACATGAGATCAAAATGACGTGGGAAAAAAAGATCAGGTCTGTCTAGACCACCAGAAGATCGGCAGAATTTGCCAGGGACCTGCAAACGAAAGTTCGTGTTTAGTATTACTCAATTTTATCCATACTTTTTAATCTGGGATAAATTAAAAGAGGATAAATGGGCCCGATCAAACCCATAACTATGTGGTGCGGTCTGGCAGACCCGCCCAGGCCCATTTCAATCTCCCTACGTCTCGGGCCATGTTTCATGGCAAGTCACTCATACCCACAAGCATCAGTCACATAAGTCATATCAACCTTCAATTAATTACTAAAAAGACGAGATTAAGAATAACTATTCTTATAGGTTTGTTAGTCACAAAAGGACCTCATAAACAATATTATTACAACTAGCCAACTCAGTGTTAATTTGCAATATTGATGAAACTGTCTATAAGAGTCACCACGACCTTCCTGTTGGATTTTATAATATGAAAATTTCAATGTTTGAGTTTGTCCCACGTCGGGAGATGAAAAGTCTTTTCCTCTACTTTTTAGTTGGGACCCTTGCCATTTTGGCAAGTCTCAGGAGGTGATTATGGTAGTTGAACAGTTTGTCTTTTGAGTCTCATAATCGCAGGTGTTGTGGAATATTATTGTTGGTATCTCCTTGGATTCTCTCCCACATCTTCTTGGGAGTACTGAAAGTCTTTTCACATGAGCAATGTTTATTAGGATTTGAAGCCTATATATGCTTTTAGATCTCTCCCAGGTTTCTTTGCAAGCTTAGTTTGATTTGGAGTGCACATTCATCATTTGAGTTGTTGTATCTTGAGACAATTCTCATCATATATATAGAGCCTAGTGTCATTGTATTTATTTATTATTGATCCGTCTTATAACAGATTCCCTCAATTGTGCTTTCATGAATATATTGTTCCCAATATATATATATATATATTTAGAGTCGATTCAATCTAGCTATTAGATGAGTTTCATCATGGCTCCAGAGATTATTGCCTGTCCCCAAAAGTTTATTGGTCATTTCTTTAAATGTTGGCAACAAAAGATGGATACTGGCTTACCTCCTCAGCTTTGTTTTTAGTACGTAATTGAGTCAATTCCTCCTGCAGAGGATGTGAATGAATCGGCTATACGTCTATTGATTTTTAGCTAAGTTTAAAGAGAAGGATTATTTGTGTACACGTAGTATTCTATCATGTCTTTCTGACATACTCTATGACATCTACTGTACTGTCAAGTCTACTAATTAAGAGTTTTGGAACTCCTTACAAAAGAAATATGGCTGTGAATATACTGGTCTAGATAAAATTATCGTAACCAATTATCTTGACTTCAAGGTGGTAGAGGGAACCCCATTATCAAACCAAGCCATATGTATGAGAGCCAATCCTTAGTTTTGGACATCCAAAGTTGCGGGATCATCATTGATAAGAAATTTCAAGTATGTGTGTTGATTACCAAACTTTCAGTATTATGGAATGATTTTTCTCTATCTTTTCAACACAAACGAGATGAGATGAATATTGAGCAATTGATCTCTGCCATTCAAGTTGAAGAGAGGAATAGGGATGGAAATAAGGCTAGAAACCCTCCTCCTCGTCCTCAATCCTTCCTTTGCCCCAGAATTAGAATCCAAAGCCAACTTGTTGAAAAATCCAAATCTCATTCTTCCACCAAACCCAATTAGAACTTCAACAAATTTAAAGGGAAGAAAAAGATTCAGAAGGACTTAGGCGGCGTTTGGAACTACGGTTAAAAAGATAAAAATCCTCAAAATCGATTTCTTCAAAAAGCAGCCTCAGCACCGCTTCGGCAAAAGCAGTGTCAGAGATTATCATGTCTCTGTCTCTCTCTTCCTTCAAAAATCCGCACGGCGCGGAAGCCTAAGTGAAGGTGGTGTATTTGGGACAACGGTGGATTTTGTCAGAGATTTTACAGCGTAAAATCTCTCCAAACGCCCTCCCAAACAATGTCTTAGGCAGCGTTTGGTATCAAAATTGTGACCGATTTTAGCCCTGCAAAAGTTCTGACACAGTAAAAGTAGTTCCAAATATTTTTGGGTGCATATGGGTTTCCGTGTTGATGGATTTTGGGTAGAAGAGAGAGAGAGAGAATAAAAATTCTCTCACTGATTTTGTGAAAGCAACCCCAAGGTTGCTTCCCCGTAGCGACTCGGCACTTTTGCTGTGAAAACCCCAAATAGCCACAACCTTTAAAACTACAAACAACATATGGTTTTCTTTTCTGGGGTTAAAAATGTAAAAGCTTAACCAATTTTTCTCTGCTGCAGAATTCCCTTCCAAATGGCCAACATCGCCTGACATGTCTCGGGTGGAATCCCAAAACATGTCAGAGTACCCAACTCCAATCGATTTTGCGAAAGCACATCTTATTAACATTGTTTTCAAATAGTGCCTTAGGTAATTAATGTTACTTGTTATGTCTGCAAAAAATCTGGACATGGAACTTACATCTCATCTCATCAAGATCTGATAGTTGGATTCACTACCATCTACATCTCATCAAGATTCGATCGTTGAATAAATTATCAATCAAAATATGATCATTGGATTTCAACCCGATCTAAAATCTGATCGTTGAATTCACTCTCAATCTATATACATATGATAAGTTGGTTTTATCACGAACTTAAAACAATATAATCAAGATCCGCATATTAGATTTGCTCCAGATCTAAATTCTAACCATTTAAGTTTGATCAAGATATGATAGTTGGATTGGCCCCCAATTTATATCTCATCAAGATTCGACCGTTGAATCTACTATCAATTAGAATCCAACTGTTGGATTTCATCTCAATCTAAAATTTGATCATTGGATTCACTCTCTATATGTGTACATCTAATCAGTTGAATTTGTTACCAACTTAAAACAATTTGATCAAGATCCACATATTAGATTTACTTTGGATCTAAGATTTAAGTTTGATCAAGATTTGACTGTTGGGCTCGCTCCTAATCTACATCTCATTAAGATCCAACCATTGAATCTACTATCAATTAGAAATTGATTGTTGGATTTCATCCTGACCCGACTATTAGATTCACTCTCGATCTGTATACAATTGATCAAATAGTTTTTTTTTGCCAACCTAAAACAATATGATTAAGATCCACACATTAGATTTTCTCTTGATCTAAATCCTAACGGTTGGTTTATGTTAGATCAAGATCTAATGGTTGGATTTGCTCTTGATCTAAATCCTAACTGTTGGTTTATATACGATCAAGATCTAATGGTTGGATTTGCTCCTGATCTACATCTCATTAAGATTCGACCGTTGAATCTACTATCAATCAGAATTCGACCATTAGATTTCATCCCTATCTAAAATTCGATCATTGGATTTGTTCTCGATTTATATATGTACATCTGATCACTTGAGTTTGTTCCCAATCTAAAATAATCTGATCAAGAACCACTTGTTGGATTTTCTCTGGATCTACATCCTAATGATTAGAGTTAAGTTTGATGAAGATCCAATGGTTAGATTCATTCTCGATCTACATCTGATCAAGATCTGACAATTATTATCAATCGGAATCAGACCATTATATTTCATCTCAATCTAAAATTTGATTGTTAGATTCTCTCTTGATCAATATACATTTGATTAGTTAGATTTGTTGCCAATGTAAAATAATATAATCAAGATCCATACATTGATTCGCTACGGATGTAAATCATAACTGTTGGATTTAAGTTTGATGAAGATCTGATGGTTGGATTCGCTCTCAATGTACATTTTGATTAAGATCTGACTTTTGAATTTCCTGCAAATCGAAATTCGACTGGTAGATTTCATTCCGATTTAAAATTTGACTGTTGGATTTACTATCGATCCATATACATCTGACTAGTTGAGTTTACTGTCAATCTATAACAAACTGATCAAGATTCGTACATTGGATTTGCTACGAATCTAAATCTTAACCACTAGATTTAAATTTGATCGAGATCTGACTGTTAGATTCACCTCCAATCTGCATTTGATCAAGATCCGATCGTTGAACCTACTACCAATCGAAATCCAATCATTAGATTTCATCTCAATCTAAAATCCGACCGTTTGATTCACTCTTGATCGAAAATCTAATAGATCAACTACATAATACTAAATATTCATAATATAACACAACATAATATGAAATAAAATATTTAATAGTTTAATAATTTAATAAATAAAAATATAATGTTCTTAAAAATAAATTTTATTACATACATATTCACTAAATAAATATAATACATTCACAAAATACACAAATATAATATATATAATAAATAATATATATTCACTAAATTAAAATATAACTTATAAATTTATATTTACTATATATTTATATTTTTTTTAATTTTATAGTAATTATATAAATAATATATAATATATCATAAATACTATAAATAACTATATTTATAATATAACTAATCTACTAGAAAGCAAATATAATGTATTTATATATATAACAAATAATATTTGTAAGCTAAATAATGTAAGCAAGAATGCTCAATGTAAGTAAAAATAAAAAGGAAATGCTTAATACCCGTTTGTCCGGACAAATGATTTGCCCCGGCGCGCCACCCCCGCCGCCGCACTCAAAATAAAATGTGTTGATCAACGATGGATCAGCCACTAAAAATGTCTGTGTTGATGGGTGACAGAACAAGGACGAAAATTTGTGCCACTGATTAACGATGAAACTTTTCAACATCTGCAGCTGATCTGAATTAGTGACAAAAAATTTTCCATCACTTAATTTGCCACAGAAAAATTTTCGTCGCGGATCAAAAATTTTCGTTCGTAAATTTCCGTCGGCTAATTGGATAAGAAATGCACTCAACGCAAGATCCTTGAAGACAAAACACTGCGCAAGATGGGATTCGCATGTCTTGGAAGTGGGGCTGGCCATAAATTCTTCTCACAACACCATTCCTCCTTGCGGCATCTTTATTTCTCTTCGGAGGAGACGAAGAAGACGCTTGTACGAATGTGTGAGAAGACTCCAACTTGATCGCGGACCGGAGTAAGGGGATCCAGGGCCTCCAACTTGATCGCACCAAAATACCCTACATAGTTAGACCAGCACTTTTTTCCAATGACATGATTATGTTCACAGATCGCTAGGTCTCTAAGAACATATTTGAATAGATTAAAAATAGAGTGATGATATTTTTCATTTTATTCTCAATCTATTCAAATATCAAATATACCATAAATTAGTAGAAGTGGGTAGGCGGACAGAATTTTTACTTTTGAAAATGGAAAATGAGAATGCGATTTTTCCTAAAATACTTACATTTATTTTTCTCTCAAATTGGAAACATTTTCACTTCCACCATCCTTATATTAATAAGTAATTCTATATCACAGTTTTATCCAGTTCCAAATTTCATCAATATTTTGTTTGAAAATTAAAATAATAAATATCTAAAGTCACAAATCACACAGATCGATCGTCATAGGATCTATGCATTCACAATATGAAATTGCAGGGTTCTCATGGCATGGAGATATAAATGGACTTATAGCATCGCGTCATATGGTCGTTATTGTGGTTTATTATATTTTGCTCGTCGTTTTATTGTGTCATTGTCGTCTTATGACTCTTATCATATGCATGTAAGTGGGAAGAGGTTTGCTATATATAAACCCACTATAGTCTTGGGCCCTTTTGTATTAAAGGCCCACTAGTTAGTGGATAGTAGGTAATAGATATGGTTTCAAATGATGTAAAGGCAGACTTATCTGAATCGGTCCTGTACATAGCTCTCCCTTCATAAGAAGGGGGAGCCTTTTGAGAGGAATAGTACGATGGTAGAAGATATTTAAAATTCCTTTGTAAGGAAGATCCGACATGAGATCATTCGACATGAAGCCGTGTTATCTTATCATCACCGCTTCCAATCCCGCGTCAGGGGCATTCTTATGAAATATTTTACAAAAAAAGTTCTAGAGTACCCTTAGGATATGTGATCCGCATGTCCTTCTGAAGCCTAGCTAGCTTGAGAGCAATGTTCACAAAATGTGCAATTTTTTTCGATTTGTTAAGGGTTTTTTTCACAAATCATGGAAGTGAGCGTGTATATATGTCCGTATCCTTGCGGTCGAGTCGGACCGTGTTAGGGATTCCCCAGTCTTTAATACGATCGATATGATATGATTAATATATTTATTTTTATTTATTTAATATTTTTTAATTTCTTCATTTATTTTATTATTATTATTTTTAAAATAGATCGCCTGGGTTGAAATATACTAATGCGATAAGTTTTGATTTGACTTGTGCCGATAAAAATTCAGCACGACTCGTCTACGCGACACAACCAACCTTGGCTAGATAGGAATACATGCAAACAATAAATATGTTAACATTTTGTCGTAAAATTAAGATGATCTTATCCATATATATATCACTCATTTTTTTTATACTTTTAAATCCATGATCTATCATTTTTTTCGACAGTCTAGGTAGCTATAGTTCCCTTGCAAATACATGAGTACTGTTATTAGGGCTGCAAACGGAATTCAAAATTTTAAAATTTTGATTCGATTTTGATAAAAATTATCAATTTTAAAATTCAAAAATAATATTGATAGTTTATTGAAATCAGAATCAGATATTTAGATAAACTATTGAAATCAATTATTTTAATAAATTATCCATTAACTCAAAAGAAAAAGTCATGGTAAACACTTTAGTATATCAAAATTTCAGTTCCGATAATATAATCAGAATCGGAATTAACCATTCTAATTTTATCGAAATCGGAATCAAAACTATATTTCGATTATTTAAATTGAAATTAGAAACTATGTTCCCAATTTCGAATTCGATCCGTTTGCGACCCTAACTGTTATGTATTTTAATTATTTCAGATGAAGCTATGGTTATAATTTTTCAGATAAACACCTGGATTTTTTTTGATAATTTGTCCTTTACTGATATGCATACCTTTCATACGTGAGTTAAACTTCATGTATGCCCTTATCTCCACTTTCCGCAAAAAAAAAATTGTTAAAATATATTAAGAAAGAGAAATGTTGGATTTCATCGGACGAGCACCATCCAACCATCACCATTTGATGTACGTATTTAATCTCCACTTTCCGTAAAAAAATGTTAAAATATATTAAGAAAGAGAAATATAATTGGATTTCACCATTTAATGGAGGAGAGCCATACGACCATCACCACTTATGTATATATTTATTGCACTCAGACACAATCAGTGTAAGTATAAGAATAATATGCTGTCTCAGTTGACTTCATTAATGAAGGTGACGTATATGTTGCAGATGGGTGTTTGAAGGCCTGGTGGTGATTGTTTAGCTATCTCATAAGAAAGGTGCTGTCTCATAAAAAAGGTGATTTGTTTTTGGCAATATTTGCCCCTGAACTCTAATAATAATGCAAGAGCGGGATCGGGTCCTGTGGAGATAGGTGTTTGAAGGCCTGGTGGTGATTGTTTAGCTGTCTCATAGAAAAGGTAATGTCTCATAAAAAGGTGATTTTTTTTTGGCAATAGTTGCCCTGAACTCTAATAATGCAACACCGGAATCGAATCCCACAGGATATTGACATATTTCTACCCGACATGATGACTTGTTAGTTGGAGATATAAATTTTAGATTAGAATAGTCATTTCATTATTTCACTACAAGAAATTTTAGCTCTACTTATGGAAATTTCTTACGGTTCAGTATATTCGTAAATTATTCGTATGGATAGACATATCTATACTTACGAACTGTACGAGTCGTAAGGATATCAGACGAATTTTGTTCTTGAATTTTTAAGATGTACCTATCCTTATGACATGATACTATAAGTATATAATATAATCATATACTTACGGAGCGTGTTACAGTAAGTATATAACAAAATATTATTGTTATTAAATATTTATTAAATTATAGGTATACGTCACTACAACAAAAGTGGGCAACACTTACGGAAAGTTGGTTACAGTTTCTCGTTTCGTAAGGATATTAGCTACTGTACTTACGGTTGTTAAAAAATTTATTAATATTTTAATATTACATCTCCAACACCGTAACTACACCGTAAGAATAAAATTTGACTAAACGTAAAAACTTGAAGAACTATAAGAATAGACTCAAAAATTTTGTTGGCGGTCTTCTCTCACACAAATCCCGCATCTTCTCAACCTTTCTCTCTCTCAAAATAAAACACAAAACCCTCCTCCCCCGATCGGCTACAGTCCATCTCTCTCTCTCTCTCTCTCTCAAAACAAAACCCTCCTCCCCCACGCTCTGCTGTCCCCCATCTCCTCCCTCACGCTCTGCGAGATCGAGGTGCATCCCTTCCGGTGAGATCGCGGTACCAAAATCCCATTTTTCCTCCATGATCGAAGTCCCAAATCTAAACCCCCCCTGCGCTCTGCCATCCCCGACGGCCACCCAAGCAACCTACCACTTCGGCGCCCCTCCTACAACTCTGATGTGCAACGAATGCTACTCCACCACCGGCGATTTTAGAGTTTGCACGAAGACCCTCTTGCAGCAGGTGTCTCTCCCTCCCTCCTACCTTCTCTCTCTCTCTCTCTCTCTCTCTCTCTCTCTCTCTCTCTCACTCTCTATCTCTTAACTAATCTCCTTTCATTGGACCACCAGTCTGCCTCCGCCATCTGTGCCTCGGCCGTCCATTCCCTCTATTGGCCATCCCATCCCGTTGAGCGTTAGCCTCACCAGTCAGAGCCCCCCCACCTCTATCGAGAGTTGGTCTCCCCAATAGGCACCACTCTGCCTCCGTTGGCCTCCCCAGCAACGACACCCCACCTTTGTTGGCCTCCCCATCCCCTCCTCCGAATGTACTCCCCAGCTAGCCTCTGTTGGCTTCTCCAACCCTCTCCATCCCCTCCTTCGAATCTAGTCCCCAGCCAGCCTCTGTTGGCCTCCCAGCCCTCCCCATCCCCTCCTTCGACTGTGTGAAGTTTACTTGACCATGTTTTCTCTTTGTGTTTGTAGGCATCTTGCAGTGAAACTCTTGTTTGAAGAAGGCACGAAGGTGCTGCAGAACAAACTGCAACTAAGTATGTATGTCGCATATGAATTATCATTATACATGTAGAAATCATTTTTGGGGACTTGAAATATATTTTTTGTAATTTATTTTTGTCAATGAGTATATGATGAGATTTTTTTTTTTGTTAGAGGAAAGTAGTCATTAAGAAAATAGATTGGAGTTGGATGGACAAGCCAAAGCACTCAAAGTAATATCTAGATGGAGTGGACTTGTTCATCAATTTTGCATGTGGATATTCTGATCTGTTGTCAACTATCAAGTGCCCTTGTGTGAATTGTGCATGTATGCGTAAATGGGACAAGAACATAGTTAGGGAATATTTATACTTCAATGGAGCCATCAAAGACAAAGGTTTTGGGACTTTCGTGGGCCTAATTCATCTTGCAGTAGGCTGACATCCCTAGATTCTGCATGTGAAGATGTCCCAAAGGATGGTGGTATGCATTCAATGTTGCGAGATGTATTTGGCTTGAAAAATAAAATATATATGGAAAACATCTCTGCCAATCAGAATAAAGGGGACTATGGTACATTCGAAAATCTACAGGAAGATGTTGAGCAACCATTATATCCAGGATGCAAGACTTTCAACAAACTATCATTTATAATCCGATTGTTCAACATAAAATGTATGGGTAAAATGAGTAACAAATCCTTCAACATGTTATTAAAGTTGTTGAAAGAGGCTCTTCCAGAAGGTGAGGTATTGTCAAGTACATTTTATGAATTGAAAAAAATCATTAGTAAGTTGAGATACGATTATCATGAAATTGATGCATGCCCAAATGATTGCATTTTATATTGGAAAGACTATGAGTCTCGTTAGCAATGTCCCAAATGTGGAGAATCTAGATGGACTACAAGGGAAAAGAGTGAGTATATATAAAAAAAAGATAGCCAAGAAGGTTCTTCGACACTTTCCCTTAATTCCAAGGTTGGAAAGATTATATATGTGTAGCAAATTTTCAGCAAACATAAGATGGCATAGCGATGAGCGGCAAGAAGATGGTATATTGAGACATCCGGCTGATTTCCCTTGTTGGAAAGCTTTAGATGCCATAGATGAGTTTGGTTTAGAATCTCGCAATGTACGTTTAGGTTTGGAAAGTGAAGGTTTCAATCCTTTTGGAATAATGAGTACGAGTCATAGTACATGGCCTGTGGTATTGACACCATACAATCTACCTCCATGGCAATGTATGAAGCCACAAAATATTTTTGTATCTTTAATCATTCTTGGCTCTAATGGACCTGGAAATGATATTGATGTCTATCTTCAACCACTTTTAGAAGAATTACAAATACTATGGCATGGAGTTGAAACATATGATGCTTCTAAAGGTGAAAGCTTTTGTATGCGTACTGCACTACAGTGGACTATTAATGATTTTCTTGCATATGCTTATCTATCTGGTTGGAGCACCAAGGATCGACTAGCTTGTCCTACATGTAATGTAGAGACAAGTTCACAATGGTTGAAAGTAAGTGGGAAGTTCTGTTACACAAATCATCGTCAATGGCTGAAAGAGGATCACAAATTTCGTTCTTTAAAATGACGGTTTGATGGAAAATAAGAAATGAGAAGTAGACCAATTTTATTGTCTGATAATGATATATTGGAGCAGTTACATGGATTGACCTTTACTTTTGGCAAGGTTCCTAAAACTAAAACAAAGGTAAAGAGAAAACATAAGAAAGACACATCTATGAGTAATGTTGAAGGTCCTGCCAACTATTTATCATGGAAGAAAAAAAGTATCTTTTTTGAATTGCCATATTGGAAGTTGTTACTTCTCCGACATAATCTTGATGTAATGCATATCAAAAAAAATATTTGTAATAGTATTGTTGGTACTCTTTTGGACATTGATGGAAAAACTAAGGATGGCTTGAAAGCTCGTAATGATCTACAACATTTGGGTATAAGGACTGCACTTCAGCCATAAACTTTGAGCTCTAATAGATTGTTGTTGCCACCTGCCATGTTTACATTGAGTAACATTGAGAGACAAACCATTTGTAAAGTCTTTAAAAATGTGAAAGTTCCAGATGATTATGCATCTAACATATCAAGGCATGTGAACCCCAACGATTGCAAGAAGATTTGGGGTTTGAAGAGTCACGATTGTCATGTGCTCATCCAACAATTATTTCCTGTGGCAATGAGGGGAGTGACACAAAAGGAATTGAGGTCTGTAATTACTGATCTTTGTAATTTTTTTTCATAAGTATATTCAAAGATATCATCTTCAAATAATTTCTATACTCTACGGCAACAAGTTGCAAACATTTTGTGTCGCTTGGAGATGATTTTCCTACCAAGTTTCTTTGATATCATGGTACATCTTCTCATCCACTTACCTGATGAAGCAAGACTTGCTAGCCCTATACATTATAGGTGGATGTACCCCATTGAAAGGTATGTGTCTAGCCTAAATTTATAAAACATTTATTGTTATTAATAATCTGATTTTTTTCTAATATTAATTTGTTAGGTTTTTAGGAAGACTTAAGTTCTCTGTTCGAAATAGGGCATGCCCATGAGGTTCAATGGCCGAAGGCTATATCGCGGAGGAGACACTTACATTTTCTGCTAAGTATTTAGATGATGATGTTCAGACATGGCTTAATCAACCCTTAAGAAATGAAGATGATGGTAACATTCCAATTAAAAAGGGATGGGAGATATTTTCTGAAGGAGGCCGACCTTTAGGTGTCGGCACCAATTGTTATCTTAGCGATGAAGAGTTGAACCAAGCTCATCGATATGTCTTGTTCAATTGTGAGGCAATTGCTCCTTATATCAAGTAAGTAAGATGGTAACTTGTATATTATATGTTTCCTAATTGTACATCTTTATATGTGTATCTCATAACAAGTGTTTTATATAGTATGCACCTTGGTTTTATACGGAGTGGAAGACGACAATCAACAGAAATGGAGATCGAGAGGTGTCATACATTAGAATTTCAGAAATGGTTTAAATGTAAAGTGAGTGATGAAGACCATTCTCATTTTAATATAGGTTTTCACCCACATGTATTAATTTTCGTGATGATAACTCACATGCATCATGTTATGTAGGTTGACACTTTGCAAGTACAATGTGGAGATGGGTTGGATACAAATATACATTGCATAAAGGATCGACTAATAAATATGGTGAAGAAGTTTGACTCTTTTTTAGTAAATGGGTTTCCCTTTCAAACTCGACATGTAGAACGACATAAGGTCACACAAAATAGTGGAGTTGTCATGTCTGCAAAAATCTCAAGTTTTTCAAGTTTAAAAGATAAATCTCCTATTCGAGGGGAAGTGACATATTATGACATTTTAGATGAAATTCTGGAGTTGAACTATTATGCTACAAGAACGGTGTTACTCTTCAAATGTGACTAGGTTGATATTCAATGAGGAGTGAGAGAAGAAGAAGACTTCACAATGGTCAACTTTAAATATAAGTTACGTACAATTGAACCATATATTTTAGCCTCTCAAGTGGAGCAAGTATGATACATAGATGATCCAAAAGAGCAAGGATGGTGTGTGGTGAGGAAGACAAAGCCAAAAAATTATTTTAATTTGCAAAATGAGGAGAGCATTGAGAATGATGTTGAAAACAAAATACTAGGCAGTGATGATGTTGATATTAATAATTTAGATGATATTCATGTTACATGGGAAAGGGTGGGAATTGATGGGCAAGAGATTTTTATTTGAAATGTTTATGTAATGGTTTTTTTAATACAATTTTGGTGATGATATTGATGTTATATGCTTTCAGTGGGAATTGATGGGCAAGAGATTTTTATTTGAAATGTTTATGTAATGGTTTTTTTAATACAATTTTGGTGATGATATTGATGTTATATGCTTTCAGTATTATTTAATAGATCTTAACCATTTTTCAAATTTGATCTCAATTTCAGATATTGCCGATAAAGAGACATGTAAGTCGTATTTCTTTCTTGATGTTAATGTTGAGAAAGAGGATTAAATTGTGCCTATAATATTTAGTATCATATTGTTGGCATGTAACAGGGAGAGAAAAAGAAGTGTCGAATATGTAGAACCCATTGAAGGTGAAGATGATAAAAGTCAAAATGTAATAAAGACGAGCAAACCTTCTAGCCCTATTGCAAGTGTAGATATTCTGAAGGCAAAGAAGAAAGACTTGTCAGAATGTTATGGGGTTTCCAAAGAAGATAGACAAAGCCAAGAAACTGGAGCATCTGAAAAATTGGATACAAATAGCTTCCAACAACATATTGAGTGAGTTTCTAATTAATTTTTTTAACTTGAAGCCTTCCATTATAATTGATAGAATTTCTAACAATAAATGGAATTATAGTTATCTATGGAGTATTCTTTCATCTGAGCATTTGAAAAACTATGACTGTTGGGATTGTTTATGGTTTCCATATTATAAGTCTAATGCTTCTCAACGGAAAAAGATGTTGACATGGGTCAAAGATAAAGAGGTATTTCTAAAGAAGTACTCATTCGTGCCGATATGCATGTGGTAAGTTGTTAAAAAAAAATAGCATGTCTTTACAAATGTTTCTATAAAAAGAGAGGTGTTAGGCCTTAGAATTTTTCTGTTATGTAGGGGGCATTGGAGCCTTGTAATTTTGTGTCATGAGGAAGAAGATGATTTGCCATTCATCATGCTTCTTGATTTCCTTCATAGTATTGACCCAACAAAACTTGTTCGGCCAATTCAAAGGTTAGTGCTACATTAGCTTTATGATTCATAGGTAATATATTGGTTCCCTATCTCTAATATATTGACAATTATTTTTTTTAGATTTTTGAAGGATGTATATGCTACAAAGAACAAGACAGTGATTGCTAATGCAATGTCTTCTATAGATATTTCAGTTCTATCGGTAAATGATTAGAGACATATATGCTACATGATCTAACTACTATTTTATATTCTTGGAACTTATTTATATGTCATTCTTTTTTTCATAGGTTCCATAACAAACCAATGGCACTGAGTGTGGGTTTTTTGTACTATACTACATCTACCATTTCATACAGAATGATCCACCCTTATTTTCCTTGGATGATTACCCATCTTTTGTGAGTTATGCTCCTCTCTCGAATTACATGTCTTGATTTTTGATCCAACATACTAATGGAGTGTAATTTTCAACTTACATGTGATTGGTTCAGGAGAGCAGAATTTGAGAAATTCGTAGATGACTTGATCTTAAGAAAAATAGAGGTGCAAGAGGTGGTGGTGGAAGTTTCTAAAAAGAAGCAAAGAGGACCAACAAAACTAACTTCTGTGCATGGTTTAGATAATGATAAACGAATTATTGTCCAGATAAATGAACTTGAACAACCAGTTGGAGAGGGTGGCCATTCTTTGAAATTATTTTTAGGAACAATTGCCCGTCTCAGTGATAAAATACCAATTGATGCTCCAACTTGGAGGGCAATGTCTGCCACCCATAAGAATGATGTGTGGGAGTATGTCCAGGTGATTTCACTTACCCTAGACTAATACATATGTTTCTTTTCTATGTTTAATCTATTATATATTAATTATATGAATATGTGTTGTAGAAAAAATATGATATTCCTGCATATTTGAAAAAGTGGGTGATGAAGGACTTGGATCAAAAGTGGAGGTCTTGGAAATGTGAATTGAGAAACAAATACTTCAACCCAACTTTGAAGCAAAATGAGCAACAAATACCACCTGATCTAAGAGTTAATGTGGAACAATGGAAAAGAGTTGTTCAAACACGGTCTTCTAATAGTTGGAAGGTAAATATAAATTTTTCTTACAGATAGTAAATATAATTGAGTCATGATGTTTTTCTTATAGAAGGTAAATTCAATTTTTGTTGTAGACATGTTCATGATGTTTTTTGCTAAAAGTTATCTCTGTGTTTTATAGAGGTATAGTGACATAAACAAGAAAAGTAAAAGTCATCATAAGTATTTTCATTATGCTGGGACAAAGAGCTTTGCAGACATCAATGAGGAAGAGGTAATCTAAACCCTATTTTTTTGCTAAAAGTTATCTCTATGTTTTATGTTCTCATTTTTTTCTAACACTTGCTTTCTGTTCTCATTTTTTTTTCTGTTCAACAATTTGTCTTCTAGTTTGTAAAAAATGGAGTGAAACTTGATCACGAGGACCTGTTTATAAAGTCCCGTGTGAAAAAAAGTGGGCAACCTGTTAATGAAGAGACTGCTGCAATGATTGTATGACATATAGATTGTTGGTTGTTTTCCAATTTTATGTTATGTCTACTATGTGTTTATTTTATTAATACTATATATGTGTTTATGGAAGACAAAATTTCAGGATGTAAAAATCACACAACCATATTGAGACTGATCATCAATCATACTTTCTACTAGATTGAGACTTTTTCTTTTTAGCCAAGATTCGCTATAACCTTCTGGATAACATAGCTTCTTCATTTTCGCTGTCTGTATTACTTTCACTTTCAGCTGAGCTTGCTTCTGGTGAATCTTCTTCAGCTTTTAAGGCGTTGGAGTGCTTCTTTCTGCTAGAGGACTCTCCTAGCCTTTCGATATTGATTTCATGGGCCATAAGGGACCCAATGAGTTTTTCTACAGACATTCTCTTCAGATCATTAGCTTCTTCTATTGCTGTGACTTTTGGAGTCCATGAGGACGGTAAGGATCTAAGTATCTTTCTTACCATATCTCCCATTTCATATACTTTCCCCAGGCTAGCCAGTCCATTTGTGATGTCAGTGAACCGGCTGAACATTTGAGTTATGGACTCACTTGATTGCATCTGAAATCTTTCATATTGAGTGACAAGAATATCAATTCTTGTTTCCTTCACTTTGTCTGTGCCTTCATAAGTAATCCTGAGCTTTTCCCACATTTCCATTGATGATTTGCAGGCTGAAACTCTGTTGAATTCCTTCTTACTTAGAGCACAACATAGGATACTTTTTGCTTTGCAATTCAGGGAAATCTTCTTTCTGTCATCATCTGTCCATTGTGCTTTCTCATTTGTGACTAACAGATCACCTTCTTCTACTATGGACCAAATTTGATAGTCGTGTCCTTGTAAAAAGTATTCCATTCTGGTCTTCCAGTAAGGATAATCTTCACCATCGAAGAGAGGGGGTCGGTTGACTGACTGACCTTCAAAATTACCTTGGGCTGCCATGGATCTTTACTCTTCAGATCGTTGGATCCTTTCTTTGTCGAAGAGACTTGCTTTGATACCACTTGTTGCCCTGTTGACAAGCCCAGAGGGGGGTGAATGAGTTTTTATAAATTCAATCTAGGATATACTTGTAACCAAAAACAATCACACAAACGATCTTCGAACTACGTTAGTTACTTGTTAGTTTAAATAACAATTACGCAATGAAGACAATCACACAACACAAGGATTATCCTGGTTCGGACTTCCTTTTCTTAGGAGTTCTACGTCCAGTCCCTGAGCAACAACTCAGGATTGCACTAACTAGGGTACAGTCCCCTTAAGGACGCTACAACACCCAGCTCAGCTGGTCTTCCTTCACACACGAAGGGAACAACACCCTGGATGCCACCAGGTCTTCCTTTACAACCAAAGGGAGCAACACCCTGGATACCACCAGGTCTTCCTTCACAACCGAAGGGAACAGCACAGAGAAGAATGAAAACAGACTTTCACGCCCCTAGATCCAGCTTTTGACAAGAGAGGATCTGAAGCAACTAGAACTGAGAGCGAAGAGATTAAGAACTATTCACACTCTCAGAACTAAACAGGCTCTCTCAAGATTTTCACAAGAACAAGCAGAGAGCAAAAGAGCAAAAGCGGAGTGAAGGATCTTGGCTCTTGAATTTCTTCAGAAGAATTTGAAAAAAAAAAATAGTCTTTCGATCCCATGTCCTTCTATTCTTCTGTCTTGTATATATATCTTCAATTTGAAATCTAGTCGTTGAAGAGATCGTTGTCTCTCTCTTGAGTAGCCGTTAGACTGAATGACATCTGGAGTCTTGGAAGCTTCCTGTCTCAGTCTTTTGATCACTTGAGCACGCATAGAGATGAAATCTTCACAGAGATCCGTTGGCTTTTATTTGTCTAACGTTGTACAATGAAGTTACATCAAAGGTCTGCACAGATGTCAAGCTCAAACAGCAGACCGATAGGCTGTCTCTGATATCAGTCAACGTCAGTAGCAATAGTCAAGAAAATAGTAATACCAACTGGCTTAAGTCTAAAGGACGTTATCAGACTAAGCACGATAAAGGAAGATATAGTCTGCATGCATGCAGAGATACGTTCAGATCTCATAAATGCAAAAGCGTCAGATAGATGTCTACGTGGATTTGACTGGTCAATGCTTTAAGATGAATAAGATATCAAAATATGACGTTGAAGACTATATGACTTATGAAATCGTTATGAGTTATAGCAAATCGTTCTATGACAGAGGATATAGGAAATCGTTATGAATTATGGCAAGTCATTTTGATTCTAAAGAAGTCGATGTGAAACACTTAACAAATCGTTACACAAAGCAAGTCGTTATGAGTATTAAAGAAATCGTTACGAGAACTAAAGAAATCGTTGCGGCTAGCAAGTCGTTACGAGTATTAAAGAAATCGTTACGAGAACTAAAGAAGTCATTGCGGCTAGCAAGTCGTTACGAGTATCAAAGAAATCGTTGTGATAACTTATGAAGTCGTTACAACAAGCAAGTCGTTGCGAGTTCTAAAGAAATCGTTATGATAACTTATGAAGTCGTTACAACAAGCAAGTCGTTGCGAGTTCTAAAGAAATCGTTATGATCACTTATGAAGTCGTTACAACAAGCAAGTCGTTGCGAGTTCTAAAGAAATCGTTATGATCACTTATGAAGTCGTTACAACAAGCAAGTCGTTGTGAGTTCTAAAGAAATCGTTATGATCACTTATGAAGTCGTTACAACAAGTAAGTCGTTGCGAGTTCTAAAGAAATCGTTATGATCACTTATGAAGTCGTTATGACATCGACTTGATTGAAACGACATGACTTTTCAGTCTCATAAGAGAATCGTTATGAACTTTAACATAAATCGATATGGACTTAGAGAAATCTCATGTTTGAAAAGATTAAAGCTTCAAAGTAGTAATGCATACCTTTATTGGCTTGTTTGACTTCGATGATTTTTCCTGTACTTAAGACTTATGAGATATTCAGCAGATATAATTGATAAATTCTTGTTTGGTTTTGTTAATCATCAAATATGTATATATATACAATTAATTAAAATTGCATGGGGACAGACTGATCATCAATCTCCCCCTTTTTGGTGATGACAAAACTGAACAATAAGCATAAGAAAAATGTCTGAATTTTTTGTACTTTTTCTCCCCCTTTTTGTCATTAAGCAAAAAGAAACACTTTGACAAAGAAAGAAGAGAGAAGAGAAAGAGAGAATACTCATAGAGTCATGGCATTCATTGCGGAGGTACAGGCAAATAGAAGGCAGGAGACAACAGAGAGGCAAAATGGGAGATGGTTTCCCATGCCTGAACTTCCTGCTCTTCAAAAAGAGACTTAAGAACGCCAAAAGACACAGAGTAAGATGGTCCCATGGTGGAAGCCATCCGTTTGATATGAAGATCTAAATGCCTATAGAGAAGATCAGCATAGGCATCTTTGTCCATGTTGAACTTGAGAAACCGAGAAGTGCCAAAGCTGGCACAGGAGAGGAACTGGTCCATGGTGACCGGATAGTGATTGTGGTTGGCTCTGAGAGCTTGGTGCAAAGCCCACATACACTTTGTATCTTTCTTCTTCCAGATTCTGAAGGGGTCATCAACAAGATTGTTGGAGTTCATATCTAAAAAAGTGGCTGGAGAAATAGCTGGTTTGCCTTCCCTGGCCTGAGCTTCATTGAGTGCTGACAACTGCTGAGCTGACAGAGGGTAGAATGTGGACCAATCAGAAGATGTGAGCCTTTCACATTCAGACAAGATAGGGGAGAGAACGTCAGCCTTGACATGGCCCAGGTGATATTCCCTGAAGAGGAATCTAGTAAAGGAAACCATGCATCCTTTCTGAACTTTAATTCTGCCCAAAACCCTGGCATAACGCTCAAAGATGATGGATCCTACAGAGGATTCCATAACTAGAAAGTGAATTTGAGGCAGGGCTATCTCCTCAGGTATTTGAAGAGTAGCAAAGTCTACCTTAATATCTGAAGAGTGAGCTGGAACTGGAGACAAGGCTGAAATGGCCTTCTTGAACTGACAGAGCTGAACTTCTGGAAGTTTATTAATGTATCTGAAGTTGTTGAAGAGCATGAAATGCCTGATCATCTTGATTTCTGATTGAATGAAGGGTGCCCAGAGTTCTTTGTGATACATCCTGAACCATTCAGAGAGAGTCAAGGAGTGGTCCCTTGGAGGAAATCTGGCAGATCTGGCAAGAGTGAACTTCTTGAGAAGATCCTTGTGACCTTTGCCCCACTGCTCTTCAGATTTGGAGTGAGCAAGAGAGAAAATTTTGGATTTTTCGATTTTTGAAAGAGAAGTATAAGGAAAAATAGTGTGCAGATAATCTGTAAGGTTTTGAAAAGGAAGGTTGATGATGGTGGCATAAGCAACTTTAGAAAGGTATTCCCTATACAGTAAGTTATGGTGGTTGGCCACTGTGAGAGAAAACCACAAAGGAGGGTATTTGGGTTCAGAGGAAGAGGAAGAGGTAGAAGTAAGTTTCCTCTTTTTGGAGGCAGGAACAGAAGGATCTGTCCTGTGAATATGGTCTCCCACTTTCAACACAGACCTGAGGATCCCTTCCTCAAATTCATCCTTTATCTTTTCAATAAAGGGAGAACTGAGTTGAGCATGAACATGTATGATAGTGATGAAAGATGGTGGAGGATTAGGATGAAGAAAAGAATGTGAAGTAGTGTGAGGAGCATCAGTGGGTCCAAGGGAGGGACCGGAGGAGGAGGAGGATGCTCCAGCTGAGGATCCAGGAGGGGCCTCAGATGAAGGAGAAGGAATGGTGGACTGAAATGGAGTAGGAGATGAAATGGGTCTAGATTGAGGCTTCTTGAATGTTTGGGGAGCAGGAGGTGCTGTAGGAGCTGATGGTGGAGTGGGAGGAATAGGTGTGTGAGAGGGAGAAGAGGGAGTTGGGGGCTTGGGTGCTAAGATCTCTTCTGCCTCTAACTACACAGGCTCACTCTCCAAGGTGCTGGAATCTTGCACAGATGGCCCTGATGGCCCCGCATCCTGAACATCTAGCCCTGTTGGCCCTGCATCTTGAACATCTGGCCATGTTGCCCTTGCATCTTGAACATCTGGCCCTGTTGGCCCTGCATTTTCAGATGCTGCTGCTGCTCCTGGTGAAACTGCTTCTTCTTGAGGAGGAGGAGCATGAGCTCCAACTACCTTGATAATATCTGAGAGCATCCCTTTCATGCTGCGCATTTCCTGGTTGAACCAAGTCATAGCATTTCTGATTTGGGCCAACTCTTTGTTAGCCGAAGCTTGACTCATAAAATAGAGTTGACATCTGACTGGAGAGAATAGAGAAGTTCACCTTGAACATTTACCTCTCAATTACTGGCGTCAGATGTATGACAATTTTCTTCTTAGCCTTCCTCTGAAATGGAGAATCAGCCAGGAGGGGAGCTCCAGAGGCAACCGCTTTTCCTTTCTTCTTACTTTGATTTTCTGAGGGAGGGACATCATCATCTGAGCTCGAAGAGCTTGCAGTCACTCCTTCTCTGTCATCCAGATTGGAAAAATCTCTTTGCTCTTCAACCTTCTCAACATCTGGAGATGCACCTTCATGACCTTCTTTTGATAGCTCCCCCTCAATAGGAGCATTTTCTTCATCTGATACTTGCTCCCCCTGACTGGGAGCAGGTTCCACTTGAGAGACACCTTGGGCAGCTTGGTGCTCGACCTCGACTGGAACATCTTCCATCTTTCATCAATGTGGCCTGGTGCCACAGTCTCTTTTGCAACATTGCTACTTGCTTCTAGAGCACTGGAAATAAAAGGAATGGAATCTAAGATGTCTGCCAGAATTGATGCAACTACAATGAGGGATGGGGGTCCTCAATAGGAGTAATGTCCTCTGGGAGGGGATCCTCAATCCTCAATGCCTTTCTGCAAAGGTTTGAACTGAACTTCTGAAATCTTGAAAATTTTTGAAGCTTTTGCAATCACCCTTTCTTCTTCTACTACTGCACTTTCATACTGAACTTCTGCAATGGAGGGTCCTGAAGATTCTGCTACTTCAACTGCTGGAGCTAAAATTGACTCCACTGGCAGTTCTGGATCCATATTTGCTGATTCCATCTCTGGAGGAACAACTGAGTGTCGATAATGATGGCCTCGCCCTCGGCCACTAAAGCCTTGAACCAAATACCATTCTCCACAGAGAAACCACTCTTCTTCAAATTCCTGGACCTGATTGCTTGGCCTATTTCTCTACGACTGCCCCAGAGAAATCAACACCGAAGTGTTTGAAATTTTGGTGAGTAGATGGCATAAGGGAGGGACACATTTAACTTACTCTTGGTGTCCCAAATCTGATCTCTTACAAACTTCATTCTTTCCATTATCACTGTGGCCATATTTATTTCCTTATTCTGAATGGCCCAGTACATCATGTCCGAATCGGCCTTTGTGCAAGATGAAAACGTTGCACTTCTGGAACTAGGATTTGACAGACAATAAAATGGAGAAGACGATTGAAGGCTGATAATTGATTTATGTCGATCTTGCCGTCTCTCAGCTTGAATCCAGGCCGTATAATTCCCAGCCCTTTCACTTGGGCATCCTCAGAGTGAATCCCACTAAATCCGAAAATCTTTACATTGAATAACACTCTCAGCAACTCAGGGTCTACTCTAATCAAAGTTCCCTTTACTGACGAAACCAGAGACCCATCTTCCTCTATTCGCATACACACAAAAAAGACTTTTACCAAGTCCGGATAACTGACCTCTGAAAAGGTGGAAATTTCTGTCCACTGCATCTGATTGATCAACTCTACTAAGCTGCTCATTCCACTTTTCCGCAGATTAGCTACATCTACTGCTTTGTTGCCACAGAGCTTCGTCTTCACAAATGTGAACCTCTCCTGCTCCTCAGGAGTGAGGAACTCGGCACTGTAGCCACCCAAACTGCCGGCGATGATAGGAGCGGTGATAATCTCATAATTGTTATGAATAATTGTGCCATTTTATTGACAAATAATTGATAAATTCATAAATATTGGATTACATGGGCGATAATTGATTAAATATCTATTGTGTTGTATTTGCAGGTTAATGGGCCATTGTATGAAATGCTTAACGGGCCACTGGACAAAGCAATCCAACATGGGTAAAACTGGCATACTCCGAAAGTTACAAAACCCTAGCCGCCTTTCTTTTTCTACCTCCCTCTTCTTGCTATATTTTTAAGATTTTCTCTCCCTTTTTGAAAACCTCTCTTTTAGAGAGAGAGCACTTTATTTAAACCCCCTCTCTCTCTCTCTGACTATTCTTTTCCCTCTTCTCTCCCTCCTTTCTTTCCTCCGCACACACCCTCCCTTCTCTTCTCCTCTTCCCCTTCTCTTCTTCTCCCTCGTCTCTTTCCTCGCACAGCAGAAGCAGCACAGCAGAAGCAGCACAGCGCGCGCCCAGCGTGCCGCCTCCCAGCGTGCCGCCGCCCAGCGCCCCGCGCGCGGCGCCCGCTTGCCCCGCGCGCCGCCCAGCCCCTTGCCACGCCGCCCGCCTGGCCGCGCCCCCTGCCCCCGCGCCCACGCGCCCAGCCCCGCGCCTGCCACGTCGCCCGCCTGCGCCACGCGCCCCCCTGCCGCCCCCGCTCGCCTGCTGCCGCCCGCCCCCTCACGTTGCATGCATGCAACGTGAGGCGCCGCGCTGCTCTCTCTCTCCTATCGCCGCGGCGCCTCTCTCCTCTCTCCTCTCTCTCACGCGCCTCTCTCCTCTCTCTCGTCTCTCTCTTCTCTCTCTCTCTTTTCTCTCCGCTCTCTCTCTTTTCTCTCTCTTCTTCTCTCCCTCTCTATCGCTCTCTCTCCTCTCTGTTCTCGTCTCTCTTTCTCTCTCTCTCTCTCTCTCTCTTTCTCTTCTCTCTCTTGTTCTCTCTTCTATTCTCTCTATTCTCCCTCTTATTTTCTATTTTCTTTCTCGTTATTTCATTGTAGTTGATTAATGACTTTTGATGAGAATACAATCTTTGTGTTAAACTTGTTGTTGTTATAGTTTTTTTCTTAGTAGTGTCTTGCATTCTCTCATTCCCTCTTTCTCTCTCTTTATTACCTAGTTTATTTAGTTTAGCTTAGATTTATTTAATGTAACTTAGTTCTAATATCACCATGCTATTTTTCTAACTAAAAACTCAAGGTTTTCAACTCCAAAATCTTTTTCTCCGTGGATTCGACTCGGTCTCACCACTTAATTACTGTTAAAATATTTAGTGTAGGCCGATTATTTGAGATTGTTAGTCACGTGTTTAACGACGCATTCGTGGGCTATCAATTTTTGGCGCCGTTGCCGGGGAATTAGATTTTTAGTTTTGATAATTTTGGTGTTTTTTTTGTATATATTCATGCTAACAATTCTTTTTCTTTTTGTAGATATCAAATAAAAAGTGAAAAATCCTGAAAATTACAAAAATGGAGAATCTGCCAGAAATCTGTCACTGAAAGGCAGATCTGTAAGTAAAAGGGCTGTTTTGGAAAATAAATCCGAAAATTGCACAAAAAAAATCAGAAAAATGGTAAGTGAGGTGAGTTTCCTTCTCTCTCTCTCACTCTTTCTATTTGTTTTACTTTCCAAAAGAACGAGGGATTGCGTTGGAGGTAAGTACCCTTAAAACCCTCTTGATTGAGTTTCTTTTTTTTAGTTGCCATGTTTAGATAATTCATTAAAAAATAAAAATCAATTACTTGAATCCAATAAAAGATGTCATGTCAAGATTAGAAACTTTCCATCTTTAGGACATGCATCATTTAGACTTTCATCTTTAGGTAAGTTTTCTTTTTGAAAGTTTCCTTTCTTGTCGAAGATTGCGGGAGGCAAGGTGAGAATTTCAACTTTCTTAAAATCATGATCATGCATTGCCATGCTTGCATAGAACCCCTTGCTTGATTTTGTGGTGTGCACATTATTTCTAAAATAATTTAAGGGCAGTTTCCTTAACAAGATAAGGTGGGGAGTTGATCACCCTTCCTTAGCCCACAAACCATAACTTCCTGCATCTTTTGCATTCCCAAGCCCAATAAAGAAAGTAGAAACTTGACCTAGGGTTCGCTTTGAGACTTAGGCCCACTTGGGCCCACTATCAAGTTTGGAGACTGGTGTCTAAGGCTAGAGGTTTATTGGCAAACGTCTAAGTGGACAAGTGGTTACTTAATTAGGTCCCTGTGAGAGCAGGGGGAACCTCCCACTTTCCCACCTCTTACCTGGCCAGTTAACGAGCTTGAGAGTGGATTTGAGTTAGGCCTCAGTTGATTAGTGAGAAATCAAATGTTTACGTCCTTGGGAACCATAGGTGTCATAGGATTAATTGTTTGCGAACTTATTTGAAAATACAAAAAAAATCAAATATTTCAAAACAACAAAAAAAAATATTAAAAAATTAAAAACAAAAAAAAAAGAAAAGAAAAGAGGATTTATGTGGGTTGACAATCATGGTTATGAAATGGGCACATCATTTGGACAATTGGATCATCCCATTATGGTATGCACTCTCAACCTCACCCACTTTATCCATCAACCTCTACTTACCAGTCCAATGGCTCCAAATGGACTCAAGCCCATCTGATTCATGGTCACCCAATTAAAGATCACATGTATGATTCAGGGTGGAGGAACTATGTTGACCCATTTTACACCTCATCACCTCCCTCAACCCAAGAACAAACCCAAACCTTTCAAGTGTTATCCACACCCACTCCTTACTCAAAAGTTGACCAGGGTGTCTCCCCTGAAAAATTGAGTTTACTCTATCAAGATCCTCAAGGGGAAATTCAAGGACCCTTTCTAGGTGCCGAAATCATATCTTGGTTCGATCAAATTTTTTTGGCATTGATCTGCCGGTGTGCTTAACAAATGCTCCTGAAGGCACACCCTTCCAACCACTTGGAGAAGTAATGCCGCATTTAACACTTAGAGATCAACCTATTCTGGCCCAAGCTCAAAGCCCACCTATCCACAACTTTCAACATTGGGCCCAATGCCAAATTGATATTCATGACAAAAGCCATCATGAGGGACATGTATATCCACAGTCCACTTATACTTCTCCCCCCACAATCTGGCATATTTAATGATCAATTTGGGAATTTATGCTAAAATTTCATGATAACCAAAAACTCTTTGAGCAAACATTCACCCAACAACAACAAGAATTAGAGCAATCATTTGTCAAAACTGACCTCTTGATTACTCAACTGATGGAAATCAGAAGGAGGCAAGATAGTCAGTCATCATGCCAACCCATTGACAATCATGCACATCATTCTCTTGATTGTGACCACCAATTTGACTCTCAAATTCCATCCACAACTTCTCAGTCCAACATGATTGTGGACACGCCCACTTGGAAAATGAGAGATAATATTAATGAGTCAAATCAAGAGGAGATGGGTGCCACTGAAAATCAATCCATGGTCTTGGCCCAACTTGAAACTGACCATCAAGAAGACTCCATCCATAATGTCATATTTGAGAAAAGCTCTAATGAGTTAGTTGAACTCAAGTTGGGGGGAGAGGAAAAAGAGTGTCATCTAGATGTTAGGTCCGAGTTTGATGTGACATCATTTCAAGTGAGTAACAAAGAAGAGGTGAGTGTGGAGAAAAAGCTGGGTGTAGTTATCAATCATTCTTCTTGGGTAAGAGAAGGATTGGAAAATTTGCCTGAAGTCCACATTGATTGGGTCTCCCTTGATGTCGAGAAAAACATAGAATTCCTACCTCTTCCTGACCTTGGCAAATCCAACATGTTCATGGACATGCTACCACTAGCTGATTGGTCAACTACACTTGAATCTTTTAAGCATCCTTGTGTGAAAGTCATATCCATTTCATTCCAGATCATGCTATTATTTTTGACACAAGTCAGCCTGTGGAGTTCAAGCAATCTTCTGAGCATTCAACTCAATCTGACCTCAATCTCATGAAAGAGGATCTGAAAATGGAAGTTGTGGGTGAGAATGATGAAACTAATCAAGTCCGCATTGATGTGTTCAACACATACAAAGATCTTAAGTGTACAAATGAAAATTTCTTAATTGAAGATATGATCTTGAGTGCCTCAGTTTATCTATCACTTACTGATCTACAAGGTACGTGTGGACCACTTGACCCACCATGGCTAATGATGCCTTACAAAGCAAGAATTTGGCGTCAATTGATTGGGGGTGTTACGTGAGGCTGTTACTTCCGTTGTCTGGCTGAAGACAATAAACTTAGAGCTTATGGGAGGCAGCCCAATATGTTTAGGGCATTTAACTTATTATTTTTTCTTTTTTTTTCTTTTTTATTGTGTTCTAGGTTTTTCGAAGGCTAGTGAGCACCCATTACCTGTGCTGAAGCCAGTGTGCCACCACCCTCATGAGATCATCAAGTTGCATCTCTCCTTTCTTAACTTACATTGGATTTATTCTATGTTCATTTCTTTTATGCCATTGAGGACAATGTCATTTAAGTTGGGGGAGGGCAAATCTTTCAAATCTTTGAATCCTAAACATCCCAGGCATTATTCTATGCTCATTTACTTCATGTATCATTTTTCATGGAAGGAATACATCATTCTAGAATGATTTTACTCTAAGTATATACTTGTGCTAGTGGCACGCTAAAGGATGAATTTTGTGGTTATGTTCTTAGCATTTTCCTCAAACTATATTTGGAATTTTATTGAACCTTCACACATGTATTAGATGATGAATAAGTTTCATTCGTGAGGGTGATGAAAGTTTTACCTAATACTTATGTTGAAGATTGATATTCTACACTCTTATTGAAAACTAATCGTGGGGAAAAAGCTACCTGCCTGCAAGTTATGAAAAAAAAAATGATGAATGAATGAAGAAAAAAATATATTTGCTGAAATGCCGAAATAAAGAAGGAAATCCCTAGCTTAGTAACCGGGCTTCGGCACCTCGTGAAGTGTTGAAGTTCGCGTCAAACAGTGAAAGGATATCCAAAGAAAAAAAAATGATGATGAAGGATGAAAATAAAAGGCAGAGTGAAAGCTACCTGTAATTCGAGGATTGGATTTTAAGAGTGTAGAGTTGATATTATCTCTAAGTAATGGGTCAAAAGCTCATGCACTATCTTAGTAATGCTTGTTGATCATAAGTGCACTCATGAAGGAAATGATAATTTCAACTGTATCTTGAGGCTGTCTAATAACATGAACTGCATGATTATCTTTGACACATGCTACTAGAACTGGAAATACTTATTGTTGATCAGTCTTATCTCTGCTTTCTTGACATGAAAAATGATGTTTGAAGTTCCTGTTAGTCCCAATTATTCACTTGTGTGCATTGCTAAGGGACTAGTAATGAGTAAGTTGGGGGATGTGATAATCTCATAATTGTTATGAATAATTGTGCCATTTTATTGACATAATTGATAAATTCATAATATTGGATTACATGGGCGATAATTGATTAAATCTATTATGTTGTATTTGCAGGTTAATGGGCCATTGTATGAAATGCTTAACGGGTCACTGGACAAAGCAATCCAACAGGGGTAAAATTGGCATACTCCGAAAGTTACAAAACCCTAGCCGCCTTTCTTTTCTACCTCCCTCTTCTTGCTATATTTTTAAGATTTTCTCTCCCTTTTTGAAAACCTCTCTTTTAGAGAGAGAGCACTTTATTTAAACCCCCCCTCTCTCTCTCTCTGACTATTATTTTCCCTCTTCTCTCCCTCCTCTCTTTCCTCCGCACACACCCTCCCTTCTCTTCTCCTCTTCCCCTTCTCTTCTTCTCCCTCGGTCTCTTTCTCGCACAGCAGAAGCAGCACAGCGCGCGCCCAGCGTGCCGCCGCCCAGCACCTCGCGCGCGGCGCCCGCTTGCCCCGCGCGCGCGCGCCCAGCGCCCCTACCACGCCCGCCTGCGCCACGCGCCCGCCTGCCGCGCCCCTGCCGCCCCGCGCCCACGCGCCCAGCCCCGCGCCTGCCACGCCGCCCGCCTGCGCCACGCGCCCCCCTGCCCGCGCCCCGCGCCGCCTGCTGCCGCCCGCCCCCTCACTTGCATGCATGCAACGTGAGGCGCCGCGCTGCTCTCTCTCTCCTATCGCCGCGGCGCCCTCTCTCCTCTCTCCTCTCTCTCACGCGCCTCTCTCTCTCTCTCTCTCTCTCTCTCTCTCTCTCTCTCTCTCTTTTCTCTCCGCTCTCCTCTTTTCTCTCCGCTCTCTCTCTCTCCCGCTCTCTCTCTTTTCTCTCTCTCTCTCCCTCGCTATCGCTCTCTCTCTCTCTGTTTCGTCTCTCTTCTCTCTCTCATCTTTCTCTTCTCTCTCTTGTTCTCTCTTCTATTCTCTCTTATTCTCCCTCTTATTTTCTATTTTCTTTCTCGTTATTTCATTGTAGTTGATTAATGACTTTTGATGAGAAAAACAATCTTTGTGTTAAACTTGTTGTTGTTATAGTTTTTTTCTTAGTAGTGTCTTGCATTCTCTCATTCCCTCTTTCTCTCTCTTTATTTACCTAGTTTATTTAGTTTAGCTTAGATTTATTTAATGTAACTTAGTTCTAATATCATCATGCTATTTTTCTAACTAAAAACTCAAGGTTTTCAACTCCAAAATCTTTTTCTCCGTGGATTCGACTCGGTCTCACCACTTACTACTGTTAAAATATTAGTGTAGGCCGATTATTTGAGATTGTTAGTCACGTGTTAACGACGCATTCGTGGGCTATCAAGCGGCCATTGATTAGGCGGGGAAGATAACGGAGGGTGGAGACGGAAGGTGAGGAGAAAGAATCCTCAAGAAATTTTGCGGGAAGTAGGAGGAAGATTCGAATTTGCAGAGGATTGAGATGGAGTTGTTAGGGCATCGGCTCAAGCGGCAGGCTAAAAGAGGGGAAAAAGGTAGACGATGAGGCATGAATCGTTCTGACATCGATTTTATGAATAATTAATGCTACGTGGAAAGTGAGGCGCCAAGCGGCGGAGAAAAATGACAAAAGATTTTGACCGTTCAACTGGACTTCAATGAGAGAGAGTTTAATGCAATATAATTTGAATTTTTTTTTTGCTTATCGCCAAGGAGGGAAAAATTACTTTAATTCTAAACTTTAATTTGCCACTTGTAAGCAAACTTTTATCACAAAGTACACATGCCTAATTCTCTTCTAAGAGATGTAAATCTCTCTTCAGGTAAGGTTTTTGTGAAAATGTCTGCTAATTGGCCATTTGTATCAATAAAAGATATTTCAATATTTCCATTTGCAACATGATTACGAATAAAATGATATCTAACCTCAATATGTTTGGTCCTTGAGTGCTGGACTGGATTCTTGGTGAGATTAATGGCACTGGTGTTGTCACATAGCAACGGGATCGATTTGATATTTAATCCAAAGTCCTCAAGCTGTTGCTTTATCCATAAGAGTTGTGTGCAGCAGCTTCCAGCAGCCACGTACTCAGCTTCAGCTGTAGAGAGTGCTACTGAATTTTGTTTCTTTGAGGACCAAGATATCAAACATTCTGCAAGGAACTGGCAACAACCACTGGTGCTCTTTCTATCTAATTTACATCCAGCATAGTCAGCATCAGAGTAACCTACTAGGTTAATTTCACATTGTTTTGGATACCATAGACCTAAGTCATGAGATCTTGCTAGATATCTAAATATTCGTTTCACAGAAATTAAATGTGATTCTTTAGGATCTGCCTGATATCGAGCACACATGCATACACTAAATAAAATATCAGTTTACTAGCTGTTAAATAAAGGAGTGAACCTATCATACCTCTGTATCTTTTGATCTACTTTCTTACCATCTTTGTCACTGTCCATTCTTGTTGATGTACTCATTGGTGTTGACAGTGGCTTGGTATTTTCGAATCCGAATTTCTTCAATAGTTCTTTTGTGTACTTAGCTTGACTGATGTGAGTTCCTTCCTTTCCTTGCTTGATTTGTAGTCCAAGGAAATAGTTGAGTTCTCCCATCATACTCATTTCAAATTCTCCCTGCATTAACTTTTCAAAGTACTTGCAAAGAGACTCATCAGTAGACCCAAAATGATATCATCTACATAGATTTGAACCAGTAGGATTTGTTTGACTTTAACTTTATAAAAAGTGTACTATCTACCTGACCTCTGCTGAAACCATTGTTTAGAAAAAGAGCTAAGCCTTTCATACCAGGCTCTAGGAGCTTGCTTTAAACCATATAATGCCTTGTGAAGTTTGAAAACATGATTAGGAAATTCTGTGTCATCAAAGCCCGGAGGTTGTTCCACATAAACTTCCTCTTTTATGAAACCATTTAAGAAAGCGGATTTAACGTCCATTTGAAATAGTGTCAAGTTCAAAGCAGATGCATATGCAAGTAATATTCTAATGGCCTCAAGTCTAGCTACAGGTGCATAGGTTTCATCGAAATCTATGCCTTCCTCTTGAGAATAGCCTTGAGCACCAACCTGGCCTTGTTTCTTAAGATTGCACCAGTTTCATCCAGTTTATTTCTGAACACCCATTTGGTGCCAATGACTGGATGGTCTGATGGTCTAGGAACAAGAGACCATACTTGGTTTCTCTTGAATTGATTTAATTCATCTTGCATGGCTACTATCCAAGATTCATCAGAGAGAGCTTCATTGACTGTCCTAGGCTCTATCTGAGAGACAAAAGCTAAATAATCACAAGGAATAACATTACCTCTTGTTCTTACCCCAATGGATGGATCACCAATGATATTTTCAAGTGGGTGATCTTTCTTGTATCTCCACTCCTTTGGAAGGTTTTCATGAGTAACTTCTTCTTGTTGTAATTCTTCCAGAGGTAGATCATCCTTGTCCTCAATTGATGCATCCTTTAGTTTCTTGGATAGTTCTTCTGCATCATCATCGTCACTATCTACTTCCTTTCTCAAGGAAGGGTTAGTTTCATCAAAAATAATGTGCACAGATTGTTCAATCAACAAGGTACGTTTATTAACACTCTCTAGCCTTTAGGTTTAGATGTATACCCCATGAAGATGCCTTCATCTGATTTGGCATCCAACTTATCGATATCTCTTTTTCCATTGTTGTGAATGAAGCAAGGGCATCCAAAGGTTCTGAAGTGACTGATCTGAGGCTTTTTCCCTTTGAATAGTTCATATGCAGTCTTCTTCAGAATTGGCCTGATCATTACACGGTTGATAATATAGCTTGCTGTATTGACTGCTTCAGCCCAAAAGTATCTAGGCAGATCATATTCTGAGAGCATAGTTCTTGCCATGTCCAATAGGGTTCTGTTCTTCCTCTCAGCGATGCCATTCTGTTGAGGTGTCCTTGGTGCTGAGAAGTTATGCTCAATTCCCTGATCATCACAAAATCTAGAGATTTCTCATTTTGAAATTCACCACCATGATCTGATCTGATGACACAATGCTGAACTTCTGATCTTTCTGAACTTTCTTACTGAAGCTTACAAACTCTCAAAAGTATCATCTTTGTGCTCTAGGAATGATACCCATGTAAATCTTGAGTAGTCATCAACTATGACAAATCCAAAATTCTTTCCTCCAAGACTGGTAGTCCTCATTGGCCCAAATAGATCCATATGAAGGAGCTCCAAGGGTTTTGAGGTGGTCACCACCGTCTTTGACTTGAAGGAGACCTTGGTGTGCTTACCCTTAGCACAAGGTTTACATACACTTTCCAACTTTGTATTGACCTTAGGTAGACCTTGCACAAGATTCTTCTTTAGTAATTTTCTCATGCCATCTATGCTGCAGTGTCCAAGTCGTCTGTGCCATAATTCTGTGGATTTATTTTTATTTGCCGCCAGGCAAACATTTTGAACCTTGAGTTCTTCAAGATAGAGCACATACAAATTCTTTTCTCTATTAGCTTCGAAGATGACTGTTCCATCCTTTAGTATACTGCACTTTGACTCTTGAAATTTGATCTGATGGCCTCTGTCGCACAGCTGGCTAATGCTAATGAGATTGTGCTTCAATCCCTTGACTAGTAGCACATCTTCTATGACTGTTTTTCCTTTGTTTTCCACAGAGCCACTGCCTATTACAATTCCTTTCCCATTATCTCCATAGGTAACTGTTCCATCTTCAGCTTGGAGATGAGAGAACAACTTCTGGTTTCCTGACATGTGTCTTGAGCACCCACTGTCCAATACCATTTAGATGCTCGAGGGTTGTCCTGAAATAGAGACATCAAGCTTTAGGTACCCAAATTCTTTTGGGTCCTGATTGGTTAGTATCATTAACTTTATCTTTTAATATCCATTTTTGTGTCTTGTTGGACATGTAGTTTTAATATGTCCTAACCTATTGCAGTGACTACAGCAGGATAACTTAGTCACTTTTTCTATGTATTTAAAATTAGCTTTGTATGCTATATCTTGTTCAGGTACAAATTTTGGTGTTGGATATTTTTAGGATAGATCTTGGTTTCTTCATTATCTGGGGGTGTATATCCTAATCCATTTTTCTTCTTACCTGATCTTCTCGCACCTTTTAATATTAGAGAGTTTTTACCATTAGTAAATTTTTCTAGTGTGCTTGATAGTTTATCATTTTCTTCATTTAAGTTTTCAATTTCTTTCCGTAATTCACTTTCATGTTTTTTCTATGTTTAGTTATTTGTTTATTTTCAACTTTTAGGTCTTCACATAACAGTTCATTTCTTCGTTTAAGTTCAATTATTTGACTTTCTAATTGTTCATTTTCTGATTTAGATCTGAGTTTGTATTTTCTATACACACTATGTTTTTCTTACTTACTTTTAATAGTTTAGTTACTTCTTATACTTTTCATAAAGTTCATTGAAAGCCTCTTCTAAACTATCGGAGTCTGAACCATTGCATGAATCAAAGGATGAGTCAGAAGTTACCTTTTCTTCAGTGTTTGCCATGAAAGCCAAGTGGGCTTTTTCTTCATCACTGCAGGAGCTCGACTCACTATCTGAGTCGCTATTGTTTTCCCATGCTGCTGCCATTGCTTTCTTTTTGAACTTTCTAAACTTCTTGGAACTGTCCTTCTTCCTGAATTCTGATTTCTTTAACTTAGGACACTCAGTCTTAATGTGTCCTGGCTTCTTACATTCGTAGCAAATGGGTTCTCCTTTCTTCACTTCTTTTCCATCTGGTTTCTTGAAGTCCTTATTTCTTTTGAAATACTTTCTACCAGATTGAGACTTTTTCTTTTTAGCCAAGATTCGCTGTAACCTTCTGGATAACATAGCTTCTTCATTTTCGCTGTCTGTATTACTTTCACTTTCAGCTGAGCTTGCTTCTGGTGAATCTTCTTCAGCTTTTAAGGCGTTGGAGTGCTTCTTTCTGCTAGAGGACTCTCCTAGCCTTTCCATATTGATTTCATGGGCCATAAGGGACCCAATGAGTTTTTCTACAGACATTCTCTTCAGATCATTAGCTTCTTCTATTGCTGTGACTTTTGGAGTCCATGAGGACGGTAAGGATCTAAGTATCTTTCTTACCATATCTCCCATTTCATATACTTTCCCCAGCTAGCCAGTCCATTTGTGATGTCAGTGAACCGACTGAACATTTGAGTTATGGACTCACTTGATTGCATCTGAAATCTTTCATATTGAGTGACAAGAATATCAATTCTTGTTTCCTTCACTTTGTCTGTGCCTTCATAAGTAATCCTGAGCTTTTCCCACATTTCCATTGATGATTTGCAGGCTGAAACTCTGTTGAATTCCTTCTTACTTAGAGCACAACATAGGATACTTTTGCTTTGCAATTCAGGGAAATCTTCTTTCTGTCATCATCTGTCCATTGTGCTTTCTCATTTGTGACTAACAGATCACCTTCTTCTACTATGGACCAAATTTGATAGTCGTGTCCTTGTAAAAGTATTCCATTCTGGTCTTCCAGTAAGGATAATCTTCACCATCGAAGAGAGGGGGTCGGTTGACTGACTGACCTTCAAAATTACCTTGGGCTGCCATGGATCTTTACTCTTCAGATCGTTGGATCCTTTCTTTGTCGAAGAGACTTGCTTTGATACCACTTGTTGCCCTGTTGACAAGCCCAGAGGGGGGTGAATGAGTTTTTATAAATTCAATCTAGGAGATACTTGTAACAAAAACAATCACACAAACGATCTTCGAACTACGTTAGTTACTTGTTAGTTTAAATAACAATTACGCAATGAAGACAATCACACAACACAAGGATTATCCTGGTTCGGACTTCCTTTTCTTAGGAGTCCTACGTCCAGTCCCTGAGCAACAACTCAGGATTGCACTAACTAGGGTACAGTCCCCCTAAGGACGCTACAACACCCAGCTCAGCTCTTCCTTCACACACACAAGGGAACACACCCTGTGCCACCAGGTCTTCCTTTACAACCAAAGGGAGCAACACTTGGATACCACCAGGTCTTCCTTCACACCCGAAGGGAACAACACAGAGAAGAATGAAAACAGACTTTCACGCCCCTAGATCCAGCTTTTGACAAGAGAGGATCTGAAGCAACTAGAACTGAGAGCGAAGAGATTAAGAACTATTCACACTCTCAGAACTGAACAGGCTCTCTCAATTTTCACAAGAACAAGCGGAGAGCAAAAGAGCAAAAGCGGAGTGAAGGATCTTGGCTCTTGAATTTCTTCAGAAGAATTTGAAAAAAAAAAAAAAGTCTTCGATCCCATGGCCTTCTATTCTTCTGTCTTGTATATATATCTTCAATTTGAAATCTAGTCGTTGAAGAGATCGTTGTCTCTCTCTTGAGTAGCCGTTAGACTGAATGACATCTGGAGTCTTGGAAGCTTCCTGTCTCAGTCTTTTGATCACTTGAGCACGCATAGAGATGAATCTTCACAGAGATCCGTTGGCTTTTATTTGTCTAACGTTGTACAATGAAGTTACATCAAAGGTCTGCACAGATGTCAAGCTCAAACAGCAGACCGATAGGCTGTCTCTGATATCAGTCAACGTCAGTAGCAATAGTCAAGAAAATAGTAATACCAACTGGCTTAAGTCTAAAGGACGTTATCAGACTAAGCACGATAAAGGAAGATATAGTCTGCATGCATGCAGAGATACGTTCAGATCTCATAAATGCAAAAGCGTCAGATAGATGTCTACGTGGATTTTGACTGGTCAATGCTTTAAGATGAATAAGATATCAAAATATGACATGAAGACTATATGACTTATGAAATCGTTATGAGTTATAGCAAATCATTCTATGACAGAGATATAGAAATCGTATGAATTATGGCAAGTCATTTTGATTCTAAAGAAGTCGATGTGAAACACTTAACAAATCGTTACACAAAGCAAGTCGTTATGAGTATTAAAGAAATCGTTACGAGAACTAAAGAAATCGTTGCGGCTAGCAAGTCATTACGAGTATTAAAGAAATCGTTACAAGAACTAAAGAAGTCGTTGCGGCTAGCAAGTCGTTACGAGTATCAAAGAAATCGTTGTGATAACTTATGAAGTCGTTACAACAAGCAAGTCGTCGAGTTCTAAAGAATCGTTATGATAACTTATGAAGTCGTTACAACAAGCAAGTCGTTGCGAGTTCTAAAGAAACCGTTATGATCACTTATGAAGTCGTTACAACAAGCAAGTCGTTGCGAGTTCTAAAGAAATCGTTATGATAACTTATGAAGTCGTTACAACAAGCAAGTCGTTGCGAGTTCTAAAGAAATCGTTATGATAACTTATGAAGTCGTTACAACAAGCAAGTCGTTGCGAGTTCTAAAGAAACGTTATGATCACTTATGAAGTCGTTACAACAACAAGTCGTTGCGAGTTCTAAAGAAATCGTTATGATAACTTATGAAGTCGTTACAACAAGCAAGTCGTTGCGAGTTCTAAAGAAATCGTTATGATCACTTATGAAGTCGTTACAACAAGTAAGTCGTTGCGAGTTCTAAGAAATCGTTATGATCACTTATGAAGTCGTTATGACATCGACTTGATTGAAACGACATGACTTTTCAGTCTCATAAGAGAATCGTTATGAACTTTAACAGAAATCGATATGGACTTAGAGAAATCTCATGTTGAAAAGATTAAAGCTTCAGAGTAGTAATGCATACCTTTATTGGCTTGTTTGACTTCGATGATTTTTCTTGTACTTAAGACTTATGAGATATTCAGCAGATATAATGATAAATTCTTGTTTGGTTTTGTTAATCATCAAAATATGTAATATATACATTAATTAAATTGCATGGGGACAGACTGATCATCAAGCCAATTAAGAGCAGAAAATGCTCATCCAATGCTATGGTTAAAGATTGGCAAGAGATTGGGTAAAGTTGAGTCTATTGTATACTTTTTTAGTTAGTTTTTCTGGCATTGCAAAACAGTACTATGATCAGCTTCAGATTGATATGTATATTGGTGTGTCGATTGTTCATGCTGGAAGTGTTTTTGGCACCATGCTGGAAGTGAAGGAGAGTAGTTTATGTAACACATACTTTGCAGCACTCTCACTCATTTACACTAATACAATTGTCACAACTTTTAAATTATACTGTTGTCTTGAGATTATAGATTACAATGAGTAGTTTTCAGTTGCGATGCCACCACCATGAGTGTTTTCAGTAAGAGCCCTATCTCTCATTCCAGAACTACTAATGTAAATCCTATGATCATTTCATGGGTAAACAACATAGGCCATTTACATGCTTCCTCTAGCTAGTGATCAGAAACATTCAAAACTTAAATCTCTAACATTTGGAGAATTTCTGTACAAAGTTATATTTGTCTGGACCACATTGACCATCACCAGGAGAGTGTTCATACGCACCAAATGTACTACCTGGAAGGAGATGACAAGGGCTATGAAACTAAAGCCACAGAATCTAACTGAGGCCTAGAAGTAGTAGAAATAAACTCCTGGCTTGTGCTTATGAAGTCTTCTTTGTGAAATATTTTTTCTTACTATATTCTTATTTGACAGTCAAACAGGTAGAAAGTACTCCCAATAGAAAAATGTGTGCAATCATCTGCAAGTGTAATAGAACCTAAAGAAAAGAGGTAAATATGTTCATATCTCATTATGTTATATATTCTCATTAGAAGCTCAATTGTGTCTGATGTGTGATCTATAAAATGAATTGAATAACATAGTTTGATGTTGGGCAAGAAAGTGAAGTTGTGTGACATGGAAGGACACTCGGTAGCCAATGCCATAATCATGTCATTAGATAAATCTAAGATAGTTATGGGTAAGAGTTTGGATGAGGAGTATTATGAGGTAGCTTTTTGTTTGCTTACAAACCCAATGCACCTATTTGTGAAAGATAATGAACGAAAAACCATCCAAGATGCTGTTGGAAGTCACATTGTGTGGTTTAGAGACTTTGTTTTATGACACCTGAAGTTTTATTTTACAGAATTATTTGGAAAATAAATGAGCTTGTTTATATGTATACTAATTGAATGATTTTATTTGCAGGTTGAGTTAGATGACACCTGAAGTTTTTTGTGCCAACAGAATAGCTCTCCTCCCTTTAGCAGAGGACTAACATTGTCCACCTCTCATTTTATGAAACAATTGGTCATTGGATTTATGTTATGATCACCAAAACAATTATGATTGTCTATCTTCGAGACAAACAATGATGTGTATGTGATATTTAAATTTTATGTGTAGATTGTGGTGTGATATAAATCAGTGCTATATGCACTTTTTTTAGCGGTGTAATTATGTGAATGTTTCTTTTCAAACAGTGTATGTTATGTAATGTAAATTTGAAAAAGTTGGTTGTATTAAATGTCATACATTGGTGATGTGCAAAAAGTGGTGTGTATGTATGTAATTATGCAGGTTGTGTGCTATGTGTGTGGATGTATGTAATATGTAGGTTATATTGTTAGTCGAATTATGGATTATATATATTTGCACTGGGAGTTTCTTATGGTTTGGAATGCGTTACTACAGATAATAGCTACGGTTTCTAACGTAGTGATTAATTTTCGAATGTCATCTTCTATTGGGTTATTTCTTATGAGTTTTTCATATGTATACTTACGCTTTATAAAGATATGCCAGTCTATATTATTACGGTTTACAAACGAATGTATTGATTACATATTGTAACCGTAAGTAAGGCTATAGCCACGCTTGCTGTAGTTACGAAAACAAACTGTAGGATGTTTCGTAAGTATACGTCTGTTCTTACGGTTTTGGAAATTACACTTACGGTTTTCCGACGTAACTGAACCCAATTTTGTTGTAGTGCGTTTAAATATAGTCGCCCCCACCCCCCAAAAACTCCAAAATCTTTATCTTCTTGCTCCAGACTTTCCCCCAAAGCCCACCCCACTTTTTCTCCTCCATGAAGGCTAGGCTCGACTTCATCGCCGATTGTGCAAATGCATCACCGTCGGCTCCAGGCTTCATCATCATCCTGGCTCTGACCACCGTAGTCGGTTACAGCCTCCATCTCACTACTTCCTCCGCCGGTATTCCTCACTCTCCCTTGATTTTGGCAGTAGCACGTAGAGGGGGCCATGACATCCTCAACGGCGGAGACCCATCCTCATGAACACTCCCTCTTCTCATATGTAAGTCCCCCCTCCTCGGCATCCCCCACCTGCGACCTTTGAAATCCCATCTCATCGTCCTGACCTCTTCTGCCTGCCTCCCTCGCCGCTAATTAAAGAGAGGCATCGTCTTCCACCCCCCCAGTCCCCCACTATGGGGCATCGTCAACTCGTCGCCCGTTTCGGCTTCCAAGTAGAACAAAGCCCCGGACATCTGAGTTATCGGTGGTAGGGTCTATGATCCATATCGTGGCAAGACCTGCCATCAGGCATAGTGCATATTAGTTCTCCCCATTGTAATCTTAGCCTTTATTTTCTTTCTCTGATGTTTTCTTGCATTAGGTCTGGCAGTGCCGCTAGAAGACCATGACTTCTCTGCCAGAAAACAATTGTTAGCTTTCTTGTTTGCTTTTGTAACTTGCCCTGCTTAAAGGTCATCTTAAAATTCTTGCACCTACATGAATCTGATGGAGGCCCTCCCATTTTTTTTTTCTGGTGTCGCATTGATACATTTCTTTATCTGTGTGGATGGCCAGAAAGAGGATTACTTAGAGAAATGATGCATGTTGCAAGGAGGAAGCAGCCCATGCACTAGTGGGAATGAATGATGACAACATCAAAAATATTATTCTATCTCGCCTAGAAATGTTGAGGGCAAATTTATGACTTGTTCTAGTTTTTCAACCTTGCAGCTATCTGAGGGTCAGATAAAGCAGACATCAATTATTAAAATATATTAGGAAAGAGAATGTTAGATTTCATCATTTAATGGACAAGTGCCATCCGAGCATCCACCACTTGATGTACGTATTTAATCTCCACTTTTCGTAAAAAAATTGTTAAAATATTTATGAAAGAGAAATGTTGGATTTCATCATTTAATGGAGGAGTGGTATCGACCATCACCACTTGATGTACGTATTTATTGCACTCTGACACATTTAGTGTAAGTATAAGAATAATATGCTGTCTCAGTTGACTTTGTTAATGAAGCTGCACATATATGTTGGAGAGGGTGTTTGAAGCCTGTGGTGATTGTTTAACACACAAAATAAAGTGTGCCCCCAGTTGACTTCATTAATGAAGCTGACGTATATGTTGCAGATGGGTGTTTGAAGGCCTGGTGGTGATTGTTTAGCTATCTCATAAGAAGGTTTGTCTCATAAAAAGGTAGTTTTTTTTGTGGCAATAGTTGCCCTGAACTCTAAGCGCCACTTTGTAATGGTTAACTCAGAGTTAACTCTATTTAACTCAGAGTTAACTCAAAAAGTGCTTTGGAAAGGTTACAAAGTTAACTCAGTGAGTTAGGCTAAAGGTGGATTAAAGTGAGTTATCTCACCATTTTTCAACCCACCTCTAGAGGTGGACTAGAGTTAACCCGTGAGTTAACCACCTTTTTGCTCTCACATTACAAATATTAATTGCTACCTTTTCTTTTCCCAAGGTAAGTTACTCACTTTTCTTACCAAAGTGCATTTGAAAAATAAGTTAACTCACCATATCAAAAATTAACTCCATTGTACCAAAGCAAAAGGTGGGTTCACATTGTGTAACTTGATTATGGGTTGGAGTTATCTTAACTCCAACTCATTACCAAAGTGGCATTAATAATGCAAGAGCGGGATCGGTCCTGTGGAGATAGGTGTTTGAAGCCTGGTGGTGATTGTTTAGCTGTCTCATAGAAAGGTAATGTCTCATAAAAAGTGATTTTTTTTTTTTTTGCAATAGTTGCCCTGAACTCTAATAATGCAACACCAGAATTGAATCCCACAGGATATTGACATATTCTACTCGACATGATGACTTGTTAGTTGGAGATATAAATTTGAGATTAGAATAGTCATAAATTTATTAAGTATTTTTGGAACTATTTTAGGCTGAGTTGGGTCAGAGTTTATTATTTGAAGGTTTTTTTAGTAGAGTTATCTTAGTAGGGTATATGAAATTTGTATATCTTTGGATTCTTGTATTTTTTCAACTTTATAAATTGTAGTGCCATGCATGGCTCCCTTCCGGTCGATTAAGAGGTGACACACACACTTGCCAAACAGAAGTATATTACACATTGTTATGGGAAGTTCTTGTGTGTTGCATGGTGATAATATAGTAGACCAAACATAAGAACTGTACATTTAATCTCCACTTTTCGTAAACAATTGTAAAATATATTATGAAAGAGAAATGTTGGATTTCATCATTTAATGAGGAGTGCTGTACGACCATCACCACTTGATGTACGTATTTATTGCACTCTGACACATTTAGTGTAAGTATAAGAATAATATGCGTCTCAGTTGACTTTGTTAATGAAGCTGACATATATGTTGGAGATGGGTGTTTGAAGGCCTGGTGGTGATTGTTTAGACACACAAAATAAAGTGTGGCCCCCAGTTGACTTCATTAATGAAGCTGACGTATATGTTGCAGATGGGTGTTTGAAGGCCTGGTGGTGATTGTTTAGCTATCTCATAAGAAAGGTGTTGTCTCATAAAAAAGGTGATTTTTTTTTGTGGCAATAGTTGCCCTGAACTCTAAGCGCCACTTTGGTAATGGGTTAACTCAGAGTTAACTCTATTTAACTCAGAGTTAACTCAAAAGTGCTTTGGAAAGGTTACAAAGTTAACTCAAGTGAGTTAGGCTAAAGGTGGATTAAAAGTGAGTTATCTCACCATTTTTCAACCCACCTCTAGAGGTGGACTAGAGTTAACCCAAGTGAGTTAACCACCTTTTTGCTCTCACATTACAAATATTAATGCTACCTTTTCTTTTCCCAAGGTAAGTTAACTCACTTTTTCTTACCAAAGTGCATTTGAGAAAAATAAGTTAACTCACCATAGTCAAAAAGTTAACTCCATTGTTACCAAGCAAAAGGTGGGTTACACATGTGTAACTTTGATTATGGGTTGGAGTTATCTTAACTCCAACTCATTACCAAAGTGGCATTAATAATGCAAGAGCGGGATCGGGTCCTGTGGAGATAGGTGTTTGAAGGCCTGGTGGTGATTGTTTAGCTGTCTCATAGAAAAGGTAATGTCTCATAAAAGGTGATTTTTTTTTTTTTGGCAATAGTTGCCCTGAACTCTAATAATGCAACACCAGAATCGAATCCCACAGGATATTGACATATTTCTACCCGACATGATGACTTGTTAGTTGGAGATATAAATTTGAGATTAGAATAGTCATAAATTTATTAAGTATTTTTGGAACTATTTTAGGCTGAGTTGGGTCAGAGTTTATTATTTGAAGGTTTTTTTAGTAGAGTTATCTTAGTAGGGTTAATATGAAATTTGTAATATCTTTGGATATCTTTGTATTTTTTCAACTTTATAAATGTAGTGCCATGCATGGCATCCCTTCCGGTCGATTAAGAGGTGACACACACACTTGCCAAACAGAAGTATATTACACATTGTTATGGGAAGGTCTTGTGTGTTGCATGTGATAATATAGTAGACCAAACATAAGAACTGTACATGGTAAAAATACATATTTTAGTTTGCTGCACCAAACACCCATGCAGAGCACGATATATATTACAATATCATAATTTGTTCAAAGTTACAAGACAAAAGTTTTGATTACAAAAAGTGGCACAATCACGATTTAAACAATTTAAGGCCCTTGAAGTCGCCCAACCTAAAGTAATTACATAGCAAGGGAGGGTTGGCTTGAGGAGAGAACCACGTCCAGATGAAGAGTCTGAAATGGGTTCAAACAAAGGCATGAGTTTTAAAGTAACTAAGTAGGCAAACCAGCAAAATGTAAAGTGTAAGAGTATGGAATATAGCACAGTTTATGATGTTACAAAACACATAAATTTTACAAAGAGTACATCATAAGGAAAACTTAACAAGTTGCATGTTTACAGATATGCATGAATCATATTTCAAAGCCATGATCGCTTAGTAGAGATTCAAATTCGTACCAATGGCATCAACAAAGCTCTCATGGGGATGAATAACATATAGCTAACCACCTGCTGAAACAAGATGTTACATATACATACTTACTCAAAATTTTCCAACTTAGTGAGCCTAACCACCCACGTTTAATTTGTGGGATGAAACCATCATCACGGCTGACCTCTCATGCATGATGCCAACCATGAGGAGTCCTAACCACCCTAGAGAGAAAGATCAAAGTACCTTGCCAAGACAATTGGACATTGGGTTTTCAAAGATTACCCAGAAGGGTTCAAAACAGCACAATGCTGATGGGACAAAGAAAGACTCCCAGAGGGGTTAGCGAAGGGACTGGTTCTACCTACCTTAGTGTGGGGAAACTAGCCGAAGATCCAAAGAGAACTGGGAGGCCAAATCTGTCAGGAAGCTGCAACGGCTCCAAGCTCAAGCCTTCGGTTTCCCAGTAGTAGAAGACAGAGAAGTCCGCTGGGAAGGTGGTCACCAAGGCTATATAAGGGTTAAGGTTTAAAGTGGGGTAATACTAACAAGGGGATCTAGATACCTGGCCAACATATAAGCCAAAGGAAGATACAAATCCAGTAGAGATGACTAATGGGAGTATGAGTGGAAGATCTTTCACAGGCCAACAACACGATTTGCAGAAAAGTATGAGGTATTCAGGCAGGCATAGGGATCCACGCCAGAAAGTTGGCAAACCAAAGGAGTCAGATGATGACGACCATTTCCATCAGTTTAACAAAAGCACAAGCACTAAGGGATTATACTCAACTCTGATTCGAATAGAAGACAGAGGAGATATTGGTTGGAAGACAAAGGAACTTTGACTGGAGGCCAATTGATTACTGAACTATATATGATCACTTAGATTGGAGGACGAAAGGGAGCTCAAACTGAACCATTCTAAGTATTAACTTTTTAATATTGGCGATGACAAAATACAGGCTTATCATAAAATCCTTTATATACTTAATATCGCTATTATCTTCATGACTATAATATTTTCATTGCCCCACGAAAAGATTTGCACTATTCAGTAACTTCGTCCTACTAGTTTTGGTCAGGATCAGTCGAAGCTAGCTTCGTCATATACGAAGCTACACTTCGTCATATACGAAATTTCACTTCGACCGACAACGATGAAAATTGACCATTGGAAGCTTCATTTCATCATATACGAAATTTTCCTTCGACTGTAACATCAATTGGTGACTAAAATATCAATTGTTGTCTACTAAACATCGATTGGTAACTAAACATCGATTGTTGTCTACCAAACATCGATCGATTGTTGACTAAGGAGTATTGATTGGTAACTAAAACATCGATTGTTGTCTACCAAACATTGATTAGTAACTAAACATCGATTGTTGACTAAGGAACATTGATTGGTGACTAAAATATCAATTTTTGTCTGCCAAATATAGATTAGTGACTAAACATCAATTGCTGGCTAAGAAACATCGATTGGTGACTAAATATGATTATATTTATGGGGTAAAAATGTTATCTTAGTTAGAGTGTCTAATTTCAGAAACAAACGTCTAAAAATAGACTTAGAAGTTTCGGACCTAAGATTCCACAAACATGGTGTTACATAAATAGTCTTGTATTAGCCCTAATCAGGGTTAACGAATGGTTAGATCAAAATTGAAGAGTCACTATGTTTTTCACCTTTCTGGCGAGATGCCCTCTTCCTCCTCTAGTGAGATGCCCAACGTCGATCCGATCTCTCTTCTGGCATGAGGCCTAATCACCTCTCTTCCTCTCCCTGACGTGAATTAAGCCAACCCTTCTCTGCCGTGATGGCCCCTTCTTCCCCTCCTCCTTCTCTGTCGTGAGGGCAAACCCTCATTCTCCATTTTCTTCTTTCTGCTGTGAAGCCGTTCCTTTTGGTTCTTCTTCCCACCCACACCAGCCACCGTAGTAATTTTTCTCTTTTCCCTTTTGTCTTATGTGCTCCCTTCTTTGTTTTGTTCTCCTCCCAAGTCTCTCCTACGGCAGCAAGTGAAGCAACAGCAAGCCCCACAACCACAAGGGCAGGCTACCAGTCAAAGCACACCAGCAACGAGGCGGCCAGCAGCCACGCACGCCACAGTCAACATCTTTGCGGGTTTGCATGACTCGTCGCCGTGCCAGTCCCGAGTGATGCTTTTTTTTACTGTTAAGAATTTCTGAATGGCATGATTTTAGCCTTTGGATATAGACCCACATGAATGTCTAGCAGGTATTTGTTATTTAATCTCTTGAATTTGGTATCTCGTGGTTAGAAGGCTCTCATGGTGAGCAAGCATTGATTAATACAGCATATCATTTCGTCTGATCTGAGTTTAAAGGAAGAGATCTGCAGCATGTCATGTGTTTGATAAAATGCCCAAAGGGTCTCAAATCATTTTGATGGGGTCAACCGTTTTCGTCCTGCGTCATCTGCTCTCTCCAGAGACTAATCTCTCCAGAGATTAAGGAAACTTTCTTGAAGATATAGATATTCAGAAGATATATATGTTTTGCTCTAGACCATCTTCATGCTTGTTCTCTAGAGTTTAAAAATATTTTTTTGAAGATGTGAATGTTCTTCAGAACTTGTATATGCACTCCAAAAGATATATGTTGCACTGGATGTTTATTCGATGCGTTTGAGTTAAACGCGATAAATATGTCTAAACGCAATAAATACGCACATAAAATAGTGAAGACCAAATGACCCTCGTTCATTATGTGAAACCCATATCATACTTACTGCACCATCGCGGTGCAAATACTTTTTATTAAGAAAAGATGGAGAAGAAACTTGAATCGATGGATACTTTGATGTAAACTTGAGACAGGGACGTATTTAATATTAAATCTATATAAAGGGTACACACGGATGCACGTTTAACATTTTTGATTTGAAGGGTATATCTGTAAAAATCGGCAAAGAATAGAAGATACCTTGTATAAGTTTATCTTCTTCCGTTCTGATGGCAGAGAGAGAGAGAGAGAGAGAGAGAGAGAGAGAGAGAGAGAGAGAGAGAGAGAGAGAGAGAGAGAGAGAGAGAGATGACCACGAGGGAGCAGCAGCTCCAGGATCCCTTCCTGGCGAACGAGGCCTGCGCCGGCGAGGCCGACATCGAGGAGATCAGCAGCTGCGGGAAGTTCCTGGAGGAGGCGGTGCGGGAGAACAAGAAGCTATGGTACCTGGCGGGTCCGGCCATCTTCACCTCCATTGCCCAGTACTCCCTCGGCGCCATCACCCAGGTCTTCGCCGGCCACCTCACTACCCTGGAGCTCGACGCTGTTTCCACCGAGAACATGGTCATCGCCGGCCTCGCCTTCGGCATCATGGTACGTAAAGGATCGTATACCCTGCAAGCTAAGCTAGCTCTAATTTTCCTGCATATGTCCTAATTCCCTCTGCTTGCTGCTTTAGTTAATTTCTAGTTTTCCATGCATGGCTCTGGTATTGCTCTAGTACTGAAGAGAAGGCCAGCAATTAATAATTAGGGATGCAAATTAACGAAGAGTAGTTAAGTATAGAATCAACTTGAATAATATTACACGCCAAACATAATGGATGGAAACATGAAAGTGAACAAGACACAGTTTGAAATCAATGTTAATGAAGTGATTCTAAATTTCAATATCTAGAAATCACCATCTTATCACTTATCTTGTTAAATATACGAAACAATTTTTAACTTTTTAAAAATGTACATGGATGAAAAAATGGATGTTTGTGGAATCCAATCAATGGAAATAATTTTCTCCTTACTCTTTTTGTCAGATATATAAAAATAATTTTTAAATTTGTAAAAAAATGGATTTGACAAGAGAGGAGAGATATAGAGAGAAAAAAGGAAAAATAGATGTGTGAGATTCTATGTCTAAAAAACTAACTTTGGTGAGTTTTTGAATAGATTTTGAATTTATAAAATATAAAGTCTACAATCTATGTTGCCAAATGTCAATATACTAAAATTTTGTACCTAAAGAAGCTTAAGAAAATTTACTTTTAACTGGATTTTCGATTGTCAAAAAATAAAACTACACTATGAATTGCTAAAAACACCCTAAGCACTGTTGGATTGGACTTTTACTCAAGAGAAAGACTTACTGCACTTGAGGAAGTGCAGTAAGTGCAATCCACGTAGGATTGCAGCTCATGTGGTGTCTTGTTGGACACCATGTGGTTTTTTTTTTGTTGTAATTTAGTCTTTCTATTTTGGATCTCAACTCTTCTATTTTAGAGCCTAACATTTTTATTTTACACTTTAACTTATTATTTGGAGCCTAAAAAATAGTTTGGCTCCAAAACAAAAGGTAAGTTGGACTCCAAAATAGAAGGATAGATTTCAAGAAAAAAAAATAGTTTGGCTCCAAATCAGAAGGCAAGTTAGACTCTAAAATAGAAAGTTAAGTTCCAAAATAAAAAAGTTGGACTCCAAAATAGAGGGGTTGGCTCCAAAATAAAAAAAGCTATATTTCAAAAAAAAAAACACGTGCCATCCAACAAGACACCACATGAGCTGCAATCTTACGTAGATTGCACTTACTGCACTTCTTCAAGTGCAGTAAACTTTTCTCTTTACTCAATGTCTAGGTTTTCCTTTACTATTTCATAGATCCTAACACCTACATGGAAGAAAGAGAGATCGTACAATTTTGACAGTGCTGCAGGACAACGAGTACACAAGGATCCAATGTTGATGTCTCCGAAATATTATTTTGACCAAGTTTTTTTTGACAATCCTCAGGACTAGTGTGGTGGCTATTTCTAGTCCCCTAGGTTCGCAGGGCCCATTATGGCCCCGCACGGCCCATCACGGCCCAGTAGGCTGGCGTGGCCTCCTAGCAAGGCGCCACACGTCCTCGGATAGCAGCCCAAGGCTTTCGAGCACGGTCTCTACATTAGGCTACTTCCAAGTCCTAAAAGATGTTGGCGGGCACTCCACCGCCTGTTCGGTCCAGGCGCCCCCTACCAAACAGGTCCTGCTCGAAGCACGCTTCTGCCTCCCATCAGCACAAGTCGTGCCTCTGGGCACCAGGCACTGAACAACCGGCCCATCTACCGAGCAGGCTGCCTGTTCGGTACCTCCCGACTAGGAAGGGCAGGGAGGCCCCTTCACCTCCTAGCAGCGATTACCACGGCAGCACCGCGCGCCCCACGATCAAGGGGAGCATTATCCGTAGGGCCCATCCACGGGCGCCTCAATGGGTAACTCTCCACTACGGACGCCAACCGACGAGCCCTTTCCGACGTCATCAAAGGGTGGCACGTCCAACCTCTTCAGAACCTTCTCCTATAAAAGGCACAGGTGACTACCAGGGAAAGGTACGCAACCTTGGCTATACACTCACCTTCACGAGAGGCACACACCAGCAAACCCTTCTTCTTCAAGCCTCTCTATAGTCACTTGACTTAGGTATCGGAGGGTTCCCCCCGGTTCTTCAATCGGGCCCCCCCTTGTCACGTCCCGACGCGGAATATCAGAATGTGAGGTAGTTGCAAGTAAATGGGTACAGAGTGTTGCCCAGCTAGCAAGCCTAGAGGGGGGGGGGTGAATGGGATTCTAAAAATTTGATTATCTAAACCTATCCACAAAAACATTCACACTACAAACACTTCAATGATTGTTAGTGTTAGTGAAAAGAAAACAACACAAAGCACGCAATCACACTATACAAGATTTTATCTTGGTTCGGACCTCCTCTCCACAGGAGTCCTACGTCCAGTCCCTGAGCAACAACTCAGGATTCACTACCCAAGGGTACAGTCTCCCTCAAGGACACTTACACACCCAGCTGCAACTGGTCTTCTCTTCACAACCCGGAGAGGAATACAACACCGTGAAACCCTCTAGGTCTTCCTTCAACACGAAGGGAAAAACACCCTGGAACCCCCAGGTCTTCCTTCAACACGAAGGAAATAACACAAAGATGTGTTCAAGGGATGATACGCCCCTTGACCAAGCTAATAGCACAGTGCTTGATCCGAAGCGAAGACTGAGAGGAAAAGATGTACAAAGAAGAACACTCTCAGTATACAAAAGCTCTCTCAAGGTTCTACACTAGACACAGAGAGCTAAGAGCTACAACAAAACGTATGGAGTCATGCTGTCAGAGACCTGCACACATTAAATGCTAAAATATAGACAGCTAAGCTGTCTCTTGTTGTCAGTCAACGTTAGAGTGAGAATACATCAAAATAGAAATTCCATTCTGTCTTTCTAAAAAGATATTACATGTAGAAGTATAAGAATAAAAGATATCTGGATATGCATCGTGCAGAGAAATGTACAGTTATATTTAATGCATGGATGAAAGAGAAATACGTGGGACGACTTTGACTTGTCAAGATATTTGAATATCAAGTCATTATATTTCATGAAATCGTTGTGAGAATCACTTATGAAATCGTTGTATGAGTGAATCGTTTGAGAACGAATCATTACACGTAAATCATTATAACCAAATCGTTGTTTTGTTTTATCGAATCGTTACACAGACCAAGTCGTTGTTGTGACTTATCGAATCATTACAGCAAGCAAATCGTTGTGTAACTTATCTAGTCGTTATAATGACCAAGTCGTTGTTGTAACTTGTCGAATCGATGTAAATACTAAAACGATGTGGAACTAATCAAATCGTTATGAGAGACAAATCGTTGTGAGATCAAGTTGTTATTCTCACTTACCAAATCGATGTGAAGCCGAATCGTTGTGAGAGCAAATCGTTGTTCTCACTTATCAAATCGATGTGAAACCGAATCGTTGTGAGAGCAAATCGTTGTTCTCACTTATCAAATCGATGTAAAACCAAATCGGTGTGAGAGCAAATCGTTGTTCTCACTTATCAAATCGATGTGAAACCGAATCGTTGTGAGAGCAAATCATTGTTCTCACTTATCAAATCGTTCTGAGATCGAAATCGTTCTGAGATCGAAATCGATATGATTACTTAGCGAATTGTTCAGAGATCGAAATTGATATGAGTGGAAATCGTTATGACTTGCAATGAAATCATTATAACATTTAGAGAAATCGATGTGTACTTAGAAAATTTATATGCACTGAACTTTAAGTATTACAGGATGAAGATACTTACTAGTTTTTCTTGATTTTCCAATATTCATTTCCTGTGCTCAAATCTCATGGAAACCTTGTTAGATTAACCTTTATTTTAGTTTTGTTAATCACCAAAATAGATTTATAATTTATCTAAATTACATGGGGATAAGCTGATCATCAATCTCCCCCATTTTGGTGATGACAAAACATAAAAAAATCATAGATGTTCATGAAATAAATTTTAGTGAATTCGCAAAAATAAAATGAGAAATGTATTTCAGAAACACTAGATTTCTCCCCCTTTTTGTCATTAAGTAAAAAGATATCATACAAAGACAAAGAAGAAAGGAGAAAAGATAAGTGAGATCAAAGAACTTTTCTATTTATCTTGAGGGATTACAGGGAGGTAGAAAGCAGGAGACAGAAGAGAGGCATGCCACTGAATAATGGGTAAAGCCTTGCGTTCCTGCTCCTCAAAATAGGCCTGAAAAGCCCCAAAAGCGATAGAATAAGATGACCCCATGTCAGGAAGCATTCTTTTGACATGAAGTTGACACTGAGCATCTATAAAGGTGCCATACTCATCTTTGCCAAGAGAGACCTTGAAGGTAGTGAACGAGCCAAAACTGGCAAACTGAAGAAATTGGTTGATCTTGACAGGGTAGTGGATCTGATGCTGCAGGAGATCTTTTTTCAAAGCCACAAAAAGTGTGTACCGCGCTACCCACGGAGCATAGGGATCTTGAACTAGATTGATGGAATTCAAATCTAAGAAGGCTTCAGCTGAGAGAGGAGGCTTGCCTACCTTAAACAAGGAACTGTTCAAAGTTATCAGCTGAAGGGCAGACTGATTGTAATGCTTTTCCCAATCGGTAGGGGAGAGCCTTTCACTTTCAGATAAAAGAGGTGCAAGAATATCAGAGGTGATATGGCCTAGGTGAAATTCCCGGAAGAGGAATCTTTGGAAGGAAGGGAGACGACCCTGCTGAGCTGAGATCCTTCCCATTACGCGAGCAAATGTGTCAAAGATAACACGACCAACTGATGAGTCCATGACCAAGGAATGCAGTTTGGGGAGAAACACAATCTCTAGTATTTTCAGGGTAGCGAAATCCACTTTGAAAGAACAGTTAACTGGGATTTCAACTTTAAGCAAAGCAACAGCTCCCTAGAATTGACCCAACTGAACTTCAGGCAAATTATGGAGATAATGATAATCATTGAAGAGCTGGAAGTACCAGATGAGCTTTACTTCCTTTTGAGTGAAGGGTGCCCAGGTAGACTTGTGATGAATGACAAACCACTCTGAGAGAGTGAGTGGGGAATCTCGGGGTGGAAATCGATCGGACTTCGCAAGTAGAAACTTCCTGTAGAGAGCCTTGTGCCCCTTGGCCCACTGATCCTCAGATTTGCATTTAGCCATTTGGAAGATTTTAGATTGATCAGCTTTGGAGATGTGGCAATAGGGAAGAACAACATTGAGATGATCAGTTAGATTAAGATGAGGAGCACCAAAAATGGTGGCAATGATACATTTTTGGAGATATTCACAATAGATGGGTTTTCTTTGATTCTCAACAGTGAGAGAGAACCAGAGAGGAGGAAATTTAGGAAGAGCAAGAGTGTTGGAGAGTTTTCTCTTTTTAGAAGAAGGACTAGAAGTAAGAGAGTCAGTTATGTGGACATGAGAACCAACTTCCAAGACTGAGCAGATTGTGGTAATTTTCAACTCATCCTCGAATTTTTTGAGAAAGGGACCTTCAAGTTGTGCACCTTCAGGTATAAAGGTAACAAAGGAGGGAGGAGTAGGAGGATGAAGAAATGACTGATGGGTAGGAGGAGGTATGATGGATGGTCCAGCTAAAGAAGGACCAAAGAGGATGATGCTCCAACTGAGGAGGAGGCTGGAGGGTTTTCAATGATAGGAGAAGGTGGAGGAATGGATGTAGAGGTGGCAGGAGATGAGGAGGATTTAGAAAGAATTGGTGTTGGAGATGAGATGGTGCGAGGCATGGGTTGTTTGAAAGGGATAGGTGCTGGTGGTGCTGTGGAGGAAGATGGTGGTGAAGGAGGGACCAGAGTTGCAAAAGGAGAAGGATCAGGGGCTTCTAGAGCTACAACTGGTTCTTCTACTCTTAGAAACTCACCCTTAGAAACCACTGGCCCTGTTGGCCCAGAAACATCCTCTATTGGCCCTGGTGGCCCAGTCTTTATAGCTTCAACATGATCCTGCACTGCAGTTGCTACCTCTTCAACAACCTGTGGCTCGGATGGCCCTGCTAGTTCTTCTGAAATTGGCTCTGATGGCCCAGCATCTTATTGCCTGGCCTCTGAAGGCCTAGAACTGCGGATTGGTTCTGCAAGAGAAGGAGCAAGAGGGGCATTTGTGGACTGCACCCTCACCAAATCTACAAGTGCAACAATAGACTCCTTAATGCTAATAAACTCACTACGCACCCATCTAACTGCATTTCTGACCATGCCCATCTCCTTAGCTGAAGTACTCTGGCTTATAAAGATAGAAGCAATATCTAATTGCATAGAGCATAGGATCTTTCCTTGTTCATCCATTCTAGCAACTAAGGGCTTCAGATTGACCTTCAATTTCTTCTTCCTCTGCCTCTGATGTGGCCTCCTGGTCAAGAGGGGAATCCCAGAAGCTACTTTTTTCCCTTTGCTGCTTGTCCTTGCAACGGGCTCCACATGATCATCATTTACATCATCTGAGGCACCCTCCACAATGCCTTCTCTGAACTGATCATCAACGGGGACACTAGCAGTGTGCTCCCCCTGAGATGTTACTTCCTTCTCAATTGACTGCTCCCCCTCAATAGGAGCATCAACCATATGAGTATCAACTGGAACATCTTCTTCTTCTTGCTCCCTCTGAATAGGAGCATCCTTCATGACATTTTCTTGAATGTTACCAGATGCCACAACATTTGCTGCTGGATCACAGGACTGTTCAGGCTCCCCCTGAGTGCTCGGAATGGATTCCTGCACACTTCTAAGAACAGATGCCACAATTGTGGTGGGGTTGATAGGCTCTGAAGCTCCCTCAACTGTCTCAATATTTTCTTGAGGAAAATCCTCAATCCTACTGCTACTTGCCATTGAGTCTTCAATTCTGATTTCTATTTCACTATCTTGGACATCTGCTACTGCTACCGCTGCTGATTCTGCTTCAACCACAGGTATTTGTACATGCTGTTCTTGAGTGCTTGGCCCTTCTGCCCTTGCATCTTCTTGCTCAATTTGAGCATCTGGTACTGCTGCTGCTACAATTTCTGGAACTGCCTCTTCTTGGACTTCTTGGGCTTCGCCAATGATGGCCTCACTCTCGGCCACTGAGGTCTTGGCCCACACACCACCAACCAAAGAAAAACCACTAATTTTCAAGTTCCTACTGTGAATGGCCTGCCCTATCTTTTCTGACACCGCCCCAGACAGATTAATGCCACAGTGTTGAAAATTCTTGGTCAGCAAATGGGCGTAGGGAAGGGACACATTCAACTTACTCTTCTTGTCCCAAACTTGAGCATGTGCAAACTTCATCCTTTCTAAAATCACTTCTGCCATATTTATGCTCTAGTTCTGGATAGCCCAGAACATCATATCGGAGTCCACCTTTGTACAGGTAGAAATGGTGGCACTCCTAGAGACCAGTATCTAACACACAATAAAATGCAGAATGTGGTTGAATGCGTTCAGCTGGTTGATATCTATCTTCCCGTCCTTCAATCTGAACTCGGGACCAACAATCCCTAGACCCTTCGCCTAGATGTCGACAATGTGTATTCCACTGTGATCGGTGGTGCAAACTCCAAACAGAGACTCCAATAAAGCATATGTGATCCTAATCTGGGTTCCTTTGACAGTGGATGTCAAGGACCCGTCCTCTTCAGACTTCAAGCAAACATAGAACGCCTTGACTATGTCTGGATAACTCACCTCTGATAGGGTTGCCATCTTTGTCAATTTCATTCTTTCCATTGCTGCCATGATGCTGTGCATCCTGTTCTTTTCAAAATCGGCCACATCCACTACCTTGTGCCCGCATAGCTTGGTCTTCACAGTTGTAAACCTCTCTTGCTGCTCGGCGATGAGGAACGCAGCTCCATAGCCCCGACGCTGTCAAAAACTCCAGAAACGGCCATGGATTTGAATGGTGAAAGGTTCTGGATGATTGGAATGGAGATTGGAGCAGAAGCCCTCAAGAAATTTCTCGCGGGAAAGAGGTGGAGGCTTTGAAATCACAGGGAGTCGATGCCAGAGTCGATTGGGTTATCGTCTCAGGCAAGTTGAAGGAGAAGAGAGCGGGAGGTGAATCGTTATGGCACAGATTTCGGGTTTTTATCAGATAAAGAAAAAAAAATGCCATAATGACAGAAAATGACAAAAGACTGGTTCGACAAGAATAAATCCTTTTAAAATTACGAACCGTCAAAGATAACTATGAAGCAAGCAATATTTAAAGAATTTGCTTTAATTTCAAGGGGAAAAAAATTGACATTCTGAACTAATTGTTGTTTCAATTATTTACAGACAAATCTATCACAAATTTCACATGCCTAATTCCCTTCTAAGAGACGTAAATCTCTCTTCGGGTAAAGCCTTTGTGAAGATGTCTGCTAATTGATTTTGAGTATCAATAAAGGAAATATCTATATTACCATTTGCTACATGATCACGAATAAAATGATATCTAACCTCTATATGCTTTGTCCTTGAATGTTGAACTGGATTCTTGGTGAGATTTATCGCACTGGTGTTGTCGCACAGCAGGGGAATTGTCTTGATATTTAGTCCAAAATCTTCAAGCTGTTGTTTGATCCATAAGAGTTGTGTACAACAGCTTCCAGCAACCACGTAATCAGATTCAGCTGTAGATAGTGCTACTGAATTTTGCTTCTTTGAGGACCATGATATCAGACATCCTGCAAGAAATTGACAACAACCACTGGTGCTTTTTCTATCTATTTTGCATTGAGCGTAGTCAGCATTAGAGTATCCTACTAAATTAATTTCGTATGATTTTGGATACCACAGACCTAAGTCATGAGTTCTAGACAGGTATCTAAAAATTATTTTGACACTTATTAAGTGAGACTCTCTAGGGTCTGCCTGATACCTAGCACACATGCATACACTAAACAATATATCAGGTCTACTTGCTGTTAAATACAGTAATGAACCTATCATACCTCTATAAAGCTTCTGATCTACTTTCTTACCATCTTTATCACTGTCTAGCCTTGTTGATGTGCTCATTGGTGTTGACAGTGGCTTGGCGTTTTCAAATCCAAACTTCTTTAGTAGTTCTTTAGTGTATTTAGCTTGACAGATATGTGATCCTTCTTTTCCTTGCTCGATTTGCAGTCCGAGGAAGTAATTGAGCTCCCCCATCATGCTCATTTCAAATTCTCCCTGCATAAGCTTTTCAAAATACTTGCAAAGAGATTCATCAGTAGAACCAAAGATTATATCATCAACATATATTTGCACAATCAGTATATTTTTAACTTTGGACTTAATAAATAAAGCACTGTCTACCTGACCTCTAATGAAACCATGTTCTAACAAAAATGTACTTAGCCTTTCATACCAGGCTCTTGGTGCTTGCTTTAATCCATACAATGCCTTATGCAATTTAAATACATGATTCGGAAAATCAAAATCATCAAAACCAGGAGGTTGTTCTACATAGACTTCCTCCTTTATATAGCAATTTAGAAAAACTGATTTTACATCCATTTGAAATAATTTTAAATCCATTGCTGATGCATACGCAAGTAAAATTCTGATTGCCTCAAGTCTGGCCACTGGTGCATAGGTTTCATCGAAATCTATGCCTTTCTCTTGGGAATAGTCTTGAGCTACCAGTCTGACCTTGTTTCTAGTTATCACATCAGCTTCATCCAATTTGTTCCCCCCATTTGGTGCCAATCACAGGATGATCTGATGGTCTCGGAAGAAGTGACCATACATGGTTTCTCTTGAACTGATTAAGTTCATCTTGCATGGCTAATATCAAAGATTCATCAGACAGTGCTTCATTGACTGTCTTGGGCTCTATTTGAGATACAAAATCTAAGTAGTCACAGGGAATTAAGTTACCTCTGGTTCTTACCCCAACCAATGGATCTCCAATTATGTTGTCCAAAGGGTGATCCCTTTTGTACCTCCATTCCTTTGGAAGATTACTATGTGATGTGTCTTTTTGTTGTAGATCTTCTAAGGGTGTATCTTCCTTGTCCTCAATGGATGTGTTCTTTAGCTTCTTGGACAATTCATCTGTATCATCATCATCATCACTATCGACTTCCTTTCTCAAGGAAGGGTTAGTTTCATCAAAAATAACATGCACTGATTGTTCAATCAATAAAGTACGCTTATTAAATACTCTATATACTTTGGGTTTAGAAGCATACCCCATGAATATACCTTCGTCTGATTTTGAATCTAACTTACCAATGTCCCTTTTTTCGTTGTTGTGGATGAAGCATGTACACCCGAAGATTTCGAAGTGACTGATTTTTGGCTTCTTATGTTTGAATAATTCGTATGTAGTCTTCTTCAAGATTGGCATAATCATTACTCTGTTGATTATGTAGCATACTGTGTTGATGGCTTCAGCCCAAAAATATCTTGGCAAAACATATTATGATAGCATTGTCCTTGCCATATCCAATAGGGTTCTATTCTTCCTCTCATCAACTCCATTTTGCTGTGGTGTCCTTGGTGCTGAGAAGTTATGCTCTATCCCTTGATCATCACAGAATCTTGCCAATTTCTCATTCTGAAATTCTCCTCCATGGTCTGATCGAATACCAATAATGTTGTGCTTCTTGTCTTTCTGCACTTTCTTACTGAAGCTGACAAAGCTGTCGAATGTATCATCCTTATGCTCCAAAAAGGATACCCATGTAAACTTGGAGAAGTCATCTACTATAACAAATCCAAAGTTCTTTCCTCTGAGACTTGTGGTTCTCATTGGCCCAAATAGATCCATATGTAGAAGTTCTAAGGGTTTAGAGATAGTTACCACAGTCTTTGACTTGAAGGATGACTTGGTGTGCTTTCTTTTGCACACGGTCCACAGACACCATTCATTTTTGCACTTACCTTGGGTAGACCTTCCACCAAGCTTCTCTTGATCAACTTTCTCATGCCATCCAAGCTGCAGTGGCCTAGTCTTCAATGTCATAGTTCTGTTAACTGCTCTTTATTTGCTGCCAGACATATGTCCTGATCATTTAGTTCTTCTAGATAAAGTACATACAAGTTCTTTTCTCTATTAGCTTCAAAAATGACTGCACCATCCTTCATAATACTGTATTTTGATTCTTGAAATCTGATTTGATGTCCTTTATCACACAGTTGGCTGATACTGATAATATTATGCTTCAATCCTTTGTCGCATAGAACATCTTCGATAACGGTTTTGCCTTTACTCCCTACTGATCTGCTACCTATCACAATCCCTTTTCCATTGTCTCCATAAGTGACTGTTCCTTCTTCAGCTTCAAGATTGGAAAATAGCTTTCTGTTCCCTGACATGTGCCTTGAGCATCCGTTATCCAAGTACCATTTGGATGCTCGAAGGTTTACCTGTAATGAAAACACTAAGCTTTAGGTACCCAAGTTCTTTTGGGTCCTGGTTGGTTAGTATTATCAATTTTCCTTTTAATTATCCATATTGTATGTTTAGTTGGACATGTCATTTTAATGTGACCTAACTTGTTGCAATGGCTACAACAAGATATTTTACTTACTTTCTCATTTGGAATATATTTAAAGTTTGACATGTATGCAATATCTTATTCGGGTATAAACTTAGGTGTTGGATATATTTTAGGGTATACTGCTGTATCTTCATTATCGGGAGGAGTATAGCCTAATCCATGTTTCTTTCTACCAGATCTTCTATCTCCTTTTAGTATTAAGTTGTTTTGCCATTTGTAAATTTCTCTAGTGTGCTAGATAATTTTTCATTTTCTGTTGTTAATATGTTAACTTCCTGTTTTAATTTGTTCAATGTTTCTTGGTTTTCCAATCTTGCTAATTGTTCATTTTTATTTTTCAGGTCCTCACACAGTAATTCATTTCTCCTTTTTAGCTCTGTGATTTGTTTTTCCAGTTGTTCGTTTTTAGATTTTAGATTTGAATTAGTATTTTCTAAACATGCAGTATTTTTCTTACTGACTTTTAGTGATTTGCATACCTCTTTATATTTGCAGTATAATTCATTAAAAGCTTCTTCTAAATTATTATAATCAGATTCGTCACATGAAGAAAAGGACGAGTCAGATGTTACCTTTTCGTCAACGTTAGCCATGAATGCCAGGTTGGCCTCTTCTTCTTCTCCTTCACTGGAATTCGACTCACTGTCAGAGTCGCTGCTGTTGTCCCAAGATGCTGCTATGGCTTTCTTCTTGTATCTTTTGAATCTTCTGGAGCTGTCTTTCTTTCTGAACTCGCTTTTCTTCAGTTTCGGACATTCAACTTTGATATGTCTAGGCTTCTTGCATTCATAGCAAATCGGTTCAGTCTTCTTTGCATCTTTAACTTTAGTCTTTTTGAAGTCTTTTCCCTTCTTGAAGTACCTTCTTCCAGACTGATATTTCTTTTTCTTGGCTAGTATGCATTGTAACCTTCTGGATAGCATTGTTTCTTCATCTTTGCTACTGTTCATGCTCTCCTGGCTATATGAGCCTTCTTCTGATGTGTCTTCTTCTGCTTTGAGAGTGTTGGTATGTTTCTTTCTACTAGACGATTCTCCCAACCTCTCCATGTTTATCTCATGGGCCATAAAGGACCCAATGAGTTTCTCTAATGACATTATCTTCAAGCCATTAGCCTCTTTTATTATTGTTACCTTTGGGGTCCACGAGGCGGGTAGGGACCTTAGGATTTTCCTTACCATATCTCCCATTTGATACGTCTTACCAAGACCAGTCAATCCATTTGTGATGTCAGTGAATCTACTATACATCTGTGTAATTGTTTCACTGTGCTGCATCTAAAGTCTCTTATACTGTGTTACCAGAATATCTATTCTGGTTTCTTTTACCTTTTCAGTACCTTCATAAGTGATCCTTAACTTTTCCCACATTTCCATAGCGGATTTGCAGGCTGATATGTTGTTGAACTCTTTCTTGCTAATAGCACAACACATGATGCTTTTGGCCTTGCAGTTTAAGAAAATCTTCTTCTTGTCATCTTCCGTCCATTTATATTTTTCATTCGTGACTAGAAGATCTCCTTCTTCAACAATCGACCAGATCTGATAGTCAAGTCCTTGTAGAAAGAACTCCATTCTTGTTTTCCAATATGTGTAGTCTTCACCATCGAACAACGGTGGCCTGTTTACTGACAGACCTTCGAAGTGACTTTGGGCTGCCATTTGATCTTCTCTCTTCAGATCGTTGGATCTTCTTCTTTGTCGAAGAGACTAGCTCTAATACCACTTGTTGCCCAGCTAGCAAGCCCAGAGGGGGGGTGAATGAGATTCTAAAAATTTGATTATCTAAACCTGCCCACAAAAACATTCACACCACAGACCCTTCGATGATTGTTAGTGTTAGTGAAAAAAAAACAACAAACACAAAGAACGCAATCACACTATACAAGATTTTATCCTGGTTCAGACCTCCTCTCCATAGGAGTCCTACGTCTAGTCCTTGAGCAACAACTCAGGATTCACTACCCAAGGGTAAAGTCCCCCTTAAGGACACTTACACACCCAGCTATAGCTAGTCTTCTCTTCACAACCCGGAGAGGAATATAACACCCTGGAACCCTCCAGGTCTTCCTTCAACACGAAGGGAAAAACACTCTGGAACCCCCAGGTCTTCCTTCAACACGAAGGGAATAACACAAAGATGTGTTCAAGGGATGATACGCCCCTGGACCAAGCTAATAGCACAGTGCTTGATTCGAAGCGAAAGCTGAGAGGAAAAGATCTATAAAGAAGAACACTCTCAGTACACAAAAGCTCTCTCAAAGTTCTACACTAGACACAGAGAGCTAATAGCTACAACAAAATGATGGAGTGAGACTTGAGCTCTTCTATGGTGCTTGCTGATTTTGAATTCTCAAGATATGTGTTTCACGTAGGCACCAATCTTTTATTTATATCTTCTTTGAAAAATGTAGCCGTTGAAGTATCCGTTGTCTCTATGTTCAGAGAATGTTAGACTGTATGGCTTTCCTTTATAGTCAACGGTTCTTTGTGTTCCATGCACGTGAGAAGAAAATCCTTCTTGATATCCTCCAGGTTCTACTTTATCCAACATTGTATGGAGTCGTGCTGTCAGAGACCTGCACACATTAAATGCTAAAACATAGACAGCTAAGCTGTCTCTTGTTGTCAGTCAACGTTAGAGTGAGAATACATCAAAATAGAAATTCCATTCTGTCTTTCTAAAAAGATATTACATGCAGAAGCTTAAGAATAGAAGATATCTGGACTTGCATCATGCAGAGAAATGTACGGTTATATTTAATGCATGGATGAAAGAGAAATATGTGGGACGACTTTGACTTATCAAGATATTTGAATATCCAGTCGTTATATTTCGTGAAATCGTTGTGAGAATCACTTATGAAATCGTTGTATGAGTGAATCGTTTGAGAACGAATCATTACATGCAAATTATAACCAAATTGTTGTTTTGTTTTATCGAATCGTTACACAGACCAATTCATTGTTGTGACTTATCGAATCGTTACAGCAAGCAAATCGTTGTGTAACTTATAGAGTCGTTATAATGACCAAGTCGTTGTAATTTGTCGAATCAATGTAAATACCAAAACGATGTGGAACTAATCAAATCGTTATGAGAGACAAATCGTTGTGAGATCAAGTCGTTGTTCTCATTTAGCAAATCGATGTGAAGACGAATCGTTGTGAGAGCAAATCGTTGTTCTCACTTATCAAATCGATGTGAAACCGAATCATTGTGAGAGCAAATCGTTGTTCTCACTTATCAAATCGATGTGAAACTGAATCGTTGTGAGAGCAAATCGTTGTTCTCACTTATCAAATCGATGTGAAATTGAATCGTTGTGAGAGCAAATCATTGTTCTCACTTATCAAATCGTTCTAAGATCGAAATCATTCTGAGATCGAAATCAATATGATTACATAGAAAATCGTTCAGAGATCGAAATCGATATGAGTGGAAATCATTATGACTTGCAATGAAATCATTATAACATTTAGAGAAATCGATGTGTACTTAGAAAATTTATATGCCCTGAACTTTAAGTATTATAGGATGAAGATACTTACTAGTTTTTCTTGATTTTTCGAGATTCATTTCCTGTGCTCAAATCTCATGGAAACCTTGTTAGATTAACCTTTATTTTAGTTTTGTTAATCACGAAAATAGATATGTAATTTATCTAAATTACATGGGGATAAGCTGATCATCACAGAGCAAGTACTTGAAATCAAACTATTGAACAAGATTAAATACTAAAGCAAATTCTTCTCATTAATAACTCTTTGAATGTCTAGTTACAACCATTAATATCAGAGCCATTCTATAGGGCCCAATTACATGGAAATAAAGCAAAGAATAAATTAAGACTCTAACATAGTGCTAGGATGCTAGGGTACTCATGACTTCACTCTTAGTCGTTCCCGTCCTCTTGTGTGTAAGGTTCATCCTCGGTCTCACCTAAGAACATAACGACAAATAACGCAGGGTGAGCAATAACGCCCAATAGGACTGAAATCTCAATAGTCAAGTAGGCTTTAAATGATTAATGTATTAAAAGCCAGAATAACTAATGATAGAGCGAGAGAGTCAAGTAATGAGAGATAGCATGATAGCACGTGATTGAAATAGCACAACTTTCCAAATATAGCACAAGCGTCAAGTATAGCATAAATAGCAGGATGGCCATAGCACAATAGCACAAAGTATAGTAATAGCACAACGTGTATAGTATAGCATTGTGTCGTCAATAGACAACGAAAGAATATAGCACTTTTGATTGTCATTTAGATAGTCGAGATAGATAGAACTCGAGTGTAATGCCAAACACTCTGATCATTTAACTCCCATGGGCACTAGCACTTTCGGGCGCACATCCCAAGACTAGATCGGACCCTTTATATATTGCTAGCCATTGGTTATATTGTTTATCTTTAGACAATCAGTCAATGGCCAATATAGAGTACTAAGAAATACATGAGAATACTAGATAAATAGACGAGATAGTAGAGTGAACGTGGATAGACGAGCGAGTAGAATATAGATGAGAACTAAGGGACATTGCACGTAACACGTTGAGTAAACAAGCGATAGTAATAGTTGCACAACATGCGCATTTGGTGTTGGCAGTCAAGTGGAACTTCACTACCTTCCACTGGCCATGTTAAGCATAGGTCCAGAGGTTCTGCGTGATTTAAGATAAGAGTGAACTTCTAATAGCCGTTTGGATCATGTTGATCCTTAAAGGGTGTCATAGGTGTTAGGGTACAACCAGCTCGTCGGCCATGTGGGAATCCATGGACAGAGGAGACTTACGGAGGCCTTGAACAAGGATTCACTAGTCCGACAGAAGGAGTATCCGATGGAGAGTTCGTCCAAGCCAAGAAAAAGTGTGTATAGAGAAACAAGTGCCCGACGTTCTAGAGGAATTCTAGAACAATGGAGCGTCGATAACGGTATTCCCAAAACATCGCGAGAATCGTAGACAAGTTCATTTAAAATAGGGCAATTTAAATATATGGTCGACATAAATTTCCAGATGTGTTATGATGTGTTTTCATTCCAAGTTAATCCATAATAGATGGTTCAAAGTGTGTGTATGTGTAAGAGAAATCATATATAGAAGTATGTCATGTGCATGGCTTTTACATCATTCATAATATATTCACTTTATCCCATGTGTACTTACTGCGTGTATGACTGTTTAACAAGGGTATAGGCACTGTAGAGAGTCAAACATCACAAATTATGGGTTTTCATGCAAAAGTTTGAGATCGTGACGTACCCCAGTAAGGGTCGCGACGGGGTCAAAACAGAACGCGACAGGGTCGTTTGAGGATCGCGACAAGTCAGTCAGGTCAGGCGGCCATCATGCGACGGTGTACCCTGTCGTGATTAGATCGTGATAGGTCATATGTCGTGACAGCCCTAAGAACGCGGCCTATCAAGCTGTCATGTTCTCAGGTTCTGCGCCTGAGTCCGACAGGGAAAGGACATGTTCTTGGATTGCGGTCCAGATCTACCTTATTTTGACACAAGGTGATTAAAAAATCCACAACTAATTATACAGGTGACGAAAATTCATGAAAAAAAATTTAAACGACTCTAGACATGCAAGAGCACTTCCAGCAATTAGGAATTTAAAAACAAACATGGTTTTGACAGGCTTTAATCAAGTCAAACATGGAGAATAGAAGAATGAGAACAGTTGAGATGCAAGAATTAACTCGCAAGATAGGGTGGATGAAAATTAGGGATTTTAGGGGCAAAAGATGCTTAACATGCATCAGTATCTCCAATAAAAATTTCGTGACATGGGGTTGAGTATACATGGAGAACAAGATTTAAGATAAAGGGTCGGGGTCATGATGAGTGCAGAACTTCAAAAATCAAGAACAAAAGATATGCTCAATGGAAAATTATGAACCTAGAGGGCTTTTGTCCCTGATGGTTAGAACAACCTACTGACGAAATTTTATAATTTATGCTTGTAAGAATGCCTACCTTTAGTCATTTTACTCTTCTAGGGCTAGAACTTGAAGAGCGAGATAGAGAGCTTTAGAGAGTCTTCTCCCCACGATATCTCCTCCTCCTTGGCCTCTCCTCCTAATCCAGCAACCCTTGGCAATGAGCTAGGGCTGACCATTTGGGATTTATGAGAGTATTTATGCTTCCTATGTTTCTATTTCCTAATAGGACTCTAACTCCTATTTAATTCAAAGATTTCCTATTTAATTCCACCTTCTAAGCTTGCCATGTCCAATTTGGGTTAGGTTGGGATCCAAATTCGTGGCCAACCTATTAGGGTAGGTTTAGGAATCCAATTCCATCTTAAATTAGTTATTTTAATGCTTAAATACCTCTGTTCTATTTAAGCAATATTTAAGTTACGAATTTAGGATATTTTCTTATTATTCCCCTTTTAAAGATCCCTATTTTCGCCCATAAATTTCTAATGGGTCCATTTAACAAAGCCTATTACTTCTTTTCATTTAATGGGTTTTATTTAATTCTCTTTTATTTGATTTTCTAATTACTTTTATTTTTTTATTATTAATTTTTTATTTTTCGAAAAAATCAGGTTGCTACATCCTCCCCCTCTTAAAAGAATTTGGTCCCCAAATTCATATGATCATAACGGAGAGAATGTCTTACCTAAAAGATCGGGGTAGTTCCGTCTGATGGTTCCTACCGGTTCCCATGTAGCTTCTTCCACTCCGCGATTATTCCATAAGACTTTAACCACGTGAATGGGACGGTTCCTGAGCTGTTGCACCTTCTGTTCCAGTATCTTGACTGGCTTCTCTTCATAGGTCATGTCCTTGTTTAACACCAACTTCTCGTGGCGAATGATATGCGTAGGATCATAGACATATTTCCTAAGCATGGAAACATGGAACACTTTATGTACACATGCCAGGTCTGGCGGCAATGCCAGTCGGTATGTGACCTCACCAATCCTTTCGAGCACTTCAAAAGGACCGATGAATCTAGGACTGAGCTTTCCTTTTACGCCAAATCTTTAGATGCCACGAGTAGGTGACACCTTTAAAAGTACATGATCACCGACTTGAAATTCTAAATCTCGTCTTCTTCTGTCGGCATAGCTCTTTTGTCTGGACTGAGCAATCTTGAGCCGGTTTCTAATCACCTGAATGTCCTTTGTTGTTCGTTGTACCATATCCGGGCCTAGCCATTGCCGTTCTCCCACCTCATTCCAGCATGCAGGAGATCTACAATTCCTTCCATAGAGTGCTTCAAACGGTGCCATCTTAATACTTGCCTGATAACTGTTGTTATAGGCGAACTTAATAAGGGATAGGTGCTCGTTCCAATATCCTTGGAAGTCCATAGTGCAAGCTCTCAACATGTCTTCCACTATTTGGTTGGTTCTTTTAGTTTGTCCACCAATTTGTGGGTGGAATGCGGTACTAAAGTTGAGTTTAGTACCTAGTGCACCTTGCAGTCATTTCCAAAAATGTGATGTTAATCTCGAATCTCAATCAGAGACTATGGATGATGGAACTCCATGCAGTCTCACAATCTCTTTGACATATAAGGCAGCTAGTACTTCTATCGACCACTTGCTCTTTATAGCTAGAAAGTGGGCAGATTTGGTTAGTCGGTCGACAATGACCCATATGGCGTCGAGTCCACCACGAGTCTTGGGTAAACCCATGATGAAGTCCATGCCAATGCTTTCCCACTTCCATTCCGGGATGTCTAGTGGTCTTAGTACGCCAGCAGGGCACATGTATTCTGCCTTTACCTGTTGGCAAGTAAGGCAATGAGAGGCATGTTCGGCTACCTCTATCTTCATGTTCGGCCACCAAAATGTCCTTTTCATGTCTTGATACATTTTGGTACCTCCAGGGTGGATAGTGTACTTTGTCTTATGAGCTTCATCCATTAGCTTCCTCTTCAGTTCTTCATTGTAGGGAATGTATGTCCTCCCTTGGAACACCAGTCTTCCATCCTCAGTCATCGCAAAGTCTGGTCTTTCAGCTAAGGTTTTCTTGATGAGAACTAACAATGGATCATTATCTTGTTGAACTTTAATCTCTTCCAGCAAGTCAGATTGAATCTTGATATTGGCAACCAAGACTCGATCATCCCTATGTTCAATATTTAAGTCTAACCTTGTGAATTGTTCTAGTAGTTGCATCTCGCCAAGGACTAGACTCGAAACAGATACCACCGACTTTCTACTAAGAGCATCAGTCACGACATTATCCTTGCCTGGATGGTATTGGATGTTGAAGTCAAATCCTTCAGGTATTCTAGCCATCTTCTCTGTCTCATGTTGAGTTCCTTCTGGGAGAATAAGTACTTTAAGCTTTTGTGGTTTGAATAGACAGTGAATTGTTCTCCATACAAGTAATGTCTCCAGATTTTCAAAGCGAAGACCATGGCAGCCAACTCAAGATCATGCTCAGGGTAGTTGACTTCATGAGTCTTCAGTTGTCGGGAAGAGTAGGCAATGACCTTCTCCTTTTGCATCAACAAACAGCCTAGCCCAATTCCTGAGGCATCGGTGTAGACAGAGAAACATTCTCCCTCTACTGGAAGAGCGAGAATAGGTGCTGAGGTTAGACATTCTTTTAGAGTTTGGAAACTCTTCTCATACTCTTTACTCCAGGAGTAGGGATTCTCCTTTCGTGTCAGATGCATGAGAGGAACGACGATCTTTGAGAAGTCCTTTATGAACCGCCTGTAGTAGTCGGCCAGTCCTAAGAAGCTTCTGATTTCTGTGACGTTGGTTGGTCTCTCCCAATTGAGTACAACTTCGACTTTGGAGGGATCAACGGAGATGCCCTCCTTTGAGATGACATGGCCCAAGAAGGACACTTCTTCGAGCCAAAATTCACACTTGCTCAGTTTTGCGTACAGTTTGTTGTCTCACAAGACTTGCAGTGCTATCTTCAGATGCTCTTCATGTTCCTCCTTGGTCTTTGAATATATAAGGATATCGTCGATGAAGACGACCACAAACTTGTCAAGGTATGGATGATATATGCTGTTCATGAGTTGCATAAAGGCTGCAGGAGCATTGGTTAGACCAAAAGGCATAACGACGAATTCATAGTGTCCATACCTGCTCCTGAAAGCCGTTTTGAAGATATCGTCATCCTTGATCCTCATTTGGTGATAGCCAGATCGAAGATTGATCTTGGAGAAATATTGGGCTCCGAATATCTGGTCGAAAAGTTCATCGACCCTAGGCAAGGGATACTTGTTCTTGATGGTCAGCTGATTGAGTTGATGATAGTCGATGCATAGTCTCATCGATCTATCTTTCTTCTTAACGAATAGCACCAGTGCTCCCCATGGGGAAGTACTTGGTCTGATGAACCCCTTCTCTAATAGTTCCATCAGTTGCGCCTTTAATTCTTTCAACTCGACAGGTGACATCCAGTATGGTTGACGCAAAACCGAGGCAGCTCCAGGGATCAACTCAATGGCGAAGTTGACATCTCGTTCCGAGGGAATCCCTGGCAGATCTTCAGGAAACACATCTGGGAAATCCTGGACTATGTGGATGTCTTCTATCTTAGAACCCTTCTTTTCAACTACTACGGCCGTAAGAAAAGCAAAACAACCTTTCCTTATCATGTTGTGGGCTTTTATGGCGGAGATTAGAGACATCCGTCTCTTATGTCTAATCCCAGTGAAGGACAACTTAGGGAAATCACTAAAAGTAACTTTTCCTTTCTTACAGTCGACACTTGCCCCATATGTGGACAGCCAGTCGGCTCTCAAGATTACATCATAGCCTTCCATGGGCATACACACCAGGTCAGCTTTGAGGTTATGGTCTCCGATCATTACATCAGTAGATGGGAAGTATTTGTTCAATTTCTCCTTCTCTCCCAGTGGCATTGTGACAGAAAATTCACAACCCATGGATATAGGTTTAGCATTCAGGGTATCAGCAAAGTTTTGAGATATAAATGAATGAGTTGCTCCAGAGAGGCCCCTTCACCTCCTAGCAGCGGTTACCACGGCAGCACCGCGCACGCCCCACGATCAAGTGGAGCATTAACCGCAGGGCCCTTCAATAGGTGCCTCAATGGGTAACTCCCTACTACGGATGCCAACCGATGCGCCCTTTCCGGCGTCATCAAAGGGTGGCACGTCCAACCTCTTCAGAACCTTCGCCTATAAAAGGCACATGTGACTACCAGGCAAAGGTACGCAACCCTGGCTATACACTCACCTTCACGAAAGGCACACACTAGCAAACCCTTCTTCTTCAAGTCTCTCTACAGTCACCTGACTTAGGCATCAGAGGGTTCCCCCCGGTTCTTCAATCGAGCCCCCCTTGATCCTGTTCTAGTTTTTGCAGGCTACGGTCCACACCGGCGATCGTCTCTCTTCATCTCTTAGTGGAGGCCCGTTTGGCGCCGGCCCAAACAGGAAAATACCACCACATTTCTGGCGCCGTCTGTGGGAATGAACGAGAGGCCATGTGCCCTACCCGAGCATCTCATCTTCATGAGACCCGCACACCCTTATCCTCACTGGGGGGGCTGTGTAGAGGTATTCTTTAGTCCCACATTGAAAGATAGTGAGAACAAGTGTGTGCTTATCAGCGAGAGCCTCACCTCTTCTCCGAAGAGGGCCCTTTTAAAGGACAAAACCCCAAACATGGGGACAATACCTCTTGGGAGGCACACTTAAATCACGTCTCTTCATTGGCACCGTCTGTGGGAACGACATTAGCCATGGCTTGCGGACGTTCCTCTCACTAGAACCCCGGTAGCAGGGCGACGAGGTCTCGACAGTCACGCGTGGACTCACACGATAGGGTCCCCTCTGTCAATGTCGCCATCGCCCCCACCGGTGAAACCAGTGATGTTCCTACTACTGCTGTGCCAGCAACCTCCCTGGAGATAGCGGAGCTCCGGGGGTAGATGCATCATCTGGTAGGGATCTGCCAGGGCCTCCAGACCCAGTTGGCCGCACATCCGGCCCTGACGGTTCCCCCGCCACCGGAGCAGCACGTAGAGTCATCTCATCGACGATCTCGCCCCTCCAGTGCCGCAGGAGCAACATGCAGAATCGCACCGATGATCACACAGGGCCCCATCGGCACGTCGAACACCAAAGCGGAAGGACAATTCACCTCGCCGCTTCCCGGTGGTCCCGCCTCCCCCGCCTTCTGTCGTGGGCGCCAACTCCCACAGGTCCATACGCGAGGGCTCTGTGCACTCTGACCAGGAGTTGGCCAGACACCTCCGTCGCGTCGTCGACCTAGAGCGCCGCGTGGATGCAATGGTCCAAAGGGCAAAGGGTAAAACAACGGTGAATGATGACCTGGACTTCCGCTCCCCGTTCACCGTGGAGATCCTAGAAGCCTGGGTCTCACCGAAGCTACCACTGCCTACCATCGCACCTTACGATGGTACTTCCGGGCCAGTGGTTCACGTTCACGTCTTTGAGTCGCACATGGTGTTCCACGGAGCATCAGATGCAGCCAAATGCCGGGCCTTCCTAGCCATCTTAAAGGAGACTGCTCGCGCATGGTTTGAAGCCCTCCCCGCAGGTTCCATCTCCTCCTTCCACCAGTTGAAGAAGTCCTTTTGGGACAACTTCTTGGGTGGAAGATCACAGCCGCGCACTACGGCTTCTCTTCTGTCTCTTTGGCAGAGGAAGGGCGAAGCACTCTGGGACTACGTCAAAAGGTTCTAGGCTGAAGCGCTGCGCATCCCACGCCTCGACGTCCCCTTAGCCACCAGTGCCCTCATCCAGGGCACTCGCGATGGTTTTCTCCAAAGGACGTTTGGAGTACAGAAGCCCTCCACCCTCGCCGAGCTCCTCTCCATCGCCTAGTGACATGCCACGTGTGAGGAGAGCCTGGTAGCCGGCCGAACAGAGTAGGGCGAGTAATCGGACAAGAAGAGGCCTTCTGACAACGGTTCCGACTGTGATCGGAAGAAGGGCCGGTGCAACAGCGACTTGCCACGCCGACCACGCCCCTTCACCGAGTACACCTCGCTCACCGTGGCTCCCGAACAGATCTTGGCTGAGATCCGTGATGAGTAATATGTTCGGTGGCCGCCAAAGATGCGCTCTGACCCCCGCAGACGCAACCAGGATAAGTATTGTCGCTTCCATCGCAACCACGACCACAACACCTCCGAGTGCCGCCAGCTCAAGGACGAGATCGAGTCCCTGATCAAGCGCGGCTACCTTGGATGGTACGTGTGCCACAATGAAGACCGCCCAAGATGAGAACGGACCCTCGAGTAGCCCATCAACAACGAGCCCAATGGGCAAGAGATTAACGTGATCGCGGGAGGTTTCGGCACAGGCGGAGAAAGCAACCAAAGCCGATGCGACTACGCTAGGAGGGTGCACTTGGTGGACAGGCCCCCAACGCCTCACCCCACCCCTTATCCCCCAGTCCTGCACGCACACGGTCCGAGGAGGCTATAACCTTCTCGGACGAAGACCTTGTAGGAGTTTTGACTCCACACACTGATGCGTTGGTCGTTTTGGCACCATCAATCACTGTACCGTGCGTCGGATTTTGGTGGATAATGGAAGCACCTCAGATGTGTTGGCTTACAACTGCTTTTTGCTTATGGGATTGAAAATCGAACAGCTCACCCCAGTTGAGTCACCTCTGTTCAGCTTCTCGGGGGTTTCGATTCAACCCATGGGACGAGCGCGCCTCCCAATCACGCTTGGGACGGCTCCGAAGAATGTAACCAAGATGGTAGACTTCTTGGTTATCCGAAGCATGCCTGGATACAATGCCATCCTTGGCAGGGGCCTGATTGGTCGAATCAAGGCAGTACCTTCGTCCCTTCATCAAAAGATGAAGTTCCCCACCCCGTGTGGTATCGGCGAGGTGCTCGGTAGTCAGCGCAAATCGCAACGATGCTATGTCCTCTGCCTGAGAGACAAACAGCCCCTCGCAACTCCAGAAGCCATACCCCCTCCAGCTGATCAACCTTCCACCATCTGGGGAACTCCTGCAGAGGACCTGCTTCCTATTCGGGTGGACGACGATCCGGAACATGTCCTCTATATTGGCACACTACTGCCAGAAGCCGAACAGCAGTGCTATAAGGCTTTCCTACTAGCCAATTTGGACGTGTTCGCATGGTCGGACGAAGATCTACCCAGTATTTCTCCGGAAGTGATAGTACATCATCTTTGCCTGGACCCAAAGGTGCCCCCGGTCCAGCAAAGACAGAGACCCGTCAATCGCGAACGACAGACTGTGATCCAGGATCACGTGGTCAAAAGCCGAACTGTTGGGCTCCTCCGGGAAGCTCAATGCCCAAGATGGATTTCCAACGTAGTCCTTTTACGCAAAGCCAATGGAAAATGGCGAGTGTGTGTGGATTACAAGGATCTCAACAAAGCCACACCCAAGGACAACTTCCCTTTGCCGCGCATTGACCAGCTAGTGGACGCCACATCCGGACATGAGCTCCTCAGCTTCTTAGACGCTTATTCTGGTTACCACCTGATTAGCATGCATCCTCCGGACCAAGACGCACCACGTTCGTTACCGACCTTGGCCTCTACTGTTTTGCCAAGATGCCTTTTGGTCTGAAGAACGTAGGCGCAACGTACCACCGACTGGTCAACAAGATGTTCGAGCAGCAAATTGGGCATAATATGGAGGTCTACGTCAATGATATGTTAGTCAAAATGCTCCCGAGCGCCGACCACATCGCCGACCTCCAAGAAACCTTCACAACCCTGCGAAGGTATAACATGAAGCTTAATCCCTCGAAGTGTGCGTTCGGAGTTCGCTCGGGTAAGTTCCTCAGTTTCCTCATTTCTAACAGAGGAATAAAGGCCAACCCCAAAAAAATCCAAGCCATACTAGAGATGAGCAGTCCTAAAACAGTGTGTGACATTCAGTGGCTTACTGGACGCCTCGCCATGCTCAACCGTTTCATGTCCCAAGCAGCAGAAAGACGTTTTAACTTCTTCAAGTTGCTGCGAGTCCCCAAGGGTGCCTCACAGTAAGGGGGGCATATACAGTGGACCGAGGACTGTGAAGCAGCCTTCACCGAGTTGAAGGCGTACCTGGCAGCCCCACCTGTTCTCTCAAAACCTGTGCTCGGGGAACCCTTGTTCTTGTACCTTTCGGTCACCGAACACTCCATCAGTGCGGTGTTGATTAGGGAAGAGGCAGCGACACAGAATCCTGTCTACTATATCAACAGGGTCCTTCAAGAGGCTGAAAGAAGGTACCCTCGAGTAGAGAAGCTCTCTTTGGCACTGGTAACAGCCGCACGGAAGCTCAGGCCTTACTTTCAGGCCCATCCGATCACGGTTCTCACCGACCAGCCATTGAAGCTCATCCTTCAGCGACTGGAGGCTTTCGGCAGGCTCATCAAATGGGCTATCGAGCTTGGAGAATTCAACATCAGCTACCGTCCAAGGACGGCCATTAAGGCGCAGGCGTTGGCAGACTTCGTTGCGGAATGCACCCTTCTGACTGAGCAGGATCCCCCATTGGTAGACGAACCCCCATGGGAGCTCTATGTCGACGGATCATCCTGTGTTACGGGAAGTGGAGCAGGCTTAGTTCTTACTTCCCCAGAAGGTATGGAGTTCCAGTACGCCATCAGGTTCTGCTTCACTGCCTCCAACAACGTAGCTGAGTACGAAGCACTTCTGTCTAGAATTCGAATGGCTAGGCACCTAGGAGCACTCCGACTACGGGTCTTCAGTGATTTACAGTTGGTCGCCAGCCAAGTAAACAAACTCTTTGAAGCGAGGGAGCCCTGCATGGCACAGTATCTCCAGCAGGTCAAGAGCCGAGCAGAGGGCCTCCTTTACTTCGAAGTTATACATGTCCCACGAGAGCAGAATGCGTGGGCCGGTGCACTCGCCAAACTGGCATCTTTAGGCGACATCGCCCCCTCTCGCTCCGTATTCATAGAAGAGCTTGCTTTACTAAGCACCAAAGTAGATGTAGTAGCCATTGAGGCAGGCCCTCTGGCACCGAGCTGGATGGACCCCCTCATGGCCTATCTGCTTCTCGGAGAGCTTCCGCCCGATCAAAGCGAGGCTCGCAAGATCAGGTTGCGCTGCCAAAAGTTCACTCTCATTAAAGGCCATCTGTACAGATGATCCCTCTCAAGACCTCTTCTGCGGTGCCTTAGCCCCATAGAGGCAACGCCGGCCATTGAAGAGGCCTATGAAGGCCTGTGCGGAAGCCACTTGGGGAGCAGAACACTGGCGCGAAGCATCCTCCGAGCTTGGTTCTGGTGGCCTTCTCTGCAAAAAGACTGCATGTCCTACGCCAGGAAGTGTCCGGAGTGCCAGAAGTTTAGACAGCTCATCAAGCAGCCAGCCGAGTAGCTGCACACCCTGTTCGAACCACGTCCTTTCGCCAGATGGGGAATTGACATCTTGGGTCCTTTCCCAGAGGCTCAAGGGCGGAAGACATTCCTGTTCGTCGCCATCGAATACTTCACCAAGTGGATCGAGACCGAACCTGTTGCTGCAATCACCGACCAGGCCACATGGAAGTTCGTATGGAAGAACATCCTTTGCTGGTTTGGCGTCCCAAAGGTGATCACCTCCGACAATGGGAAGTAGTTCGACAGTACATTCTTCAAGAAAAAAATGCTCTGAGCTCGGTATCTACAACCACTTCACTTCAGTAGTGCATCCCCAAGCAAACGGTTTGGTCGAAAACACCAACCGAACACTGCTGCATGGGATACGCACAAGGGTTGAAGCTACAGAGGATCCTGGATTGAAGAGCTCCCCAACGTGCTATGGTGCCACCGAACAACTGCTCGGGTGGCCACCAGAGAGACCCCCTTCCACTTGGCTTATGGTACAGAAGCTGTCGTGCCCTTAGAGGTTGCTCTCCCCACTATTCGAACAATGCACTTCGACAAGGTGGCTAATAACCGTGCGTTCAGGGAGAACCTAGACATACTCGGTGAACGCCAAGGCGACGTCAGCATTAGGCTAGTCTCCTACCAACAACGACTCGCGCAATATTACAACTCTCGAGTTTGGGAATGCCGCTTCTTTGAAGGTGACCTAGTTCTGTGCGGTTGCTCGGCATCGGATCCCCGAAGAGCGATCGAAAAACTCGCCCCGAAATGGGAAGGACCTTATTAGGTCGCCTAGGTTCTTGGAAAAGGCTCATATAAGCTAACTACTCCTAGTGGCGAAGCCATACCCAGGACTTGGCATGTGTCTAACTTAAAGGCTTATTATCTATAAAAGCCTTCTGTTCAGCGTGGCACTTCTCTTCTTTTCGTTCTTTCGGTCCGCTTGAAAGGGTATTTAGGGCATCCCTAGTCAGAGCTTTTTAGCTCAAAATGCTGGCACGATACCTAAACTCCAAGGCAAGAGGTGTTCGGCGTAAACCCCTGGTCAAGATCTTACTCCAAGAGACCTGTGCAGTAATCACGAACCCTTTAAAACGATCGACGAATTCCGATTCGAACAGAAGAGGCCCAAGGGATGAAAATAGAAAAGAGGCCACTCATGAACTTAAAAGGGAGATCTATTTAGATTCTTCGAATTACTAAAGGGCTCGTTGAGAACAAGCCACACAGAAAGAAGAGGGAGATGCATTCATGGAGCCTATTCGGAGGGGCCTACACCGTCGTCCCCAGGAGTCATTCGCCCCGATTGGAAGTGAAAGAATCGCACTCCATCCAGGAGTGGATCCTGGGTCCGTCGACAGCATTCTTCAAGGGCAGCCTCGAAAGCCTCGCGAGCATACTCAACAGAGGCCAGCCGTCGTCCTCGGTCCTCTCCAGCACCAAGACCCACCTTATAGTAAAGTGCGCTGTATTGCTCCAAGTTTTCTTTGAAGCTCGGCCCCGCCTTGTACTCGGTGACACCACGGTTTTGGCCTCGGACAAAACGTTCGTGAGCGCCTCCTTCTCCACTCGGGCAATGGCGAGGTTGAGCTCAGATGTTCGGAGTGCCTCTTGGAGGGTTTTCACCTCCTTTTGTAGCTTTGCCTCCCGATCTCGGTGTCACTCCTCCAGCTCCTCGCAGAACGTGAACTCAGCATCCCACATCTGGCGATGGTCCCGGGCTTCCGTCGCAAGTCGCTTGAGCGTCTCTAGCGACCTTGCGATGCCATCTACTAGCCCCTCCATGTCGACGTCGTCGTCCTCCTCGGCATGGTGCTCCGACTGGCGGACCTCGAACGAATGTTCAAGAGTGTCCTCTGGGCCTAACCCCTGGTACTGCGCCAGCACTTCAAGCTGGGATGCAGTGGGGCACGGGGAGAGGTCCCTGGAGGCACTCCAGGGCAGCTTCCAGCATCCTCTCCGAAGGCCGTGTAGGGGACTTCCCCCTCAGCGCATGTGACAGGGGCACCCAGTATTCCTCGGAGTCGGTTCGATCCTCGCCAGTAGCATTAGTTTGCCTAGTAGAAGGAACCTCTCCTCCGACCGTATCGATAGCACCCACGGCCGCTGCTGACTCCACTCTGGCGGGGGATCCTTGAGGTCCTTTCTCCTTGACCTCAACCCTCTGCTCGTCCTCGCGAGTTCCTGCAGCAGCTGCCTACGCTGGGACTTCTGCAGCAACTTTGAAGGGAGGAGTGGGTGACACCACGCGTGCCGCCTCGCCTAGCACTTCCCCCTCGCGCGCTGTGGCCTCATCGGCCCCTACTGAGGTCAACTCTTGGGTGGTGGCGGCTACACCCTCCACCGCGGTCTATCCTGTGGCTACGGTGCTTGTCGCCCCGACTGCAGCCATCCCCTCTGTTTGGCTCGTAGTAGGGCCTTGGGACGTGGATGCCCCGACACTCTCCCCGGAGGAGTCTTCATCAGACTGGTCACTGACTATGACCAGCCCCAGCTTGGAGAACATCCCTTCCCTTGACAAAGGTCTTGTCTCAATGGCCGTCTGCGGCCTTATCTTCTCGGAAGTCCTCACCAACTTGCGCTTCTTCCGCGCCTCAAGCTGGGGGGCCTCTTCCTCCTCTTCATCCTCTTCCTCCTCGACCGTTCGCTGCGCGGCCTTTGGCGCTGTCTTGGCCTTGGGCTTCCTCTTCAGACTTATCTTCAGAGGTCCTTTTTGGGGGGCACGGGGGCCAGACAGACGGCATTCTTTGGCTACCGCAGCTGTGGCATCCTCGCCCATATAGGCCACATACGCCGTGATCGAGATCTGTTCGGCATAGTTTTCCTGGTCTTCCTAATCCCGACCAGCGGCCAATTCGGAAACGGCTGCACAAGAAGAGGATGGTTAGATAGCTGCTCGACATAACCCAAAAAGTTAGAAGCGGGACCGAACACTTACTCCATGGTCGGCTTAGTAGCCATACTTGACAAGAGTAAACTCCGTCAAATAAAGCTCGGCCTTTCACATCAGGGCCGTATTCAGGCTATCTGAGGCCTTCACCTCATCTTGAATCAAGAAGGGGTAACGCTCCTTCCGGGGCTCTCGAACATGAGTAGGAAACCCCCACTCTGGAGCATCGGCACGACGACCGAGGAAGAGGACGTGATGTGTCCATCCTTTGTTGTTGGAGTACTTGCTCCCGAACATAATTTTCATTTTGTTCGGGCGGTGCTTGGTGTAGTAGACGCTCTCCCCGGACAACGGTGAAGCTGTGAGGTTGAATTGTGCCCAAAAGACGTCAGCGGAGCCCCGCACTCCTCGGAGCTTGCAGATGATGCAAAAAACACATATCGTCCTTCACGAGTTCGGCGTTAGCTAGATGGGGGCGATCCCTCAAGTGTTCAGTAGCGCCCTTTCCACCTCCGGCACCGGCAGCCGGAATCCAGCCTCAAGTATGTCAAGGGAGAGAGCGAAAAAACCTGATTTTTTAACCAAGTAAGACTCCTCCTCCCTCGCAAGGATTATTTCGTATTCCTCACCGATCCTGAACCGCTCCCGAAGACTCTCGAAGACGTGGTATTTTGTCCCGTGAGTCGCCCCGGGCACTGCTTCGCTCGCTCCGACGACTGCGACGCTTTTCCCCTTCTGCGACATTGCCGGAGGCAAATACGAAGACGAAGCATGAAGACAGTGAAGAAGAAGAGGTAGCTGAGAAGTAGGCATGAGGCGGCAAGTGCAAGAAGCGAAGGTGCAGGAGGGCGTGAGCCTTCACCTCCCCCCCCCCTTTCGAGTCCTTATAAGGAAGGAGGGGCGCAAAATCGAAAATGAAAAGGGCAGTTCTTTCGAATGGATCGTTCAAGACACGCCGTTGGGTGTCCCCTGGGCGACATGTCGTCCTCGCGATGATGATGGTTCCCCATCTCCGAGGGGAACACTAAACAGCGTCGCCCCAGTGACCGTTCGCACACTGCCGAAGTCAACATCGCATTCAATGTGAATGACAACTGAACAGACCTCCTCTCTCAAGGTACTCTGGAATCCGAGCAAGCTTGAGACAGTGGAGGACAAGTGTGTTGGCTATTTCTAGTCCCCTAGGTTCGCAGGGCCCATTATCGCCCCGTACGGCCCATCACGGCCCAGCAAGCTGGCGTGGCCTCCTGGCAAGGCGCCAGACGTCCTCGGATATCAGCCCAAGGCTTCTGAGCACGGTCTCTACATCAGGCTACTTCCAAGTCCTAAAAGATGTTGGCGGGCACTCCACCACCTGTTCGGTCCAGGCGCCCCCTTACCAAACAGGTCCTGCTCGAAGCACGCTTCCACCTCCCATCAGCACAAGCCGTGCCTCCGGGCACCAGGCACCGAACAACCGGCCCATCTACCAAGCAGGCTGCCTGTTCGGTACCTCCCGACCAGGAAGGGCAGAGAGGCCCCTTCACCTCCTAGCAGCAGTTACCACGGCAGCACCGCACGCGCCCCATGATCAAGGGGAGCATTAACCGCAAGGCCCCTCAACGGGCGCCTCAATGGGTAACTCCCCACTACGGACGCCAACCGACGTGCCCTTTCCGGCATCATCAAAGGGTGGCACGTCCAACCTCTTCAGAACCTTTGCCTATAAAAGGCATATGTGACTACCAGGCAAAGGTACACAACCCTGGCTATACACTCACCTTCACGAGAGGCACACACCATCGAACCCTTCTTCTTCAAGCCTCTCTACAGTCACCTGACTTAGGCATCGGAGGGTTTCCCCCGGTTCTTCGATTGGGCCCCCCTGGTCCTGTTCTGGTTTTTGCAGGCTACGGTCCGCACCGACGATCGTCTCTCTTCATCTCTTAGTGGAGGCCCATTTGGCTCCGGCCCAAACAGAAAAATATCACCACGACTAGAATGGTGAGTTGTCATGTAAAAAAAAAAAAATACTAGAATAGTTAGTAGAAAAATATACATTATTTTTACCTGTCATTTTATCATTTTCTCAAATGGATATCCTTCATAGTCTGTGCCATGACTACGTACCCTTAAGGGCCTTAACATATCATCTTTTTCTTTAGCACTCAATGCGTGACAAAATAATAAAAGGGAGAATTAATTAGGGGTCCTTGTCAGAGTGTTGACTTAATTTATAGTCCCTGTCAGAAAATCAAAAGTCATATAGTCCTTACTTTTTGTGTTAGTTTAATTTCTAGTCCCTGCATTTTGTTTCTCAGCATTTAATGAGTCTTGGAATACGAGTTACATTCGTTACAGTTGCCTTTGTATCAGTTACAATAAGTTTTTATATTGTTACAGTAAGTCTTTATATCTGTTACAGTAAGCCTTCTTTCCATATGCACACTTACATTCGTTACAGTTGTCTTTGTATCAGTTACAGTAAGCCTTTATATCTATTACAGTAAGCCTTCTTTCCTTATGCACACTTACATTCGTTACAGTTGCCTTTGTATCAGTTACAGTAAGCCTTTATATCTGTTACAGTAAGCCTTTGTAACTATTACAGACTACAACTATAAGCTCTTACAAAAGAAAAAAAAAACTTTATTTGTTTGCAAGTGCTAGGATTCGAACCCAAGTCTTCACAAAGACAATATGAGATACCCTTACCACTAAGCTACAACTATATTTATTTTACAATGTAACATATAATATATTTAATTAAGTACTGTAGTAAACATAATTCTCTATTACAACTTATGTTAAGTCTTGTTACAATCAATATCATTCCCTGTTACAATATACATTAAGTTCTGTTACAGTAAACATTATCATCAATTATAGTAAACATAATTATCTATTACAACTTATGTTAAGTCTTGTTACAGTATACATTAAGCTCTATTACAATATACATTAAGCTTTGTTACAATATACATTAACCTTTGTTACAATATATATTAAGCTCTATTACAACTTATGTTAAGTCTTGTTACAGTATACATTAAGCTCTATTCAACTATACATTAAGCTCTATTACAATATACATTAAGTTTTGTTACAATATACATTAATCTTTGTTACAATATATATTAAGCTCTATTACAACTTATGTTAAGTCTTGTTACAGTATACATTAAGCTATATTACAAGTATACATTAAGCTCTATTACAATATACATTAAGCTCTGTTACAGTAGCTTAATGTATACTGTAATAGAGCTTAACGTATACTGTAACAGAGCTTAATGTATATTGTAATAGAGCTTAATATATAGTTGTAATAGAGCTTAATGTATAGTGTAACAAGACTTAACATAAGTTGTAATAGAGAATTATGTTTACTATAATAGATGATAATATTTACTGTAACAAAACTTAATGTATATTGTAACAGGGAATGATATTGACTGTAACAAGACTTAACATAAGTTGTAATAGAGAATTATGTTTACTACAATACTTAATTAAAGATATTATATGTTATGTTGTAACACAAATGTAGTTGTAGCTTAGTGGTAAGGATATCTCATGTCTTCTTTGTGAAGACTTGGATTCGAATCCTAGCACTTGCAAACAAATAATTTTTTTTCTTTTATAAGAGCTTATAGTTGTAGTCTGTAACAGTTACAAAGGCTTACTGTAACAGATATAAAGGCTGACTGTAACTGATACAAAGACAACTGTAACGAATGTAAGTGTGCATAAGGAAAGAAGACTTATTGTAACAGATATAAAGGCTTATTGTAACAGATATAAAAGTTTACTGTAACTGATACAAAGGCAACTGTAACGAATATAACTAGGGAAAGAGCAGAAGAAGGAAGGATAAAATAAGAAAAAATTGATGTTAAAAAGACGACTCGTCTTCCAAGACTCATAAATGTTGAGAAACAAAAAGTAGGGATTAAAAACAAAAAGCAGGGACTAGAAATTAAACTAACACAAAAAGTAAAGACTATATGACTTTTGATCTTCTGACAGGGATTACAAATTAAATCTAACCCTCTGACAAAGACCTCTAATTAATTTTTCCATAATAAAAACAAGAGTAGGAGCACTTAAGGCAGCTGCGCGTAAACCCTATCCTTCATTCGATGTACAATTAATTTAGAGTTACACATTTGCCAATATTATTATATATATGTAGCACTAATTGGCATTGCACTATAGGACAGATCTATATAATGAGCAGACAGATCGTACTATATATCGTGTATGCATATATAGTCACGGGTTCGTATGTGTGGATGCATCACAATCAACGTATAGTCCAACTTCCACCGAACGTATTTATTTGACATTTAACCAGACGTGTAGAACTGTGGCCCTCTACGAAGTTTCTCCGCTAATAAGATCAGGTATCATGGGTCCCCAGGCAGCTCGTATATGTGGCCGAGAGTCGCCGGTGCCCAGCTTGGGCCCCTCCGGCTGTACCTTCTTCCACCACGAAGAATGTACGTACATTGTGGTACAGAACTTGATGTTGCATCGATGCATGATTTGAGCTCAGCATAATTAGCTTGTCTCAGAACTGTACGTAGGTACATATAGTGGTGCAGAATTTGATGGGCACTGATGTATGATTGAGTCTATCATATATAGAGAATAATTTAGTATATTTGAGTTTTATATTGGGAAAATTAATTGGGGGTCCCTGTCAGAGCCTTCTACTTTTTTCCTGGTCCCTGTCAGAATACCGGTAGACGTAAAGTCCCTCCTTTTCTCAAGGTTTAATTTCCAGTCCCTGCTTTTTGCACGTCACCATTTACGACCCTCCTCGCACGGTTTCCGTCTCCTTCGCTTCCGTCTCTTTTTCCCATTCCCGTCTTACCCTTCCCTCCTTTTTTCCATCGCCTGTTCCCCAAACGACGCTCTGACGCTTCGATCCTTTGCAAGGCCCGTGAACTCTAATTGATGGAAAGTTACTCTTACATAACGTGCCAAGAACTGATACAACAACCATTGACATCACTTACACAGCTCCTTTCGAAGGCCCGTGAACTGTTCTTCACAACTATAAAAGGAACACAGGTCGCCATACTTATCCTTCACAAGCTTCTAACGCTCTTGTTCTTCCTATCTTTCTTGCTCGTCTTCTTCATCTTTATTTGCAGATGTCTTCATCTAACCGTGCTCCCCAGAGGGATGGCAAGGCACCTGCCTCACCGGTGCCACCGTTGCCCCCGGCTCCCCCGTTGCGACAGTCCACCTTCAGCGCCGACTACTGGGACGGTTTTTACATGGGCTGGAAGATGGCTTTACAGAAAGCCTCTCGGCATTACGGTGACAAGGGCCTCAATAACATCCTCCCAGACATCGGCCCTAGGGTAGAACACATCCCTTCCTCCCCTTCCTCCCCTGACCGTTCCGGAACCTCCGCTTCCTCCCCTAACCGTTCCGGCACCTCTCCTTCCTCCCATCCCTCCCCTGACCGTTCCGCCTCCTCCCCTCCGTGCTCTACCGAGTGGTCGGTAGAGTAGAGGTAGAGAGTTATTGTAACAGGGCTTGTTTATGATAAGCATTTTCGTTTGATGCAGTCTTCTGTGTGCTTATATATGTGCTCTGTATCATGCAAACTCAACATGTTACCAATAACACACTGTAACATCCCCTCATATATATTATAATCAACATGACCAACGACTGTAAGAGATTATAACATATAATGTAAAACTGTATGTTAGACTGTAGTGCTTGAACTCTAAGAGAGTAGTGCTCAAACTGTAACAGGGCTGTTCTTTAGGTGTAACACTGTAGTGCTCGAACTGTAACAGTTTAGTACTTAAACTGTAACATTTTATTACGTATAATATAACAAAATACGTAAGTGCTGGAACTGTAAGAGTGTAGTGCGTGAACTGTAAGAGTGTAGTGCTGAAAATGTAAGAGTCTAGTGCTTAAACTGCAACATCTTATTACATATGCTGTAACAGAAATCGTGAGGAGACAGTGCTCTTCTTCCTCCTATTATTCTTGCTCGTCTTCTTCCTCTTTATTCGCAGATGTCTTCATCTAATATATGGTACACAGGTTAAACTGTAAGAGTATTAGAGTTAAACTGTAACACTTCATTATGTAAACTGTAATAGCGTAGTAGTGTAATTGTAACCGCGTAGTGCATAGATTGTAATAATGTATTACATACACTGTAATATTGGAATATCAGGACGACCTTCTGTTGTAAGTAATATACAACATTTAAAATCCGTCAGGATTGTGGGGTGGGTTGCTACAAGTTCTTCGGTTGTGACCTATCTGCTTGCACCTAGAACAAATATATGCATGATCTACTTCTCCTCTTGAATGTATTCTCCTCTTTCTCGGTCTTCCTGACAACCTTTTTGTTGTCGGTGGCTTGATTAGAACTTCTGATGGTTGAGGCGGATCCGGCATGTCAAATGTTGGGATAGGTTGAATGTTTCTTTCATATGCAGCCCTATACACATCTGTGCTGTAAAATGCCGAAACATATTGAGTAACGGCCTCCTTGTTACTGCCAATTGCTGCGCATGCATGCTTGCAAGGAATCTTGATAAGTTGCCAGTGTCCACAGGAGGATGTTTGTAGATGGAGGTCTACGGCGTACGTCTTCATACTTTCAACAACCTCAAATTTGATTCCATCTGAATGACGGATTGCTAAGCTTCTCTTTTCTTGAAGGTTTTTTTCGATGATTTTTTGTACTTTAGGACAGTATGGTGTATCCCACAAGGCAGCATCAATTTTCCTCTTTGCAGCCATTTCCATCATTTGCACTCTAATTTTGTCAACCATCTGTAGTATTGGTAGACTTCGCGCGTCATGTATCCAATTGTTGAATGACTCTGCCAAATTAGAGTATAACTCCCCAAACCTGTATGGCAATGTGAAGGAAATTAGGTTAACATCAAATATCTGTAACAACTGTCCGCTACATACTGTAACCTTATTTAACACGTTCTGTAATAGATTATCCCTATAACTGTAAGCCCATAAATGGCAGAATGTAATAGAACATATCGCTTGTGTATTTAAAGAGCCAAACCTTTGTCCCGGGAAATGAGCATGGGACCAGTGTTCGACATCATTTCGGAGCACCCATTCTTTGGCATCAGCAGAATTAAGCTCCATTACCATCATTGCGTCTTCGTACTCTTGTTTCGTAACAGCATAGGCAATGCGCTGGAGAATTTTTCTAAGTAATTTTTCGAAAGGGGCGGCATATTTCCCCGCACATTGGTCGTTGAAGTTCTGCATGATGTGCTGGAAACAGTAGTCGTGATCATCATTCGAAAATATGTCAGGAATCGCTTCCTTCAGACCTCTCCCTCTGTCTGATAGGAACGCGATCCTTCTATCTGATAGCAATGCCTTTTTCAAATTTTGTAGAAACCAGACCCAGTTGTCATATGTTTCCGAATCTGCGATGGAGTACGCTACAGTGAATAGCTCATTGTTACCGTTTAAGGCACTTGCAGCAAGTATAACCCCTTGCACTCTATGTTGTTTGATATGAGTTCCGTCCAAAAAGAGCATAGGTCGACAACCAACTTCGAACCCATATGTAGACGCCTCGAAGCATATGAAAAAGCGTTTGAAACGTTGAGTCTCCAGGTCCACTTCTAGAGACAAGATCGATCCCGGGTTTGTCTGTAATGCACGTTCGCTGTACCAGTTCAACATATGATAGCTTGTTCTGAAATCACCGTATAGTGAACTGACAACAACCTCTTTGCCCCACCATGCCTATTCAAATGATTATACATGTTATGTAAGATTGTTATAGTACTTGTCCTTATACCTTACAGTAGCCATGTTAATTTGTTACGGTATACGCTCAAATGATTACAGTTGTTACAATACACATCCTTGCAGTATATGAGTACAGTTGCTACAATACAGACCCTTACAGTATATGATGACAGTGGTTACAGTGGCCTGCCGGTATTGTTACAGTATTCCTCGAAATGATTACAGTTATTAATTCTTACATATCTTTACAGTATATGATTACAGTTGTTACATGTGGCCAGGAGGTATTGTTACAGTATACGTGGAAATGATTACAGTTATTACAATGATAGTCTTACAGTATATGAGGACAGTTGTTACAATGCATACCTGATGATAAGGGATGCAGATACCGTATTCCCGACGGATGTCACTCATCATTTCACTTGCTCTGTAGGTGGGTTTATCAACTAGTTTCCCCTTCACAACATTTGCTACCCACTTCTTAGATGTCCGTGGATGTCCGTCGCTCATAATGTCACATCCACAGGTGTGTTTGTTGTTGAGACTTTTGATTGCAAATTGTGGACCTTCACGAACGACGGACGCATGCAGGCGCCATGGGCAAACAGAGACATTGCAACGTACAGTTAATCGTACAGAGTCGTTCTTCAAATATTTCCAATTAAATCCTCGTGTGATCGCGTAATTTGTCAGTTCCATCTGCAATAGCTCTTTGCTTATGAAGACTTGTCCTACTGAGTGTATTCTGCCTACGGAATATTGCGTCAACACTGGTACTACACCTTCCGCTCCTTGTCCTCGGTCGTACAACTCCAAACTGCTTCCTGGTAATTGAAGGGGTTCGGTGGTTTCCAAAGAACCGCCATGCGTGTTTGAAGTACTTCTGCAAGTTATGTACATACATACGTACAAGATGCATGGGATAAGACGAAGGCTTTTTAAGAATGCATGGGATAACATGAAGGCTGGTGAAGAATGCATGGAGTACGTACCTATCAAGTGGTTGCCGATCACCTGACTGACGACTAGCATGCGTACTAAGGCAACGAGTTTCCACCGCATGAATTTGTAGATTTATGAATGATGTTCCTTGACACTTGTGAAGATCAAACATAGCTTGGACATCCCCATCGTCAAGCAACACCTGTTCAACGTCGGTATCCATGGGAAGACGATACTTCAGTATGTTCTCCTGCATGTTTACACCCAACCTTTGGGAAACCCTGCTATGAATGGACGCCAAATCCACGTCCCTCCCTATGAAAAGAACGAAACTTTGATCTCCAAATGAACATCTTCCAGGGAGCTGCTCCATTGGGTCGTAGAGGAAGACGAACGTTTCGTGGACGACGAACGAAATAGGGTGCGTAAATAGCATGTATGAGTGGTTTGGACTGGGGGTCAAATTGGCGGGAGTGCGTATAAGGCTAGCATAAATGGCGGGAAACCTCTATACGAACGGCTGTGATATCCTTAACGTCCCATCGTCCGTCGTACTGACTATTTTCAGCCGCCTGATGGTCATCATTCCATGGCACCGCCATCCCTTCGGGTCCACCCGTCGGGTCCACCGAATCCATCCCTTCATATATCATGACTTTTCCACAAAAAGCTGTCGGAAATAATCAACTTATTTTTTAAAAAAATACAGAAAATAACAATGATAAATTACAAAACCTTCTAAAATATTCATACATTCCACAAAAATAGGTACTAAAAATCAAACATAAAATCATCACACACAAGAAATATAAAGTCATACACAATTAAAAGTGCTAAAAATCAAGAAAGGTCTGCTGGATCGTCCGCTGTCCCCGCCTCACGATCGTCAGGTGTTGGAGGATCCTATATTAAAAAAAAAACAAATATGAGAAACATAATTAAAAAATAATATATAAACATTATTTTCATAAATTTAAATTTAAAACATGAAATTAATCACTAAGTTTAATTAGATAATATTTTTTATCCTTTACACTTGAGTTTTTTTTAGATTAGTGATTTGAGCGCCAAACCCAAACCAGGAATCTGATTAGGATTCTGTCAGTTCCCACACGTCACTTTCACCCACCCGGTCGTATCGGAGTAAACGACACGTCGATCGGATCCCTATTTGTGATTTTGGACCCCCGGGTTGTGTGTTTTGATCCTTTACACGAGTTTTTTTTAGATTAGCGATTTGAGCGCTCAACCCAAACCGGGAATCCGATTAGGATTCCGTTAGTTCCCACACGTCACTTTCACCCACCTGGTCGTGTCGGAGAGAACGGCACGCCGATCGGATCCCTATTTGTGATTTTGGAGCCCCGTCTTGTGTTTTTGATCCTTTACAAGGGTTTTTTTTAGATTAGTGATTTGAGCGCCCAACCCAAACCGAGAATCTGATTGGGATTCCGTCAGTTCCCACACGTTACTTTCACCCACCCGGTCATGTTTGAGCGAATGACACGCAGATCGGATCCCTATTTGTGATTTTGGACCCCCGGGTTGTATGTTTTGATCCTTTACACGGGTTTTTTTTAGATTAGTGATTTGAGAGCCCAACCCAAACCGGGAATCCGATTAGGACTCCGTCAGTTCCCTCACATCACTTTCATCCACCCGGACGTGTCGGAGTGAACGACACACCGATCGGATCCCTATTTGTCATTTTGGACCCCCGGGTTGTGTGTTTTGATCCTTTACACGGGTTTTTTTTAGATTAGTTATTTGAGCACCGAACCGAAATCGGGAATCTGATTAGTATTCTGTCAGTTCCCACAAGTCACTTTCACCCACCCGATCATGTTGGAGTGAACAACACGCCGATCGGATCCCTAATTGTGATTTTAGACCCTCGGGTTGTGTGTTTTCATCCTTTACACGGGTTTTTTTTAGATTAGTGAATTTGAGCGCCCAACCCAAACTAGGAATCCGATTAGGATTCCATTAGTTCCCACACGTCACTTTCACCCACCCGATCGTGTCGGAGCGAATGACATGCCGATCGGATCTCTATTTGTGATTTGGACCCCCAGGTTGTGTGTTTTGATCCTTTACACTTGGGTTTTTTTTAGATTAGTGATTTGAGTGTCCAACCCAAACCGGGAATCCAATTAGGACTCCGTCAGTTTCCACACGTCACTTTTACCCACCCGGTCGTGTCAGAGCGAACGACACGCCGATCGGATCCCTATTTGTGATTTTGGACCTCCGGGTTGCGTGTTTTGATCCTTTATACGGGTTTTTTTTTAGATTAGTGATTTGAGTGCCCAACCCAAACTGGGAATCTGATTAGGACTCCGTCAGTTCCCACACGTCACTTTCACCCATCCGGTCATGTCGGAGTGAACGACACGCCGATCAGATCCCTATTTGTGATTTTGGACCCCCGGGTTGTGTGTTTTGATCCTTTACACGAGTTTTTTTAAGATTAGTGATTTGAGAGCCGAACCCAAACCGGGAATCCGATTAGGATTTCATCTGTTTCCACACGTCACTTTCACCCACCCGGTCGTGTCGGAGTGAATGACACACCGATCGGATCCCTATTTGTGATTTTGGACCCCCGGGTTATGTGTTTTAATCATTTATACTTGGGTTTTTTTTAGATTAGTGATTTGAGTGCCCAACCCGAACCGGGAGTCCGATTAGGACTCCGTCAGTTCCCACACGTCACTTTCACCCACCCAGTCGTTTCGGAGCAAACGGCACGTCGATCGGATCCCTATTTGTGATTTTGGGCCCCCGGATTGCGTGTTTTGATCCTTTACACAGGTTTTTTTAGATTAGTGATTTGAGCGCCGAACCCAAACCGGGAATCCGATTAGGACTCCGTCAGTTCTCACACGTCACTTTCACCCACCTGATCGTGTCGGAGTGAATGACATGTCGATCGGATCCTTATTTTTGATTTTGGACGCCGGGTGACATAGTCATCCATCCCCTTCCGCTTATGAGTCCGTTCAAATAACTCGCGAAAAGTAGGGGCACGCTCGAGCTCGTGACGCTTACAATTCAAAAAAATTAGTTAGTTTCACGATAATAAATAATGTATTAAGCAATTGAACAATAATATGCTTACCAATTTTTGGCTGCGCATAAGATACGGACCCACTAGTATGCACATTCTTCTCCGGATGAGCTGCTCGATTGCGTTTAGCCGCCTGTGACCTCTCCTGCCATGGTCTAGTAGCCCAACGATGACAAAAGGACTCCCAATAGTCCCTCCTCAGCCAAACAGGGCCATAATCCAGCCAAGCCGTAGGATCCTGGCAGCCTGTGGTCTTCATTGCCTTGTCCCGGGCCTCCCACATCGACTTTCTGAAATTAGTCTGGGCAGTAGACTCCCAGACGACTCGTGCTCAAGGGAGATCCTCGGGTCTCGTGAACACATACCTCCACTGTTTAGAAATAAAATTAGTCAACTTTGTGCACTAACAGAGAGAGATAATAATTAAAGAAATGACTTCAAATCAGTAGAAATTATTAATACCGTGAACATGTCAAATAATAATTCCCGAACGGGCGAGGGGAACTCTTTCCATGAATCCACTGGTCCTGGAATGTGTGCGTGGACCAGCATCGTAATATAGCAGGAAGCAGAACCTGGATCTATCTTCCCCCTGCAAGTGCACATTAATTTTATACATGAACTGTATAACATAAATAACAAAATAGTTTTGAAACAATTGCACATTAATTTCTCACAACCATCCCATAATGGCTCATCAGCATCTCAAAGTAACTGATAAAATCTCTGAGTTGTATCATTCGGCACTTCTTCATTTGTTTGGTCATCATGAATATTGAACTCCGGACCAGCAGCATCGACAACCATGTCTACGTACGTACTTGTGGAGGCAAAGTTGGCTGGTTCAAACGACTGGACTTTAAGCTCACCATGAGACGACCATAACTCATAATGGGTAACAAATCCTCTCGTATACAAATGATGCTGCACATCCCATGTCGATATCCACTTTATGTTCTTACAAGCCGAACACGGACATCAGATGTTACCCATCGGATCAACTACTACTGATGAATTCTTCAATGCAAACTGAATGAAACTGTCAACTCCGTCTATAAACTCCTCTGTCACAACTCCATTAACTATTCCACGGTACATCTAGATCGATTCTCATAAGACATTTTTCCTACACAGATTAAATGTCATGTCACGTTATAAAACCCAACACACCCTCACATCGTTCGAATAAGTCACAATGAATAGGTAGGACATATTATTTAGATTATCACTTTTTACCCATCTGTGAATATTTGATCGCACTCAGATGACCATTTACTATGTGTTTGTATTATTTGCTGAAACTTTCGGCAGCATCTCCCCACACCTCTCCAATATACCAAAAATATTTATTGATTAAGATATTTTCTTAAACACTTACTTATAAGTGGTTAAGAAAATGTTCTAAGAGGAGTGAGTAGAAGCACCCGAAATTTTCAACAAATGATATAAACACATAGTAAATGACCACCTAACTGCGATCAAATATTCACCAACTGTCCAAAACGGGACAATTCAAGACTTTGAGTTAGATATACACGTTCTCATCATTGAAAATAAGACTCGTGCACATCAATCCCAAAGTCTTGAACGGGAAGGTTCATTGACATGGGCTTAACATACTCTCGTGAGGTGTGTGCAGTGATAAATTGCTATACATGCATACATCAAATTTAAAAATCACATAAATATTAAAGAAAAATGAAAACAAATTTTTACATGTGAACAAGTGCAATATTAAACCAAATTCACACATACATGTAAATGAATTGCATATAAACAAGTGCAATACTAAACAAATACATTAAAATAAGAAGTGTAATACTAATCATTAAACTGAAAGTGAACAATTAAACGTAAACTAAACTAATGTCTAAATGCATGGTTGGATAAGTGCATTAAACTCTTATCGTTGGCTAAATGCATGGTTGCAGTCTTAGTTGGCTAAATACTTGTAGACGTCCCATCACTCAAACAGTAGGCAAAGTTTAATAATTGATGAAGCAACGAGACGACCAGGAGGGGTTGGATCAAGTAGCAACCATTCAAATTTGACATTAAAATAGCAACCATTCAATTTTGATTAGTCCTACCATCCATCTTTGTGCCTGGAATTGGAAGAGGTATATGTGAGGAATGACCATGAAAAATATGCAAATTTGGATAATGCTTACACAATTTAAGACAAATACGCATCAAAATTTTGATAGGATTCACATGCAGGTAACTGAATTTTTTTTTTTTTTTTGAATTCATTACATGTTATAACTCTCTATCTCTCTCTCTCCCTCTCCCTCTCTCTCTCTCTCTCTCTCTCTATATATATATATATATATATATATCACATATATATACATATATATGACGACATTATAAAATGTTAAACCTAAGATTTCTCATCGATATTACCTATCTATATTATTATACTAAAAAATAATATTTGATGCACACCACTGCGAGATGATGTGCATCTAAATTGGACAATCATTGGCTACCCATCCCCTCAGTGTGAGATGTCAGTCAACCATGTCCCAATTTACGCATCGTAAAGATGTGCACCAAATATTAATGCTCTATACTAAAACAAAGTTTACTGTTTCTTTCTAAACTATTTTCTTACCACATGGCAGTAGTAACACTCCCTAGTTTAATGCATTTTAATTTTCCTCTAATTTCTTCCTTACTTACCCTTGCACCCCACATGGAAAGGGTGGGGAGGGGGGTGGGGGCTGCAAGGGGGGGCAGGGGGGGGAGGGGGGCCGATAGGGGTGGGGGGCTGGGACTGGAGGGGGAGGGGGTGGGGGTCGGCTGGTAGGGGAGGGGGGTGGCAGGGGTGGGGAGGGGGTGCAGGGAATGGGGACGGGAGGGGGAGGGGGTGCAGGGATGGGGACGGGAGGGGGAGGGGGGCCGACAGGGTGGGGGGCTAGGACGGGAGGGGGAGGGGGTGGGGGTCGGCTAATAGGGGAGGGGGGTGGCAGGGGTGGGGAGGGGGTGCAGGGATTGGGGACGGGAGGGGGAGGGGGGGCCGACAGGGCGGGGGGCTGGGACGGGAGGGGGAGGGGTGTTGCCCAGCTAGCAAGCCCAGAGGGGGGGTGAATAGGATTTTTAAGATATGATTACCTAAACCTGTCAACAAGAATGTTTATACAAACCACTGCTTTTAGCGGTTAGTGTTAGTCGAAAAAACAATAACAAACACACAGAAAGCAAACACACTGCACAAGGATTTTTATCCTGGTTCGGGCCTCCTCTCCACAGGAGTCCTACGTCCAGTCCCTGAGCAACAACTCAGGATTCCACTACCCAAGGGTACAGTCCCCCTTATGGACACTTACACACCCAGCCACAACTGGTCTTCTCTTCACAACCCGAAGAGGAAAAACACCACCCTGGAACACCCAGGTCTTCCTTCAACACGAAGGGGAACAACACCCTGGAACCCCCAGGTCTTCCTTCAATACGAAGGGAGAAGACTTGTTAGATTAAACTAAATTTGAGTTTTGTTAATCACCAAAATAGATATATAATTTAAGAAATTATATAGGGATGAGCTGATCATCAATCTCCCCCTTTTTGGTGATGACAAAACATAACACAAAAGTATAGATGATTTTAAATAAATCTAAGTGAATTTTCTGAAATGAAGTTAGAAATGTATTTCAGAAACATAGAATTTTCTTCCCCTTTTTGTCATTAAGCAAAAAGATACTATCGTAGACAAAGAAGAAAGGAGAAAAGATAAGTGAGATCAAAGAACTTTTCTATTTATCTTGAGGGATTACAGGGAGGTAGAAAGCAGGAGACAGAAGAGAGGCATGCCGTTGAATAATAGGCAAAGTCTTGCATTCCTGCTCCTCAAAATAGGTTTGAAAAGCCCCAAAAGAGATAGAATAAGATGACCCCATGTCAGGAAGCATTCTTTTGATATGAAGTTCGCGCTAAGCTTCTATAATGGTGCCATATTCATCTTTGCCAAGAGAGACCTTGAAGGTAGTGAAAGAGCCAAAATTGGCAAACCGAAGAAACTGGTTGATCTTGATAGGGTAGTGGATCTGATGCTATAGGAGATCTTTCTTCAAAGCCACAAAAAGTGTGTACCGCGCTACCCACTGAGCATAGGGCTCTTGAACTAGATTAATGTAATTCAAATCTAAGAAGGCTTCAGCCGAGAGAGGAGGCTTGCCTACCTTAAACAAGGAACTATTCAAAGTTGCCAGGTAAAGGGAAGACTGGTTGTAATGCTTTTCCCAATCGGTAGGCGAGGGCCTTTCACTTTCAGATAAAAGAGGTGCTAGAACCTCAGATGTGATATGGCCTAGGTGAAATTACCGAAAGAGGAATCTTTGGAAGGAAGGGAGACGACCCTGCTGAGCTGAGATCCTTCCCATTACGCGAGAAAATCTCTCAAAGATAACAGGACCAACTGATGAGTCCATGACCAAGGAATGCAGTTTGGGGAGAAACATAATTTCTGGTATTTTAGGGTCGCGAAATCCATTTTGAAAGAACAGTTAACTGGGCTTTCAACTTTAAGCAAAGCAACAGCTCCCTGGAATTGACCCAACTGAACTTCAGGCAAATTGTGGAGATAACGATAGTCATTGAAGAGCTAGAAGTATCGGATGAGTTTTACTTCCTTTTGAATGAAGGGTGCCCAGGTAGACTTGTGATGAATGACAAACCGCTTAGAGAGAGTGAGTGGGGAATCCCGGGGTGGAAACCGATCGGACTTCGCAAGTAGAAACTTCTTGTAGAGAGCCTTGTGCCCCTTGGCCCACTGATCTTCAGATTTGCATTCAGCCATTTGGAAGATTTTAGATTGATCAGCTTTGGAGATGTAGCAATAGGGAAGAACAACATTGAGATGATCAGATAGATTGAGATGAGGAACACCAAAAAATGGTGGCAAGGATACATTTTTGGAGATATTCACAATAGATGGGTTTTCTTCGATTCTCAATAGAGAGAGAGAACCAGAGAGGAGGAAATTTAGGAAGAGCAAGAGTGTTGGAGAGTTTCCTCTTTTTATAAGAAGGACTAGAAGTAGGAGAGCCAGTTATGTGGACATGAGAACCAACTTCCAGAACTGAGCGGATTGTGGTAATTTCCAACTCATCCTCGAATTTTTTTAGAAAGGGACCTTCAAGTTGTGCACCTTTAGGTATAAAGGTAACAAAGGAGGGAGGAGTAGGAGGATGAAGAAATGACTGATGGGTAGGAGGAGGTATGATGAATGGTCCAGCTGAAGAAGGACCAGAAGAGGATGAGGCTCTAGCTGAGGAGGAGGCTGGAGGGTTTTCAATGATAGGAGAAGGTGGAGGAATGGATGTGGAGGTGACAGGAGATGAGGAGGATTCAGAAGGAAATGGTGTTGGAGATGAGATGGTGCGAGGCATGGGTTGTTTGAAGGTGATAGGTGCTGGAGGAGCTGTGGATGAGGATGGTGGTGAAGGAGGGGCTGGAGTTTGAAGAGAAGAAGGAACAGGGGCTTCTGGAGCTACAGCCGGTTCTTCTTCTACTCTTGAAGATTCAGCCTTGGAAACCACAGGCCCGGGTGGCCCAGACACATCCTCTGAAGGCCCTGGTGGCCCAGTCTTCACAGCTTCATCATTATCTAGCACTAGAGCTGCTACCTCTTCAACAACTTGTTGCCTGATGGTCGATCTTCTGCCACATCTGATGGCCTGACGGCCCAACATTGTCTTGCCTTAGCCCAGATGGCCCTGAGCTGCTAACAGGTGCTGCAGGAGGAGGAGCAGGAGGGGCATTTGTGGACTGTGCCCTCATCAAATCTGCAAGTGCAACTATAGACTCCTTGATGCTAATGAGCTCACTACGCAACCATCTGACATCATTTCTGACCATTCCCATCTCCTTAGCTGTCGTACTCTGGCTTATGAAGATAGATGCAATATCTGATTACACAGAGCAGAGAATCTTTCCTTGTTCATCCAATCTTTCAACAATGGGCTTCATGTTGATCTTCAGTTTCTTCTGCCTTGGCCTCCTGTGTGGCTTCCTGGTAAGGAGGGGAATATCCTGAGCCACTTCTTTTTCTTTATTACTTTCCCTTGCAACGGGCTCCACATTATCATCATTATCATCTTCACCTGAGGCACTTTCCACAATGCCTTCTCTGAACTGATCATCAATGGGGGTACTAGCAGTGCGCTCCCCCTGAGGTATTGCTTCCTTCTCAATTGACTGCTCCCCCTCAATAGGAGCATCCTCCATGACAACATCATCATTGTGGCTTGATGCCACAACATCTGCTACTGATTCACTAGTCCTTTCAGGCTCCCCCTGAGTGCTAGGAATGGATTCCAGCACATTTCTTAGAACAGATGCCACAACTGTGGTGGGGATGATAGCCTTTGAAACTCGCATAACTGGCTCAATATTGTCTTGAGGAATATCTTCAATCTGGCTTCTAGTGACCACAGATTCTTATGCTCTGACCTCTACTGCTGCTGCTGCTTGATCCATTGCAATTTTTGAACTGACAACTTCCTGTTGTTGTTCTTGCACTACAGGCGCTACTGCAGGTTGTCGATCTTCTTGCTCAACTGGTACATCTGCTGCTACTGCTGCTTCTACTACCTCTTCTAGAACTTCTTGGGCTTTGCCGATGATGGCCTCACCCTTAGCCACTGAGGTCTTGGTCCACACACCACCAACCAAAGGGAAACCACTCTTTTTCAAGTTCCTGCTACGAATGGCCTGCCCTATCTTTTCTGACACCGCCCTAGACAAATTAATGCCACAATGTTGGAAAATCTTTGTCAGTAAATGGGCGTAAGGTAAGGACACATTCAGTTTACTTTTCTTGTCCCAAACCTGAGCATGTGCAAACTTCATCCTTTCTATTATAACCTCAGCCATGTTTATGCTCTGGTTCTGGATAGCCCAGAACATCATATCGGAGTCCGCCTTGGTACATGTAGAAAATGTGGCACTCCTAGGAACCAGTATCTGACAAACTATAAAGTGCAGAATGCGATTGAATGCATTTAACTGGTTAATATCCAACTTGCTATTCTTCAATCTGAACTCGGGACCAACAATCCCCAAACCTTTTGCCTGAATGTCGACAATGTGAACTCCACTGTGACCAGAGGTGGATACACCAAATAACGACTCTAAAAGCTCATAAGTGATGCTAATCCGGGTTCCTTTGACAGAGGATGTCAAGGACCCATCTTCCTCAGACTTCAAGTAAACATAAAACGCCTTCACCAGGTCTGGATAACTCACCTCTGACAGGGTTACCATCTCCATCCATTTCATTCTTTCCATCGCTACTGTGATGCTATGCATTCCATTCTTCTCCAAGTCTGCAACATCTACTGCTTTGTTGCCACAGACCTTCGTCTTCACTGACGTAAACCTTTCCTGCTGCTCGGTGGTGAGGAATGCAGCTCCATAGCCCTCGACGGTGCCAGAAACTCCAGAAACGGCCATGGTTTTGAATGGGGAAAGATTCTGGATGATTGGAAGGAAGATTGGAGCAGAAACCCTCAAGAAATTTCTCGCGAGAAAAAGTGGAAACTTTGAAATCGCACGAAGTCGATGCTGGAGTCGATAGGGTTATCGTCTCAAGCAAGTCGAAGGAGATGAGAGCGGGAGGTGAATCGATATGGCACAGATTTTGGGTTCTTTATCAGATAAAGGGAAGGCGACATAATGGCAGAAAACGACAAGAGACAGGTTCAAAAATAATAAACTCTTTTAAAATTATGAACCGGCATTGATATATAAGATGCAAGCAATATTTGAAGAATTTACTTAATTTTAAGGGGAAAAATAATTGATATTCTGAACTTATTTATTATTTCAGTTAATTACAGATAAATCTATCACAAATTGCACATGCCTAATTCCCTTCTAAGAGACGTAAATCTCTCTTCAGGTAAGGTCTTTGTGAAGATATCTGCTAACTGATTTTGAGTATCAATAAAGGAAATATCTATGTTACCATTGGCTACATGATCATGAATAATGTGATATCTAACCTCTATATGCTTTGTCCTTGAGTGTTGAACCGAATTTTTGGTGAGATTAATGGCACTGGTGTTGTCGCACAATAGGGGAATTGTCTTGATATGTAGCCCATAATCCTCAAGTTGCTGCTTAATCCATAGGAGTTGTGTACAGCAGCTTCCAGCAGCTACGTACTCAACTTTAGCTGTTAACATCGCTACTGAATTTTGCTTCTTTGAGGACCATGAAATTAGACATCCTGCAAGAAATTGACAACAACCACTGGTACTTTTTCTATCTATTTTGCATCCAGCGTAGTCAGCATCAGAGTATCCTACTAAATTGATTTCACATGATTTTAGATACCATAGACCTAGATCATAAGTTCTAGTCAAGAATCTAAAAATTCTTTTGACAGAAATTAAAAGAGACTCTCTAGGGTCTGCCTGATACCTAGCACACATGCATACACTAAATAATATGTCGGGTCTACTGGCAATTAAATAGAGTAATGAACCTATCATACCTCTGTAGACCTTTTGATCTACCTTCTTACCATCCTCATCACTATCTAATCTTGTTGATGTACTCATCGGTGTTGACGGGGCTTGGTGCTTTCAAATCCAAACTTCTTTAAAATTACCTTGGTGTATTTGGCTTGACTAATGTGAGTTCCTTCTTTTCCTTGCTTGATTTGCAATCCGAGAAAGTAGTTAAGCTCCCCATCATACTCATTTCAAATTCTCCCTGCATAAGCTTTTCGAAGTACTTGCAAAGGGATTCGTCAGTAGAACCAAAAATTTATCATCCACTAGATTTGTACAAGTAGCACATTTTTGGCTTTAGATTTGATGAATAATGTGCTATCTACTTTTCCTCTAGTAAAACCATGGTTTAACAAAATGCACTTAATCTTTCATACCATGCTCTAGGTGCTTGCTTTAAACCATATAATGCCTTATGTAATTTGAAAACATGATTTGGAAAATCAATATCATCAAAACCAAGAGGTTGTTCTACATAAACTTCCTCCTTTATATATCCATTTAAAAAGGTGGATTTTACATTCATTTGAAAAAGTTTTAAATCTAATGCTGATGCAAAAGCAAGTAAGATTCTGATTGCCTCAAGTCTAGCTACTGGTGCATAGGTTTCATCGAAATCTATGCCTTCCTCTTGGGAATAGCCTTGAGCTACCAATCTGGCCTTGTTTCTAGTGATCACACTAGCTTCATCCAATTTGTTCCTGAACACCCATTTGGTGCCAATCATAGGATGATCTGATGGTCTCGGAACAAGTGACCATGCATGGTTTCTCTTGAACTGATTAAGTTCATTTTGCATGGCTAATATCCACGATTCATCAGACAGTGCTTCATTGACTGTCTTAGGCTCTATTTGAGATACAAAAGCTAAATAATCACAAGGAATTACATTACCTGTAGTTCTTACCCCAACTGATGGATCACCAATGATGTTGTCCGATAGGTGATCCTTTTTATATCTCCATTCCTTTGGAAGATATGTCTTTTTGTTGTAGATCTTCTAAGGGTGGATCTTCCTTGTCCTCGATGGATAAGTTCTTTAATTTCTTGAATAGTTCATCTGCATCATCAACATCACTATCTACTTCCTTTCTCAAGGAAGGGTTAGTCTCATCAAAAATAACATGTATTGATTCTTCAATTAATAAGCTACGCTTATTAAATATTCTATATCCTTTAGGTTTAGAAGTATACCCCATGAATATACCTTCATCTGAATTTGCATCTAGCTTACCAATATCCCCTTTTCCATTGTTGTGGATGAAGCATGGACATCCAAATGTCCTGAAGTGACTAATCTTTGGCTTCTTTTGCTTGTATAGCTCGTATGAAGTCTTCTTTAGAATTGGCCTGATCATTACTCTGTTGATGATATAGTATGCTGTGTTGACGGCTTCGGCCCAAAAATATCTTGGTAAATTATATTCTGACAACATTGTTCTAGCCATGCCAATAGGGTTATGTTCTTTCTTTCAGCAACTCCATTTTGCTGTGGTGTCCTTGGCGCTGAAAAGTTATGCTCTATTCCTTGATCATCACAGAACTTAGCAAATTTCTCATTTTGAAACTCTCCTCCATGATCTGATCGAATACCAATAATGTTGTACTTTTTGTCCTTCTGCACCTTCTTACTGAAGTGACAAAGCTGTCGAATGTATCATCCTTATGCTCCAAGAAGGATACTCATGTAAACCTGGAGTAGTCATCTACTATAACAAATCCAAAGTTCTTTCCTCCGAGACTTGTGGTTCTCATTGGCCTAAATAGATCTATATGTAGAAGTTCTAAGGGTTTAGAAGTTGTTACCACAGTCTTTGACTTGAAGGATGACTTGGTGTGCTTTCCTTCTGCATACGGCCCACAGACACCATCCATTCTTGAACTTACTTTGCGTAGGCCTTCCACCAAGTTTCTCTTGATTAATTTTCTCATGCCATCCAAGCTGCAGAGGCCCATTCTTCGATGTCAGAGATCAGTTGACTGCACTTTATTCACAGCCAGACATATATCCTGATCTTTTAATTCTTCTAGATAAAGTACATACAAGTTCTTTTCTCTATTAGCTTCAAAAATGATTGTACCATCCTTCATGATACTGCACTTTAATTCTTGAAATCTGATCTGATGACCTTTATCACACAGTTGGCTGATACTGACAAGGTTGTGCTTCAGTCCTTTGACGCATAGAACATCTTCTATAACGGTTTTGCCTTTACTGCCCACTGATCCACTACCTATCACAGTCCCTTTTCCATTATCTCCATAAGTGACTGTGCCTTCTTCAGCTTCAAGATGGGAAAATAGCTTTCTGTTCCCTGACATGTGCCTTGAGCATTCGCTGTCCAAGTACCATTTGATGCTCAAAGGTTTACCTGCAATGAAAACACTAAGCTTTAGGTACCCAAGTTCTTTGGGTCCTGATTGGTTAGTATCAATTTTCTTTTAATTATCCATCTTTTATGTTTAGTTGGACATGTTATTTTAGTATGACCTAACTTGTTGCAATGACTACAACAAGATGTTCTACTACTTACTTTTTAAGTTGAATGTATTTAAAGCTTGACTTATATGTTGTGTCTTGTTCAGCTACAACTTAGGTGTTGGATATATTTTAGGGTATACTACTGTTTCTTCATTATCGGGAGGAGTATAACCTAATCCATGCTTCTTTTTACCTGACCGTCTAGCACCTTTCAGTATTAACGTTGTTTTACTATTTGTAAATTTTTCTAACGTGCTTAATAATTTTTCATTTTCTATTGTTAATGTATTAACTTCCTGTTTTAATTTATTTACTATTTCTTGGTTTTCCAAGCTTGCTAATTGTTCATTTTTATTTTTCAGGTCCTTACATAACACTCATTTCTTCTTTTTAGTTTCAGTAATTTGTTTTTTCCATTTGCTCATTTTCAGATTTTAATCTGAATTAATATTTTCTAAGTATGCAAGATTTTTCTTACTGACTTTTAAGATTTACATACTTCTTATATTTACAGTACAACTCATTAAAAGTGTCTTCTAATTATTAGAATCAGATTTGTTACATGAAGAGAAGGATGAGTCAGATGTTACTCACTGTCTGAGTCGCTGTTGTTGTCCCATGCTGCTGCCATGGCTTTCTTCTTCTATCTTCTGAAATTCTTGGAACTATCCTTCTTTCTTACTTCAGTTTTCTTCAGCTTTGGACATTTTGTTTTGATATGTCCAGACTTCTTGCATTCGTAACAATGGGCTCAGCTCTCTTTGATTCCTTTACTTCTCTGCTTTTTGTAATCTTAATTTTTATTGAAGTATTTCCTCCCAGACTGGTACTTCTTTCTAGCTAATATCCTTTGTAGTCTTCTAGAGAGGAGAGCTTCCTCATCTTTACTGCTTCTTATGCTTTCGTTACCATCTAAAGATTCTTCTGATAAGTTCTTCTTTCTTCTGCCTTGAGAGCGTTGGAGTGCTTCTTTCTGCTTCTTGATGATTCTCTCAACCTTTCCATGTTGATCTCATGGGCCATTAGGACCCTATGAGTTTTTCTAATGACATTCTCTTCAAGTCATTTGCTTCTTTAATTGCCGTTACTTTGGGAGTCCATGAAGCTGGTAAAGACCTTAGATTTTCCTAATCATGTCACCCATTTCATAAGTCTTTCCTAGATCGGCTAATCCATTGTGATGTCGGTGAACCTGCTGTACATCTGTGTGATAGTCTCTCCTGACTGCATCTGAATCTTTCATATTGAGTCACCAAGTTGTCTATTCTCGTTTCTTTTACTTTATCTGTGCCCTCATAGGTGATTCTCAATTTTTCCCACATCTCCATGGCGGATTTCCAGGCGGAGATCCTGTTGAACTCTTTCTTGCTAAGAGCACAACATAGAATGCTTTTTGCCTTGTAGTTGAGAGAGATTTTCTTCTTGTCGTCTTTCGTCCATTTGTCTTTTTCGTTCGAGACTAGAAGATCTCCTTCTTCAATAATTGACCAGATCTGATAGTCGAGTCCTTGTAAGAAGAACTCCATTCTTATTTTCCAATAAGTATAGTCTTCACCATCGAACAAAGGTGGCCTGTTGACTGACTGACCTTCGAAGTGACCTTGGGCTGCCATTTGATCTTTTCTCTTCAGATCGTTGGATCTTCTTTGTCGAAGAGACTCGCTCTGATACCACTTGTTGCCTAGCTAGCAAGCCCAGAGGGGGGGGTGAATGGGATTTTTAAAACATGATTACCTAAATCTGTCAACAAGAACGTTTATACAAACCACTGCTTTTGGCGGTTAGTGTTAGTCGAAAAAATAATAACAAACACACAGAAAGCAAACACACTACACAAGGATTTTTATCTTGATTCGGACCTCCTCTCCACAAGAGTTCTACGTCCAGTCCCTGAGCAACAACTCAGGATTCCACTACCCAAGGGTACAGTCCCCCTTATGGACACTTACACACCCAGCCGCAGCTGGTCTTCTCTTCACAACCCGAAGAGGAAAAACACCACCCTGGAACACCCAGGTCTTCCTTCAACACGAAGGGGAACAACACCCTGGAACCCCCGGGTCTTCCTTGATCACGAAGGGAGCAACACGAAGATGTGTTCGAGGGAAGACAAGCCCCTAGATCAAGCTAATAGAACAATGCTTGATCTGAAGCAAGAACTAAGAGGAAGAGATCTACAATAATGAATTCTCTCAGTACACAAAACACTCTCTCTGAGATCTACTCTAGACGCAGAGAGCTAAGAGCAAAACTAAAACAATGGAGTGAGGCTTGGCTCTTCTAGATGCTCGCAGATTGTGTCGAGTAAGCTTATGAATATCCTTCTCTCTGGAGTCATCAGTCTTCAATATATAACTTCTTTTGAAAAGTAGTCGTTGAAGTATCCATTGTCTCTATGTTCTGAGAACGTTAGACTACATGGTTCTCCTTTACAGTCAACGGTCCTTTACGTTCCATGCACGTAAGAAGAAAATCCTTCTTGATATCCTCCAGCTTCTACTTTATCCAACGTTGTATAGAATAGTGCTGTCAGAGACCTGCACACATTAAATGCTAAAACGTAGACAACTAAGCTGTCTCTTGTTGTCAGTCAATCGTTAGAGGTGAGGATACATCAAAATAGAAATCCCGTTCTATATTTCCAAAAAGATATTACATGTAGAAGCATAAGAATAGAAGATATCTGAACATGCATCGTGTAGAGAAATGTACGATTATATTTAATGCATGGATGAAAGAGAAATACGCGAGATGACTTGTCAAATATTTGAATATCAAGTCGTTATATTTCATGAAATCGTTGTGAGAATCACTTATGAAATCGTTGTATGAGTGAATCATTTGAGAACGAATTATTATAAGCAAATTGTTATAACCAAATTGTTGTCTCACTTATCGAGTCGATGAGTGATCAAATCGTTGTTCTGCTTTATCGAATCATTACATAGACCAAGTCGTTGTTGTGACTTATCGAATCGTTACACCAAGCAAATCATTGTGTAACTTATCGAGTCGTTATAATGACCGAGTCGTTGTTGTAACATGTCGAATTGATGTAAATGCCAAATCAATGTGGAAGTTATCGAATCGTTATGAAAGACAAATCGTTGTGAGACCAAGTCGTTGTTCTCACTTACCAAATTGATGTGAAACCGAATCATTGTGAGAGCAAATCGTTGTTCTCATTTATCAAATCGTTGTGAGAGCAAATCGTTGTTCTCACTTATCAAATCGATGTGAAACAAAATCGTTGTGAGATCGAAATCAAAGCGATTTCTTAGCGAATCATTCTGAGATCGAAATTGATGCGATCACTTAGCTAATCGTTCTGAGATCGAAATCGATGCAATCACTTAATGAATCGTTCTGAGATCGAAATCGATGCAATCACTTAGCGAATCATTCTGAGATCGAAATCGATGCAATCACTTAGCGAATCATTCTGAGATCAAAATCGATGCGATGCTTATGAAATCATTGTGAGACCGAAATCGCTATGTCACTTACCAAATCCTTATGAATATGAAAGCGATAGAGGTAAGGAAATCGTTATGACTATTGAAATCATTATACTTCTCAGGAAGTCGATGTATACTAGAAAAATTGTATACTCTGAACTTTAAATGCTTCAGGGTAAAAAATACTTACAGGTTTTGCTTGACTTTCTTTGATTTATTTCTTATACTTATAGCTTCATAGTAGACTTGTTAGATTAACTAAATTTGAGTTTTGTTAATCACCAAATAGATATATAATTCAAGAAATTATATGGGAATGAGCTGATCATCAAGGGGTCGCTGGTAGGGGAGGGGGTGGCAGGGGTGGGGAGGGGTGCAGGGGTTGGGGACGGGAGGGGGA